>OY796883.1:38954190-39554190 GCA_963680785.1 Diplosoma virens
GCACAATACTCAGCTGCTGAGTAGACTAGAGATAAGGTGGCTATGCGTAGTGTTTTAGCACCAGCACCCCATCCCGAGCCCACGAGTCGCCTCAGCAGTGTGACGCGCGAGGATAAGTTTTTGCGCAATGCCACTAAACGGTGACGAAACGTGAGCAATCTATCCAGTTTTACCCCAAGATAAGTAGGGGTTGGACAGAACGGTAAACGTCTACCGTTGTTGTAGACCTTTATCTCACGTTTAGCCTCTCGGTTGTTTATGTGAAAGGCTGCCGTCACCGTCTTAGTGTGACTGAGCTTCAACCTCCAAGTCTGGAGATACGCTGAAAGTGTAGACATGTCTTGGCTTAAGGTCCCCTCCAAGTCCTTCCAGTTTCCAGAAGAGTGCAACAATGCTAAATCATCAGCATAAGCAAACTTTCTGGAAATCATGGAAGGAAGATCGTACGTATAGATGTTAAATAGGAGGGGAGCCAAGACCGATCCTGAGAAACGCCGTTTTAAGACGGCGTAGCCTGCTTTGCTTGCTGTCACCGGTGATAAGGGTAAAACTTCGATTTCGGACAAGCTCCATGATCATTTTGACCATGTGCTTATCCGGAAGTAGTCTCAGCAGCTTGCAGGTAAGGCCACGGTGCCAGACAGTGTCATAAGCAGCTGTCAGATCGACAAATACGGCACCGGCCTTCTTTTTAGCCTCGAAAGAATCCTCGATGTTCTGGGTTAGCAGAACAACTTGATCTACGGTTGACTTCCCGCGTCAGAACCCAGCCTGCTCTTTAGGGAGCAGTGGATCGATTAACGGTTCAACGCGGGCGTAGATAAGCCTCTCGAGGATCTTGTAGGGGACACAGAGCAAAGATATCGGTCGATAACTTGTTGGGTCCCCCACGGGCTTTCCTGGTTGTGGGATCGCGACCACAAGCGCTCTTCTTCAGATCTTGGGAATTTGGAGTTGGCGCAAACAGGAAGAAAGGAAGTCACGTAACCAGGACTTCAAAGCAGCTCCAGCATGGAGTATAAGCTCGGGGCAGATGGAATCAGGTCCCGGAGCTTTACCTGGTTTTACATGTTGGAGAGCAGCAGTAAATTCTCTCTGTGAAAAATTGTCAGAGATATTTACTGCGTCTGGTGTTGTGGCCCTCCAAAGGTCAGACACTTTTTGAAAGACAAGTCGAGATGACTTGCGGTCAACAGCTTCGTATTTCTCATTTTTAACCAGTTGAGATGCAATAGCATCGGCTGAAACGGGACAGTGACGAGGTGAGTGTTGTGACTTACCAGTAAGGTTGTTCAAAGTACTCCACGCTTTTCGACTAGAGTGTGAGAAGTCAATGCTCCGAACTGCCTCGGACCATCGATCCCTGCGCTTTCTGTCAAGCTTGGCAAGCAGAGCTGTAGCAGCCAAACTTGAGTCGTCTCCCTGAGGAGACTGCAGAAAGATTTTATAGAGGGATTCACACTCTGTATCCCAACACGGAATATAGTTATTTCGATACCCGCGTGGAATAGTCTTTTTGGCTGCTTTCTTAATGGTGTTACAGAAGTCCTGGTAAGCCGCATCCACATCAAGTGAATCAAGCGGCAACAAAGTCTTTGCGAATTTATTCGTCAAAGCAATGTAGTAACTCCATTTGGCCTTGCGGAAGTTCCATCTCTTAACAGGCATGCTTGGCACTGCCACAGCAAACCTTGGTGGTGTAATAAGCGAAAGTCGATGTTGTGACCTGGGGAACTTGTCAAGGGCACGTCTATCCGGTAAGCAACTGTTTGGACCTACGCTAGCGAAAGCTAGATCTGGATTGGTGCCAGTGTTCCAGCGGCCGGAATAAAAACTGGCAGCGTCCTTGGCATTATATAGCAGGGCAAGACAATTAATACTTGCCCAACCAGCCAAGCACTCACCGTCCGGACTGTTGTCATCGTAACCCCAGTCAGCATGACGACAGTTAAAATCGCCAGCGTACAGACAGGGGTGAGGAAACACTGGGAGATCCAGGGTTCGCAATCGCGTTGGCGGTGGTTTGTAGACGTTGACTATTTTATAGCCATCAACGTCCGCACACAACCACTCGATCTCCGATGTCGGTGTAGATTGGTCCAAAAGCATGTATCTCAGTCGCTCGTGGACAAACGTGGCAAGGCCATGCTTCCTGCTTAAAGAAGACCCAGCTAGTTGGTAGTTTGGAAGTACTAACTTCTCTGCATCAGTGCAGTGGGTCTCCTGCAGTAGGATGACGAGTGCCTCAGACTGCAGAGCGAGGTGATGAAGAACGTTCATCTTGCTTGCAGTGAGGTCTTCGACGTTCAGCTGAAGAATAGTGGGTCTTCGGAACTTGTTGGCAATGTGCCCTGAAAAGGGCAGTTTTATCTTAACATTGCCCCGTCCTGAAAAGGACGTTTGCCGATTAGCAGACCCACACTGAACATCGGAATGGGTGGATACCCTTCGTTTTGGTAGGTTCGGTTTCGGTCTGTCATTTTTAGAATCAATGAACAGACTTACTTACGGCCCAGGCTGCGTGAAAGCACCTACCATCTGGGCCACGCTGGCACCAATTCAGATCTAGCTTTCGCTGGCGTAGCTCCTTGTAGTTCTTACCGGATAGACGGATTCATAAAAAAAAAATAAATTTTCCAGGTTATCACAACACCAAGTTTTTTTGTCAGTGCCAAGTATGGCTGTTCAGCGATGGAACTTTCGCAAGTCCACATAAATCACTACATTCTCTCGACAAACAAATTCACAAAGACTTTCCATTTGGACTTGCGGAAGTTTCATCGCTTAACAGCCATACTTGGCACTGACAAAGCAAACCTTGGTAGTTTGATAAGTGACGGTTGAAATTGTGACCTGGAAAACCTTTCACGAACAAATCAGCTTAGCGACTGTACGAACCTACGCCAGCAAAAGCTAGATCATAATTGGTGTGGGCGTTCCAGCGTCCAGGGTAAAAATTGGAGGCATCCTTAGCAATGTATAGGAGCCCAAGACTATTAATACTTGCCCAGCCAGCCAAGCGATCACCATCCGAACTGTTATTATCATAATCCCAATCAACGTTGCGACAGTTGAAATTGTCCGCATAAAGACAGAAGTGAGGAAACAACGGGAAATCCATTGATCGCATTTGTTGTCGTTAGAGGTTTGTAGACGTTGATTATTTAATGATCATTGAGGTGCACGCACAACCACTCAATCTCTGATGTTGTTGAAAATTGTTCCAAAAAGATATACCTTAGTCGCTTGTTTGCAAATGTGGCAAGGCCATATTTTCTGCTTAAGGAAGACCAAAATAGATAGAAGCCTGGAAGTACTAGACTTTCTGCGTTAGCGCAGTGGATCTTGTGTAGTAAAATGACCAGTTGCTTAAATGGTAAAGTAAGATAACGAGGAACGTTTATCTTGTTTGCAATAAAATGTTCCATGTTTGACTGGAAAATAAAAGAAAACTTAAAAGTTTACGACTTTGAATTTGAAAATTAAAAAAAATAACAAAGTTCACCTTTTTAAATCTGACTTAGATTTTTTAATATTTGTCTCCAGATTGAAGTCACCTTTTCTTAAATAAATTTTCACTTGGAATCGGTCCTATATTCTTTGATTTTTGTTGCCAAAAACAGTTGTTCTCTAAAAAAAGATCTTCACTTCAAATTTGTACGGATTTCTTTGAATTTTGTCTCTAAATTGTGTTTTCTATACAATAGTTTTTTTTATCATCAGTAGACATTGTCACATGATTTTAATGTCATAAAGCCGCCAGTGTCATGAAGAGCGGACAAAAAACGTATAAGGCTGCAGGTTTCCCATCTCTATTCCACCAATTCCCACTCGAGTCTAGTTTTTTATTACTGTGTGTTTGTTTACAAAATTATCAATACTGTTTATCAATAAAATTTATCAAATACCTATCTATAATTGTTTATTCGTGTATACATAACGGGTCAAATGATAGAAACAAAAGCTCGGAGTTAGTAATCTCTATTTTTATATTTTGTTCACAAATAATTTTAATTAATTTAGGAAGAGAGGTAATTTTTAAAATCAAATTGTAATTTCTATACATTTTACATATCTTATATCTTTATACGTAGATGTTTTTTATACATTTCCAGCACTTGTGTACAAGCTTATTAAAGATCATGAAATGTAAGTTTGTGGGACTGTAAGAGCCAATCGTAGAAGACTGCCCAGGGATATGATATTTGATAATCAATTAAAAAGAGAAGATGTTGCAAAGGGATGTCATTGGTGAAGTGGCTGAATACGTAACTCGTAATGACGTATTCTTGTTTAAGTTAAATTCCGTGTCTGGAAGAAATTTTCAAATAAATTTTAATGCCTGTAATTTTAGAATTCAGTAATTTATAATTAAGTTAAACAGAAAAATTAAGGGTAAAAAATTTTCAATTTAGAGGTAACCTTGATTTCGGGCCTGACAACGGAAAACTTGTAAACAATTCAAAGTGAAAACCTTTTATTTTGGAATTACCTTGATTTTGGGCCGGAACTTGTAAAATCCGAGACTGATTCTAACTGAAGACCTTTTTTTTAAAGAAACATAACAAAATTTTGGGGGAACATGCAAACCTATTAAAGTGTCCAAAGGGTATCGTTGAATTAAAAGTTTGCAAAACCCTGATCTAGAAGAAAGATTGCTTGAAAACTCAGGAAGAAACTGTATATAGAAGACATGTAATTGAGTATACACAAAAGCATGGACGTTGCAATTGGTGCTATGTTCAAGATAAGCTAGACCACAAGATATTTGTGAGGTGTTTGGAATGCAACGTATACTTGTGTCTGAACATAAATCGTAATGGCTGGGAAAGCCATCATGAGAATAATGAAATTTGAATTGTAAATACAATATGTTAATTGTTCGGAATCATATTTTACTCAATTCTTTCGTTTGTGAATACGGATGTTATAAAAAAGAAGAATTTTATAAAATAATTTCTTTTGTATTAAAAGTTTAATAAATATATAAACATAATTTATGGCTTATTTCTCATATAAACCTTGAATACTGTAATAAAATAGACAACAAGCAAAAATTTGTTTACCATAAACAACCCTTCAATCCTAAGTGGTAAGATTCCACCGAAGTTTTAAATGTAAAATTTGTATAAAAGTACTGAATTAAGTCATATATATGGACTCAAACTATTAATTATAATTGCATATAAGTTTGCATATAAGCATGTTATTTTGAAAAAACTATCTCCTCAAAAATTTTCGGGAGTGAAGAACATAGAAAAATTACGTTACATTATGAAGGGCCACTAGCCCTCAAAGTTTCTGTAACTGGCCTGAAAAAGTGCATTGAGTATATTAGAGATGGTTGGGCATTTATTTCTTACAACAAATTATATAGATAATAATTTTATCAAAGTTTTATTTGCTAAGTGTATTTACTGATATCGTCCTTGATGTTATTGATATGGAACTCGCAAACAATTGTTATCTTTGCAGATATTTTTATAAATCGTATTTGCAGATATTATATCTTGGCATCTTCGGAAGCTGGTCGGGGTAATTGCTTACCCTATGTATAGTGCCCCGTCGCTTTCCTGCGAGTAAGGAGGATAAATATAAAGATAAAAATAAAATTAAAATAAAAAATTAAAATAAAATTCGAGTTTTAACTTTTTTCTTCAGTTTATCACAAGATTTTACAATTCATTCTTGAGAGTATACATTGAATGAACAAGTACCCTCTGATCCCGCGTCAGTTTAAACGTTTTCATAAATTTAACAGAAAAATATTCTTTATTTACACTTTAAATACAGTATATGAAATCTAAATTAAAATTTTAGTTACACCAAAAAAAATCCACTTTTGGAATGCCACAACTTTACTTGGGAATCCAAAAGGGCTAGTTGAACTAGGTACCTCAAAAACCTGTGCTGAAGTAAAACTTTGTTATTTTAATTGTTGTCCGCTCTAGAAATAGTTTGCTGTGAGAGTGAAGTTCTTAGAGTAGTTAGTTTTGGCTAACTGCCAATGAATTGCGCCAATGAATTCTGTAGAAACTTATCTCTGGAGACAAAAAGAAACCACGGTATCTAAATATAACAAATATATTTACAAAATCAAAAGAACTCAATCAATTCTAGTAGAAATTGACCTTCAAACTTTACCAAACCTAAAGCAATTTACAGGGCCAACAACTGCGAATAATCACTCAACCACTTTGTACTGACCAAATACAATTATCAATTAACAAACCTTGGTTAATATTAAACTTAATAGTTCGACTTGCACAAAAATTAAAACACTTCTATATCAATAGTGACTCTTAAACAACTTAAACAACACTACAAACGCAACATAACACAAATCATTACTAAACACTTTTTAAGTGAAGTGGACAAAAAAATATTGTTATTCATATAAATCAGCCAGCGTTATGAGATAACAAAGTTACTAAATTGGGCCAGATTTTTTAAATTAATTATTACGTTTACAATCGAACAAAGCAGTCTAGATATTACAATACAACCGAAAGACTCGGTAGTAAGCAAAGCACTTGTGGGAGCGTCACTTGACCGACAAAAGTGAATTATCCAAAAACGCCACTTGACCGACACAACAGCTGCAACTGTCACATATTTCCCTTCTTGCTTCCTTCCTCTTGCCTATGAGGATAGGGTTAGGGTAGGGAAGCTGACAGCTGTCGTCGGACAACTGACTGTTTTGTAAAATTTCCTTTGTTGTCGGTCAACTTCCGGTTTGAGGAATTTCCGCAAATTTTTTCGGTCAAGTGACGTTAAACATCAGTTGTTAATAGTTGTAGAAGATTTCAGTCAATCGTTTCTTCAGCGTTTGGAACAAAATTAAGTAGAACTGTAGCAAAACGTTACAATGCTTAAAATTACAGTCAATGCGCTATCAATCAAAACGGTAAAAGGAATTTTTATACTGTGATATACGTACTTATAAGAACAATTTGAAGACGAAATAAATTAAGTGGGGTTGTGCACCAATTGTGAACCGACAGTTGATCGAATGACAGTTGATCGAACGACAGTTGATTAAAGCGACACTTGATCGAAACGATATTTGATTGAAATGACATTTGATCCAAACAACATTTGATCGAAACGACACTTGATCGAAACGATATTTGATGGAAACGACATTTGATCGAGACGACACTTGATCGAATAATGATAGAAAAAATTTACAACTTTGAATCTATCTCAATTTTGTCAATTTTTTGTCCCAAAAATATTGTAATCTCAAAATAAAGGTTTTCACTTTGAATTTGTCCAGGTTTTATGGATTTTTTTTCCAAAAATATTGTAATCTCAAAAAAAAAAGATTTTCTCTTTTAATCTGCCTCTGATTTCTGCAAGGGTGAAGCCATCCCCCTAAATAGCTGAGTATAATGTAAAAAAAATGAAAAAAAATGACAGAAATAGGTATCTAACGAAACATAACCATGACAAGAAATCTACTTGTTGCCCCCATAAAAATGCATTAACCAGGGACCTTGTTAAAAAACCCTTACCTTGACATTGAAAAAAATTATAAAAAATAAAAACAAATTGTTTTTTTACTAATGGCCTCCGCTTTTTATGAATCTAATTTACAGTAAACAAAAGATTGTTTAATCGCAGAAACATAAAAAGTAAATCTTTTTTTTATCAACTGTCATTTTGATCGAGTATCGTTTTGATCAAGTGTTGTTTCGATCAAATGTCGTTTCGATCAAGTGTCATTTCGATCAAGTGTCATTTCTATCAAGTGTCGTTTCGATCAAGTGTCGTTCCATCAAATGTCGTTCGATCAAGTGTCGTTCGATCAACTGTCGCTCGATCAACGGTCGTAGCACCGTACTGTACAGATTACGCAATGACTTTGTAACAATGAATAGATTATATCATAATCAAAAGCCTAAAAATCACCATAAAAAACTAACAAACAACAACAGAGTTATGAGGTTAAGATTGAAATTATGAATGAAGTGTGACATGGATAATATTGATTCATATGAAATTGTAATGTGAACAACAATTTAAATGATATAATGTTAATGCACCAATACAACACAATCTTTTTGCAAAAGCCTTTATTTCTTCACCTTCTTACTAGTGATGTCTGCTGTTCTCCAAAATTTCTGCGGTCTGTCTACGCTCTGTCCTCTGAAAATCCTGCGGTCTACGGTCTGTCTCCTGTCCTCTCTGCGGTCCGCATTGGAGAAATAACCGTTACCGTTATTAATAACCGTAATTTTTCGCGTTCCTTAAAATTGGTCTCTCTCATAAATTGCGCAAGATGCGAAATGCGAAGAGCAATATCTTTCTGTATGCAATTGTGTATTTATTTAAGTTTATGTATTGACTATGTATCGTATGCTCGGTAAATATAATGAAAAAAGTATCGGAAGCACAAATATGTAAGTTTTATTTCTTTTCTTTCGAAAGAAAATGTTTAATCATTTCTTTCTTGGTGATTTTCAAGTATTGTTCATTCCTTCGAATGATCATTTGCTCTTCTAACATGAGCGGTCCCAATCTATTCTTTTTTGCTGCAGTTGCAATACCGCAGTCCGAGAAGCACCGTCCAGATGGTATCAGACCGTGTGTCAGATGGTGTCACACCGTAGTGTCAGACCTCTACCGGGGACCGTAGTGACCGCAGGCTGCGTCTCTACGGTTCCGGAAGAGGTCAAAAATAACGGTCGTTTGATATGGACCGCAGAAGAGACCGTAGGATCAAAGGACCTACGGTCTGTCTACGGTCCCCTGCCAGGACCGGACAGACCGGAGATCTGCGGTCTGACAGAGGACCGCAGACATCACTACTTCTTACACAAAATTTGGTCTTAAACTGTTAGTTACTACAAGATTTG
Source organism: Diplosoma virens (assembly GCA_963680785.1). NCBI lineage: Eukaryota > Metazoa > Chordata > Ascidiacea > Aplousobranchia > Didemnidae > Diplosoma > Diplosoma virens. The sequence goes on from OY796883.1 coordinate 38,963,052, forward strand.
CAACTGAATTACACATATTTTGTTTTCAATTTGTATATATCTACTGAATGATGCTTACGATTTTACATGTTTTTAAGGTGCTTTGCCAAGAGCAACACGTAACATTTTTTTTGTTTTAACCTATTTTAAATATTTTTGTATGCTGCAAAAAGTGTTTTTTTTCCATAAACACATTTTGCATGATTCAAAATTCTGAACTTGGCTTTTTTAAATATTTAAATTAAGTTTATCAGCTGTTAACTTTTTTTTTATAATATATGAAGATTGCTTTAACTTTTCTCTAATTCATAACTATACTGAGAATACTACTGAAATATTATTTAATGCTTTACTGAAATTGTACTTTACAGAAAAGCATAGAGCAGCGTTTCTCATTCTTTTTTTCTGCGACCCAAATTGAGTTAAAACAACGATTTATAAAAAGGACTGCAACCCAAATAAATTTGAATGAGCGAAAAATGCAGGGGTCGGAAACCCTTTTGGATAAGAGAACCCATAAAGGCTATATATTTTTAAATTTATTTCCATGAGAGCCAACAATCTTCCTCTAATTTTAATTGTATGTGTGTAGGCAAAAATTTGTTCGTGAGCAAACTTATTTTGATTTCTTGGTTTTTGTCTCAAAAACGTAGTGATCTCTAAGAAAAAGATTTTCCTCTATTTTCTCGCTACAATTTTTTATTTTTCGTCCCAAAATTCAGGTGTTCTCTAAAAAAAGTCTTCCTAGCATCTCGTTCTTATTTATCGATTTCCGCCCCAAATGTCTTTAAGCAATCTCGGGAAACTCTTCTTTGTAGCCTTCTTTATAGCTAGAAAACTGGAAATCGTCGTTAGTAGTATAGGAGGAAAGTTTCTTACACGTTGCGTCGGATCAGCGTCGGATTAACGTCGAAACAGCGTTGGATCAGCGTCGGAACAAGCGTCGGATTTGGTGGGGGATCTTAACACTAGCTCTAGATAAAATCACGAGTTCGATTCCCGGCAGAGCAACGAAGTTGCGTTGAAACATAGCTTATGCTGAGTAACGAAGTTGCCAGTTTAATTCTCACTTAGAGCGACGATGTCGCGTTTAACTACAAGTTCGTTTTATGCTGAGCAACAAAGTTGCGCTTTCGATTCTTGTGCTGAAAAATGTCGGTAATCTTGTTAAAGTTGTTGTTCTAAACTTTCAACTGTTCTTTTACTGCAAAGACACGTCAGTAGTCTTTCAGCTGTCAGCAACGAGGTTTGAGCAGCTGTCTTTCTATTGCAAGGACACGTCAGTACTGATTACTTAATCTTTTAGCTGTCAGTACCGAGGTTTGAGCAGCTGTCCTTTTACTGCAAAGACACGTCAGCAATTAAAAAATCTCCTAGAGAACATGATGCAATCCATGACGTCATACGAAGTGGTGTATATAAGACAGCGTGATTTGATTTCGTCATTGAAATATGTCACAAGATTCTGTCTCTCGAGAGTTAGAAGCTAAAATGTTTCACTGCTTAAACCCGCAAAAACCGCATATGTGTGACAAAGAGGATCGCATGCGAACCTTTCCCAAGTGAGAATTAAACTGGCAACTTCGTTGCTCAGCACAAGTTAGGTTTCAACGTGACTTCGTCACTCTTGGGTGAGAATCAAACTCGCAACTTCGTTGCTAAGAAAAATTATGTTTCAACGCGACTTCGTCACTTTTGGTGAGAATCAAACTCGCAACTTCGTTGCTAAGAAAAATTATGTTTCAACGCGACTTCGTCACTTTTGGTGAGAAACAAACTCGCAACTTCGCTGCTCAGCAAAAGTTAGGTTTTAACGCGACTTCGTCGCTTTGGTTGAGAATCAAACTCGCAACTTTGTTGCGCGGCATAAGTTAGGTTTCAACGCGACTTTGTCGCTTTGGTGAGAATCAATTTCGCAACTTCGTTGCTCAGCAAAAATTAGGTTTCCACGCGACTTTGTCGCTTTGGGTGAGAATCAAACTTGCAACTTTGTTGCTCAGCATAAAATATGTTTCAACGCGACTTCGTCGCTCTGCCTGGGAATCGAACTCGTGGTTTTAGCTAGAGTTAGAGTTAGGATATCCCACCAGATCCGACGCTTGTTCCGACGCAGATCCGACGCTGTTCCAACGCTGATCCGACGCAACGTGTAAGAAAACTTTCCTCCTATATTGTACTACTGTCGCTGGGCCGCATTAGAACCTAAAGTGGGCCGCAGGTTGGACATTCTTGGTCTAAACTAATTGTACGTATGGCTAAAAGTTATTGTAGATACAAGCTTTCACGACCCAACCACATAGTCTTGGCGACCCACATTTGGGTCGCGACCCATGGTTTGAGAAACGCTCTTATAGAGGTAGCTTTTAGAAGTTTAAGTTATTGAGATACCACAGACTAGCTTTAAAAAATTCGTTTAAAAAACCCTTAGTACAGAATATTTAGTTCCACTTCAAAAACTTACAAAGAATAAAGCAAGTTTTTGTTACTAAAATTAATTATTAAAAATTAACTAATTATTATTTTAGATAGAAAAACTTTTTTTATTAAAGCTTGTCAACTTTAATTTTACATTAAAAGAATTTTTATAAAACTTATCCTATGTTTGATTGTATAATCTGCTTAGTAGAATTTATCACATAAAAAGCAATGGCGTTTAAAGTTTTAAGCGATTTTACACTAAGTTGAGTATTTTGTGAAAAAACGTTATTGAGCTAAGCAACAATAAATGATAAGATTTTGTTTTGGTATTCAAGAATCGGATGAAAGGAAAAAAATAATGCAATTCTAAAATGATTTAAAAAATGATTTAAATTTACATAAATCGATTTTATTTTTAAAAATAACATTGTTTATTTTCTGATAATGGCATTTCTCATTTAGATCCTGTTCTTTTTTTAAAAAACATTTCACGTTTTTTTTTATTCATTTTAATTTCTATCTCTCTTTTTTGCACTGCTTAGGCGCCATTTACAGTATGCAATTACCATAAAAAAAAGTTTTTTATGCAAAATAAAGACCAAAAGTGGCCTTTATTTAAATTGGATAGTAAAAATATTTTATGTAAAATGAAGAAAAAAAGTTTTAACTGGTAAAATTTTTTTGTTTGGTTAGTTTGCGAACATTTTTGTAAGCCATAATTTCCTTTAGCTCAAAAAGCTTTGACAGACACCCTCGTTCTAAATTACAAGTTTCATACAAATAAATTTTCTAAACTTTTTTACGCATGATATTTTTTGTTTTTTCAGTTTGATTCCGCATTAGTTCAACCCTTGAACCAACATAACTTCTTGGACCAATATAACTCATTACTTTTCACCTCTACATTTACATGATAGAACCTACAATTAAATCTACAATTTCCTAGGGTTTATTACAACATTTTGTGTATAAAATATGAAACATGTTTAGTTTGATATAAAATGTTTTATTGAATACGATCAAAATTTGGATCGTTGACTAAAAGTAACTTTACAGAGAGCAGTGGTTTTTCAACCTGAGGTCTCGAACACCGTGGGTCATTTGGTCAGTTTTTGGCGGTTGCGGGATCATTTAACAAACAAAATTTTTGATTTAAAGTAAAAACTGTCTTATGCCAATCACTAATGCAAGAAATCGGAGACAGATTTCAAATGAAGACTTTTTTAAAGATCATCAAATTTTTGAAACGAAAATTAAATTTTGTTTACTGAAATGGGTCGTTAAGTTACCTTGGGTTGGAAATGGGTGGCGATGTAACAAAAAAGTTAAAAGCGATTGATTGGCTTAGAGCAATCCGATTTTTAGAACAATAACTCCTGTCGCCACATGGAATTGCACTATTATTTTAGGAGTTCTAATGGTGGTAAACAGCCTAATACGTAAAATCACGGTTGCTTGGAAGCTTTTATAAGATACAAACTCGATGTTGAGCCTTACAATTTTAAAATTTACCCTAATTCTATTAAAATTGCGTTTCACACTCAGTTGAAAAAATTTTTATTCGAAAAATTAAGTAGAAGAAACATTGAATTCTAAAAGTAATAAAGAAAATAGTTTGTTTGGAAAAAAGTTTTTCTACAGCAACAAAAGTTATATATACAGTCGTGTGCAAACGTTTAAGGCCACCAAGAATTTTTTATCTAAAATATACAATAAACCAATTTTGTTATATCTATGTTATTGTTTTTATTAAAAATACTGCTATAAAATAGCCATACGTTGAAAATAACGCTGAATGTCAAAAAGGAAGCTTATCAATTTCAAAGTGAGTTACATTAGCAAGTTTTCGTGTAAGAATCTAGGATTTAGTATGTCCACTTTTGTTCTTGATAAGAGTTTTAGATGACAAGGCATACTATGCACCAGGTGTTTTTAATATTCAGCAGTGATGTTTTGCGTCCAGATACGTTTTATTGTCTTTTTCAGGTCTTTAACACTTATGGGATGTTTATCTGCCACTTTGTCTTCTCAATTGTATTAAAATATGGTCTGTTGCCAAACCATTTAAACGTTTTGATATTTTTTTCATGACGAAATCACTCACTAACTTTGAACCTTGACAGGCAGCACTATCTTGCATAAACATATTTGAATAGACGTTTGGTGGTACAGAATTTGAAGATTGCGTGAAGTAAAAGATTTTTCTTCCCAAAGCTTTTCATCTGACACTCTTCAGGGGAAATCATCAGAATAAAGCAGAATTGAAACCGAACTGAGTTATAAAGGGGAAAGCAGAGTTCTCATTGGCTGAAGGAAGTTAACCAATGAGAGAAAAGATTAAGAAATTTTTAAAGAGTAGACGAATTCTTTTTGCTTACACAGAAGGGGGTTGAGAGATTTAATGAAAGTTGCTTCAAGAGCAGAAAGGTGAAAAGAAGAGCGACCTCGAGCAAGAATAGAAAATTTTTCGTTGCTGTAGTGAAGAGCGCATTGAGCGTTGTCAAGAAGATGTTGACCAATGGAAGATTCGTGAAATTGTTGTGGGCGTGTGTTGGCCTTGCAAGAGCGGGAAAGAGTTTGGCGGTTGGGCGAGGCACGAGGATTGGCGATGGATCTCGGAACGTGTTGTTTAATCCATCGCCAATCCTCGTGCCTCGCCCAACCGCCAAACTCTTTCCCGCTCTTGCAAGGCCAACACACGCCCACAACAATTTCACGAATCTTCCATTGGTCAACATCTTCTTGACAACGCTCAATGCGCTCTTCACTACAGCAACGAAAAATTTTCTATTCTTGCTCGAGGTCGCTCTTCTTTTCACCTTTCTGCTCTTGAAGCAACTTTCATTAAATCTCTCAACCCCCTTCTGTGTAAGCAAAAAGAATTCGTCTACTCTTTAAAAATTTCTTAATCTTTTCTTTCATTGGCTAACTTCCTTCAGCCAATGAGAACTCTGCTTTCCCCTTTATAACTCAGTTCGGTTTCAATTCTGCTTTATTCTGACGATTTCCCCTGAAGAGTGTCAGATGAAAAGCTTTGGGAAGAAAAATCTTTTACTTCACATAAACATATTGCATTAATGAATGGCCTTGTGAATTTCGAGCTTGTCCTTTAACATTTTGCGATACCTGACGCCGTTCATTGTTGTTGCGATTGGTAAAAAAAAAGACCATCTGCGTCACTTCTAGACATAGCCCCCAGGTCACGACTGATAGGATGCTTTACCGTAGCTTGTGTATAGCAGTCATGAAATCGTACTGCAACAGACCTACAAGTTGTCCGTTTTCTCTGTGCAAACTGCTGGATCAAAAATTCATCCAAAAAAGAACTTTACTTTACCTTGCTTCATCACAGTCTTCATATTGCTTGGTAAAAACCAACCTTTTCGTTTTTATGGCTGGGGTTAAGCGTTTTTTTGCAGTTTTAAATGCTTTCAGGTTGAAATCATGAACAAGACGCCTACTAACAGTTATATGATGAATATTTGTGCCTTTAAAAAGCAGTGCGGCGCGTATTTTCTTGCTGGAACTAGTTGTACGACCAAATAGCTATTGCCAAATCAATTTGTCATCATGAGGGCGTTTTTTTCTTGGCCTTTCCCTCCTTTTCTTATCATGGTAAAGTCCAAAATTTTGAAATCTAGCAATTGTTTGATAAACAGCCGTTTGGCAACAGGGCACACTTTTTTGCAAATCGTTCTTTCAGAAAACCCTTTCTTGTGTTAAATTACAATTTTGGCTCTCTTAGTTTCAAACAAACGGATTATTTTGCTCATTTTGTGACTCTAAAAAACTATAAAATTTTGAAGAAACAACCCAAATATTCTTTAACCAAGCACACGCTGAGTATTGCATTGCTAAACACATCCAGCTAGACTGATGCAAAAAGATGATGCTAACTGGAACAAGCCAGATGATATCGCAATGCTGGAAATCAAAAAAAAATTTTGTAAGGTGGTCTTAAACTTTTGCACACGACTGTACTGTATATATGCCAAACATTGTTCAAATGCATTTTTTGACATACTTAGAAAATAGAAAAAAATTATTTTATCTGCTGTAGAAATAAAAAGCTAAATTTATCTAGCATTAAAGCAACTCAGACCGAGCCTAGAACAATCAAGAACAAAATATTTGGGATTTTAATAAATTTTTTCACAACCTTGTCCACTCAAGCACGTTAAATAAATCTTTGTTTGAAAACAAAATAAAATAAAACAAAGAATTTTACCTGTAGTTTCACATAATACAAATGAATTGGGTTTATTGCAATCACCCCTCGTCCAATGAATATTTTTGTCTTTAAACTTAACAAAAAGGCATTCCCCATTTCCTGCCACCGCAATGCCTCCAACAGGCTTTATTAAAGACCCACCATCAACCCAAGAGAGACCTGAGCTAGTTGATTTTGCTCCGACGTAGAATTCAGAATCTGTTAATGAATAAACCGAGAATAAAGAAGTTGGAAGTTTCATAGAAAGTATCATTTATTTTTCTAGGTTTTTCAAAAAATTAAGTATACACTAAAGCCAAAACTTCGTCAATTGGGGCCTCGGTGCAAAGACCCATTATGGAGTCCAGTGGTGTGCCGTGACTGTGACCGTGCAGAGCATCAGCTGCACCGGTCGTAGTTACGGCCCTGGTATACACAAGCCTTCATACACAAGTATACTGTACACCACGTTCTCTTTCTCAAACCATAGATTTTTATTAGGTGTTTTTCAAAAAGCAATTTCATGTTGAAATTATTAAGTTGTATAAGAGATTATTCGACAACGTTATTTAAAAGAGCCGTGCGATTCCTGTACAGCAGGGGTTCCCAACCTTTTTTGCTGTCCGTACCTTCTTTTTTGGTTTGAGTTTTTTTGTACCCCTTTAATATTTTGAATAATAAATTTATCCTTTTTTAGATATATTGTCTTCGGTTATGCATAAATTTTATAGAAAATACGTCTTAGAGTAGCGGCACAGTTTAGATTTTATTTTTTAAAATACAATTCATTGTCAGTTTTATTACGCAGTTTAATGAAACTTATTGTTGCTTCATCATCACTAATCTTTCAAATGATGGTTCAGTTTTGCTCAAAGCAACCCATAAGTCATCTTCTAATTGCAGACGGTTCCTGTGCTTATTTTTCATATACATGATTGCCGAAAACTCACTTTCACCAAAAATAAGTTGTTAAAAAAGGAATTGTCATTCTCATGGTTTCCTTAGCTAGGTTTGGAAAAGCTTCCCTTACAACACATCAGAAATTGTCTAACTTCCGTTCAACACACCGAAAATTGTAAGAGCAGTTGGAATTTTTGGCAACTTTTTATTTCAATGAGGTCTTCCTTTAAATTATCATTATCAGACATTGTTGTCAAATCAAACACAAATGGATTTTATGATTCATTGCTCAGCTGCGTTTAATTCACCATCTGAAAAGTATCCATTAAGGGAGTTTCCCGGCATCATCAAATGAGTAATAACATCATGCTTGACATTTTGCAGAAGACAATTTTTTGCAATTCTGTTAAGAGAAGGCAAATTAGCAAGGTTATCTTTTGCAATTCGGCTTGACCACAGGGATAACTTTAGTTTAAAAGCTCTAAGTTTTTCACAAGCTGTAATCATGTTTATTTGTTGTCCTTGAAGTGACAAGTTCAGCTCATTTAGGTGATACATAACATCAGCAATATAGGCCACACGTTGAATAAATTCATTGCTTTCAGAGAGCCCACCATATCAGAGTTATATATATCAGAGTATTGCAAAAACAACTTGATTGTTTCTCGAAGTTCGAAAAAGCGTGTAATCGTGTCAGTGTGGTACAGCAAGATGCAATGTTCATCGCTCATTGCGTCACAATTGGAAAATTCTATGATTTGTATCTTGCTTTCTAATGAAATTAACTATCTTAATGCATGTGTCAAAAACATTTTTCATACTTTTCGGCATACTTTTTGAGGCGAGATAATCGTTTTTTCAAAACAAAAGTAAATTCTTCAACAAAAACCGTTCAAATAGCTGCTCTGTGGCCAATGATCTTCGTACCCCTTGACGTCTAATATCGTACCACCAAGGAGTACGAGTACCTTCGGTTGGGAACTTCTGCTGTACAGTTTGGTAAGTAGCAAGTGCTAAAATTTTCAGGTGAATTTTGATGTAGTAATTATGTGCAGGACCTGTGCGGGTCCTGTGCTGTTCGCTGTGCAGGCGGCCATTTTCAATTTTGTACCCAAGGAATTGTAATCTACATATTTTCAAACAATCAAATTTCAAAATTTTTTTCTGTGTTCCGAAAAATTTTCCGAAAACTTTTCTATTTTAGTTGTCATGGCAAAGCTTTTTTAGCGACTTTTAAGATGATAAACAAACCAATCTGTTTCTTATATTGCGTTTGCAAATGTATCGAAAAATAAATATGATTAAACTGTTTATATCATACCATAAAACTGATTATATCATACAATTGTTTATAAATAGTTCTATAAACAGTTTAAATAACTGTTTATAACAAGAACCTTTGAAACAAACTATTTACATCATACCATAGATTTTTAACAAAATTTTAAAAATAAGCGTATAAAATGGTATATCAATTAGAGTCTTCAAATGAACTTCTTGATTTGGGTTTAGCCTGCAAGAAACAATTTTTTTACCGAAACTTGTAAAATGGCACATTGATTCAAGAGTCTTGTAATGAAATACTGACTAAAATAAAATGCTATTTGGTTTGAGTTAAGCCTGTCAAAAAAAAACAAAAAAAATATTTTTTTCAAATAAATATACTGTAAATAATTGGGATCTCATTCACTGTTTGCCGTTCCAACTTTATTATTTAAAAAAATTTATGTATCTCCATCTCCATCTCCAAATGGGGAATCTCCAAAGCCTGCAAGGCTAGTAACGGCAACATAATGAACAAGACCTCATAATTGCATATTAGTTTGAAATTTGAAATAAACTCATTAAATTATATTGCTGTTGGATTTGGTTTCAGCTTGCAACAAAACTTTTTTAATTAAAAGTTTTTAAATACTATTTACTGCAATAAAACAAATTATTGCTGAGCAGAAAAAACTTCCAATTTTAACATGCGACAAGCTGCTTTGTTCAATAAAATATAATTTTAATTCATTGATTTTTAATAAGTACTGTATTTAAAATTGCATCTTTGTTAACACTAGAAACCCTAAAGGGAATTATTTTAGACCCATTTCTAATTTTTAATTTCTTTGATTCAATTAATAAAAAAATTACCATTTGATGCAAGCGAAACTTGGGAAAATTTTGTTTTGCGATTGCATCGTTGGCTGCATCTTTGGCTGCATCGTTGGCTGAACGTTGGTTGCACGTTGGCTGCACCGTTTGAGCTGTCGTGTTTAGTAAATAATTGGTTGTTGGCTTGTGGAAGCCTGTTATACTGTCATATAGAATTTTCAACGTAAATATATATTATAAACCATAAGACGTGTGGAAAGCCAGCGGTGTGATGGAGGAAGGCTCGGATAGCTTCCCCATAGTTGAAGAAATTGAAGCCCAGAAGAGAGGGATTTGCTGTGCGGTCTACAGTAAACCTTTGAAATTAACAGTTACCAATAAGATTACTACTGCATGCAGTGCAAGACAATCGTTTTTTCAATTTTTTGGCAACATATCCTGCAATAAAAATCCTAATTTTTTACTTTCTGTTTAAAGTTCAAGAGTGTCAATGTTGCAATTTGGATCAACTAAAACTTCCATAAATTTTTCTGGTTGTAAAGAATCTGTACATAAATCTTTCTTCTAAAAGTTTATTCTCTCCTTAAGAAGTGAACAACTTAGCAAAAGATTTTCACTATAAACAACTTTTTTCAGGCTTACAAGAAAGCACCTCGGTTCATTTGACGATACTTTGAAAAACTTCGTTCAAGTTGGTCTGTTTGAAATTTAGCCATAATATTAAATTCATTGACTTCTTTAAAAAGATCTTGACTTATATTCGCATGAGCATTCGCATGAGCATTCGCATGAGCATTCGCATGCAAAGCATGCTTAATATCAGCCAACACCGCCAACAATTATTATGGTTGTTGTGAAACGGAGTTAAAAGCCCGTTTCTACAACCATAATCAAAGCTTTAAATACCGGAGAAAGAGCAACGCCACCGAACTTTCCAAAGCTTTTTGGCAGGCCAAGGACGCGAGAAAAAACCCCGCATAAAATGGAGCATCGTGGCCCATACAGCCCCATACCGACCGATGGCAAGATCTTGCAATCTATGCCTCAAAGAAAAGCTTACAATCTTGCAGGCGGATGCAAGCTCAACCCTCAATAAAAGAACGGAACTCAACGGAAAATGTCGCCATGTGAACAAATTTAAATTACGCAATTTCAGTTAAATCTTTTGACTTACTCTTCCCGCTTCTTTTCTGTGTCACTTGACCAAACCTTACTTCTATCTCTTTGTTTCTTTATGATTTCTACCGTATGACGTTTTTATGCAGTGTTGTTGTGTTTTCTTGTTGCTTTGAATCAGACCAAATTCTTTATGCTCAGTGCGGACTTAGCCGACTTGCATGTGAAACTGTTGACGATTTCTCAGAAGGTTATTTGTTTTAGTGGATAATTTAAGTGGCAGTCAATATAAGAATATTTCCGTCTTTTATTTTTTATATTTTTATAATTTTTATATTTTTTCATATTGTTTAGTATATTTTTTAAATGTTTTTACATTCTACGTTTTCTTTTTTTTTTTTTTTTACTTCACAGATTCCACCTGATGAGCCGTCTTTGGCGAAACAGGCTGTTGTGGATTTTAAATTTTAAATTTTTATTTTATTTTAGTGCTTTCATTATTAAATATATATTTATATATACTTTTTTTTATTTTTTAAATCATAGGTAGGACTCAAAGCTGGAACTTAGATTGGCTTCAAAACTCTAACAAATCTGGAAAATTCTTTAGTCTTACAACCGTATTGAAGTTCGGTGATAAATATTCTAAACGTGTAGTCATGTTTTGGTACAGAGCATAAAGTTTAGGTGGTTGTAGATATCATATCAAGGTATTTATGTTAAAACAGCAGCCAGGTCAATTTTAAACAAAAACCTTTAAGGGGCTTTACTTTTACTTATTCATTAGTTATTATCCATTAGTTATTAAAAACCGGCTTATTTAAATCAGATTTGATTATAAAAGTTTTTCAAATAAAATTGTTACGTTTTGTTAATTTTAACTCACTTTGGAACCTCCAAAGGGTTGCAGCGTGTTCAATGTAGTACTTATCACGTTCTGTTTCAAGCACTGCTAATCTAGACGCGATCCGAAAATTTTTGCAAATTTGTTCGGCTTGTTGATAGCTTCCTGCCGAAAATGCATTTGCTGTAAAGCCATCACTACCAAAATAAACTTTACGGTATTCAGCATTAACAAAAAAATTTAAACAGGACAAAAAAGCTGCTAAAAATAACATGGAGTTTGTTTAATTTTATCTTTTCACAATTTTCAAAATTTCAGTTTTTTATGAAATGATTTTTAACTTTTTATGACAAAATAATGCAAAGAAAAAAAAAGAATTTTAAACTCAAGAGTTTTTATTAAAATAAGTTAGTTAACTTTAGCTATCAAAAGAATTGCATTTTTCTTCACAAGTTCCGCAATCTGACCAATGACACATACTGCTACAGCAAATCTCTGTGCAAGCTGTAAACTCTATCTTGTTTATTTATTCATTTAGATAATCTCTATCGATATACCTATATACATTTTGGAAACACAAGGAATCGTTCGCTGCGTGATTTTCATTTTGCGCAGCAAGTAAACTATACAAAATATAATAGAGTTATGTAGCGTGATTCGTATTGGGATTCGATAGCATGCAACTTTTTATTACAAAAGGTACACATTGAAGTTTAACAGGTTAAATCAACATTATTTACATCGGAACAATCATTCAGGCGGGGTCTTCGCCCAATAAATTGCAAGGTTAAGTCTCAAGTTAATCTGCCTCGATCTATCTGCCTGCGACTAGGTTCAGCAAGTACAAATGGAGTTGCATTTTAGTGGTCATACAAGTACAAATGCTTTCATAGTGACGTTTGACCTTTTCACTAACAAAGCCAAGAGGCATTAGGTCATGCGAATAGGCTACATCCTGTTAGCAGGTGTGGCGAAAATAATTGTACAAAGAGCGGTAATGGCCTTTGATGGCGCGATCATCCGACAGTCAATTAAGAGAAAAACGAAAAGGCATACAAAAAACATACTAAGAAATAAAAGTTATAACATGATGGTTGCCATGGGAGCGGATAAACGCTGTGCAGCGAGCGAATGAACGCTGCAAGTTGAGTCAGCAGCCAAGCAAAATACAATTGCAAAAACGTTGCAAAAATACACTTGCAAAAACATTGCAAAATCAAGGCTAATGCACGCACAAAAAACAGTTTGAGGCAATGAGTTCGCTACAGGTTGTATTGTCGAGTTTGAAAAAGATTTAATTTTGGCTTCATTTTTTTAATTTATCTAAAATGTTAGGTTACCTTATTTTTGTTTACATTTTGTAAAAAGCCTTATTTACTATATCTGCCTAGTTAATAGGCTTGAATATATGATGCATACTAATAGTAAAGCAAGGGAAACACGCAAGCCTTTAAACAGATTAAAGCCTTTTAAATTTTATTTTTCGGATGTGTTGTAAGTGGTATTAGCAATAATTGTACAAAATTCGGAATAACAGAATAACATTACGAAACTTTACTAACTTATTGTAACCGGAAAAAAGCAAGCCATTTTATCAAACTGGCATGCTTTTAATTTTTTCCAAATTTTTTCTTTAATGCCTTCGTATCAACAAACTGTAGCCGCAAAAGAAAAGAAAATTTTACAAGAAATGTGCTGCAATAGCAGAAATCTGAGAGGTTTTTCGTATCAATTTGAGGCTTGTATAAGCCAACCAAATTCTCGGAATAATCAACCAGAACGATTGTTAAAATTCTTCAAAATCTAGTAAAGACGAAAAAAATAATTCCTTAATTTTCATTTCATCTCTATATTTATCCTGCTGACATGCAAAAAAGTGACGGAAGCGCTATTCACAGATAAGTAAGCACCCCAAAATGTTTCCGAAAATGCCACGATATTGCTGTCCAGTTTAATTTATTATTTGTTTTTATAGAGATATAACTGAAATTTTAAACTGCTTGTCAAGACCGCCAAGAGGTAAAAATGATGTAAATTGTATCTTTTCTTATGATTTAACAAAATTCTCAAAGTAACATTTGAAGCGAAACTATGGCGATCACAATCATGGCTCTCTTAACCACACCACTAATCTGCGACAAAATATCTATCAAGCAAATCCTAAGAAAAATTCAATTTTACCATCGGGTAAATCAAGTGATGAGCAAAAAAGTGTTCCCTATGGTTACCCACAAAATTCCTAGTAAACTTTTAATTAATTGTCGTGTAAGTAATGACAAAAAATAGTTACCACTAAATGTACCAACAAAATTTTAAGTAAAATTAGAAATTAATCACCATGTACTGTGATTAAGTAAAATAATTATCAAAAAAATAAACAACGTCATAACTTCAAATCAATTAACCCCGGACAAAAATTATGACCGATTGGAACGTCGGAGCAAGGGCTTAAATCTCAGAATCGGGGACTATTCCGGTTAAACCAGGAGCCAGTTTTCAATTTTTTAGCCAAAATAAAATCTAAATATTTTTGCTAATCAAATTTCAATTTTTTTCTCTCTACTCGTAAAATTTCTCACTCAGCTCTTGAACAGAACAGAACAGAATTTATTGTTTTGCCTTTAAGATAGAAAATATCACAGCGAGAAAAAAATTACAAAGAATTCACAATTTAAAGCAAGGAACCGATCAATTTAAGGCAAGGAATTTTGAACTGATCAAGAAGCACGTTTTGTTAATTGTCATAGCAAAAAATTTTTTGGCCATATTTGAAGATATTTAACAAACCAATCTGTTTCTTATAATGGGTTTGCAATCGTGCCTAAAAATAAAGAAAAGATTTTGCTGGGACGTGCCGTCTGGGAAGGCAAGTGAGGCAGTGTCTCACTTGTGGAAATAAATAAACCAGAACATAGTTTCTTCAAAATAGATGCAATTTGCTATTAGTTAAAAAAATTAGTAAAAATTATACCGTACTTGTAGTAGTTTAATTACTTTTTTTTAACCCTAATTTTGGACAGTTTAATTGTTGTATTTTTAGCGCTTTAATCATTTTGTCAAATGTTTCCAATTAAGTGTGCATGAAAATTTAAGTCCCGTCTTTCCATTGTAAAAAAATACTTTATAGCTTCTTTCCACGATTTTAATTTTTTTACACTATGGCGTTTTTTTTTACTTCACTGAAAGAAATTTATTAGGAAACAAACACGAAAAACTTTTAAATCTTTTGAAGGTCACGTGGCAACGCACAATAAAAAGTTTTTTGGCAAATTTCTAAAGGTATTTGTAAGGAGGTTATAGTTGTACCAAACAAGTACGTTATTTGCTTCAAAATTTAAGGATTTAAGCCCTTTCGCCCCCTGGACCCGATCATAAAAGCTTTAGCAAGCATGTGAAATTGAAGGCTCTCATTCAAAATTAAATCTCTTAAGACTTTTAAAATCTAAAGAACTGATTTTTCTCTAAATAAATGGATTTTGTAGTTCTAATGTTAAAGAAAACTGAAAAATTTGCAACTTTTTCATAAACAAAACATTTTTTTGTCAGCAGCGTGGTCAAGTGAGGTGCTGTGACAGTTGATCAAACGAAATTTGATGGGACACTTAATCAAAATGACAGATGATGAAAAGAAAGATTTGCTTTAGTATGTTTCTGCAATTAAGCAATCTTTTTGCTGCTGTAAATTAGATTCATAAAAAGAAGATTAATAAAAAGAAGGCTATCAATAAGAAGACAGTTTGTTTTTTTTTTTTATAATTTTTTGTCAATGTCAAGGTTAGGGTTTTTTTAACAAGGTCCCTGGGCGAAGCATTTTTAGAGGGCAACAAGTAGATCTTTTGTCATGTTTATGTTTTGTTAGATGCTTATTGCTGCAATTTTTTGCATTCTTTTTCACATTGTAGTCAGTTATTTAGAGGGACATTGTGCCATCCTCCACCCCTTGCAGAAATCAGAGATAGATTCAAAGGAAATACATATATTTTTAGAGATAACTATGTTTTTGGGTTAAAAAATCAACAAAACTCGGACAGATTCAAAATGAAGACCTTTATATAGAGATCATTATGTTTTGGAGACGAAAAATTGACAAAATTGGGACAGATTTAAAATTGCAAATTTTCTTTTTCATTATTCGATCAAGTGTTGTTTTGATCAAGTGTCGTTTCAATCAAGTATCGTTCGATCAACTGTCGGGTCACGGTCAAATAGTTAAAGCGCAGTGATTGTAGTAATTAACATGGTCTCAGTTCAAAACCTACCCGCGCCATTCTGTTCTGTCCTTGTAAAAGACGCTTTACAGCACTTTCTCCTGCATAGTGGTTTTGGCAAGCAGTCCTAAATTTTAGTTTTATCTCTACAAAATTAAAAAATCTAAGATTTGTGGCTTTACCAAATGCAAAACTGCACTGGTAGAAACGGCATCGTGCATCGAGCACGCCGATGACCAGATGCTAGGAATATCTCAGATTACAATGCCATTTCTACCCGTGCAGTCTTGCATTTGGTAGAAGCCACAAATCTTAGATTATTTTTTCTTATATAAGCAGCTCTGTGACTAAAGCCTGTGCAAGCAGACTGTCCCGGATGAAAGTTTAAAACTTGAAACGAAGGTCGGGCAGTGAGCTCGGGTTCGGCATGCGAGATGCAAAATGCTGTATTTTTTTATTTTTTTAAAAAATGCTGTAGATGCAAAATGCTGTAGATGGTACTCTATTGTGTCATTTGTTTTATAACCTAAAAGATGAAAAACTAAAATAACGAATTCAACCAGACAGCAATATTTTGACAACTTCGGAAGCAGGTCGGGAAAATTGCTTACTCTACGTATGGCGCCTCCGACATTTTCCTGCGAGTTAACAGGATAAATACAGAAATAAAGAAAAAAAAATTTTTTAAATCAGAAAGTGTTAGCAAATGCGAGAGAATGCTTCAAATTGCCTTTTTTGAAGTAGAGCATTGTTTTTGGTTTGTCATCAAATAAAATCAATACTTACGTCACTTTAAAAACTAGCGCCTCACCAACCACGAGCTTCACGGCACGTCACTGAGCTTTTCGAGTAGAAATAGTCTACTAACTGTTTATAATTAAAACATGCCATAAATAAAATTGTTTATGATGTAATTTATGACAGGGTGGTACAACTTCTTCACTCTAGCGGGCCACTTTTCAAAATTTCTCAAGCTTGCGGGCCTCAGCCGGCTAGAAATTGTTTCAAATGATAATGTTCACTAAAAAAAAAAAGGTCTTCACTTGGAATTGGTCTCCGATTTTTCTATTTTCGTCCTAACCCTAGACTATGTCCCATAAACTCGCCATGCCTTGTTAGAGAAAGTTGCCGCCGCTCCTGATCGACAAGACTTGAATTGTGAAATGATCCAATAAATGAACTGCAAGCGGCCCGCAGGCCCGTGATTGGGCCACGCTGATTTATAGTAGAATTAAAAATAAAATTATTTCTCGTTCTAAATTATGATATTGTTATCAATAATTCATTTTCGTTTATGACCAAGAAGTGCTAAAATTTTAATAACAAAATTTTTAAAAACGTATAAAAAAATATTGTTTGCTTGTTGGAGTCTGCAAATGATTTGCTTTATTTAAGTTTTATTTTACAAGCTTCTTGTAAAAAATATTTTTTAAAAATTTGTAAAATAAAACATTTTGCGCAGTCTCAAACCATTTTCTCAGGCTATAGAAAAGTTATTATTATTTATTTTGTTTTTATTTTATCCCTTTATTTATCCTCCTTACTCGCAGAAAAGTGACGGAGGCGCTAATACACAGGTTAAGCAATTTTCCCGATCTGCTTCCGGAAATGCCAAGATATTGCTGTCCGCTTAAAATTCAATAGAGTTTTGACTGAAATTTAGAACTGCTTGCCAAGACAACCAAGCAACAGGATGTGCCGTACAGTGTCTTTCCCAAGGACACAACATAATGGCGAAAGTAGGTTTTAAACCGAGACCATGTCAACCATTTCCACGGCACTCTAAGCATTTGACAACGCTGCTAACTTGATAAGGAACTTGATAAGGGATTGCTTTATGTTAATAAAGGACAACTCCGACAAGTCTGGTGTTGTCCCTTATGAAGAAGATTTAGAATGTACGAGTATGAAATTTTTGTACGGCCGGCGATTTGTACCACTCTGATTACAAAGTAAATCACGGTCTACATTAGGTACCAATATTTTGGAAAGTAAATCGTTTGACGACTGTACAACACCGAAAACTCTTTTTTAAATAATATATATAATCGAAAATGATATACAACGTGTTGTAGTCTAAAATAAGTGTTTAGGTATAAACATAAAAATTGACGTTACAACACATATAAAGCAATACAAAACGAGAAAGGCCTCTTGATACAAATGCAACAATCTTAAAATATTAAATCATAGTTTAATGACTTGAAGCACAAATCGGCACACTTTTTGTTTCTATTTAAGCCTAATTTAAAACCACACGGTAATGCTCAAAAGTGGTTTTCCTTTACCCAAGAGGCAGCACATTTGGGTGGTTATAATTACACAGTTATATTATTAAAGTTTGATAGAAGTTAAGTTACTTTTACTTAATACATGCATTCAAAACCGTATTGTTTGTTTTTTGTTTAGTAGCAGTCTATTCATCAATTCCATTGACTTTCAAGATTGGACAGAGTCACTTCGATTTAGTCTAATACACGGACCTAAATTAAAAACTAACGTTTTTGATTCTTTTAAAATGCTGTATTGTTTTTAATTAATTCCTGCACGTTTTAAAAATTTGTCAAAGGTTAAATTTAAAACAAACATTTCCAAAACTGTCTCGCTTGTTTTTGGTTAAAAGTCTTTATTAGTGTTTAAATTAATTTTCCTAAAGCTTTACGCGCTGGGTAGAGTACGGCAGAAAAGATAAACATTTTTGTAACAAAAAGAAACGAAGCTTTTGCTCCTGAAAAAACACACAATTTTAATTATGGTGGAATTAGGTTAGTAGATTACAATCGAATTGTAAAGACACGTTCACACCCAATGAAACCAATGAAACTTTAAAAAAGATTTGGTTCAAATTGAATGAAGCAATGCGACATTTTGTTTCATTCAAAAAATTTAATAAAAAAAGAAGTTAACAGGAACGCAATTTAATTAAACGTTTTATTTATTTTTCAAACATTTTTGCTTCATAAAAATCTGAATAAAATTAATTTTCAAACTTTTACTAAACTTGAGGCAAACTCGCTATGATTTCACCAATGTAGGCCTACCGTCTTTAAGGAATAAAATGGTCCGCAAGTTAGAAACAATGTTAAAATAGATTAGTTTTTTGGAAAGTTTAGCGAAGAATGTGGCGAAAAAGCAACACCAGCAAAGAAAAAGAAAATGGAAGCCAGAAAGTAAAGTGAGAACTATTTGCAGTTTGGTTTTATCTCGACAGAAAATCCAGACCTTCCAAGGCCTCTTATCTTCTGTGTGACGAAAAGTTATTAAATCAGGTCATTCATTTCATTTCATTTATTCATTTTAATTTTATTTTTGACCACCAACATGATCACTAAATTTTACACAGTAAAAGATAGTCGGGAGTCAAGAAAAGGTAGACGCAGGAAACGACAGACGTTAAAACATGCAAGAAGAAGGCACGGAAAAAAAGTCATGGTGCGTAGTAAATTAAAAAGACATCTTAAAGGAAAGCACGAATCAGTAGCTCACAAAAAGAAAATTTTTTGCGTTGGAAAGCACAGAACGCAAAGCAATTGAATTTTGTAAAAGATTTAATACAGTCTCAAATAAGGTTCTTGAAGCAAGCTATGCCGTTATGAAAATTATCGCTAAAACCAAGCAACCTCATACATTCGCCGAAAGCTTAGTTCTGCTATGTTGTCGGGAAATAGTAAAAATAATGATAAATAAAAGTACGATCAAAGAAGTCAAAAGTTTTACTGTCAGATAATAGCATAATCAGGCAAATTTATGACATATCAGATGACATACTGTCTCAGCTAAAAGACAGCTTAATGAAAAGCAAATGTTACCTCATTAACGTTTCTCTTAAGTTATCTCGTGAACTTCAAAATCTCTTGGGAGTTCCAAATTTTGTGCTTGCGCAAATATGCTTATATGGGCTACTAGAGTTTACTGTAAATGATAAAGTTAGATAGTACGTACATCGGTTTTCAACCTGTTTTCAATGGGCCTCAGAGCATAAATTGAAATGAAAGCAATATGAGACTTGTATAATGATGTTATTATGATCAAGAAATCGAAAACAAATTCCAAGTGAAAATTTTTTTTAGAGGTGACTATGTTTTTGGGATGAAAATTGAGAAATCGCAGACAAATTTTAATTAAAGATTTTATTTTCTTTTTTAGAGATCACCAGATTTTTGTGTCGGGAATTAAATTCTGTTTACCGAAGTGGGTCGTCAAGTTACCTTGGTTTGAAAAGTAGGCTACAGTATGGAAAAAGTTAAAAACCACTTGTGTAGAGTGCGTATCTACAATTATATAATAGTTTCGTTTTTTTTAACCTTTTGATTGTTTTAAATAACGCAAAAATTAATTTTAACTCGATTTATTCTCTTGAAAATTCGTCCGACTAGTTAATTTAGTGATACCTAATTTTCCTGCTGATTACGTTGGCTGCTGATTTATTGACGTATAATTTGTTGATTGATTTGTGAAACCAAAAGTCGTGACTCTAGTTCAGGTAGAATTAAGTTGTTCGAGATTGAGAATCAAACATACATGGTACAAGTTTTTTTTGAACAGGGTTACTTAATACTGAGACATGCAATCTATTTTACTGGCTAGGAAAGAGTAGAAAGGTTAAGAAACATCGGTCTAGAGCAGGGATGTCCAACTTGTGGCCGCGGGCCGCATTGCGGTCCAGTTAATGTTTTTATGCGGCCCAGCTTACTCAAACTTTTTAGTTATATTTTAATAGCTTTATCGTTGGTTTTTTAAAACTGTGTTCCACGAACTTACTTTTTTGACCAAAATTGAGAAACCAGAATAAGATTTAAAGTAAAAATCTTTGTCACACTTCATTCCTAATAATTTTAATCATGACAATATAATTTATCCCCGTGAAAAGTAATTCGTAGTTCCATATAAGATAATAATCGCTTCTCTTTGAGCGCTGCTCTTGTATTATGCGTTAACATCCGATTCGTTTTTATTGCTCGATACATGTATCTTCTTTTCTCTTTTCGCCGACAGAATGACGTAATATGTTGTTCAAGCTTTACTACAGCTCGATGCTTGTAGAATCTTCGCGTATATGCTGCTTGATTTGAGCATAACGATCTCTCTTGAGAGTTGTAGAACTGTCTACCTTTACGAGCAAATTTCCGTCACGTGATCTTTTTTCTATATAAAGCCGATGCGTAGCGAATTATTATGGTTAGATATTGGAAGTAATTGTTGGGAGCGGAAGGCCCGTTAGTTTTTTGTATTAGTCGTCGAGTGTTGAATTTATTTTGTGCCAGTGGCTGGGAGTTGTGTTCTACAGAGGTAAAATTATATGTGTTGATTGAGTTGAGTTACTTACTGATTTGAGTTGAGTTTCTACAGAGATTGTGTTGATTTGGCTTTGCAGTTTGGCAAAGCGTGGAATAGAAGTTTGGTCGGACGTGATTTTTGTAATACATTCGTTTTTATTAGAGACAGTGGTCTCTGTTTGTTGTGAAGAAGAGTCTTCAACGAAACGAATCCGAGCTTTTGTTAAAACAACTGTATAAACCGTCAGGCTCATAGCAAGACTACTTCTTGAGCCGGAATAAAATAAAATTTAGACACAGCTTTGTTTCAGCGCAGGTATTCGGGTTACCCAGCTCAACTGGTCCTTTGGGATTCCCGAACAAAGTCTGTGACAATCTTTTCCTAGAGATCACAAAGTTTTTGAGACAAAAATTGAGAAACCAGAGTCAGGTTTGAAGTAAAAGCCAGGGATGCAAACTCGGACTCGGAACTCAGATTTGCTTCAACCTTGACGAGCCGTATGTCTGGTGGAGATCTTTTCTCTAGAGATCACAAATTTTCAGACGAAAATTGAGAAAATAAAGTCAGATTCAAAGTGAAGACTTTTTTGCAGCCTGCCGACTATTACTAAATTTATAATTTGGCCCATTATTAAAAAAAATTGGACATTCCTGGTTTAGAGTCTATAAAATCTCTTTTTTACAAAAGCATAGTTTTTAGTTTTTGATTATTTAAAAAATCTAATAAATAATTTTAAATCTATATATTCTCTTAACTAGTCTATTTAACTGATAGCTAATTTTTTGCGTTTAAATTAACGTTATGCTTGGTTAATTAAAGGGTTAAATCAAGGTTGTCAACTCACAAGATTGGTTCACAATGAAATCGGACGCAGAAAAAGCGAGAAAAAAGCTTAGCGAAAAAATAGCTTTTCTGTTTATTATTTCGCCAAGGCTTTTTTTGCCTGAAATGTCAAATTGTTGGTAATATTTTATAGTACTTTTAATTACTTGGTGTACAATTATTGTTGTAATTTTTTTAAATAACGTACAAAATTGGATTATATGTTTTACAATAAAATGAGAGTATTTTAAACAGGTGATCAAATGATATTTAGTCGTGTTAAAATAGCTATTATATAAAATATCGACTTGCTTATAATGCACAATAAACAAAACTTTAGAAAAAGCGAGAAAAAAGCTTAGCGAAAAAATAGCTTTTCTGTTTATTATTTCGCCAAGGCTTTTTTTGCCTGAAATGTCAAATTGTTGGTAATATTTTATAGTACTTTTAATTACTTGGTGTACAATTATTGTTGTAATTTTTTTAAATAACGTACAAAATTGGATTATATGTTTTACAATAAAATGAGAGTATTTTAAACAGGTGATCAAATGATATTTAGTCGTGTTAAAATAGCTATTATACAGTATAAAATATCGACTTGCTTATAATGCACAATAAACAAAACTTTTACCCTTTCTTACACATTGCTTCTACGTTTTTTATCTATTTCACATTAAATCTTTTGTCTACCATACATAAAAAATGGCATTGAAATAGTTTAATGTAAAAAGACTTTTGAGAAAAAAACATTTTTATGATCTCACCATTCAAACATATTTTATGAACTGTTCAAAGCAGTAATGTAGTGGTGGCTGAGACCAAGACTGGCAAAATTTTGAGACCAAAGGCTCGAGACCGAAACAAAAATCAATCAAGATCAAGACAGACCGAGACCGAAAATGTTTTTAAAATATTGTCCGTTTATATTATTCCAAACACAATAAAATATTATTAGCAGACCCAGGGACTGCCCCGTCCTGAAAAGGACGTTTGCCGTTTTTTTGGTGTCGCAGTGCTCACACTTGCCTCATCGACTGTGTCTTGAACGACGCCTTGCGCATAGTCACTAGATGCCTGCTTCCCACTCCAACGGACCACCTACCTGTACTCTCAGGCATCCAGCCAGCTGAGCTTCGCCGAATGGGAGCGACACTCTCCTTGGCTCACCGTGGATCTCTGGACCCCGATCATATCTTGCATGGTCTTTTAAGTGGGTCCTCAGATAATCACCAAGTGAGACTAAGATCCAGACGCCCGTTTGTGCCAGCTGCGCGGAATCTTTTGGACAACCTTGTCAGGCTTGGCTTCCGCGCTTCTGAATAGACAAATTACAAATGGAAAACGGAGTACTGCGAAAATGCTTCCAGGCTCCGTGGTTTTGTGCCCGAGACCGGTGCCAGGCCTGTTGGGATGGGCTTACCCCGAGCAGCTTGGGTTAAGCTCAACCGCCTGCGAACTGGTGTTGGGCGATTCTATTCGTCCATGCACAAATGGGGTCTCGCTCCTTCACCGAATTGCAAATGTGGAGCTTCTGAGCAAACCGCAGACCATGTACTAACCCGATACATCGGGCACATGAGCTTAAATGACGAAACTCGATGCTGGCTTAATAACAGTACTGCCAGCATCTGATCCAGGCAGTACAGCAGCCTGGGGTAGTAAAAGGATAAACCCTCGGCCCTAGTCCTGTTTGTGTCTGACCTGGAGTGGATACCTCTTCAAACAATAAATGAATAATATTAATTATATTATTTTTCCTTAATCTAAGATAACCTTTTATATAAACAAGCATCTCTAATATGATGGAAAGCGCTTTACTCTGTGTGGTTACATCATT
The DNA here is from genome assembly GCA_963680785.1 of Diplosoma virens. Taxonomy (NCBI): domain Eukaryota; kingdom Metazoa; phylum Chordata; class Ascidiacea; order Aplousobranchia; family Didemnidae; genus Diplosoma; species Diplosoma virens. The sequence continues at coordinate 38,986,763 of OY796883.1, forward strand.
AAACAATTCGCTTAAAAAAATACCACAACTAGAGCAGAACAAAGCCGAAACACGCAAGGCATGCTGGTTAACAATATTGAAAAAAGCAGGATATTCATTAAGTCTTTTTAACACAAAAATGCTGAAGGTACGGTCATCCGGCAATGGTTGAAACTCAAATATTTAATTAGTTTGGCTATCTATGTTGACATGTTGCAGTTGTAGGATTTGCCAGCTATTTTGTGTTTACAAAGAAAAGGATTCGTCTATTTAATTACCGCAAAAAAATCCAAATACGAATTATGAAAAGTAAAAACTGTTTAACGACTCGCTAGTTTTTCTTTCAGTATTATCCCTATTTATTTTTTCTGTATCTTTGGTTAGGTGATTCGGAATACTTTTTAGTACGTTATTTTTTATACCTACGTCATTAGCACTTTTTCAATTTTACTTTAAAGCAATTTTGGATTCTGCTTTTTCAGCAATTAGATTTATACAATTGCGTATGATGAAATTTGTTTTGGGAGCCAAAAACGCAATCACGATAGTTCGTGACGTTTTTTATAGAAGGGTCGTCTGGTGCACCAAAACAAAAGAGCCCCTTTTAAGGATTCACTTAAAAAAAAGAAAAACATATGTTTAATAATATTATTAATCTTTATTTTTATCCCCTTGACTCTTAGACCCACAGAAGGTTTTTAGAGCCGCTATACATTGAGCAACTGTCAAGCTATTACAATGATCAGCTTCTAGAAAAGCCAAGGCATTGCTCTCCGGTTAAAAGTTTTATTTTGCTTTTTTTGTTTGTATTAAAGGTGTGATTGAAATTTAGAACTGCTTGCTAAGACCGCCAAGCAGGGGAAAGTGCCGTAAAGTGTTTTTTCCAATGATACAAAAAAATAACGAGAGCAGAATTTGACCGCGACGGTGTCAATCACATGCGTCATCAATCACGGCGCTCTTAACCACTGATGTTTGCTGCTGACAAATGTAAAATAAAAGTAAAAACCTTTTTTGCTCTTCACTTTTTAAGTCCTTTTTTTTTTTAGTTAAAAGTAATCTTCAGTTAATTTTAGCAATTTTTGAACTGCCTTTGTCCTACTATGAATCTTTGACCATCAATCTTCATGGAAGTTTTTTAACTCCCAACCCTCCAGCTTTCGCGCAACGCCTATGGATTCATAGATCACAACTTTTTAACCGGTTTTTAAACAGGTTTTCCGGAGCGTGGTTGAGTGTTTAGAGCATTGTGATTTAATAAAACGACTTAGATTCAAAACTTACTTCGCTATTCTGCTGTGTCTTTGGGAAAAGCTTTTTATGGTACTTCCCCTGCTAAGCGGTCTTGGCAAGTAATTCTAAATTTCAGTCATATCTCTATAAAACTAAAAAACAAAATAAAAATTTTAACCTTACAGCAATATCTTTGGCATCTTTGGAAGAAGGTCGTGGTAATTTCTTGTCCTAAGTAATAGAGCCTCCCACGCTTTTTTGCGAGGCAGGGGATGAATATAAAGATGAAAATAAAAAAAACAAATAAAAAACTTTAAGGGTGGGTAAACATTCAAACTGAGAGGGCTACCAACTCTACATTTTTATAAATAATTGCGGACTTTAATTAATAAATATATAAATTTGGCGTTCAAATTATTGCTTACATAAATTTCGTTACAACAAAAAATTTTTAAAAATACAAAAATAATACAAAACTGTCGAAAACTAATCCAAGTCTAAATTTGCAATGAGATCCTAGACTGTGGAGTCCTAGACTGACAATTAATTCAAAAAACTTTTACAAAAATCCCAGCTAATATCATTATAATCTTCTATTTATTACAACTTCTTCGGATAACTTATTTCTATTTCAATAAGTTATCTGTACAAGTTGTCATAAACTAAAGCTTATAGTGGTATTTAGCTTTGATTTTTCTCAAGAAAAACAAGAATTTGTTTGCTTTTTTTTGGAAAAAAATACGTAGAATCAGAGTAATCACTTTTTATGAGAGAAGGGTTCAATTTAAGTTCACTTAAAAGATAATTCCAAATAATAATTACCATCAACTAAAGACTAAAAAAATTTTTATCACTGTAATTCTGTACAGATTGCTGTAATAGAGTGTGAATGCAAACATTCAAAGCATTGCCGTACTTGTTTGGTTGCTGAAAGAAAAATTTAAATTAAATTTTTAATAATCGTTTTCTCTTGTAATAGATGGCCCTGATGACAATAAAAACCTTTATTGGAATTAACGTAAAAAAGTTGCAAAATATGGATTAAAGAAGTTTGACTCTAACTTCTGCGATTTCAAATTGCTGCAAAACTTTCAATTGAGTGTTGTTCTTAACTAAATTGCAAAATTCATCACAATAACATCAAGTAAAAAATATTTCTAAAACTTTCCAGTCTCGAGACCAATTTAAAAAACACGATACCGAGACCGCCAATACAAAGTCGAGATGGAGACGGGACCGAGACTACGAAAGCTTTTCCTCAAATTAGACGTTGCAGTTTTATAATCCGATATAAGTATTTAAGCATTGTAATAGTATCACTAGCAAAAAATAATATTCTTTTAAAAAGTATTTAATTTTTTGTTGAACATCAAATGGTAACGTGTAGAGGCCTTTTTTCAATTTGAAATCAATCAGGGCGTTTGCTGTCCCGGATGGCAGGTGCTTTCTCGCAGCTTAGGATGTAAGTAAGTCTGTTAGTGCTTTTAAACATGATAGACCGAAACGAAACCTGCCAAAACAGTAAGGTATGTACACATTCCGATGTTCAGCGAGGGTCTGCTGATTGGAAAACGCCCTGTTCAGAACGGGGCAATGGCTGAAAAAAACTGCCCTTTTCAGGGCACATTGCCAAAATGTTCCAAAGACCCACTATTCTACAGCTGAACATCGAAGGCTTCACTGCAAGGACGATGAACGTTCTTCATTACCTTGCTCTGCAGTGATCGTACTACAGGAGACCCACTGCATTGATGCAGAGAAGTTGGTACTCATAAGCTACCAGCTAGCTGGGTTTTCTTTAACCAGGAAGCATGTCCTTGCCACATTTGTCCACGAGCGACTAAGGTATACGCTTTTGCGCCAATCTCCACCAACATCGAGGATCAAGTGGTTGTTCGTGGACGTTGATGGTTATAAAATAATTAAAGTCTACAAACCTCAATTAATGCGACTGCAATCCCTGCATCCCCCAGTGTTTCCTCGCCTCTGTCCTTATGCTGGCGATTTTAACAGTTGACATGCTGATTGAGTTTACGGTTATAACAGTCCGGACGGTGAGTTCTTGGCTGTCTGGGGAAGTATTCATAGCCTTGCCCTCCAATACAATACGAAGGACGCCGCCAGGTTTTACTCCGGCTGCTGGAACACTGGCACCAATCCAGATCTAGCTTTCTCTAGCGCAGATTCTAACAGTCGCTTACCGGATAAACGTGTCCTTGAAAAGTTTCCCAGGTCACAACATCGACCTTCGTTTATTATGATTTATGGGCTTGATTCAAAAATACATTTGATTTATTTAAGTCTGGTATCTCGGCTCTGTTAAAATCATAAAAAATAAAATAGAACCCCCAATGTAATTCGAAAAAGTTAATTAACTGTATAGAAGTCTTTTAGAAATCTCTTAACTATCTATTGTTTGCGGTCTCTATTTTACGGCGGTGTTCCCTGTAAATATGATCGTGCTTATCGTATAATACAGAAAGATTTTTTTTAGTTTATTTTCTTAGTTTTTAGTTTGTTTTTTAGTGTATAGAGATATGACTAAAAATTAGAACTGCTTGCCAAGACACGCCAAGCAGCGGAAGTGCCATAAAAGTGTCTTTTATAAGGACACAACGGAATGGATCGAGTAGGTTTTGAACCGATATCATGTCGATAACAATCACAACGCTTTAACGCGCTTTAAGCACTAGACAATTAGGTCTCCATGATTACGAAATTGGAATTGCTGGAGTCCCAGATTCAGAGATGAAGTCAGAGTCGTTTTTTCAGATGTTCAAGAGTTAAAGTTTGAATTGTAAACTTTTAAAGAGCTGGAGTCTGAGTCGATTTTCTCTACATAAAGAAATCGGAAAAAAATTTTTTGACTCCACAACTTTGGTTATATGTCTCACTTTGCAACTAGAGAGAATCTAGCAAACAAGAAGCGATACCCCCTATTATAAAAATAGCTTTTTGTAATTGCAGAGTTAGCTTTTTATAATACCTTTTCTTGTCTGCAATTAAAAGTAGATAAAAATTGAAAAATTTTTATTCTTACTCTGGTTACGCTCAACCGCTGACCAAAACATTTTTTTTCTGTTAAGTTAAAAGTATTGGGAATGATAAGAGATTACAAGCAGTAGCTTTAGACAAGTGCTCACAATTTTTGAAAAATCTTGACATTTTAGGGAGGGCTGAATTTGAATCAAAACTTTCTTTTTATTTGTCACTTGACTTTCAAAACCGATAAGCAAGTAAGCATATTTGGACGCATTTTTTTCATTAAAAATCTTTTTTTTAATCTTTAGTTGAATTTTTCAAAACAACTCCCAAACCACAAATTAAGTTAAATTTTGCAAATAAAAAGCCAAATTTGGCCGTCAATATAAAACCAAAGTTGTTTTTAGTTTGCACTTCAAATCGAAGTCCAAAAAGCGACCTACCCTGTTAAACAAACGTGCAACAAAATCAAAGAAATTTGGCATAATTCCGCTGTCACAAACTTTGTTCGGGAATCCCAAAGGACCAGTTGAGCTAGGTAACCCGAATACCTGCGCTGAAACAAAGCTGTGTCTAAATTTTATTTTATTCCGGCTCAAGAAGTAGTCTTGCTATGAGCCTGACGGTTTATACAGTTGGTTTAACGAAAGCTCGGATTGATTTCGTTGAAGACTCTTCTTCACAACAAATAGAGACCACTGTCTCTAATAAGAACGAATGTATTACAAAATCACGTCCGACCAAACTTCTATTCCACGCTTTGCCAAACTGCAAAGCGAAATCAACACTATAACTCGACTCAATCAACACAAATAATTCTACCTCTGTAGAACAAAACTGCCAACCACTGGCAAAAAATAAATTCAACACTCGACGACTAATACAAAAACTAACGGGCCTTCCGCGCCCAACCAATTACTTCCACTCGAGTCGTCTCAAAATCACATCTAATCTAATAATTCGCTACGCATCGGCTTTATATAGAAACCAAAATCACGTGACGTAAACTTGCTCCTAAATTCGAGATTGACCCAGGACTCCCTGGAGAGATCGTTACGCTCGAATCAAGTGGGATATACGCGAACCTTCTAGTACAATGACGTTGGTCAAAAACATATCACGTCAATACAAAGAGAAAAAAGAGAAAAGAAGATACATATATCGAGTAATAGAGCGAATCGGATAATACAACAGCAGCGCTAAAAGAGACCCAATTAGTTCTCTTATAATAACACTACAAATTACTGTTAACGGGGATAAATTACATCGTTACGATTAAAATTATAAATGAAGTGTGACATCCGCGAACATCAAAAATGCCGACTGCAACGATCAACGAACTTGCAGCAGTTTTTTATCAGTGTATCCAAGCACTCGCCATATTTTTGCTTGCTTATTTTTGAATCATTCAGATTAAATAATTGGGTATATAAGTATAGCTTCCAGCAATTAACCAAAAATTGGAGTTGGAGTGACCAAAGAAAAATACCAATTCCATACAAGCTCCAGCACATCTAAAAAAGCGACTCCAGCTTCAGCATATTTAAAAAAATTACTTCGGTTCCGACTCCAACCAAAAATATGCGACTTTTGACTCTGACTCCACAACTCTCGGTTTTGCTACTCCAAAATCTCGTCTCGTGTCGGTCTCGAAGCACTGTGTCTCGACGCCACCTCTGCTCATAACGATTGTGATTGCTTGACTATGAACCCAGTACGTCGGTTGGTAAACGTTATTTTACACGTATTAAAAAGCACACTGATGTTTATCAAGCTGTTAACGTGATTGGATTAACACTTGCTGATTGGCTATATAGAAATTACGCTTTTGTAAATACCAGGTAGCCTATTCAGCTAAAACGTTTCTGTGTTACAAAGGTACAAGATGAGAAAATTTGGTGTCAGAAAAATAAAAATTTCAATTCTTCGAGTTTATACAAAATTTATACAAATCATCAGTGTAATATATTCTATAGACGCTGCAATCCTCGCTGAATGAATTACAGTCTAAATGACATATCAAACGCTATTTTGTATCTTTTTGTACTTTAAATGACATAGAAACATCATTGTTCAACATTTATATGGTAATTTGTTATAAAAGAAGAAAAGAACTTAAAAAGAAATTGACTATTTGTCTTCCGAAAATTAAATTAATAATTGATGTTAAAATTTTGCCTAACCAGTGTTAACCTTAGTTACTGAGCTGATAATAATTGACTCTTCTAAAAAGTGAGACGCGTATTATATCTATTCAATGCGTTGTTTGTTTTCCATGGGAACTGCTGCGCACGGCGCAAAGTAAATAAGTTCAAAGTCTTTTTGCCTGAAGTCAAAAAGTTTATTTACATTGCTTACTTTCATAGCCAGTTATAAAAAATGGAGGATTTGTTGAGATTAACTTCATGTTAAGCAGAAGATCTTTTTTCACGTTGGAAGATTGTCAGGCTTTTCAGTAAATTAGTTGAAATAGTCTTATCCAAATAAAATTCGAAACAAACAAACTTATTCAGGGTGGCGAGAGAACTTTAAATAGTGAATATTATTTCCCGAATGAAAAAAAGACTAAGTTTTAACGAAACACAAAAGCACTCAAGTTATTATCATATTTCCAAAACAAAACGTAATTAATAGAATTTTTTCGAGCTGAAACAATTTTCAAGATGCAAAATTGCAGAAAGAAGCTTAAAGTAAAGCAGTTGCAAAGGTTTGTGAGAAAAACTTAATTGGTACTCTTCAATTAGACAAAAAAATTAATAATTTAAATATAGGCTATCTGCTTTAATAAGACCTGAAAATATTTTGGTGATTTAATTTAAGTTTGCTCAAAGGTGCTTTACGTTTGCATTATGTTTGCTCTGTAATCTTTTAATCCGAGAGCAAACATTGGTTTGTTGAAATGGAAAACGTACTTGTCTTATATCTTGAACTTTTTATAAAATTCATATTTATTCGGTAATCAGTTTCACAACGGACTGTGTAGATTATTTTTTTAATAATGAAGTTTGGATGGTTATTAATCGTTGTGTTAAGTTCTTTAATGCTTGTAGGAAAAGTAATTTCGATTGAACCTTGCGAAAGGTGAGTGGGGGCACAAATAAATCGCAGACCGTTCTGAATTTCAGTAGTTTTTAATAAAACAGTTTTTTTTCAACTTTTTCTTTCGTTTCAAAGTATTAAAAACGTTTTGACTTAATTTCGCGTGTTAAAAATTTAAACTTTAGCAGTTTGAGTTTAAATGAAGTAAATTCATAAAATAGATTATTGTTTAAACATTTTAACCTCCTTAAGCCCTTCTAGTAACAATTTTTGACAAACAGGTGTGAAAACGAAGAAAATTAATTATTATTGCCTAAATGACTTTCACATTGTGACAAATAAGTTTAAATTAATAAAACTTGTAAAGCAAAAATTGTTTTATTTAGAAATATGTACAAATAAAGAAAAATCAATAGGAGCTTAAAGTTAAAAAAATCAAACTTAGAAAGCGCTTACTAGAAAAAAAGAAACATTTGCAAAAAGTCGACAAATTAAGCAAGAAATTAATTTTTTGATTAGTTATGCATCGTTTATTTTTGTATAAAATTCCGAGTCACACTTTTTTATTTAAAGAACTTAAATTTTATTTTACTGAAAAACAAAAATTATAACATAATTTTTTTTTGATCGTTATGTTTAAAAGCTTTTTAGCTTAACAAGTTTGCGCCACACGAGCATATAAATTCATAAATGACATATGAGCAAAGACCTAACAGATCTTTAAACTTCAACTGAAAATAGTTTTCAATTTTAAATGTTTTATAAAAATGACAACATTTACGTTAAACTTTGTGTTATAAGAATTTTGGTCAAGTGGATTTACGAAACGTTTTTAGTCTAAATCAAACTATAAAACAGTATGATAATAAGTACAACAATAAATTGAGGGATCTATGGTTTAATTGAACTCAAATTTCTTTAAAACTTTATGAAAAAATCCGCAAGGATATCCATTAAACAAAACAGTTTTTGCCATGTTATTGGTTTCTCGATAACATAACATAACATTTTTAAAGGGCATATTAATTTTGTTTCTCTATTTTTTAATATGCCTTTTTTAATTTTGAATTCTTTTAATTTATTTCTATTTACTTAAATTTGTACATTATTAAATAATCATTACCAAAGCGGAAAAAAAGTTGTTTTATTTTATTTTTTTATTTTTATCTCTATATTTATCCTCTTGACTCGCAGCAAAAAGCGACCCAGGCGCTAATACACTATCTTTTTCAAGGACACAACAGAACGAGTAGGTTTTTAACGTAGACTATATCGATCACAACTCTGGCGCTCTAACCACACAACCACAATGCCAAAGAATCTGCTAACCATGCTGTTTTACAACTTCCATTTGCTTTAACTCATTTGTCACTATTTAAAATTTAAATCATTCTTTGTTTTCACCTATTGTTATTGAATTTCAATTTAAGTTAAAGTTTTTTTTATAAAGAGCCTAAGAAGCCGTAAACTTTGAAGAACGAAAAATTTTATTAATTTACTTGTGTTCCTTAGTACTGCAACAATATGATTAAAAAACTTAATTCTTTGCCAAAATTGTAAAAAAATATCTTCAACTGAAATCGAACGATGAAAATTTTTTTTAACAAAAACTCAACTAAAAATATTAAAAAGTTAAAGTCAATTGGAAGGCCAAATGTCCCTTTCTAATTCATAAATTTCTTTTAATTGAACGTTTGAATGCATTTCCATAACAGCGTGTTATTTCATAAAAAGATGTATATAAACACACAAAAAGTTTTTTAAATCGACAGCGATGCACTGCATCTTCAATGGCGGACGTAGTAGGTTGCTTTTTTCAAGCATGACGCCTCGTTTGTTGCCCTGTTCGTCAAAACTCAACAACATAAAAGAAAATGAAAGTTGAATATAACGATGATGCCATAAAGTTTTGTAAAATTTAACTAGTATTTTATTGTACTGTCTTTCGTAATTTCAACCAATTATCATATTGTCAATTTGCCAAAACTAACGTATGAAGTTGTACTAATAAACACGATTATAAAATTGCGCAATATAAGTTGTAAAAAAGCAACTTTAAGATATGTTTTTATTTATAGACTTTATCCGGTATACATTAACAGTCTTTTTCACGTCGGCTTAGAATTTTCAATGAATTTTTTTAGCAATCTACACGAGAAAGTAGCATTGATAGCTTCTCTATGCTTTTTAAATATATATATATAGTGATAAATTGATTGACAAAAATTTTATTCAAACAAAGTATCTATATTTAGTGAAATATTTTGCCATGGTCCGCTGTTGGATGCCGCCCAAGAAGCAAGGGTATACAACGACTCGAAATCGTTTGTTGATATGCGACTAAACTACCCACCAGGTGATAACACATTTATTGTATTGGCGTAGAAAAAACTGTGACAGTTAACTCTACATTTCATAGCTTCCAAACTTTTTTGCGTAATGATAGTCCTAAACTGTAAAAAAATTAGGAAACCAGTATGACTTAAAAAAAAAACTAAAACAGTTTTTTAAGTAAATCATATTTTCAATATCGAGCAAATACAAACAAACATTATTCAAAATAAAATTTTTCCGGCTTCTTTGAATCAGGTGAATGACAAAAAATACAAAAATTAAAAAATTTTATCACTTCATGTTATAGTATTGGGTATTTGCTACTTTTTGTAATAAAGCGGTTAAAAGTTATTTGAAATGGCCAGTTTGTCAATGAGCAATTCGTCCTTGCCTAAAATACTCGGCTGTTGAATAGCTTTATTTTTCTTATTTATCTCTTTCTTTCAAATGCAATTTAGAATAAAAATTTTGAACTTTCACATTATGACTAGCATTGTCTTTGAGCAGTTTTACAACTTTTTTCTGTTTTGTACGTAATAGTAATTAAAACCAGGGATGGGGAGCCAGCCTTATTTAGGTTAGGCTCCGGCTCCGGCTCCGGCTCCGGAGCCAATTAATTTTATATTTCGGCTCCGGCTCCAGCTCCGGGGCCAATACTTGGCTCTATCTTAGCTCCGGCTTCGGCTCCGTCTCCGGCGGCGGCTTCAGCTCAGATTTGATAATGCATATATAGATATAGGCCGATAAGGGGTAACTAGATGATATATGGATCATCAAAAATTTACTAATTTGCACTATGCTACAACCCTAAAATTAATTATAGACAGTATTATTCAAGGGCTTAATATTAACCAAGGGTCCAATGGGTAGAGTTGTATATTATCCAAGGATCCTATCAATTACATATTTCAAACAAAACAAGACTCGATATATCCAGCACATTTACATACAAATAAAATCGTCCAAACAATATTAAAATTATCAAAAATTCAATTAGACATCATTTAAACATCATGTTAAAGATCTCATCTTCTACAGACCCCGTTCCACTAAAGTCCATAAAGCATCCACGAGGCAAACAAACATCTTGTTGAGGCAATACTAAATGCCGACAGACTCTTCATCCATACGGAAAATCAAAACAGCACAAAGTGCACTCACTTGCCAAGGCATATCTGCAAATTCATTCAACAACGTAATCACAATTTCAAACGAATCAGATTAACAATCAGATAAACAAACAAATACATGAACATAAAACTAATACCCGAAAAAACTGTGGTAAAATTTACCTATGATGCAATTTACCGTGGTAGAATTTGCCGGTCACTCCTGAAACACCTAGGATCACTTTCCATCAAATACCTCACAAATATGTACAACACTGCCCCCAATGTTAACACAATATCACATCTTGGGAAAGGTGCCCCAACCATTTCCATTTTAAAACCAAACAAGGACCACAACATTGGCATAAGCTACCGATCCATATCACTTTTATTACCCATTGCCAAAGCACTAGAGAAAGCGCTATTACCATAAATCAGGGTGGCCCAAGTTCTTCACTTTTGCGGGCCACTTTTCAAAATTGTTCGAGCTTGCGGGCCTCAACCGGCTACAAATCTAAAAAAAAAGTTTTTAGGTAAAAGGGTCCATATTAGAAACTGTGCTTTTAATGTGAACCCCTACCGGAAGTGACGTATTTAAAATTATTTCATAAACTTTAAAATTTTATTGTATTTTCTTTATGATGTAAGAATTTAGTTATTAAAAACAAAACAAAATAACGTCAAATCGGGCAACGAAAAAAGTGATGCTAAAATACAAAATTTGATTCATTGGCATCAATCTAGTTAAAAAATAAGATCAAATGAACAAAAATATTATTTTCGGAAAATGCAAAAAAATAAAGAAAAAATTTAATTTTGCTAAAACATTATTTGATTACTTGTTTATGTAGTTTTCAATAATGTAAATTGTTTTTTCTAAAATTTCATATTAAAGAAATCAGAAGGGGTCCATATTTTTTTCCTCTACTAACAAATATTCCGAACGCTATCGTTAAGTTCAAAGCCTACTACATTTAAAGGACAACAAGCATGCATTCGATACAATGGCAATTTCTCAAAATTCAAATAAATCAACGTCTGAAGTACGAAGTGGAATTCAGTCTCCAAAATTATTTAAAATTTACATCTCTGAGATTACCCTCCTCCCAAAAGACGTACAAATCTCAACATATGCCGATAACATAACAATCACAACATCTCACACCAATCACCAATCACATTTAAGGACCAACAACTCATTCAACAATATTTTTACAAAGTATTGCACATTTTACACCAGACTCAACTAAATATGGCAAAACTCTATCACTTAATTTAAACAATCAAACACTACCAACAACAAAACACCCAAAAACTCTTGGAATTACTTTTGACCCAAAACTAACATTTTCACAATACATAAATCGCACCGTCATTGAAGCAAAACAAACGCTTAACATTCTCAAAACACTTTCATCAAATAAATGGGGTAAACAAAACTAGCCAAGCATTTCTACATTTAAAGCTATCATTTGCCCATATTTGAATATGCAAACACCATACGGAGCCCTATCATATCAAACACCAACATCAAGAAAGTGCAAACTATTCAGAACACCGCTTTGTTCAACAAATATCAGAACTTAAACCTTGTTTGTTTTCAATTATTCAATTAGCGACCAAGTGTCTTGTTTGAGGACGAATTGCCCGATTACGAAATTGACTTGTGGGCAAATTGCCAGAGACAAATTAACTTTGCGCCATTTGAAATGGGTTTCGTGAAAATTAATAGTGGAATTAACTGTGGAATCGATTACGATTGAATGAGGCAACAAAACAAACTGCGGCAGTACTAAACTGACACAAAATAATTTCACGCGCCTTTAAATTTTTAAACATATCTTTAATTTGGCCGGAGAAATGTTATTTCGATTAATCTTTCACATAGGGCAACGGTGCACGGCCGCAGGCCCGGTGCATGTGATTTAAAATATTTAATTTGGCAGTATTGCTACGTATAGTAAAAAAAAGACAATCAATCCAAAAAGAGTCAAAGAACATGAAAGCAATAATGTAGATGGTGACGTCACAAAGAGTTATAGAATGAATAGTTGATTTGTACTCGCACTTGTTCATTCGTGCACATGCTTTTTATTACCAGTCATTTCAAAAAGTTTACAATCGAGTTAATCGTTTACTAAGGAGATTTTTAAACTGTAGTTTGTTTGTTATCTTAAAGAGAAGCATCTCGCCGTGTTCTATAGTTGGGCAAGCAAATAATACAAAGCCCCATTTCCAGCAACCAAAATTCTGTGCAACAATGACTTTATTAGACAAAAAGAAATATTGATTGACAAAATTTTATCATTTTTGGCGCCTCTGGTTTTCTGGCGTCATTTCCAAGATTTTGAGAAAATTTCAAAAACTTTAAGACTTGTAGCATTTCCAGATTTATCAAAAACAAAAAATACTTCATTATATTAAAAAATAGAACTGGTGTAGTTTAAAAAAGAATCAGCAGCTTATTAAGAAGCTTCAAGACTAAAAAAATCTGCTTACACGTACAAATTGTGCAGCTGAATACTCAATGCCACAAGATTTAACAAGAAAAGTTATTTTTCTTTATAAAAGCGCGCGAAACAGCGTTTTGAATAACAAAGTACTAAAAAGAATTGCGTACCAAAGCCGTTTATTAAATGTCAATCTCCAGTTTAAAGTAAAGGTAAGGATATCCAGCGAGGTACTTGACTTAATAAATTTATTGCACAGAATGCGAAACCAAGGAAGCCATTAATCGACGGTATATTTTGCAAACTTTTTTTAAACAAATTAATTAAAGTGTTTGGCGTTTTATCACATATTTTATTTTATTATCTTTATTTGTCTTTTTAACTGGTGAGAAAACATCAAAAGCATTTTACTCTAGGCAACGGTCAAGCGATTACTCCTACTGCTTTCAAATACACCAAGATATTGCGCTTCAGTTCACATATTTTATTGATTTTTTATTTCTTATTAGAGATAAAGCTGAAATTAAGAACTGCTTGCTGAAATTGCCCAGCAGAGATATAAATCGTAAAGTGTCTTTCACAAAGACACGGAAGAATCACAAGATTAGAGTTTTGAACCGCGAATGCGTTGATTACGTTCGCCATCAGTGTAGAGATAGGTATTTGAGACTTAAGTTATCCCACTAAAAAACAAATTCACTTGTGCAGAGAAACTACTGCTTTTGAATTTCAAACTAATAGCAGCAGTAGCAGTAGTAGTAATGCTGCTATTAGGTAACTTATTGGGCCAGTCTTGTATGTGTCTGATCCGAATTGAATTTCCTTACATACGACGACGATAGATTTCCACATAGTAGCCCCTATTTTTCTGACTTGCAGGAAAACGTTGGAGCGGTTCAGCTTACTTAGGGCAATTTTCAAGCAATATCCGACTTTCTTTCAAGAAATACAAAGATATATTGCTGTTTGGTTGAAAATTTTTATTTTATTTTTTTAAATGTTTGTAAACTTTTGTATTATATGATTAAAAAGGCTGAATCAATTTTTTCAGCTTTTTTTAGTTTTTACATAATTTTAAAATGACTTTAGCTTTGAAATAACCTAAAATTTGTTGATCTGAAAAAAAGCTTTAGGTTAATTTTTATAACTATCTTTGATTAACATGATCAGCTTTTTATATTGATCATCTTGACTTGCGCCTTCAGAGTGACGCGTAGTATTTAGCAGCACCACTTCAAGATAACCGTTTCATATCAAACTATTTAACCCTTGGTTCTCCCAAAAAATGATCATTTTGTACCAAGAGGTCAAACTAACCCAGTCATAGCTTTTATCAAGAAAGTAAGTTTTTTTGCTTTTGTCTTATTTAGGAAAAATATTAAGTAATAAATTGTTGTTTTAGAAATATAAAACTTTAAAATTAAAATATTTCAGAACTACAATTGTTCTCCTCAACTTTTTGTACCATCAAACAATCACAATTTTGCTGTTGGCTATATAGCTACGTTGATTTGAATAATCAAGTTCAATAAGAGCTATTTTATTTAAAACAAAACCAATAATTAGTAAAAATAAAATTAATAGTAAATAATGCAACTTTATTAATACATCATTGCCCACTGTTTTTACGATACAAATGGCGCCTTTCAAACTTTGAATTACCGCTAGCTGCAAATAAAGAAAATAAAAATTTAATCTCCTAAACACTTGCAAATAAACAAAAATAATAACACAAACCTCAAACTTTCAATTAAATTGTTATGCTAAATTAATATTCGAAACACTTGCTATCTAGCCATTATATCAAAATTCTTAATGCCACTTTTAGTTTGTTGTAAAACACAAAAGCGTTTGGGTATACCTATTATCAATTACTTAAATATGTAAAATATTTTTTTTATTAATTTCAAGCTAAAAGCAAATATTCAATTATCGTACACAAACTGTGGAAATGTAAAACAATTTTTTATTTGTTTAATCGTTTCTTAAAGTTTCTTGTTAGTAAGCACTTTGGGGTGATTTTGACCCAACTGAAACCTTGATGCTATTTTTTTTATTTGGTCATAATAAGCATGATCCATATTCATAAATATTTTTGATCACAAAGCTTCTTCGATACAAAATAAAAGTAAAAAAGTTTCATGACTTTGCTGTCAACGGTTCAGAAAACGAAGTTTAAAAAAACATTTGAAGTCAATTTGACCTCATGGTTGACAGAGAGTTAAAATTGATGTCTTTAGAGTATGTCCTTGACAAATTCAAACAGTTGAATGAAAGCACAAAGGGAAATATTACTTCCAAAGAAATGAAAAAGTTTGTGTATGAACACTTTTCTCCTCCCGGATCCGAACTGGATAAATGGATTCCTAGCGATTGGACCTCAAAGTATGATGCTCTAAAACTAATACGTTGTGTAGAAGTCAGTATATAAAAAAAATGAGGTTAAAAGTTTAATAGTTTGAATTAAGGCGCGTTTACAGCCGTTTACAATACTTTTTTTTCAACGTGATCTTTGTTTGTTTTATTGACGCTTAAATCCATTCATTTTTTCATGAAAATTGGTTTTGCTTTATATGAAATTTTCATGAAAAAATGAGTGGATTTGAGGGTCAATAAAACAAACAAAGATCACGTTAAAAAAAAAGTAGGACCTACTGTAAACGGCTGTAAACGCGCCTTAATGGAAAATGTTTACTTAGAACATTTGATAAATTACAGTTAGAAAGCATTACATCAACAGAGATATTTTTAAAAATACAAATTATAATTTAGTCCCAAATGTTTCCAACTTTTTTATGTAAAAGTCTTTTATTTTTTATTTTATTTTATCTCTATATTTATCCTCCTGACTTGCAGGAAAGCCACGGAAGCGCTAATAGGGTAGACAATTATCCCAACCTGGTTCTGAAGATGACAAGATATTGCTGTCCGCTTGTAATTTAATAGAAATATAATTAAAATTTAGAACTGCTTGCCATGATCACCAAGCAGGGGAAAGTGCCGTGAGTATCTTACCCAAAAACACAACAAAACGGCAAGAGTGGGTTTTGAACCGAGATCATGTTGATTATTATAAGAACAGTGCACTAACCACCCTACCACGCTGCCGACAAAGCATTTTTTATACAGTCATTTCTTATTCATGAAAATAACTTAATTACCATCCAGTAGTTTAGCTTCAAGTTTTTAACTTAGACTAGTGTTGGTTCTTCAAAATTTCAAATAAATTTAGCAGAAGGTACTAAAAATAAGGGTTCGATGTAAGCGAATCTTGTTCTTACCAACAAAGCTTGTATTCAACTAACCGATATTAGTCTACAAAAAAATAAAATACAACTTTTAAAACATAATTTCAAAAACTTTGCGAATATTAAAGGGGAGTTTTTAAAATCTAAGGTTTGACAACACTAATTTTAAAATTTGTTAATTTTTGGAGAGGCCCTTGGCGGTACGGATTTTGAAAATATATAGGTAGAATTGTCAATTATAAAGCTTGACAAAGATTCTAGTTTCTAAATCAATTTTTTATTTCCCAATGTTTTATTCAGTGTCAACTTTATCTCAAAAATCAATGATCCAAGTCTTCAAGCCTGGGCAAAAGATCTCAACGAGATTTGGAAAGAATTAGGAAGAAAAGCCATCGATGACGTTGAAAACAATTCGTCACTCTTTAGTCTGATTCCTATCAACAACTCAGTTATTGTCCCTGGCGGAAGATTCCGAGAATTTTATTACTGGTTCTTAATAAAATAATTGTTAACACTTTTAAATAGCGCTTTTTGTGCTAACAAGGCAGTAAACCAAATGAAAATAATTACTATTGCTTTTGATCGCTATACCACACAAAAAACAATAGATATAAAAAAAAATTTAATTAAAAGAATCTTTATTTTACTTTTTTCTTCGTTATCTTCCAAGTATGCTACGTATATCCAGTTCTCGACCAAACCTAGAGAAAAATAAACGATAATTTATTTTGATAGAACGTTTTGACAAAATGTGACATTGAAAGTCAACTCGGCGCTTTAATCCTATTTTAATCATAGTTTCGAGTGCACTTCACAACCCGAGAGGAGTGTCAAAAGGCACAAACATTGAACGTTTTTATCTAAACAATTATAATAAAAAAGAAAACGGATTTTCTGAGGATGATTATTTTAAAACAAATCAGAACCAATTTGTTTTTTAAAACTTTTATTTTTTACACAATTTAAGATATACTAAAGGTACAAGAGCTTAAAAAATTTTAATCTAATCTGTCAATCATTTACAGTTAATGCAACTAATTTTTTATTTGTTCAATCTGTCATTTACTCACGTCCAATGCAATTTTTTATGTCCGTTTTATTCAGTAGACGCTCAGCAAATTTTTCCAAAATAAAAAGGAAATAATTATAGTAATGACAAAAAATTAATTTTGGAAAATTTTGAAATATTTTGATTTGTCTGTCACAAACGCTTTCTTGTACAAAAGCAAGACAAGATTTGCCTTCACTTGAAAAAATTATTTGACCCCTTCATAAAATTTACTAAAAGTACAAATTTTACATAAACCTGTTAAGTATAGTTAAGTATAAGTGGTTAAATTTTATTTAATTTAAAAAAATTTTGGGGTCAATTCACATTCTCACCATTTAAAATACAATTAAAAAGTTGATTTATGGTTGTCTTGCGATAAACAAATATTGAAAAATATCTGCGGTAAACTAAAAGCTGTTGACAGGGACGCCTATTGGATTATTAAAGGATTGTTACTTTGTGAAATGGAGACGACTGCCAAAGGGATGCTGTTGAATTTTTTGGAAATGGTCAAACAATTTGGTTTCATTCCCAACGGAGGAAGAATTTATTATTCAAAAAGGAGTCAACCACCTTTTCTCATCCCCATGTTTGATTTGTATATAAACAAAACCAGTAGGTTTTTGCGTTAATCCATTTTATTGCCTATTGCGTTTTCAATTAATTTTTGTAAAAAAACGACAGCTTTGCAGTGATGTTGGAATTGTAATCATGAAGCCTATTATTCAGTTGAAGACTTATTTTCAGATGATATTGACTTCCTTCGAAATTTTATCCACCTTCTTGAAATTGAATACAGTTTTTGGATGACTAACAGAAGTGTAAATATCAAGTCGCACTTACTCAACATTTACAATTCTAGTGTT
Organism: Diplosoma virens; assembly: GCA_963680785.1. Taxonomy (NCBI): domain Eukaryota; kingdom Metazoa; phylum Chordata; class Ascidiacea; order Aplousobranchia; family Didemnidae; genus Diplosoma; species Diplosoma virens. The sequence goes on from OY796883.1 coordinate 39,005,054, forward strand.
GATCTTCCGAGACCCGAATCGTACAGAGAAGATAAAACAGAAATTAGCAATCTTTCTCCAGGTTAGCTTAAAAAAATAATATTTAAATAATTGTTCTAAACAATACATGGATTCAATGTTTTTGAAAACACAAAAATATTGGTTAGCTTACCACGTGATCGAAATACTCTAGAAGTTGAGTTGAATTTTTTAGCCCTAGAAAGGCGACGCTATGGTTTTGACGCGAATGGTCGCGCTTCGCCAAAGTGTTTTTTAAATTTTCCATGGTTTTTAAACAGATGAAGAAGAATAGGTTTAATAATCTTTTTATTACTCATATTTTACATAAATTTTTATAAATTTGTGGGTTTAAACGTACATATTAGGTTTGAGAACAATACAACAAGTATAAATTATGTATGTTATTTCAACAAAAACAATTATCTTAAGCACAATAAAATCTGTATTAAAACAATTTATCTTTTTTAAATTATAATCATTGAAACACCTTGAGACTGCAACACTAAAAAATTTTTAATTTTATCTCAATTTTGCACGTTCAGCACGTAAAATGTTGTAGACGTATAAAATTTACTTTATCTTAAGCAGCAATATTTTGTCTTTCTGTATACATATATCTGCACATGTCTTGAACCTTCTCTGATTTGATGAAGATGTTGGCCTGGCAAATATTTTATTTCAATAAATTTGCAGAGTTTTAATTTTTACTCTATTGACAATGAACTCTAAGTTCCTTTTGTTTTCATATAATTTTATGCCAATTCTTGACAGAATTGCTTTAAAAACTTAACTTTAGTCGTTATTGAATTCCTATATATGTAGTAATTATATTTTGCTTGATTCTAACAACTTTTAACTAGCTAGAAACACTACCATAATTCCTAGAACAGCGTTTTTTTACACGAAAGTCGTGACATTACGAAGGTTGTCAAGTATTTTCATGACGGTCACAATGATTATTATACAAAGTTCAAACAGAGCGGAGAAGGTGTATATAGGCTGTATAAAAATTGTAAAGAGGGTCACGGATTGCATGACACTGTCAAAAACTATACTAATTTTTTTATGTTTACTTATGCTTTTAGATAAAACGGGAGCCAATAAAAGTTTTTCCAACGTCAGCTTTCAAGGCTGTTTTATCTAACAAAAAACTTCACTTTAACATACTCGTATATTGCCTTCGGATTGCTAAATGCAGCTTTTAAAATTTTTAACTGCCAAAAAAACCAAACTATTTTTTTAGAATTTACATAAATGTAACAATAACAGTCGTGATGGATCTGTGAGACCCATATGCAATTTTAATTTCTTTTCAATTTACAATCAATTATTTAAAATAAACTCGATTTTTTCTCGTAGAAAATAAAATTTTAGAAATTTCGGGATCTTATTTTAAGATGGCGTGAAGTAAAGATTTTTCTTTTCAAAGCTTCTCATCTGAAACTCTTCAGGGAAAATCGTCAGAATAAAGCAGAAATGAAACCGAAGTGGATTATAAAGAAGAAACCGGAGTTCTCATTAGCTGAAAAAAGAAGTTAGCCAATAAGAGAAACGATCAAAAAATTTTCAAAGAGTAGACGAATTCTTTTTGTTTACACTGAAGAAGATTAAAAGATTTAATGAAAGTTGCTTCACAAGCAGAAAGGTGAAAAGAAGAGCAAACTCGAAAGAGAATAGAAAATTTTTTTTGTTGTAGTGAAGAGCGCATTGAGCATTGTCAAGAAGATGTTGATCAATGGCGAATTTGTGAAATTGTGGTGAGCGAATGTTGGCCTTGCAAGAGCGGGAAAGGCTTTGGCGGTTGTGCGAGGCAGGAGGATTGGCGATGAATCTTGGAACGTGTTGTTTGATTCGCTCTTTTAAGCGTTGAGACGTGCGAACAACGTACCGACTATCGCAGTGACACACAAACTAGTGACATTGCTGTAATCATGAGAAGGTAACACGTCTTTTTTAGTTGCTAGTAAGAGCTGTCGGATTGTAAAAATAACACGTGGTTCGACGGAGGAAAAGCAGCGTTTCACAGCAGACGTAATCTGCTTTTTAAAATCTTTTACTTCACGCCATCCTCAAATTCTATACTACCAAAGGTCGATCTCGTTTTAAAGATTTCTTGCACAAAAATTAAAAATGAAAACTGCAAGGTTTACAAGACTCACAGCGACCTCTAGAGAATTCAGAACTTTTTTTTACTTGCAACGTAAAAGTTGTTAATCCAACAAATCGAACATTAGCACGCCAAGTGTAGTTTTTAATTATTTTTGGTATGATAGAAAAACCTTTAAAAATGTTGTATTGAATTATTTATGAATTAAACAATGTTGTCAGAAGACGGAGTCGAACTGATGACCCACATAACATCGGCTTGTGAGTCGGGTTGGGACTTTTCATCACGATGGACAGGTAAGTGTTGCCTAATGTAATAGTAAAAAAAATGATTAAACAGAATAAAAGACTGTTTAAAATTTATCGGAAAATCAATAGCTTGCATTGCTATTGATAAGCGCTGAAGAAAGCCTAATACTGAAGGCAAAATTTTTGACAGCTTATACAGGGTCCTCCACCCAAGTGTAGACTAATTTTTAGATAGATTTCTAAAGTATTTATAAATTACTTTATGCTTTGTTTTTTTTTGCAGATATGTAGTATTACATATCTGTTTACTAATGTGTACAAAAAATTTCTTAAACTTTGTTTAGCTTTAGCATATAAAAACAATGAATACCGCCATTGAAAAATTTTATCGGGATGGCAAGAAGGCTTCTGAAATATTTAAGCTCCTGAAAAGATTTGTAAGTCGGTCTGGCGTCTTCAAGGCAGTCAAACGGTTTAACAAAACTGGTAGCACTCAGCCTAGAGTGAGGAGTACCCCAGAAAGGCCCTCGAAAACAAAAAACTTGTAAAAAATGTCAGAGAAAAGTTGAGACGAAATCCTGCAAGAAGCGTCACAAAACTTGCACAGGAGGCCAATGTGAGTCCATCCACTATGCGGAAACTTCTTAAAAATGATCTTCAGTTAAAGGCCTACAAAATTACGAAAAGACAACTTCTCTCGGCTGCCACAAAATAGAAGACACTCGAAAGGGCAAAATTGCTTCTGAACAGACTTCTTGATGACACGCAGCCGACAATTCTCTGGACTGATGAAAAGCAGTTTACTATCCAAGCGATACACAATCCGCAGAATGATCGTATTTGGACGAAAAACAAAGAGTCTGTACTTGTTGAACTTCAAACTTCCTTCAGAAGGCAAAAACCCGCATCGGTGATGGTGTGGGCGGGAGTTACGTCGAATGGTCTGAAAAATCCGTTAATTTTTTGTCGAAGATGGCGTAAAAGTCAATCAGCACGTTTACCTGGACATGTTGAAGAACAGGGTTCTTACATGGATAAGCTCTTTGCCTGGAAATCAAGCGGTGACACTACAGCAGGATGGGGCAACCGCTCACACAGCTAAAATGGTTCAAGCCTGGTGCAAGGACAACTTTAAGTCCTTTTGGTCAAAGGAACTCTGGCCCCCTTCTTCTCCTGATCTTAATCCGATGGACTTTGGGATATGGTCCTTCTTGGAGAGAAAGTCCTGCGCTGTGTCACATTCAAATGTGAAAAAATTGAAGAAGAAATTGAAAGAATCTTGGGCGAAAATAGAAAGCGAAACTATTTGTGCCACATGTGACCAAGTTATCTCTCGCCTCGGCCGTGTTATCATTGGAAAGGGCGGATATATTGAATAAACTGAATTCGATATTGAAGATTATACATTAACCTTTAATTTTCTTCGAAAAAAAATTTCATTGCCCTTGCGTGAAGTAAAAGATTTTTCTTCCCAAAGCTTTTCATCTGACACTCTTCATGGGAAATCGTCAGAATGAAGCAGAATTGAAACCGAACTAAGTTATAAAGGAAGAAAGTAGAGTTCTCATTGGCTGAAGGAAGTTAGCCAATGAGAGAAAAGATTAAGAAATTTTCAAAGTGTAGACGAATTCTTTTTGCTTACACAGAAGGGGATTGAGAGATTTAATGAAAGTTGCTTCAAGAGCAGAAAGGTGAAAGGAAGAGCGACCTCGAGCGAGAATAGAAAATTTTTCGTTGCTGTAATGAAGGGCGCATTGGGCGTTGTCAAGAAGATGTTGATCAATGGTGGATTCGTGAAATTGTTGTGGGCGTGTGTTGGCCTTGCAAGAGCGGGAAAGACTTTGGCGGTTAACCGAGGCACGAGGATTGGCGATGGATCTAGGAACGTGTTGTTTAATTCGCTCTTCTAGCCGTTGAGACGTGCGACCAACTTACCGACTATCGCAGTGGCACAAAAACTGGTAAATAACATTGCTGTGATGATGGGAAGGTAACACGTCTTTCTTAATCGCTGGAAGGAGCTGTCGGGTGTTGAAAATAACACGTGGTTGGACGGAGAAAAAGCAGCATTTCACAGCAGACGTAATTTGCTTTACGAACTTTATCGAGACGTTTCCAATCCATGGGATGTGTAGGTAGACAGGGCACTTTTTTACTGTGTGGACCGGGTTAGAATTTAGTTGTTGGAGTTTTCGCTTGAAAGCCGAATTGATTACATGTATCGGGTAGCCATTTTCCAAAAGAATTGAACGAATTTTGCCAAGCTCTTGGTCCAGTTTGCTTTTAGAACAAATCATAAAAGCTCTGTGAACGAGAGTACCAATTAGATTGATTTTCCGTTTCTGTGGACTAAAAGAGTTCCAACGTAGATATTGGCCAGTAAAGGTGGGTTTTCTATATACTGAAGTTAGAAATTCTGAATCATGCCTTTCTACCAACACGTCAAGGAAAGGGAGAGAGTGATTAGATTCCTTTTCATAGGTGAAGCGAAGTGAGGGATGAAGGGAGTTGAGCTGGATGAAAAAAGTGTTGCAGTCTTCTTCACTGTTGAATACGGAGAAAGTATCATCAACGTACCGGAAGTACACCAACGGTCTTTTGGCGATGTTGAAAAGTTTCGCTTCTTGGTAGCCAACAAAAATGTTTGCTAAAGCTGGACCAAGCGGTGAGCCCATAGCGACGCCGTCGATTTGTCGATGCATGTTGTTATTGAAGCTAAATTTCACAGAGGAGGTGGCTAGCTACATTAATTCGACAAAGATGTTGCGTGGAAAGGATGGCGCCATTGAGTCGTCATTGTAAAGGGCATCAGCGCAGATTTCTATGGTTTCAGCAAGCGGAACATTAGTGAAGAGACTGGAAATATCAAAAGAACAAAGAAAGACAGATGAAGGAGAAAAGGTAAATTTTCTGACTTCTTTTACAAAGGTGAAAGAATCAGACACACAATTAGAAGAAAGGTTTTGGAGAACAGGTTGAAGAAGAGAAGTAAGCCATTTAGCTAGCTGATATTGGGCCGATCCGGTCATAGACAAAATCGGACGTAAGGATACGTCCTTTTTGTGTATTTTCAGAAGACCATACATGCGCGGTCGCTGAGCGCCAGTGGGTCGGATTGCTTCGTAAACTTACTTAGAAATTAGGTACTCTTTCCTCAGCTGTAGTAACCGTCGTTGTATCCGTGATTCAATTTTAGCGGTGTTGTCTTTGTTGGTGACTGGTCCAAGATCAAGAAATTTGGTCGTGTTATTAAGAATCGTCTTCATAGATGTCATAGATGTCAGTCATAGATGAACAAAAAGAAGCCGTCAACCAAGAGAAGAACAGCAACAACCTACGTCTTCTTTTTTGACATTTTTTTAACTTTTTTTTAAACTTTTTTTAACATTTTCTTCAACAAAAAATTGTATTGCCCTTTTCGTTTTTAAATTAATGTAATATGTAACAGTCTACACTTCGCTGGAGGGCCTGTGGAGTAATTATAAGAGCACTGTATTTTATTATATAAACTTTATTAAGTTAAATACTACATTACAAATCAGGGCTGCTCATAATGCAAACAAAAAGCAATATATTTTTGATGAAAGAATAAACCCGTTAACTTTGGCAACTTATATTTGTACAAGTTACCTTTTTAATGGTGTCAGATTGAAACACCATATTTTTTGTATTAAAATTCTTTCTCAAGTTTTTTAATTTTTTTGAAATTTATTCTGAAAAATTTCTTGAAAAAAGACATTACTCGTATATTTATTGATGTAAACGTTTTATTCATTCAAGTGTTAATTTTAACTTTTTTAACTTTTGTAAAACAACAAAAATTAAATTAATTTTTTAGGCCTAGGTAAGTTCATTACAATCTTTTTAAGGTATAACTTAAAAAACAGCAAGAGTTTTAAAATTTTTCATAAAGATCTTTGCCTTCAAATTAATCTTACAAACATCCATAATTAATCAACCTGAATTGATTTCAGGCTTTTCGTATTGATTGCCACTTTTTCTTGGAACAAAGTTTGTTTCATAACTTTTTATGTGCTAGTGTATATCATTGTCGATATAACAATATAAAATTTGTAGGAATTAATTATGACAAGCATAAAAAAGTGACATCGCAGTTGAAGACTCGTGATATTGTTCCTGTGGATTTAAACAGCATTCTTGCCTGGAATGAAAAAATCTTGGCCAAGTTTCATCGATTATTAGGTCAAAAAGTTTTGATTTTTATAATGTATAATTGCGTATTTATTTGCTTACGTTTATATTAATATGATATTTTTATTTACAAATATAGAACTTAATTGATTTCGGGCACCTAATGTAGATCACCTTTTATTAAATAATTGATGCTTAAGCAAATTAGCCTGTATTTTAACAGGTCTGTTTAAAACAACGCTTGCATTTTGCGCGATTTTTCATTCTACATAAACTTGAAGGAACTTATTTTCCGTGTTTTACAATCCTGTGTGAATTCTCTACAAGTTCTAATTTAATTTTTTTAATTAATTAATGCATTCGAAATAATGTGAATTAAAAAAATATATAGACAAAAATTAAAACTTAGAATGTTTTCTTTGTGGCAACATCATAATCACCAGATAAAATTATCTATTACCTGTATTTATACAGTACTTATTACTTTTGTTTTTACAATGTTCACTTTTCACCCAACACGAGTTTTACCAGCGTCGGCTTAAAATTCACGTTCCATCATGGAGGTAAGTTGACTTTAGCATTGCGCTCTTGCACGCCCTTGACGTCACAGCGTCTTTTCTCTTTCTTTTTTTACGCTGTTCTGTCCATTGTTGGTGCTAGCTAGATTTTAGTTTGGCTAGTTGGCTTGCAGTTTAGTATGCAAGCCCAAAAAAAGGAAAGAGCCACAATGTACCAAAGGTTGCTAAGCTACATCTACTTTCTTGGGTAAAAAACAATTTTGTTTTGCACTCATCATGTTTCAAAAGTTTTATCTATCTAGCTAAAGAATATTGAGGCTTCGCACAATGCACAATCCTTTTGCAACCATGCAACCGGTTATGTGCATATTAAAAAATGTCTCGACGCTTTTCTGTGAGTTAGGAATATAAATAGAGATAATGATAAAAAAAGAATAAATTTTTGCCTCGGTAAGGTAGATTCTTTCGTTTCTGTTAAAAAGTTAGATAGTAAATGTAATTCAAGCTTTTTTGAGTTGCGTTTTTAGCATTTATTTGTTTTCTGTTTGGAACAGAATAAATGCTGTTGGCTATAATTACGAGTGTAAAAACATTCTCGCTGCTTTGGTACACTGTTTGTTGAATTTGAAATACTATTATTTTTTCAAAAGTAAGTCTACAGGCGCTAAAGCCGACATAAGCACCTACAACTGAGCCAAAGATGAGTTATACGAACAAGAATTATTACTAAGTAAACTTGAATAGAACTGAAAATACATGCATCAAACTTTTTTGGTACCTATACTTGGTACAGTCACTTCAATCTTGGAAAAGTGTCAATGGCAAAAAGAAATTAATGACGTCACTAATTATGACGTCTCAATAAAACTTATTTACAAAGCAAAAACAGACAACTAAACATTTATTTACTACTGCTTTTAAGTGTTACCTTGGCTGTTATTTTTACAGGTAAACACTTAATCTTGTTAACTTACAGTCCTGAGGGCCTAGATTGCTAGTTAATTTACGGAAACGTTGTTGCGACGTCCCAAGAACGTTCTTAGAACTTAAAAGGTCCTTAAGACGTCGCCACAACGTTTGCGGTTGCTGGGAGGTTCTTTCTCCAGCCTGGACCCTGAGTAAATCTGCTCGTGTTAATATACATGACAAGGCGAACCCGAAACTGCCAAAGCCGAAGGGGATCTACCCATCCCGATGTCCAGCGAGGGTCTGCTAATTGGCGATGGTCCATTTCGGAACAAAGCAATGCCTGAAAAAAAACCCTTTTCAAGGCACATTGCCAATAAGTTTGAAATTCTCTCGTTGAACTTCGAAGGCCTCACTACAAGTAAGATAAGCGTTCTTCACTATCTTGCTCTGGAGGTTGAGGCACTCGTTATTCTACTACAGGTGACCCACAACACTGCAATCAGGGGCATCGAAAGAATTTTGGGCGGGAAGGCAAAGTTTAAAAAAAGGCACTTTTTTTGGTCGAAATGACACTCTTAACATACCGTTGGAGAAAATTTTTAATAAAAATTTAATAAAAACCAAAAATAAATACATGAAAAAGTCTTCAGTTTTTCGGCCGCAGTGCTTTTTATTTACTTGGCCGGTATTTTACAAGCATTCAATTTGAACAAAAAAATTTACACTTTCAAAGTTGAGCCGTGAAAGAATATAACCTAACCAATCAATCATATATCTTAACTGCAAAAGTATATCCTAAACTGAGGAAGCTTTTTATACCATACAAGCTGAAGCTTATTTTATCTGCCCAGACAAAAGTTTTTGATGGATCATTTTGTCTTCAAAAGTCAAGTCTATACAAAAAAGTTTTTACATCAATTTAAAGGTTATTCTGTCATCGAATTAATGTAAAATTTTTTTTAAATCTTTTGTGGAATTTTAAAGAACAGTTGCTGAACCGAAGATAAGTTTATATTTTTCAAAGAAAATTATCCTTTGGTCCGTTGATTTAAAGAGAAAACCATTCTTTATTCATTTCAAATTTAGACTCAAAAGCGACACTGTCTTCGGAAAAGTATTCACCGTCTAAGCGCTTGCTAGTTTATTAGTTTGGTACATTTAACTACCTATAGCGGACATGTCAACTTAATTTAGCCTAAAGCTGAGTCAGAGTCGCAAAAACAATAGCGACTCCAAATCCAACTCCGGCTCCGACTCCAATAAATTTAAAAAACGACTCCGGCTCCGACTTTGCCGAAAACATACGACTCTGTGACTTTGACTCTCGACTTCGATTTTGACTCCACAATCCTGTTTATACTCATGACCACTTGACCGGTACCAAGCTTTTTAATGTGAGCTTGCCCCGGACAGTTTGGGTCAAGCTAAGTCGCCTGCGGATTGGTGTTGGGCCATTCCATTCGCCCATGCACCAATGAGCTTTTATTTTTTATCGAATTGTGAATGCGGCAGCCCTGAACAAACCGCAAACCACGTCCTAACATTCGATCATCGTTACGTCGGACACAATATTGAGCCCGAGGTTTGACGGTGCTATATGAAAAAATCCGATCCTACTGAACACCATCACTGCCGGCATCTGATCCGGTCAGCACACCAGCCTGGGTTGGTAAAAGAATAACCTTTGAACCTAGTTCTGTGTTTGTCTGATCCGGAGTGGTTGCCGTTCCAAACGACAACGACAAAGACTTAATGATTTCTTGGCTTAAACCGACGATGCGTTTTTCTTTAAATAAACTTAAGTTTTCAAAAATAACAACTTTTAGCCAAAAAAACTGTTTTCATTACTTGCAACATCAAATTAAATAAATTAAAGAAAATTGTACAAAACTTACTAATACAGGTTTTCTAAATTTGTTGAAACACGTGACCTCCTGGTTAATTTGTAAAACTATGTAAACCTCAAGTTTCATTTTTTTTAAAACCAGTGAAGACCAAATAAAAAAGATGTTCACTAATTTTTAACAAAATACTCTATTCAAACTCCGAACTTTAATTGATGATCTCAATTTTTTGTCTTCACTTGAGTTTCAGAAAATAAATTAATGCTTCAACAGCAAATAAAGACTATTCAAGATAATGCGCCATCATTAGAAAGTTCTAACAATCTTTGGAATGCTTTTAAATAAAGTGAAAAAGAAAAAATTATACAGTGTTGTCGTTGCTACAGTAGCTCGCACAAATCACAATTCTGCTGGTCTTACTGTATATCTCACAGAGTAAACTGTGTTAACGTTTTTGTCGTTGTTTCCGGGGTAATTTGAGCACTTTCTCCTTTTGCAGCTTTTTTGCTGTCTCAATGTTGGTGCTCTACTTTGAGCTGCAATGTTCTGCAATCTAACAATATCATTTGCTAAAATTGTCAGTGGACCATTTTAAAGAATTTCAAAACACTTTAGTTTTAAAAATTAAAAATTTGTTTGCTTTAGAACCTGCAAAAAAACAAGAATAACAAGATTTTGGATATGTAAGGTAGTACACGAAACGGGGTCTATAAGAGACACCAAATGTATTTTTAATCTTTTAGAATTTTTAGAAAGAACATTTTATGGACCAAATGACACAATACGGATTCTAAACAGATGTGAAACCCAAAAATAAATTAGAAAAATTGAATGCAATATTTTTGGAAGGATTGCACAAAATGACCTTCTGGGTTTCCTAAAAAATTGTTTTGGTTTATTAAGAATTTAAAAATATCCTCTCGACTTTCTAAATAAATCGCTCTAGACTTTTAAGTGTCTATGAATTCTTAGTTTAACCTGTTCTAGAGGAAACCCTGTTTTTGTGGAAAGATAGGATTAAGTTAAAACAAAGTCCGAGTTATTGATAGACTTTGAAAGTAAATTCTTTTTTTATATATTTTATCTCCATATTTATCCTCCTGACTTGCCGGAAAACGACGGAGGCGCTATGCATAGCAAGCAATTACCCTAACTTGCTTTCAGAGATACCAAGATATTGCTGTTTGCTTGAAAGTTTTCATTTTGGTTTTTTGGTTTTATAGAGATATGACTGAAATTTAGAACTGTTTGCCAAGAACACCAAGCAGGGAAAAGTGCTGTTAAGTGTCTTATCCAAGAACACAACAGAATGGCGCGAGTATGTTTTGAACGGAGACCATATCAATTATAATCACAGCGCGCTAACCACTCAACCATGCTGCCGACAAATAGCAAGTTTATAAGTATATTTAAACAAAAATCAAGAGAAAATGCAAAATTTTAATAATTGGTGCCATAGAAACAAAATACTTTTAGCGTGAGTAAGAAAATTTTATAAATTGGTAGGAAAAATTCTTAAATATTTGTTTAAAGTATATACTTGTGCCTAAAGTCATGAATTAGAAAATGGAAATAGAAAGAAAAAAATAAATATTAAGTCTTGTATTGATTTAGGCTATTTACTCAAAAATTAAAACAGATATGCAGCAATAAGAGTTGTCTTAAGTGTTTAAACAGCTATTTGAGTTTTTTTTGCAGTTTTTAGCAACGCTTTAAACTTTAAAAGATTTGTGAGAAATTTAATTTGAACTTTAAATTGAGTAATCTAGCTTTTTTGTATTAGGTAATGAAACTATGGGCTCCATGTATGATGAAAAATACATTGCAAGAACACAAGCAATCGAAGACATTTTGTGGAACGAGACAGATGGCATTTACTATGATTATCAAATTTCCGCAAAACAGCAAAACAAGTATACGCTACGTTTTGATTATTCGATCGTTAAACATTAATGATTATGACAGAAATCACTTTTGGTCTGAAATATATTTAATGGATCTAGAAAATGCAGAAAAAAATTTTGACCTCTTTATATCAATACAAATGACACAATACTGTGCAAAGTAGAAAAAATTATTCGATTTTGACCAATATTACATTGATACTTGTCATTTACGACCGAATTACGCTAATTTTCCAAGATTCAAGATTCAACAGCTACGGATGTTGAGAGCCTTTGAAAGGAGGCTATAAACTATCAAAGTTTGTTTTGTGAATAATTTTAACGTACGTAGGCTACTTATACAGCCTTTTTGTTGGCATCTGAAGCTTTTCTGTTTAATCATAGTTTGTAATAGTGATTGTAGGTAAATTCCCCCGCGAAAAATTTCTCCGCGAAAAATTTTCCCGCGGAAAATTTCCCCGCTGTAAGTTCTGCATATTCTGCATATGTTGCAATTAATAATCAACCCTAACCCTAATCCTAACCCTTTCAATTATTATGGTTTTTTCAATCAGATAATTTACTATCATTGGTTAACCTACAGCGCGGGAATTTTCCGGTCACGTAATAGTGACGGTTAAAATTTCAATTTTCCAAAAAAATTTACAAAAAATTCTCTTTGTGGTTTGTTGGTCTTCTCTTTTCAAATTTTGACATTTCACAAAATCAAGCCGTCACTGACCAGACTTCAACCATCGAAACAACTGTCTGGCGGAGAAGTATGTTTCCCAATAATAGTTTTTTGTGTTCTTTATTTATATGTTCCCAAGCTATGTCTTTAATTTTTCTTCCAATGTTTTATGACTAGGAATACTTTTTTCAAGTTAGTTTGATTATTAATTGCACTTTACCAAATCAATTTTTACCAGTAATTGTCCTGGCTACAGAAAATTGAAAATGAAAGTTAGCGCAATGTTGTCGAAAACGGTGAATTACCAATCTGATTTATTTATTTTCTATTATATCTCTATATTTATCCTTCTTATTTTCACTAAAGCGACGGAGGCACTAATACAAACGGTAAGCAATTACCCAACCTGCTTCCGGAGATGACAAGATATTGATGTCCGCTTGAAATTTTTTGTTTCGTTTTTTAGCTTCATAGAAATAATGACGGAAATTTAGAACTGCTAGCGAAAACTACCAAGCGAGGAAAGTGCCGTTAAGTGTCTTTCCCAAAATCACAACAGAATGGTGCGACTAAGTTTTGAATGGAGGCCATGTCGATTACAATCCCGGCATTTTAATCACTCGATTTCGTAGGCTACTGCACACTCGACACTCGTGATGTTGGTAGAAATCAAATAAATCTTTGTTCTTTTGCACAGCAGTGTGTTATTTTTCTTGAAAGCAAGAGGTCAATTCATTGTCTGTAGGCTAGTTGAATTTTCTCCTTATAGTACAAACCCAATGTGATTTTTGTCATCTTCACTAAAGTATTGGCATGATTAAAAATGACTCCCTACTCACCTTTCTATAACACGTAATTTTTGTTTTCCATAAAAATTATAATATTGATATTTTTATCAAGTTGGCATAAATTGAAAATATATTTATATTTAGACGTTATTTCGCCTCAAATCTTAGCCCTTTATGGACCAAATGTTATTCAAAACAAATTGATGTAGAGTCAAGAGAAAAGAAAATGTTTCAGTACATGCAAGTAAGGAAAATAGCTAATCACTAAAATCACTGGAAAAAAACATGCATGTTCTACTGTACATACGTAATTTCAAAAAGAGAACTGTAAAAAAATTTACATTAAACAAAATCAACCTTTATACTTTATAACACGATGCAACATACTTTTGAGTAATAACTCATTATTTTTTAAACTTTTTAATAGAATTATGGTGTTTTGAATTATCCTGGTGGAATACCTACGTCACTAATCGAAAGTGAAGAACAATGGGACTTTCCCAATGCTTGGCCTCCTCTGGTGGTATGTAGTGTGCAAATAGTACAAGTCATTATACCTTGTCTTTGTCGTTGATGAGTTAAACGCTGTTAAATCTTTCAGTTTAGATTCTTTTTTTGATCTATGCGGCGATTAATTATTTGTTCTTTTCCCAAAACTTACACACTACTCACAATGTTTTGCAGCACATGATTGTGGAGGGCATGAGCTCTAGCCAGATTCAAATTTTGCAAAATGAAGCTTTTACACAAGCTCAAAAGTGGATCAATGGAAACTACAAAGCTTATTCCAAAACTAAAGCAATGTTTGAAAAGGTAAAAACAGGATTAGACAAAAGTTTTTCACTAAAATCTCTACAAAAACCAAAAATGATTTTATAGAATGGTACCATAATTTAGATTAGATTTAGATTAGAATAATAGATTGGACAAATTTTGCTGGCTAGCGTTACCTGTTGTATTTCACTGTTTATCACACGAATAAAGGACTCTGTATTCTTTTGGGTGAGAGACTCCAAAAACTTTTATATTTATTGAGTTTTCATAGCCTACGCAATGAGCAGTAAGAAACATTCTATTTGACGTAAGTCTTACAGAAATATTTTTCCTATTTCTATTTTTTATTAACCCTAGGTATTATAATAATAAAACATTTGAGCTCACTCCTCTTAAATATTTTAAAACATAGGCGCCTGCAATATTTTTGAAAGAGGTGTCAAATGATCTGGAAAGGGAGGTCAAATGTGATAGTCACCAGAGGCCGTGCTTATCAAAGAACTAATTTGGTTGTTGTTTTAAAAAAATCTTGAAGCTTGCTATTTAAAAGGGATAAATTTATAATTGAACGAGATAAACAGGCATTTGACTAAGAATTCCAAGCGGTCATTTGTCTCCCTTTAACCTTGTTGCTGGTGCCTATATTTAGAAAACTAGAGCTAACCGACAATTTTAAAGCTCACTCAGCGCACCAAAATTAGTAAAGAGCGGCTATTTTCATTCCAGAAAAACTTTTTTGTTGACCAGTGTAATATTGCGTTAATTCTAGCAAAACTTAGGCTGAATTTGAAAAATAAACTGCTGTTTAATGATATTTTGTAGTATCAACCGTATAGAGATTTCTAACTATATTTTAACATTAAATTTTATCAAAGAAAGCGCGGGCGTTGATTTAGGAGATGACTTGGGTATCGGGCCTGAAAATTTTAATCGAACCAAAATTTTAATAAAGAAGTTACTTTTATTTTTTAATGAATTTATTAAAACAAAAACACTTTTTTTTCTTTTGATCTTCAGTTTCGAAGTAAAAACTTTTAAGTCTTAAATTGACTAATTGTTTTTTACAAAAAAAACAACTTTTTTTGATCTTTTTTTTTCAGGTTAATTTAGGAATTGCTTAGATTTTAATTTGTTATAAACCCGCGGGAAAAAAATTTGACATTAATAAAATAGTCAATTAAAAATTTTGGTTGTTTATTAGTAAATTTGACAATAATTTAAGTCGAATATAACTGAAATTCTAAAAATTTTAGGTTTCGTATTTTGGAAAAAAAATGCAGTTGTAGAAAAACAATTTCAATTTGAAAAATAAAGCCAACTACGTTTTTGAATCACAATAAATTTAAATAATTTTTGGATTTTTTGTTTAAAAATTTTATTAAAAATAATCACAATCAGCATGTTTTGTATCGATAGTACAATGTTACAACAAACGAAGGGATACCGGGATCAGGTGGAGAGTATGACGTCCAGTTAGGATTCGGGTGGACAAATGGAGTGATTCTTTCTTTCCTGGATCAATATGGGGATCGTCTCACAGGTCTCCACTTTGCAAATATTTATAGCAGTGGTTCCCAACTTTTTTATACATTCTTTTTTTAACCATTTTCAAACCTTAATTTTTTCAATGTATTACAAAGAATAAGGCTATAAAAAAATGTACACAAAAAAATAAACAAACCAAAGAATAAACAAATTTAATGAAAAATTGGAAAAGAGGGAAATTTTTTTCATTGCTGCTTTTATCCAAACTCGTCTTGCAGATGGGACAAAAATGGGAGGCACTCCACGGTGTGCACCAAAAATTTAAAGCAATAAAGGTCTTAAGAAATCGGCAGAACAAAGACAAGTAAGGTTTAGACCTGGGGTGGAGAACCTTTTTGCACTCGCGAGCCAGATTTGTCAATAAAAAATTGGTGCGGGCCGTATAAAAGTTTGGGGAGCAATATAATTTTTCGTCCGAAAAACACAATAATCTCTACAAAAAGTTCATTGCTTAGAATCTGTCTCTGATTTCTTGATTTTTGTCCCAAAAAATGGTGATCTCTAAAAAAAAAGTTAACGCTAGAAATTTGTCTCTGATTTCTCGATTTTTGTTATTTCATCACAAAAAACTATTCTTGCTTTAATCCCACCAAACCACAAGGGGTCGCAGGTTTCCCACCACTGGTTTAGACAGTTCAGCATGGGATAAAAAAAATTTTATGTTTGCTTATTACAATTGCTGTAGAAAAATTTCCTTTGATTTCTGGGACTGAAGCTAAAAAAATAAGCGAAAATAAAGAATATGATCATTGAAAGGCAGGGGTAGATAAAAAAAGTTAAGTTACTTAGTAGAAACTGAGGAAACTTTGCAATAAAAAAAGTTAGAAAGAACAAAGCATTTTTAAGTGTATAATTAAAAACATTTTCTAGTACAAATACAACAAAATGATTTTTGGGAAGACCTGGATGGGTTGAGAGTAAGTGAATCAAAAAAGGACAGGATAGTTCTAGGTGTTCACTGTTCACCTAAATGGACATCTGGGCGAAGGAAACATAGGGGATGAGGAAATAATGGGGAGGTACGGTGCTGGAACAAGAAATAAGGAAGGATTGATGGTTGTGGATTTTGCAAAGAGGATGGATTTGGCGATTGTCAACACTTATTTCAAGACGAAAGACGAACACAGGGTGATGTATAAAAGTTGCGGAAAAAGTACCCAAGTAGATTATGTGATGTGCAGAAGGAGGAACCTAAATGAAATGTGCAATTGTAAGGTAATGATGAATGAGTACGTCGCAAAGCAGCACCGTATGGTGGTATTCTAAATGGCTTTCATGATGAAAAAGAAAAAGGCAGAGAAAGTAAAGCCAAAGATAAGATGGTGGCAACTGAAGGAGACAAGCTATCAAGAAGCGTTTAGAAAAGAGGTAACCACGATTTTGGGAGGAAAGGACGGGTTACCTGATGTGTGGGACAAAACACGGAAATACTAAGACAAACAGCTGAAACTGTGCTGGAAATGATATTTATAAAACAAAAAGGAGATAGGGAGACACGGTGGTGGAATAAGGAAATATAGGAAAGCATAAAAGAAAAGAAAGAGGCAAAGAAAGTATGGGACAAAATAAGAGATGAAAATTCTAAAAAGATTTACAAAGAAAAAAAGAGTAAGAAGGTGGTTGCAATGGCGAATAGACGTGCGTATGATGATTTTTATGCTAGATTGGAAACAAAAGAAGGTGAGAAGGAGTTGTACAGATTGGCTAGGCAGAGAGACAGAGCAGGGAAAGATGTACGGCACGTGAGGATTTTGAAGGATAAAAACGGTTATGTGATGGTAAGTTCGGAGGCTGAGTTAAACAGATCGAAGGAGTACTTTGAGAAACTGATGAACGAGGAAAATGACAGAGAGCCTAGCACAGAGGAAGCAGAAGTGGTTAACGAAGAGGTAAATTGTGTCAGTAGAGAAGAAGTAAAGAATGCACTGAGTAGGATAAAAAAGGTAAAGCGGTTGGGCCAGACGAGTTGCCAGTAGACGTTTGGAAGTGCATGTGAGGGATAGGGATAACGTTTTTGACCAGACTGTTCAACAGACTATTAATGTGTGAACGGATGCCAGAAGAATGGAGAAGGAGTGTGCTTATCCCAATATATAAGAACAAAGGGGACGCACGGTGCTGTGGAATCTACAGAGGAATAAAGCTAATGAGCCACACAATCAAAGTATGGGAAAAAATAATTGAAGCCAGTCTAAGGGATAGAGTGGGGATCAATAAACAACAATATGAATTTATGCCAGAAAAGGGAACTACCAATGCCATGTTTGCCTTAAGAATGTTAATGGAAAAGTACAGGGAAGGTCAAAAAGAGCTTTATTGTGTATTTGTGGACCTAAAGAAAGCTTACGATGGAGTTCCAAGAGAAGAGTTGTGGTACTGTATGAGAAAATTAAGAATGGCAGAAAAGTATGTGTGACTTGTACAGGATATGTACGAGGGAAGCGAAACAGTGGTGAGGTGTGCTGTAGGAACTACGGAAATTTTCAAGGTCAAGATCGGACTGCACCAGGGATCAGCATTAAGTCCTTTTCTATTTGCAGTGGTTATGGATAGGCTAACGGACAAAGTAAAGACAACCACCGGGGACGATGCTGTGTGCTGATGATATTGTGATTTGCAAAGAAAACAGGGAAAAAATGAAGCATATAATAAAATGCTGGAGGTATGCATTGCAAAGAAAATGGATGATAGTAAGTAAGTTAAAGACCGAATATCTGTGCGTATATGGAGGAAATGACAAAGAAACAGCAAAGATGGAGGACAAAAAGTGCCAAGAGTAAGAGATCAATGGTGCAAGAAAGTGATAGTTGTTAGACGGAGGTAAAGAGGAGAGTGCAGACAGGATGGAACAGATGGAGAAAAGTATCGGGAGTAATCTGTGACAGGAGGTTACCAGCTAGAGTAAAAGGAAAAGTACACAGTTTAGGGTTGATACCAGCAATGATGTATGGACTTGAGATGGTGGCCGTCACAAACAAGTAGAAACAAGTAGAAAAGATGGAAGTTGCAGAAGTGAAAATGTTAAGGTTTGCTAGGGAGTAACGAAAAATGATAAAATTGGAAACCAGTACATCAGGGGTACGGTTAAGGTAAAACGGTTAGTAATGAAGAAAAAATGAGGTGGTATGGACATGTCATGAGGAGAGACCAGAAGTATGTAGGAAGAAGAAAAATGGAAATGAATTTACCGGAAAAGAGTAAAAGAGGGAGGCCGAGGAAAAGATTTCTGGATATAGTTAAGAAAGATGTAGGGGAAATTGGTGCGAGGGAGAAGGACATTTAAAACAGGACTTTGAAGAAACGTCATACCCTGTGGCAACCCCTGGTTGAAGGGAAAGGCCGAATGAAGAAGAAAAAGAATACCATGACAAACAAGATTGGTGCAGTCAAGTGTTTATTCAAGAGGTAAATGGACTTGAGTCAAATGAGTTAAGACAAGAAACTAGATGCTCCTAATGGTTTCAGACAGTAAAAAAAATGGGGAGAAAAAAGTAATCAGAAAGAGTGGATTTCAAATAGGTAAAAAATATATTAGAAGTGAATTAGCATTGGTTTGTTGAGAACATAAGTCTAGAACCATTCAAACTTTAAAAAGATCCGAGATGAAATTGAATAAGATCAAACTGTGTGGCTGATGCAAAATTTGCAGGACCGGCGCTTGAGACAATATTTAATCAATTTTTTTAGTTTTGGTATAATATTTGTATATAAACATTTTTTGTTAATACAACAATATCAAACTAAAAAAAGAGAATAATTAACAACCAAATTTTGAAGCCTAAAATTCCTTTCCCGAATTAATGAAATTCCCGCTTAGGGAAAAATTCTTCCCGGTTAGGAACCACTGACAAGATTTTTTTCTATGGCAATTTTTTAACTTCAAAAGCAATTGTACAAAACTTAATTTAATTTCTAGCACGTATTTCTATCATGTTGCTATTGCTATAATTGTTTTTTCTAGTTTTCATGTTATTGCGATACGCATAAAACCTTCCAAGTATTTTGCTTGGTCTACACCTAACATATACAGTATTTGGTAAAGTAGCAGTTCCGTAGAAAATTATTAAAGAATCTACCCTTAACTTTGTTCTGGGACAAAATGCACAGTCAAGTGACGTTTTCCAAGATTGCAAGAACACGTTATGGCATTTTATCAATTTATTTATTTTCTTTTATTTTATCTTTATATGATATTTATTCTCCGTACTCGTAGGAAAGCGACGAAGGCGCTAATACATAGGGCATGCAATCACCCTGACCAGTTTCCTGAGATGCCACAATATTGCTGTTCGCTTAAAATTTTTTGTTTTAGTTCTTAGCGTTATAGAGATATGACTGAAATTTAAAACTGCTTGCAAAGCCAACAAACAGAGGAAAGTGTTGTAGAGTATCTTTTCCAAGGACACAACAGAATGGCGCTAGTAGGTTTTGAAACGAGACCATGTTGATCACAATTTTCTTCTTCGTTTGGGGAAGATAGACAGAAGCTGGACGGTCCACTAATTGTCCGGACATGTTTCCATCAGCCAGCTTGCCAGGTTCTTCTTGACATCTGACAGCTCCAATTGAACGGTGATAAATTGGCGCAAAATTATATTTTGTGCTCAGCTTTTTGATCCTTTGCGCCACACTCACAGGCCGTCGTAGAAGCCATTTGTTCATTTCTGAACGGAATAGACCAACGCCAGTTTGGATGCGGTTAAGCCTGACCCATGCAGGTTTGCAAAAGCTAAATCCAGATGGCTTTGTGCTAACATCCTTAATAAATGTTTAGAGTCAAGAATCGTTTTCTCGCCACTCTTTGCTCCATTTATATTCCACCATTGTGCTACATTGGTGCCTGCTTGGCGAGGTCGTACAGCAGTTTCAATGCAGCAGGCACAAATGAGTGTCTCGATTTAAGTTGCAGCAACTGTCCACCAAGTGGAGACAGGAGCCTTACATATAGGAGATATTCTGGCTACTGAGCGAGGTCAGCTAGAGATAGTACAGCTTTTTGGCGGTGAAGCTCAGTTGGTTGGATACTTGCTGAGATAAAAAGGTTGTTCGTGGGTGTGGGACGGAGATATCCGATAAATGGATCACAATCACGGCCCTCTAACCACTTGACAACGGCTCCAATTATACTTCAATAACGCACGGGTTCAAATTACTTCCAAAAAAGGCTAACCCTTTAAGTTTTGTGATTATCTCTCTTTTTTTCTCTATAGTTTACGTTGAACTACATTTATAACCAACTATTTATAACATCATTTATTGCTTAGTTGAAGAACCACTTTCTACAGTTGCACCAACGTCTGATATGACCACCAACGACGCGAGAAAAACAACAAGTGGGCTTCCAATAAAGATGCTACTCATTTTGCTACACCTTTTGCTGTTTTTAAACTGTATTAATTTATTATCTTAAATAGAAAAATTCAAAAGTAAAATTATTGAATTTCTTGTTTTAGTTATAATGGAAAACCTGCTGTAATTAAAACTTGTGCATTTATAAAAAAAAAAATACTAAATGTTTTTTCTTAATCAAAGCATTTAAAATTTTAAATATTTTCATAATTTTTCTTTTGATTAAATAAAACTATAAACTGCTCTTGCAATTTATGCGCTTTTTCGCTTTTAATTAGGTCACAGTTTTTCTGTATAATCAGAATAGTGGTCATAAGAAAGGTTATTCACTACGGGTTAGGCAGAAATTGGACAATGGTGGAAGATTTATTGTTTCATTACCATAGGCGTTTATGCAACCAGATAAAGATAATGGTAGTGATAATGTTGATCTAGCATCAGTTTTGGTCATTCAAAATCATCAGATCTCGTGCTTCATGCGGTGCCTGAAGTGTGAGTAGCTAATAGGGCGTGATCTGCAGTTTGCTAGGTACTGCTACAAACGTAATCCAATAAAAAAGCAAGATTCCATTTGTGCATGGACAAACGAGACTACGCAATACCACAAGCGATTGAACTTAAGTCCAACTGTTCTGGGCAAGCACAAGTCAACAGGCTTCATAGCCTACAACTCCTGAAAAAAAAATTTGGTCGTACAGCGTGTTCATAATTGGAACATAATTCTTACTTGCAAGCAAAAGGGCAGGAACTTAAAGCTCAGCTACCTGTGTGATTTCTGTTGTACTATCGTAAAATTCACAAAAAATTCCTTAATGGGGTCAGCCCAACAAACAATGGCGACCACGCTTTAAACAGGAAGCAACCATCAAATTTATAAGATCATACGAAGAACAAAAAGATATGACTGCCATTTGACCACTTTCTATCTCTTATCTGTTTTCAATATATAATATAATTGTCGGAAACGAAAGCGCTTTATAAGCGTGAAAAAGTTGTTTGCTTGTTCTTTCGTTTACTTGATAAACTACTATTAGTTTGGTTAGACTCGGGTAGTTCATACACAAGTAAAGCAGCCTCCGAACCAATCAATGTGATAATAGACAAGAACATCTTGCGACAGCAAGTTTTTTTTGTAACGCTGCCGACACTAAAATATAAAAAAAAAACAATAAACTTTTTTGGTTGGTCGGATTTAAAAGCACTTTGACAGTTCCGCAATCGATTGCAGTTATAATTTGTTTTTAGTTTTGAATAACCATGTTACAACACTAAAAAAAAATTGGTGATCTCTAATGGTGAAATATCAAAACTTCTTTCAATGATTTTTAAAATTAACCAAGAATTGCTGATTATTATATTTTTGAAGTTAATTCTAACCGAAAATACTGTACATCGTTAGTTTTCTGCAGCAAGCAAAACTGATAGAAAATGTGGGGTACAGAAACACAGCGCTACTTTAAAACAACAGCTCAAATCATTTTTAGTTTTTTTGTGGTTACACTTATATAATGCATTTAACAAAAAAATTTAGAAAGACGCTAATTATTTTTAAAAGTTTTAGAACTATTATATTAAACGAACTACGTCAACTTAAACATTTGTTTTTTT
The DNA here is from genome assembly GCA_963680785.1 of Diplosoma virens. Taxonomy (NCBI): domain Eukaryota; kingdom Metazoa; phylum Chordata; class Ascidiacea; order Aplousobranchia; family Didemnidae; genus Diplosoma; species Diplosoma virens. The sequence continues at coordinate 39,027,470 of OY796883.1, forward strand.
AATGTAAAGATTTCGTTTAATTTAAAATAACATTTTTAAACATAAGAAATAATAAGTGAATATAAAATTTTGAATTGTAACTAACTTATTTTTGCATCTTGTTGATTATTGACCTTCTACTCCCTAAAGGCGCGTTTACAGCCGTTTACAGTCTTTTTTCTTTCAGCTTGATCTTTGTTTGTTTTATTGACGCTCAAATCCACTCATTTTTTCTCGAAAACATGAGTGGATTTGAGCGTCAATAAAACAAACAAAGATCAAGCTGAAAGAAAAAAGACTGTAAACGGCTGTAAACGCGCCTTAAAGGTTAGGCTGAGTTTCGGCACGGGAAGTCAACTGTGGATTAAGCCGTTCTGCTCACACAGAATATCGTGGATTCTTTCGAGGCTAAGAAGAAGCCGGTGTTGTATTTGTCAATCTCATAGCGGCGTATGACACTGTTTGGCACAGTGGCCGTACCTGCAAGCTGATGATGCTTCTGCCTTATAAGCACATGGTCAGAATGATTATGGAGCTTGTCCGAAACCGAATTTTTATCATTACTACCGGTGACAGCAAGCAAAGCAGGTTATGCCGTCTGAAAAACGGCGTTCCTCAGAGATCGGCCTTGGCTCCCCTCCTTTTCAACATCTATACATACGATCTACTCTCACAATATTCAAAACATTTGCTTAGGCTGACAATTTAGCATTGTTGCACTTTTCTGAAAACTGAAAGGACTTGAAGGGGACTTTAAGTCAAGACATATATACACTTCTAGAGTGAGACTGAGCTTCAATCTCCACGTCCTCTACTCTAAAAGTATCTCTCGACGTGGAGATTGAAGCTCAGTCACACTAAGACGGTGACGGCAGTTTTTCATTTAAATAACCGAGAGGCCAAACGTAAACTAAAAGTCTACAACAACAATAGACTTCTGTCTCCCTTGTGTCAAATCCCTAAATATCTTGAGGTAACACTGGACAGATCACTCACGTTTTGTCACCATCTAGTGGCATCGCGCACAAAACTATCTTTGCGCGTCAAACTGCTGAGGCGACTTCTAGGCTCGGGATGGGGTGCTGGTGCCAAAACACTACGCATAGCCGCCTTATCTCTAGTCTACTCAAAAGCTGAGTACTGTGCACAAGTTTGGTTTTGCCACGCTTACCCTCGCCTCATAGACAGTGTCTTGAATGACGCCTTGCGCATAGTTGCTAGATGCCTGTGTCAAACTCCAACGGATCACTTACCCATACTTTAAAGCATCCAGCCAGCTGAGCTTGGCCGATTAGGAGCTACACTCTGCTTGGCTTACATCTGCTTGGATCTCTGAATTCTGATAATATTCTATGGTCTTTAAATGGGTCCTCAGATACTCTCCAAGAGAAAATAAGATATAGACACTAGTTTGTGCCAACTGCGCAGAATCTATTAAACAAACTTGCCAAACTCGGCATCCGCGCTTTTCAGTGGACGAATTATGAATGGAACGCGGAGTACTGCCAGAATACATCCAGGCTTCGTTTTTTCGTATTGTTTCAGTTCTTAATCAATTTCATGAAACCATGCTTTTTTCAATTATATTTTGGTCCCAGACCTACTTTAAAGAGAATAAACAAGTTAAGACTATTCAACAGCGACAACGATTTTCACGTTAATTGCAACGGTACACCTCTAAATACTCCCGTAAAATTTTTTGATACACCCTGTGGAGAATAACACAGTTAGTTGAAAAGCATTGCTTTGGTTTAGATTTCACTTTAGTTTCACTAGTAAAAGGTGTGGACAAAATTATCTTTATTAAGCTCCAGATCATTTCTTGTTGACAATGTTGTAGCTAGGCTACTTGAATCATGTTTTGTTTCATCGAATACGTCACTGAACCACACCATGTAAATTGTTGTTGCGTCTTTTTTTATCGTTACATTTATCTTACTAATTCAAAAAAAGTGACGGAGGTGCTATACATAAGTTAAAAAATTACCTATGCTTCCGGAGATGCTGTGATAATTGCAAGGTTTGAAACCGTTTTTTCGTTTATCTTGTGTACTGTAATTTTTTTTTGTAATTACTAGTCTCTTTTTGTGGCATAAGCAGAAATTTGTCAGGGGGGAGAGGTCGCAAGTCAAAATCACGATTTCTTAAAGTGGTACTAGTCTTGGGCCGAAAACGTTCCAAACTCACAATCCAAATTAGATTAAACTTATTACGATTTTTAGAGCGTCTTGTAGTTGCATCGGTTTTTTTTGCTAACCGTAAACACAACTATTAAATATCAATAAAATTTTTCACGAGTTTAGCTCACTGATATAATTCGATTAATTTAGTTCAAATCGAACTCAATTTAAAAAAAACTTAAAATTAACCCTTGTAAAACATACTAAAAACTTTAAAATAAAATTTAATAATCATCAATGCAATCAGTGCATATGCTAATTTTGTGTTCATTGCAAACTGGTGTTGAACATTCACACATTTCAAACGTTAGTTGTAACCTGGGTGAATTTTACCCTTGGGACTTTTTTAAATGTCACATTCAAGCATACACTTCCAGTTTTTCAGGAGTTACGTGTTAGACTGAACATTATATAGCTTACCTGAAATCCTAGTTGGCAACTCCAAATAATTGTCGGTTTACAGCAAGACGAAAATTTGTGATGAGTAAACAGTATTTCACCCACGTTATGAATTAAGGGCTAAAAACTAAATAAATTTCAACTTTCATGCTGTTAAGACCTGTTATTTAGTCTTCATCTGGTTTTATGATAAAGTTGGCTTTTGTTGAGAGAGCTGCTTTTTAACCGAGATAGTGCGGCTTTCTAGAGAAGTAGGGTCTCAATTGGCGCTCTTGGAAGAGGGCGGTTAGGCATTTTTTTATATTATTTTTTTATATTTCCCCTAATTACATTTTTTTATATCTCAATTGTCATTTAAAGACAAAATGGACTTTCAATAAAAACGCTTGCGTAATCTTACAAATCATTTGCTTGGGTTGTTGGGCTGTTATAAAAACCTACCGCTGCTCCAATCGAAAAGTTTTTAAATGTTTAAAACTGAGCAAGAAGCAGCAGAAAATCACGCCGAAGGTCACATTTGGCCCGCGAGCCGCGGTCTGGACCAACCTGGGTTAAATTCTTAACATTTTGTTATAAATCTTTTTGAGGGTGGCAATTGCACTTTAATTTAATAATTAAATTTTGCACTTTTCTACGCAAATTAATGTAAATCGCAGGCAGGAAAAGCTGATGCTTATAAGCAAGCAAAATGAAATTGTAATTCAACACGGCATGGTATCGAGTCCCAAGCAAAGCAATTAAAAAAGCACCAAAATAGCTGAAAGAAAGCAAATTAAGCCGCAGTTCTGACCGAAGTAAATTTTTTTTGTTTGTGCATAACTTCATTTGTAGACCGTAATCCAGTGGACTGCAACATCATCAGCAGGGTTGATATTATTTATGTAGTAGATAACTGTCACAGATTTTGTTGGGGAATCCCAAAGGACCAGTTGAGCTAGATAACCCGAATACCTGCGCTGTAACAAAGCTGTGTACAAATTTTATTTTATTCCGGCTCAAGAAGTAGTCTTGCTATGAGCCTGAAGCGTTTGTACAGTTGGTTTAACGAAAGCTCGGGTTGGTTTCGTTGAAGACTCTTCTTCATAAGAACGAATGTATTAGAAAAATCACGACCGACGAAATTCTATTCAACGGTTTGCCAAACTGCAAAGCAAAATCAACGCTATAACTTGATTCAATCAACACAAATAATTTCCCCTCTGTAGAACACAGCTCCAAAACACTGGCGCAAAATAAATTCAACGCTCGCCCCAAATTCTACCTTCTCTCAAGGATACACTTTTTCGCTTTAGGCCTGTCCCTTTCCGCATCATTTGCTACGTCGTCTATATCGTCTCGTTACGCATCGCCTTTATATAGATAAAAGTCACGTGCCGACGAAAATTCTAGTAAATGCGGGATTTAACTAGAACTCCCTGGAGAGAGCGATACGTTCGAATCCGCCAAAATATTCTACTACCTTTGAGATAGCAAAGCTTGGACAAAACATATTACGTCATTACTGTCGGCGAAAAAAGAAAAAGGGATACATACATCAGGCAATAGAAAGCGAATCGGACGTTATATTACATAATACGAGAGCAGCGCTACAAGGCGACGCGATTATTATTTTATAATAAGACTACGAATTACTTTTAACGGGAATATACTACAGTACATCGTTATGATTAAAATTATTACGAATGAAGTGTGACAATAACATTAGAATTGCACTTTAATTTGATTTACTTATATCCTCCAAGTTGTAATCAGTTACTTTATTTGAAAATATCTGTTTTTGTTTTTAATTATTATTGTGTAGATTAAGGTGGCTCAGTCGGCCGCCTGGGGCGCACATGTGGCCGGGAACGTAATTTTTTGTGACTCTCTGAACAATTTTTGCATTTTAATTTTGTTAAGTTAAATTTAAACTTTTACACTAATGCTTTTCAGCTTTTTAATGCTACGGACCCAAAAACTTGGAATACCAATATTGCAGCCCATTAGAAGTCTTTTTTTGAGAAACAAATACAATTACGTTAAGTAAAAACCGAATAAAGGTTTTCACTTGTCGCAAATTTCAGCTAAGACCCCATTTAAATTAGACAATTTCAAACCGAATCCGATTTGCAAATTTCAACAATTTTTTAAAATAGCCGCAGGGTAGACAACTTATACCAAACTGGTGTAAATAATGGTCAACAACCTTTATAAAAATTGCAACATCAGCTTTTTGTTTGAGTGCATTATTATATATTTTTGCTTTTGTTAGTAAAATTTTTTATTTACTGTTTCCTACCCAAATATTATAAATTTTATTTCTGCTTGGTGATCATGCTGTTGAAGACAAATTTTTAAGCTGTTTACCTCAGTTTTTTGTACAGTTTAAGCACAAAAACCTCAACGTAACTAAAACTTTTATAAATTATGCTATCTTCAACAAGCTAAAGTTGGTTATATTTTTTCATTTTAGAAATTGTGGGGTAAAAAACATACAGTGATTTAAAGCTGTTGTAGCTATTAGCTTTTACGTAACTTTATAGGCAGAGTTACCGTATTTATTACAGTTAACTTCAAACAAACTATTTTCCTAAATAATAATAATAATAATAATAGCCGCGGCTTTAATTCAAGTAAATATGTTATTGGAGATGGCAAAAATAAGCAACTTTAAAAGAGCCATGTACAGTCAAACACCCAAAAATCTTCCAGGTAAAAATAAGTAATCCAGTTTGCTTGGTAAAGTTAGATGACTTGAAAAGTTAAATTTTTATAATGAAAAATACAACAAAGGTAAAGACAAACAACCCCAAAATTTTCCAAGTAAAGAAACGCAACTCTAAAAATGAAAGAGTTACTTATCTTTACCAGCTACTAGTTATTTATCTTCATCAGCGTAAGTATTGCCATACAATTCTATAATAATTTTTCAAATATTTTATTAAATTTTCTATTACTTTAAGGGGCAAAAATATATTTTCTGTTTAAGATTAAAAAAATAATTTGTTTTTAGAAATTTATAGGTTATGTAACTAGTAATGGTCAAACAGCGAATTAAAGTGATTATACTGTATTTAATCAGAGTTCAAGATTTCCAAATGAAATCCATTACCGTTAGACTACTATCAGTAATTCAGTCGGCTTATCAGTTAGTAAAAAATAAGTTTTCATTTCTATGTCACAATCATGGCGTAACGTAATAAATCTAAAACACTTTACCTTAAGGCTTTTCATTTTATATTTGAAGAATTATGAGGAAATTTGAAATTAATTTTTAAACAAACTGCATAAAGATGAGAAACACCAGACTCGAGTTTTGCTCTTGTTAGAGCTCGTCAGTGATGCTTATCTCACCGCGAATCGAACCTAGGACCTGTAGTCTTCCACGCAGGTTACTATACCACTAGACTACAGATCCCGGACGACAGATGGACTCAAAGCAGCTGTTATAACTTATTCCCGGATTTACTGAACAAGGAATACATAGAATCCACTATGTTGTAATTCCACGGCCGTACCTGACGAGCTCTAACAAGAGCGAAACTCGAGTCTGGTGTTTCTCATCGTTATGCAGCTTGTTTAAAAAAAAAAAAGCTTTTCATTTTATTTGTGATAAAAGTTTACACCGTACTTTACATCTCAACCCTCTAAATATTGTCGGCGTATCCGTCATTGTACAGAAAATCTTTCTTACGCCATAAGATTGACGGCAAAAAATGCATCAATGCTAAAGCTTGATGTTTGATTCAGACTAAGAAAGTTGAAAACTCAATCATTCTTCGCAAATTATTTTTGTGAGTTTTATTATCATTATATAGCTAGACTAGCATTAAATTATAGCCAAACAACAGTAGTTCTTAAATTATTTATGCATTTAAGTCAGCGATTTCCAAACTTTTTTTGTTCACGGCGCCCTTCGAAAACTTATCAATACTCGCGGCGCCTTAATGAAGCCAAAATTAGCAAATTTTAAGTTTCACCAAGAAATTGTATTTAAATCATGTTTGTCGTAAAATCTTGTCTGTCTCGATAAAGATTCGAACTTTGTATTAAATGGTTGTTTACTTATGCAATAAATGCCCATTTAATCTTAAAATGCGCGGCGCTTTTATTCCTCCATTTTTGTTGTCCTTTATTTGAATTGCGATAAGTAGTGGCTGCAGAGTGGTCTGTTAGCTGCCATATTTTTGATAACTTTTAAGTTGGTTTAATTAATATCTTTTTGTTTATTCGTTGGTGTGTCTTGCTAAATGCATTCTGTTTTGTTTTAGAATCTGATTTATAATTTATAGTAACCAATTTTAGTTTAATAAAGCCAATAATCAATTTTTGGTATCTCATCACAATGTTCATTATTCAAAATGCACAAAAATGTCAGTATTATTCGCAAAATACTAAAAAACATTTAATGTAAGCAGTGAGCTTGTTGCTCTATGCACATTTTATTAAACCGCGGTGCAATGTTTGATATCGCAACATGCATGTCGCGTTCAATGTCAATCTTATTGCGATACTTCGACTTGATTACTGCTACCGCAGAAAAACCGGCTTCACACAAGTATGACGTTGCAAATGGCACAAGAACACGGAGAGCTTTACAGCCTACAAGTGGAAACTCAGATTGAGCCTTAACCCAGAATAAAATGAGTGAATTAAGGTTGTATAAGCTTTTTAAAGTGAGGTCAGAAGAAAGATCGATAAATTGTTCAGCTTCCAGAAATGTAAGCCCCTGAGAGTCATTTGCATTATCAACAAAAGTTTCTTATCCAATTGTGCTTCTCCATTTCTTCAGAAAAATATTCTCAAAATGCGAGATTAGAACATCCAAATGCGAACACATCACAGTCATCGGTATTCTGCAGGGAGAGATTGCCAGATTGCGAGTTTAAACGGAATTTTAAAAGTGGAAAGTTATCACATTGCTCGTTATTTATCAGCAGATCAGTTTTGCCACAGCTGAAGTTTTCTTTTAAAGGCTGTAATTTTGTCATAAAGTTGCAGAAGGTGAGTTTCTTTTCCTTGGAGAATGTTTGATTGATTCAATTTAAAAAAAATATCGCAGAGATACGCCAGCTGAGTCAGGAAAACTTCATCCTCAAAGGTAGTAGCTAGTGCATGGTTTTCTTTTTTTAAAAATATGGAGATTTCGTTTCTCCATTTGTACACACGCAGAAGAGCTTTGCCTTTGGAAAGCCACTTTGCATTACAATAAAACAATAAATTGTTGTGCTCTGCTCCTAATTCATCGCAAAGACGTTGGAAAAGCCGAGCTTTAAGCGGCCTTGCTTTAATAAAGTTCACAGTTTTGACAACAGCTTTAAGCACTCCATTAGGGTCACCACTGAGCTGTTGCAGAACCAGCGCCTCACGTTGTATTAGGCAGTCGGTCCATTTTGCGTTAACGGCAACGCCCTGCACTAGCGTTAGCAGACCGCCAAAGCGGCCAGATATAGCTCGGGCACCATCAGTGCATAAACCAATGCAATATTTTCACTGGAGATTATTTTCCTGAAAAAAATTGTTCAGTATTGCAAACAATTCATGCTCTCTACAATTTGTTAAAATGGGTTTACAAAAGAGCAAATCTTTAATGATATTGTCGTCGTTATTGATAAAGCGTACTTAGCAAATCAAATAAGCACCTTTGTTACTGGTACTGGTTGTTGCCTCATCTAACTGTAAGCTGAACTCATTTCCACGCATTTTCGCTACTAACTGATTATTAATATCATCCGAAATTTTATCGATCCTTCTTCTAATGGTATTGTTTGAGAGTGGAACGGCTTTTAGTTTTTGAGCAGCTGATTCTCCAATCATCGTCGAAACTAAGTCAAGAGTAGCAGAAAGCACAAGTTCTTCCGCAGTGGTATGCAGTTATTTACATTTTGCGATTCTGCACGCAACTTTAAAAGATGCAAGCTGTGCTTTGACTGGTGTTTGTAAAAAATTTGAAAATACGACCGACTGCTTATTTATTTTTGAAAACTTACGAGCAAAAAATTCTCCTGGTTTTCTAGATAAGTTGTTGTAACTAACAACTAACAAGCGGTTCTACACAGCTGCTGCTTACCACACACTCTAAAATTTTAAAAAGCTGCTAACAACTTTCACATTGCAATTTTTGTGAGGAAAGCAGTAAATGCAACAACTTTCACATGTTTTTGCGGCGCCCCTGGCAAGGTCTCGCGGCGCCCAGTTTGGGAACCGCTGATTTAAGTGATAAAATTGCTATTTATTCTTTGTACAATTTAAAATAGAATTATTATCAAGTTTTGGAAAAACAATTTTTTATATTAATACAGGGATGCGGACTCTTCAAAATTTCAAAGCGATTCCGAGTCCCAAGTCCGGGATAAAATGACGAGGTCCGTATCCCTTTCTAAAACTGCAAATTATCCTTTTGACTTCTATGGAAAAAGCCAGCCAAGAACTGACATAAGTGGCAAAAAAATTTAGCTGACAATATTTTTGTTGTGTATAAGTATTAAGCACTTGCTATTACAAAAAAGGTGACAATCTTGAACGCAACAGAAAAAACAGTTATAAAATCTAAAATGTGATGAAATTTTTATAAAGAAAATTAAACCTTAAACTCTCTTTTATTTAGGGTTTAACAATTTTTTTTATAAATATTGATAAGAATAATCTGCAAAACAACTGTAGAGAACTCATTGTCGCAAATTGTCTTTCGTGCTTGCATTTGCCTTGATTTTGTCGAGTTTTTGGCAAGTACATTTTCGCACGCTGTATTTCGCTTTGCTGCAAACTCAACTTCCAGCGCTCATCCACAGGCTGCACTGCGTTTATTTGCTCCCTTGGTAACCGACATGTTGTAGTCTCTAATTTCTTAGTATTTTGCATTTGTATCGCCTTTCGGTTGTTCTCCCCAAATAATTGTTGGTTGATCGCGCCATCAAGGCCATTACCGCTCTTTGTATAGTTATCTTTGCGCCGCGCCCACCAACAGGATGCAGCCTATTAACGTAATCTAATGCCTCATGGTTTTGCCTGTGAAAAAGGTCCAGCATCATAGTGGAAAATTAATGAAATCACTTGCTGGACCTTGCTGGACCGAGTTAGCTGCCCAGAGCCAAATTGAGACTCAGAGAGATTAGACGTAGTAGTGTTATTGAGCGAAGATCTCCGGCTGAATTTTTGTTTTAAAGTTTAAATGTTGTTTTGTTTGTTTAATTAAAACTGCGCTCCTTGCAATGAAAGGAGTTCAAGTTTTACTCGTGTGCCGAACAAACTCACTACACAAATTTTGAATCGTCGATGCTCCATGAAAACTAAACGTCTGACTTGTCGTACTCACTACTTTTTTTGCCGAACCCTAACCCGTATCGAATTCAAGTCCAGCTATATTGCATCGAATTGACGAGTACTGTGTTCAAGTCCGAGTCTGCATCCCTGACTTAATATACAAAATTGACGGTAGAATATCGCAGTATAATAAACACTCATCTGACTTCTGAGAAGAAAGACGCAAATTTGATTTTCAGCTTAGTTTTTAGATAAGAGTTGATTTTTGCTTAAGAAAAAGACAAACGTCATTAACAAAGATAATAAGTAAACCCACTCGATGTATTTTTCAACAGTGTGATGAAACGCCTGAAAATCGGGAAACAGAATGAGTCGGGCAGGTCAGAAATCAAGAGGAAAACTTGGTCAACTACAAGTCATTTGTCAAGCATTATATTGTTTTGTATAGTTGTGTGTCAAAGTTGTTTTTCTTTTCTAATGAAGAATTACAATTTAGACTCTTTTTAATAAATGAAATTGATTTTGACTTGAGTGCCAAGGAACTCACTACAATGTTTCACGGTCAAACATTTTCCAATAATATCAATGTTTTTAAAGCAAATTTTACGGATTTTTACTTTAAATATTTTACAGTAAAATTTACTTGATTTTTTTGAGAGTGAAGAAAAGAAATCGACGGCAGCCACAAAACTCTTTTAATCAAAAATAAAAAAATTAAAAATCTGTTGCACATAATATTTTACTTATCAAAGAAACCATACATAAAACTTTTCGCTTTACAAGCCTGTCGGGAGACTTTTTTATTGTCTTTCCTGACAAAACGCCGATATTTGGCAAAAAATGAATTTTTTGCAAATGTTGAAAAGTGATACTCAAAGTTCTTGTAAAACGCTATATTTTTCCGTTTTGCTGTTAAAAACAAAAAAATTTAGTGGAAAAAAAATACATAAGAATGAAAGAAAAAATAGATGCGGAAAAAGTTTGTAAGTTAAGTGTCCGCTTTGTGTTACACAAAAGCTTAAAAACTAAATGAAAAGCATAAGTAAACATAAAAAAAGACACAGACAAAATTTAAATTTTGAGTTTTGGTTAGCCCTAAGGAATCGTACTTTTTAGAAAAGCTTTAATTTTGCGCAAATTGAAAAAACCGTCACAGAAATGCACAGCTATAAAATGTATAGGTATCATTGTGACGTTTAGACAAGCAAACCACTGTGATGTCATAATTACGCAAACATCGTCTTTTCCAGCAAGATTGCTTTACGTTCTTTTCCATTCCGTACATAATGATAGCGCGCGACAAATATTTCTGTGTTTTACAGTTCAGCAAAACTGAATCTATTATTTCAGTCCGCGTTCCAAGGCGTTTTCGTATTGGTGCACCAAATGCCAAAAACATTTGTCGTTGATACAAACAACTTGAAGAAACAAACAGCTTGTCTAGAAAGAAGAACCATGGCGAAAAAATTCTCTTTTTGCAAATGGAAACATTCGTACTACGTATGACATCTCTGAAATAAGTGCGCTTATGACGTCACAATAACATCGTTTTTGAAAATACTAAATGTAACCATACTGTACTCGTATGTACAGTATATTACTTTATAAATACAGTATATAATATAACTATACAGTACTCGTATATGCAGTATTTACTTCATTTAAAAAAATTCAATTTTATTTGCTTACTTAAAACGAAAGATTATAAAACTTGTTTTTTGCAAAAACTTGAATGAGATTTGTGCGCAATTTTGTAGACAGACAGACAGACAGACACACAAAATTTATTTTGCCCAAAACCATATAAAACAATATCAAAGAAATATAATGCAAAAAAAAAAAGAAGCAAGGAAGCACCGAACAACCCTAAGGTTTACTAGTCAAGATGCTTCCCGAGTAAATTACAATTACCAATAACAATTGTGTTAGTGCGATTAATAGAAAAAAAATAACAGCAAAAATAAAAAGAAGAAATTTTTGACGAAACAAAAGTTTATAAAACAACAGCGAAAAAAAAAAATCTTCGAGGTCTAGTTCCTCATGAAAATCAACATCTATCGTAGCATTAAATTCTTGGAAATGACAAAAATGAGAATAATTATTGGTTTTAGCTTCTCGCAGTATCTGCATCTTGCTGACAAAAGCTTTTATTGAGCTTTGAAATTCAAACACCCATTTGGCTTTCCCCTGAAATTCAGTGTTAAGCTTATCAACGTGTTTAAAAACATTAGTAAGAAGTGCAAGGCGAGCAAGAAAGTATGGATCATGAAAATAACGAGCATTTTTGTGCCCCTTGTGAAAATGTGGCTAGTTCACAACAGAGAAGGAAAACTCTTTCCAAAGTTTTTCCCCATGACAGCCACCTGACGGCAGTGTGCATTAATGATATGTGATGATTAGAATTTTCAGTGATGCACAATTGTTTGAACATGCGAGAATTTAGATCCCTAGCTTTCATATAATTGACAGTGGATATGACTACCTGCATCACATCAGAAAAGTTCGGAGACAAGTCCTTTGAGGCCAAACTCTGGAGATGAATTATACAGTGGTTTATTTTAATGTGAGGATATTCCTTTGAAAAAATTCCCAGCAATCCAATATTCTTTCCCATCATTGATGGGGCACCATCCATACTACATTCAATCACTTTATTCCAATCTAGATTATTTTCAGTGAAGAACTTATCAATACCATTAAAAATATCTTCGCCTCTTGTTGTGGTTTCAAGTGCAATGCAAGCAAGCAGTTCCTCAGTGATCGAGCTCTCTTTCAGAAATCTTCCGAAGATTAGGAGCTGCGTTTGTGCTGTTATATCAGTTGACTCATCCACTGCCAGGGCTGTCCATCGAAAATTTCTTAAAATCCTCTAAAATCTGTTCTTTTAGATCAGCTGCAATAGTTTGAATGCGTCTTGCTATAGTACGTATTATTACTAAGAGCAGAATCATTAACAGCTTCATGTACCTTTCTAACAAATGGTTCACCCTCAAATATTTTACAAAAGTTTTTTAAAACAGGCTTTATGATAGTCTCACCCTCAGTGAAAGGTCGTTTATGCTGAGCAATAAGAAAAGTTGTCTTGTAAGAAAATATTTCAATCTTTTCTTTTTATGATAGAGCTATGCATAAAACTGCCCGCGATTTGGTTAAATTTTCATAACGATAATGGAAAACTCTCTTGCCGGCCTCTTCTGACATGACAGCAATATTTGCATGAGCTTCCATGTGTCTCTGAAGTTTACTAGGTTTCAGTGATTCCTCGGCAAGTTCTTTAGAACACACAACACATATTCTTTTACCACTCACGTCAGCAATCTCGTATTAATCGAGGAATAATGGATTGATAGAACGTTTCCGTTTTTTGGTGGAAGTATTAGTAGGTGTTTTAAAAAACTTTTCCATTATGACTGAAAAACGGTTTTTATTTTACAAACACTAAAAAACGGTTTTTATTTTACAAAAACATTTCGATAAGTTTTATTGCATGCGCACAGGCACGCACATTATGCATGCTCTTATGTATATTGCCTGTCCTTATTTCCGCGTACGAGTGTTGGCCAATAAAAAAGTAAAAATTGGCTTGAACTTACTTTCACAGGTAGAGCAAGTGATTACTTGCCTCTGCTAGCCTATCATTTATAAAATGCCTGGATTAGAAAAAATTCGACTGTTTAATAGCCATTATACGCTATTTTGATTGAAGACTCGGAAAAGCCTAATTTACTCTTTCACTGCTATTCCAAGTTTAAATTAAATATGGGTTTACTTAAATATTACTTCCAATACTTGTCAGCCTACTGATAACAAACTTTCTTTACTGCAAAGTGCATACAAATAATTCAAATGTGCAAATCAACAACAAGCGATTTCATTGTGAACAATCAAACAGTAGTGCCACAATAAGCACCTACATTCTCAATAGCATAAACATAGAGCGATGTCCATAGGCCTGTTTTATGGTAAGCAATGGTACAAACAAATAAATTTAACATGGTTTGTCAAATTTTAGATTTTTTGTGCATCCATCCTTTACGATACCTCAGCGACTCCACCGACCCTATGACCTCTTTGCGACCCCACCTAATTATCACTCCGACCCCATTTGGGGTCGTGACCCCTGGTTTGGGAACCCATGGTTTAAACTATAAAAAAATTCGTAATTTTAGTATTAAAAAAATTAAAAGAAATTTCTACTTTTGAAAAAATTTACGTATGTCGTCATAAAATTTTTAGGTCTACAATTTTAATTACACTTACAAAATTGTAATTACAAATTTTAATTACAAAATTGTAGGCCTTGAATGACAAACACCAAAGTGTAGGCCTAAAAATTTTCCTAGCTTTTAAAATTTTGTTGTTTTTTTATTTAAAACAGCTTTTTAATTGAAATAATTTGACACAAAATTAACATACTTAACAACAGTGGCGTAATTTTAGTATTTAAAAAATTAAAAGAAATTTCTACTTTTGAAAAAATTTACGTATGTCGTCATAAAATTTTTAGGTGGCTCAGATGGTAGGTGCTTTCACGCAGCCTGGGCCGTGAGTAAGTCTGCTCATTGATTTTAAAATGACAGACCGAAACCGAACCTACCAAAACGGAAGGGTATCCACCCATTCCGATGTTCAGTGTGGGTCTGCTAATCGGCAAACGTCCTTTTCAGGACGGGGCAATGTCAGGATAAAACTGCCCTTTTCAGGGCACATTGCCAGCAAGTTCCGAAGACCCACTATTCTTCAGCTGAACATCGAAGGCCTCACTGCAAGCAAGATGAATGTTCTTCATCATCTTGCTATGCAGTCTGAGGCACTCGTCATCCTACTGCAGGAGACCCACTGCACTGATGCAGAGAAGTTGGTGCTACCAAACTACCAACTAGCTGGGTCTTCTTTAAGCAGGAAGCATGGCCTTGCCACGTTTGTCCACGAGCGACTGAGATACATGCTTTTGGACCAATCTACACCGACATCGGAGATCGAGTGGTTGTGTGTGGACGTTGATGGCTATAAAATAGTCAACGTCTACAAACCACCGCCAACGCGATTGCAAACCCTGGATCTCCCAGTGTTTCCTCACCCCTGTCTGTACGCTGGCGATTTTAATTGTCGTCATGCTGACTGGGGTTATGATGATAACAGTCCGGACGGTGAGTGCTTGGCTGGATGGGCAAGTATTAGTTGTCTTGCACTGCTATATAATGCCAAGGACGCTGCCAGTTTTTATTCCGGCCGCTGGAACACTGGCACCAATCCAGACCTAGCTTTCGCTAGCGTAGGTCCAAACAGTCGCTTACCGGATAGACGTGTCCTTGACAAGTTTCCCAGGTCACAACATCGACCCTCGCTTATTACACTACCAAGGTTTGCTATGGCAGTGCCAAGCATGCCTGTTAAGCGATGAAACTTCCGCAAGGCCAATTGGAGTCACTACATTGCTTTGACGAATAAATTCGCAAAGACTTTGTTGCCGCCTGATTCACTTGATGTGGATGCGGCTTACCAGGACTTCTGTAACACCATTAAGAAAGCAGCCAAAAAAACTATCCCACGCGGGTATCGAAATAACTATATTCCGTGTTGGGATGCAGAGTGTGAATCCCTATATAAAACCTTTCTGCAGTCTCCTCAGGGAGACGACTCAAGTTTGGCTGCTACAGCTCTGCTTGCCAAGCTTGACAGAAAGCGGAGGGATCGATGGTCCGAAGCAGTTTGGAGCATTGACTTCTCACACTATAGTCGAAAAGCGTGGAGTATTTTGAACAACCTTACTGGTAGGTCACGACACTCTCCTCGTCATTGTCCCGTTTCAGCCGATGCTATTGCATCTCAGCTGGTTAGAAATGGGAAATACGAGGCTGTTGATCGCAAGTCATCTCAACTTGTCTTTCAAGAAGTGTCTGACCTTTGGAGGGCCACAACACCAGACGCAGTAAATATCTCTGACAATTTCTCACAGAGAGAATTTGCTGCTGCCCTTCAACACTTAAAACCAGGTAAAACTCCGGGACCTGATTCCATCTGCCCCGAGCTTATACTCCATGCTGGAGCTGCTTTGAAGTCCTGGTTACGTGACTTCATTTCTTCCTGTTTACGCCGACTCAAAATTCCCAAGATCTGGAGAAGAGCGCTTGTGGTCGCGATCCCAAAACCAGGAAAGCCCGTGGGGGACCCAAAGAGTTATCGACCGATATCTCTGCTCTGTGTCCCCTACAAGATCCTCGAGAGGCTTATCTACGCCCGCGTTGAGCCATTAATCGATCCACTGCTCCCTAAAGAGCAGGCTGGGTTCCGACGCGGGAAGTCAACCGTAGATCAAGTTGTTCTGTTAACCCAGAACATCGAGGATTCTTTTGAGGCTGAAAAGAAGGCCGGTGCCGTATTTATCGATCGGACAGCTGCTTATGACACTGTCTGGCACCGTGGCCTTACCTGCAAGCTGCTGAGACTACTTCCGGATAAGCACATGGTCAAAATGATTATGGAGCTTGTCCAAAATCGAAGTTTCACCCTTACCACCGGTGACAGCAAGCAAAGTAGGCTACGCCGTCTTAAAAACGGCGTTCCTCAGGGATCGGTCTTGGCTCCCCTCCTATTTAACATCTATACGTACGATCTTCCTTCCATGATTTCCAGAAAGTTTGCTTATGCTGATGATTTAGCATTGTTGCACTCTTCTGGAAACTGGAAGGACTTGGAGGGGACATTAAGCCAAGACATGTCCACACTTTCAGCGTATCTCCAGACTTGGAGGTTGAAGCTCAGTCACACTAAGACGGTGACGACAGCCTTTCACTTAAATAACCGAGAGGCCAAACGTGAGATAAAGGTCTACAACAATAGTAGACTTTTACCGTTCTGTCCAACCCCTACATACCTTGGGGTAAAACTGGACAGATCGCTCACGTTTCGTCACCATTTAGTGGCATTGCGCAAAAAACTATCATCGCGCGTCACACTGCTGAGGCGACTCGTGGGCTCGGGATGGGGTGCTGGTGCTAAAACACTACGCATAGCCACCTTGTCTCTAGTCTACTTAACAGCTGAGTATTGTGCGCCAGTCTGGTGTCGCAGTGCTCACACTCGCCTCATTGACAGTGTCTTGAATGACGCCTTGCGCATAGTTACTGGATGCCTGCATCCCACTCCAACGGACCACCTACCTGTACTTTCAGGCATCCAGCCAGCTGAGCTTCGCCGACTGGGAGCGATACTATCCTTGGCTTACCGTAGATCTCTGGACTCCGATCATATCTTGCATGGTCTTTTAAGTGGGTCCTCAGATACTGGCCAAGTGAGACTAAGATCCAGACGCCCGTTTGTTCCAGGTGCGCGGAATCTCTTGGACAATCTTGCCAGACTTGGCATCCGCGCCTCTGAATGGACGAATCACAAATGGAACGCGGAGTACTGTGAAAGTGCTTCCAGGCTCCGTGCTTTTGTGCCCGGGACCAGTGTCAGGCCTGTTGGGATGGGCTTACCCCGAGCAGCTTGGGTTAAGCTCAACCGACTGCGGACTGGTGTTGGGCGATTCCATTCGTCCATGCACAAATGGGGTCTCGCTCCTTCACCGAATTGCGAGTGTGGCGCCTCAGAGCAAACCGCAGACCATGTACTAACAATGTGCCCCATACATCGGGCACCACATGGAGCACGCGGTCTGACGGTTTTGGATGACGAAACTCGATGCTGGCTTAATAACATCACTGCCAGCATCTGATCCAGGCAGTGCAGCAGTCTGGGATAGTAAAAGGATAAACCCTCGGCCCCAGTTCTGTTTGTGTCTGACCTGGAGTGGATGCCCTTCAAACGACGACGACGACGACGACGACGAGGAACAGTGGCGTGCAGTCAGGGCATAGTCATGCAATGCATGACCAACAAACTTTCCGAAATACAAAAAATAATTATGTATATATATTATATAAATATATATTTATTAAGCAGATTCATTACATATTTAATTCATTACATTGCGAATTTTGAGGAACGCATATTCTGAGTCCTTGAGGAACGCATAATCTCAAAAGCAACGTTTAATTAAAAATGACATGCAACAAATTGCATTACTTTACTCGTATAAATAAGCTCTATAGTGACGTCACTTTAAGCACCCTTTTATACTCGCTCCGGCATACAATTTTTAAATTGCATACAGACTTTTAGATAAATCTAGATATTTGTGATAAATAACCCTACGTACCTGTGCTGTTTAACGAACAGTTATCCTCATGAAAGTTATTAATATAGTTATTATATAAACTATTTGGCGAAACCGTTTTGGCGCGGCCGTTTTGGCGCCAGTCTATTTAAAACTAGCAGGAAGGTTTGAATAAAACAATATAGTCAATCAACCTAATCCTAACCTAACCCCTATACCCTAACCCTTTAAGATTTTACGAATAAGAAAACGACACACTGCCACAATGGCTGGCACCAAAACGGCGGCGCCAAAATGGCTGGGCCAAATTGTTCCATCCTGCCCCATGAACTAGACACGTGTTTCAACAAACAATACGTACCTGTTTATATATATACATTTTAGAGATTAATTTTATATTTTTTGAACATTTTATTTTAGGTTTGTTGAGGAGTTAATATAGTCTAGTTAGGGATGAGATGACTACACAAGCAGAATTTAAAAAATGATGGTAGGTTTCAAAAAGAATCTTTACCATTTGCCTTGAAGTCATTTTACAATTTCTTTAATAAATTCAATGAATAAGTATACCAATTGCATTATCCTTAGAGGTCATCGCACACCACTGCTTAACAATAAGATTATATAGCAGGAGTAAGATAAAAATATACATTCGAAGTTTTTTAAACAGACATCTGTTGTAGGAACAAAGTTTTCATGTAAAAACTTTTTTACAATTTGAAATAAAATTTATCGGCTAAGTAATCAGCAATTTTTTAAGAACAACAGTTGACAACAAACGAGTTTATTACATCATGACGTGATGATATATTGACTCAATTTAATGATATTAATTCGGTTTGATTTTCCATTCCTCTCGCTGTGTTTCAAAGATTTCTGAAAAATATATGAGTTTTAAAACATTTATTACGCTTTGAATTTTTTTAATAAAAATCTTTGTTTTTGTAATAATGCTTTTTTAAGTTCAAGTTAAAAGTCAAAAAATAAGTTCAAATTTTTCTGATTAGGTTCTAGTTCGGGTTCTAGTTCGGGACAAAACTCGATATATTTTATGGTTACGTCATTACATAATTTGGGTTTGAATTTTGGCCAACTAGCAGCATGTTGTTACATAAACGATTAAAATTTTAAATAAAAAAGTTATTATTTGAGAAATATTTTGCAGTTTTAATTTGCTTTCACCAACATATTTTGTCGATCTTAAAAAAGCTTGCTGATTTGATTTACTTAAAAGTCGAATTTAATATGAGCTTTAATTAATTTTTTGGTTTTAGGTCGAGGTCGGTTCTGATATAAGTTAAAAGTAGAAACTACAATAATAAAAAAAAAGATTTTTAATTTATGTAACAATATAAAATTTCTTTTTAAGAAAATTATATTACACTGTATTATAGTTTTATTGTTGATTTTAAAAAAGTCTTTATGATTTCTGTACAAAACAATCAGGATGCGATTGAATAGTTTAAAACGAATTTCACCTCCAGTTCGATTGTAACCTTGCAGATTCATGGTATAGTTTGTTTGAGAGTTTCCAACAGAAAAATATCTAAACCAAATTGATTAAAATAAATTCTACAGCAGATTATTTTTAAATTATGATAATTAATGTAGTAACAGAAAAAAGTTAAGATTATGTACAGTGTTGGAAAAAAATCTTTAGATAGACAAAATATCTTTTATGGAGAGATCCAACATAGAATAGACATATGATATGTGTGACGTAAATGTAAGTATTTTGTTAATGCAACGTTTTTGGCTGGTACAGTAATCAAATACACTTGAGAATTTTTTATGTGCCTTTTGTAAAGATTTTTTGTCGGCACTGTAATCTACTGTACTTTTATGCAAATGAAAGAGACAGCTAAAACTATGTCTGCATTCACAAATCAAAAGTGCATTATTTTGTTCACAAATGTTTTCAAAAACACCAAAATACTTTACTTGGATTTTTTAACGTAAGTTCAGACAAAAAGCGCGAAATTTTTTGGGCTTAGCAGAAAAAATTGAAGTTGAAATAATTTACCTTTTTAATTTGTTCAGATTAAAGGAGGTCGCGAAAAAAGCAAACGGAAAGTGGAATTTTTTAAAGCGCAGCCAAAACTTACACTTTCAGTTTGAACCGACCTTTTAAACTAAATTTTACAACCCATACATGGTGTACTCTACAAGCTAAAATGCTCTTGTTTCTCTAAAAATCATTTTGTCTTTCAATTTTACTCACTTATAAAATAAAATAATTTTTCTTTCAAAAGCGCTAATTTTGAAGCTTGTTTATTTAAAAAAAATACTAAAATACCTTTTAAAATCAATAAAAAAAGTAAAAAAATTTTAATCTTTGGTCTCTGTCACCGCCATTTTTGTTGTGGTTGTTGTTGTTGTTGTTTTGTGTTTTATGCTGGTTCTGTGAAGGACCTTATCGTTAGTCAATTTGTGGGCTTATAATAAGGGATTACGGCTTACGGGCTTACGGCAAATTGTCGGCAGCGTGGTCGATTGGTTAAAGCGCCGAGCTGATTACCAATACAGTTTTGGTTCAAAACTCACTCGCGCCATTCTATTGTGTCCTTGAGAAAGACACTTTACGGCAATTTCACCTGCTTGGTAGTCTTGGCAAGCAGTTCTAAATTAAAGTAATATCTCTGTTAAATTACAAGCGGATAGCAATATCTTGACATCTCCGGAAGCAGTTCGGGTAATCGCTTATCCTATGTATTAGCGTCTCCGTTGCTTTCTTGCAAGACAGGAGGATAAACATAAAGATAAAATAAATAAACTAAGAACATCGATCAATGCTGTTAAAAAACTGGGGGCATTTTGTGGCATCACAGTTCAATTGTTCTGCATTGTTTAAATTTATTTTATAAAAAAAGCCGATATGTTTAAATATTAACTTTTTTAAACATATCGGTTTTGTTTAAACTTACTTAAAATTAAAAGATTTGTGGTTGAGATAAAAGCAGTTACTCTAAAAAGACAAGTAATCATTTCTAACTCTGCCACTGCTTTGATGAATATGACCAAAATTACTTTTGGCCTACAATATATTGAACTGATCGAAAAAGGTGCACACACAGGGGTTATGACCTTTGCACAGGCGTTTTGGTCAGACGCTTGCTAAGGAAATACAGGGTGTCCATAAAGTCTTGTTACAATTTAAAAAATTTATTACAAAGGCAGTTGATGAGATATCTTATACAGATTTGTTTTTTATTAATCAGTGTTTATTAAAGTTTTTATTCAAACTAAAATTTTTTGTTTCAGATTAAATTTTGTGTTTAATAAATGTGTTAATAAACCTTTGCAAAATGGCTACTCCTCAAGAGAAGGCACAATAAGTATCCTGGTTTATTGAGACAAAATCGGATGTTCAGGCTCAGCGAAAATTTACACGGCGGTAAAACTACGAAGTCAGAAACAATAAAAAATCACCAATCAAATTTGTTAAAATGACTCACCAAAAATTTTCTTTGACCAAAACGTTTTACTACACCAAAATTGTACAATAACTTGCGTAGCAGATTACTTCCACAAAGCCTTTTATCAGTCGACGCAAATTATTTACCAATTAAAATTACCAAGCATTACAGTGATTCTTATTCAAATAGAATATAAATACAAGGTTAAAACTTTGACTTATTCTATCAAATAAAAAGACTTATTTTTTACAGTTAAAAACTGTAGCTTTTAAAACTGGAGGCTTCACTAGAAAGCACAAACAATATCAAGCATTCCCGCCAGACAGATGTCATAAAGGAAACCAAAGCAACGTTGAGGAAAAAAGAGAAACCCTATAGCAGTGGTCTCCAAACTTTTCGAGCAGGGGGCCGTGTGTAGATTTTTTTGGACCTCCTTGGGTCAAAGCGAGAGAAAAAAAGGTTTTCACTTCGATTCGATCTCCAATTTTGCTATTTTTCTTCCAAAATCTTGGTGTTCTCTAATGAAAAGAATAAGATAAAAAACCTGAAATTGGGGTGTTTCCGACATAATTCTATCCAACTGGTGGCTCAAAGTGAGTGCATATATTTTTCAAAAAGAGCTCCGCGGGCTGGATAAAAAATCTTAGCGGGCCGTAGTTTGGTGACCACTGCCCTAGAGAGTTACGTCATAGAACGAATTTAACAGGAGTAATTTGATCGCTTACCATCGAGGCAAATGACACATTACTGTGCAAAAGTACAAAGACTCATTTGATTTTGACTAATATCACATTGGTACTTTGCTGCGTTTACGACCGCTTGCGCTAATTTTCAACAGCCAGGACAATTCTTAATTTAGGCTACAAGCACCAAGCTAAGCTATACCTTTAACTTTATTCTGATGTTTTATGATAAGATTACTTTTTCTTTTTTACAATTTGAGGCCCCCAAACTATGTTTTCTATTTTCTACTGTTTTATGTCTAGATAAACTTTTTTTTTATTTTCAATTTAGCTAGCTTGATTATTGTTTGCACTTTACCGATTCAATTTTCACCACTAGTTGTCCACCTAATTTATTTAACTTCATCATTTAAAAATGCAAAAAAGAAGCTGCTTGTACAACTACAATGAAATTATAATAAAGAAAATAAATTTATTGTAGAAAATTATTAACGCACTTGTTTATTTCATTTTATTTTTGGCCTCTCAAATCATAATTTGCGCGTGCACTTGCTGCCAATGCCTTTTGCTTTACACTTTAATTACA
Source organism: Diplosoma virens (assembly GCA_963680785.1). Taxonomy (NCBI): domain Eukaryota; kingdom Metazoa; phylum Chordata; class Ascidiacea; order Aplousobranchia; family Didemnidae; genus Diplosoma; species Diplosoma virens. Next base: position 39,050,116 of record OY796883.1, read on the forward strand.
GTTATTTTTTTCCCGAGCCTAGTCGTTTTCTGCAGCGTGTTCATTTCGTCCTGGCTAGTGGTAGGTGGAAAGCAAAAAACGATGATAATCAGAGGCGCAGGAAAGTATTTTGGCGTGCGGGGCAAAAGATTAAAAGGACATTTGTTGTCTAAAAGACACTCTTAACAAACACAAATTTTAAGCGTAGATATAATGGAAAAAATTTTTAATGAGAAACTTAGTAAAAACCAAAAAATTAATAAATAAAGGTCCTCGCTTTTTGGCAGCGGCGTTTCATTTACGTAACCCACAAACACTTTTTGATTTACTTAAAAAAATAAAACGTTTCTTTTGCAAATAAAGTCCTTTTCTATTTTTCTGTTTTCATTTTGCACTACAAAGATTTACACATTTCGCTCAAAATCAAGTGAAGATCTTTTGTTTGTTCCTTACCAATTTTTTAAAGAATTTTTTTCTCCAATTCGCTAATTATGTTTATTGAGAGTGCCTTTTAACAAAAATGTGTTGTTTTTCTAAATATTCTGCCTCTCGCTAAATTACTGTTATATCAGGTGGTTCTCTTTGAAAAAAGTTAGGTGACCCATTGTGTAAATCCATATTTTCAAACTTTTTTGGACTAGATTTCGGTTGAGATTATATAATGGTAGAGATAAACCTAACACAATGCTTCACACAATTTTGCAAATTTTAAAAGCAATTACCCTCTGGCTCCCCACTTTCGAAACCCCTGGATCAGCCAGCCATCTATAAAACATAAATTGCGTTAATTTGAAAGATTTTAAGGTTTATTACTAACAAAGCATTTTAATTAAAAAGTTTTATATTTCAAAGAAAGCGAAGAGTTGTATTTGTTATGCCTATGATTTAGATCGAGGAGCTGGGTTTATTGCAGCTCAAACGTACAAGAGGTGTGCAAAAAATAACAGTTCGTTAAAAAGTAACAGATAATTTTCTTAACGGTTAGTAACAGTGTTGTATCTTTGCACGAATACACAGGTTTATTAAAAAAACAATAATTAAAATTCACAAAAGTACTTAGCCAAAAAACAACCGTATTGAAAATAGAATGCTTTTAGTTCGTTTGCTGTAGTAGCTTGATAACTCTGAACTAACTGAAGAACCGAAATAAAGGCGCATATTTAAATTGTAACAATTATGCTTGGAGATGCGCGTGTCCAATAATTGTTTCCCCAAATAAACTACGACAAAAAAATATATATACATATTAGCAACAATATTTTTTTGGAGGTCTCTTTGTTCTCGCTGATCGTCGTAGATTGTGTCGCCCGTACTCGTCTCCGGTTGGTAGTCTCGGATTGTTGCGTTGGTTCATCGAAGAAGAACTAGATGCGTGGTCAGTCCCGGCTGGAAGTGTTTCTGTAGACAAAACGCTCGTTGGGATTTCACAGGGATCATCATCTTGATCCGAACCGTATCGAGGTCGAAGTTGATCAAGATGTCTTCTCCAAGTTGGTCCTCGAGGAATGACTCGTACATTGACGCTTCGTGTACCATGGACTTTCGTAACTATCGCAGGCACCCATCGTGGGTCACGATCTCTTCTAGGGCCGAAGTACAGTGCGTAACAAGGGTCTCCTAGTGAGTAATGATGTTCGACTTTCGAAACCACTTCCGAGTCTTCAGTATTTGAATGCTTGCTCGCTTGTTTTGACTGTCTTCCCTGCAGGAGATGCGGAATGGATGGAACCAAAGTGTCAATTTTGGTGCGTATTCTTCTTCCATTCAACAATTCGCTTGGTGACAGTCCCGATGCAAAAGGAATTCTTCTATATTGCATTAGAAATTCTTGCAAAGCTTCCTTTGGAGGTAACGAGGATTTTCTCAATGCCTGTTTGAACGATTGTATCAAACGCTCGGCAGCACCGTTTGTTGCTGGATGATAAGGTGCTCCGGTGAGATGTACAATGCCTCGTTGTTTGCACCAAGCTTGGAACTCTTGAGACATGAATGTTGTGGCATTATCGGTCACCAACGTGTGGGGATATCCGAAATGAGCAAATTCTTGTTCAAGTATAGCAGTAGTACTTTTCGAAGACGTTGAGGTTGTTGGATGAATGCAAGGATATTTTGAATAAGCGTCTACAAGGACTAACCAGTTTCTTCCCAGAAAGTTGATCGCATGGTCCAAGTGGAGTCTTGACCATGGTTTTTCTGGCATCATCCACGGATGGATTGAAGGTTTATCCGGCTTATTTTGAAATTGGCCACAGGAAGTGCATTTGCGACATAAGTTCTCGATGTCAAAGTCAATTCTTGGCCAATAGACAGTTGACCTGGCAAGTTGTTTCATCCGTTGCATGCCGAAATGTCCAAGGTGTAATAATTTAAGAATATGATTACGTAGGGTTGAAGGAATTATTACCCGTAAGCCGTAAAAAACGCAACCATTCTCTGTTGACAACGAATTTTCCAACTTTTTGAAGTCTTTAAGCTCTTCCGAAAATGCATGCGGCCATCCTTCCTTCACAAATCGCATTAGTTGGGAAAGAATTGGATCCTTGGCAGTCTCTCTGACCACAAGCAATGGATTGTCAGGATTGATTTGACGACTGATTGTTCGAACTAAACAAACGCTATCGACATCATCTTCCATCTCCTCCCCATCAAAACTTGTGTCATTTGAAAATGGCAAGCGACTAAGAGCATCGGCATTGCCATGGTCCTTGCTTCTACGGTATTCCACCGTGTAGTCATATTGATGGACTAGTAATGCCCATCGTGCAAGTCGATTCGCGGCCATTGCAGGAGTACCTTTATCAGGGGCAAACAAGGTCACTAAAGGTTTGTGATCGGTAACCACAATGAACTTACGACCGTACAGAAACTGATGAAATTTCTTCAAAGCGTACACTAAGGATAGTGCTTCTTTCTGTATTTGGCTGTAGCGTCTTTGTGTTGCCGATAGAATTTTAGAAATATTGAGAATCGGACGCTCGCTTCCGTCTGCAAAGCGATGAAATAATACCGCTCCAATTCCGCATTCTGAGGCGTCACAAGATAAACCCAACGGAAGAGATGGGTCATAGTGCGCAAGTACAGTCTCTGTGCATAGTAACCGTTTGATCTTTTTGAAAGATGTCGCTTCTACTTCACCCCACTTCCACTGTTGTCCTTTGCGTGTAAGCTTGTACAACGGCTCGGTGATTTCCGAAAAATATGGAGGTAAGAATTTAGAGTAAAACTGCACAGATGCTAAAAAAGACTTTAACGTAGAAATGTTCTTGGGTGTAGGCATTTCTAGTATGGCATCAACTTTGGACCCTTTTGCAATTCCTCGACTTGATAAAGTGTGACCCAGGTAATCAATTGATACTTGGGCGAAAACACATTTCTCACGGTTGCAGCGAAGACCTTTTTCTTCTAGTCTTTTGAACAAAGCTCGCAGGTTCATCAAATGATCTTTTGCGTTGTCACCACTTACCAAAATATCATCGAAATACACGGCAACTCCTCGCAAATTTTGCGTTAACTGTTCCATGATTTCTTGGAAATACCCTGGTGCGGATTTAATTCCGAAAGGAAGTCTTTTCTGCAGTAAAACCCCTTTGTGAGTGCTGAGAGCCAGCTTCTTCTGGCTGTCAGGAGAAAGACAGATTTGATTATATGCATTAGCTAGATCAATCTTACTAAAGCAGTAACCACGTCCTAGCTTGCGCATTAGATCTTCTGGGAGAGGGATTGGTTGACGATGGTCTTCCGGTTGCGAGTTTACAGTCACCGAATAATCTCCACAAACTCGGATGCTTGCTTTTGCTTGACCTGGCAAAGGAGACTTTCGAATAGGAACCACGGGGGTGCCGTACGAGTTAAAATCTGTAAGCTCCCATACACCTCTCTTAATTCCTGCTTCGTATGCTTCGTTTAAATCTTGTAGGATTGAGAACGGAACAGGTCTTGGCTTCTTGAAAATAGGTTTAGCTTCAGGTTTAAACCGTATGTCCAGTGAAAAATCTTTTAGACAACCCAATGTAGATTCAAATAAAGTAGGAAACTCTCCACATAATTGAATACATGCCGCATCTAAAGAGTTTTCTGGACCAGTTGTAGTGACGTGCTCTATCGTTGCAGTAGATTCAGCACAACTTAGGTTTTCTCTGAAGTGATCAGTTAAGTTGGTGAGTTTCAACTTCATCATCGCCAGACGACCTAGTAAATTTAGATTGGGCACCTTAGTGACAATTACAGGAAAGGTCACGTCAGGTGATTTTCCATCAATACTTGCAGTTGATTGGAATTGTCCCACGACGGGTAGCGGGCTAAAGTTTAGCAACGCCATCCGAGTGGCTCAAGAAGTGGAAGAAGCAGCCAAGGTAGCAAAGGAAACCGTACACGGTCAACCTTCTACGTCGGTGCAGAAAGTTTATCACGCAAAGTCCAAAACTTCCAAAACGCAAAAGAAAACCGCCTGCTTCAGGTGTGGAAATTCTGGACATTTCAGCAAAGCTTGTCCCCATATTAAAGCTATTTGCAGCTTCTGCAAGAAAACAGGTCATCTGCAATCTGTATGCATGTCTCGACTAAGAGATAATAAGCTTGTGAAACAACAGATGAAATTGGTGCACAAAATCCAATGTTCTGTTTCACCCATCTATCAAACTATTAGACTTAATGACCGCAGAATTAAGTTTGAAATTGATAGCGGAGCCAGTGACACATTTTGCTGTGAAGCGACGTGGCAAACACTGGGTAATCCCATCCTCGTCGCCACTTTTGCCTGTTGTATCTTTGCACGAATACACAGGTTTATTAAAAAAACAATAATTAAAATTCACAAAAGTACTTAGCCAAAAAACAACCGTATTGAAAATAGAATGCTTTTAGTTCGTTTGCTGTAGTAGCTTGATAACTCTGAACTAACTGAAGAACCGAAATAAAGGCGCATATTTAAATTGTAACAATTATGCTTGGAGATGCGCGTGTCCAATAATTGTTTGAGCAGAAGGCGCTGATTAAGATTAGAGCGTTTAAGAAAACACTACGTCATCTATTGCACAATATCACAACAAACAGTTAAGCCAATTGAAAAGTAACAGTTAAGAAGTAACTGTCACTATGACGCAAGAACTGTCTGGTAGAGGTGTGCGAAAAATAACAATTTGTAAAAAAGTAGCAGTTTATTTTTTTAATGAATATTAACAGTTAAGCGAATCGCAAAGTAACAATTTTGAGAGGTGACGATGGTGAACTGCAAAAAATAATAACTCAAATTTAGGTGAAGACTTTTTTTTTTTTTTTTTAGAGAACACCTTGGTTTTGGGAAGAAAATTGAAAATTAGGAGAGTGAATTTAAGTGAAGACCTTTTTTTTTTTTTTTAGAGATCACCATGATTTTAAGACAAAATTGGTTTTTCGTCTGAGAATCTCAGACAATTTTTTTGTCATATCCCAAATGTACCATAAAATCATGATTTGGACAAAACTATCGGTTAGTTTTTAGTTGGCTTAATGAATATAAAGTAACAGTTAAAATTTTAAAAGTAGCAGTTAATAACAGTTATTTAAAAGTAACAGTTAAGCACATCTCTAAAACGTACAGTACATAAATTTTTTCTATAAAACATCAATAGAATGCGTTATTTTGCGTCACTTTGCGTGAAACCTTTAAGCTGAATTTAAAACAGCTTAAAAATTTAAAAAACGTTGTTTTTAAAAAAAAACCTAACAAAAATTAAATTTAATAAAAAAAATTGAAAATTTATTGAGAATTATTAAAATTATTAATTTTTTAAGCGTTGCTGATAATATTTAAAACCATTGCACAAATACTTGGGGTGCTGAAGCTCTGCAGCTCTTATGAGCCAGCAGCCATTGGGTCTGGCCTTTTTGTGTTTCTTGTCACTCTTCAATTCGTGAGGCGGTGGTTGAAATCTGAGAGACTTGGTGCTTTGTTCTAATCCTAATAAGATTGTGCTTTTTACCCGTCTGTGTGTTCTCCGCTCCTGTTTCGCATGAGTCAACAGAGACATGAACTGTTCGGTAAGGCAACTGTGTATTTTTTTTATGTTTAATATTTTTTACACAATAACTCTTCGCTGTACATCTTTTTGTTTCGTTTTTGTTTATATTAAACATCCTTGGTTATTTTGACTTTTTCTTTACCGCAGCCTAAAGCGCCTTATTCGACTGTTTAATTAGCCAATTTTAGCACCGTTTACCGTAACAGTTATTGTCTTCGAGTTTCGAGAACCAAACAATTAAAAAGATGGCTTGCCGTTATTTCCAAAAAATTTAAGTTGATTTTTGAAAAATAATAATTGCTAACCCCCGGACTTCCAGCAATAGATTTTATAAATACCCAGATTGCATAAAAAATAAATAAAAATAAAACTGATTCTTTTAAAAAAACAGATGTTATATGTTTTACAAAAAACAGCAAATTTAAAACGAGTTTGTTTATTATTGTAAATTGCAATATTTAAAAAAATATTATATAACATATTTGTCGAAAAGTTGATAAAACATTAGCGTAAGATTACAAACAACGCTCTTCGATCTATGTGTTCAAGCGCGTTGCCATTTTTATAATAATGGGGAGAGGGAAAAAATTCATATTATTTATTTCCTCGAAAAAAAAAATAATAATCTAAAGGGATTTTTACAATTAAACTTAGAAACCCAGATGAGACGAAAAAACCAGGGTGGGAAACCCTGGTGTGTGTTCAGTTAAATCAGTAATTTTCACATTTTTTCGACATTTGGCACATTAACAATCAATAACTTTTTTGCAGCACGCTTTGTAGTTTAGAAGCAAGAGCTGTTCAAATAAATTAATTCTAAAATATTATTGCAATATGTGTGGCTATTACATATTATATGGCATATTTGTCAAAAAGTCGATATAAAATTGAAGAAACATTACAAACAACGCTCTTCACTTCATGTGTGCAGAGCACGTTGCCATTTTTTGAGCTATATATCAAGAATGCTTTTTTGCTAACAAAACTTTTAAATATTAATTACAATACATTTGAGAAAAAAAATTAAATATTGACACTTAGCAAAATGGAATCTTTTTCACATTATTTTTATTTATAGATGCGCTGAGGGGAAAAGTTAAGTATAAAGAAATATTTATACTCTGAAAAAGAACCTAGATTTGAACCCAGTTGGAGAAGAAAAACCAAGATTTGGGTAAAAAAACGCAGGACTGTGCGCACTGCAAGTACTGCAGTCACAACGTGGTTGATAATTTTGATTTTTTAATACTCTCAATGTCACAATAAAAAATTTTTACGCACATCTATGTCAACTATGATTTAAACCAGAGGTTTCCAAACTGGGGTACATGTTCCCTCAGAAGTACATTTTGACTTTATATTAGTTACGCATATGTGAGAAAATATCTTTATTTAACTTTTTTGTTGTGAAGGTAATTGATTAAACTTGGATCTAGTATATTTTTTATATACAGTACATCGCTTATTTTCAATGATTTACTAAAATTGGAACAAACTAATACACTTGGTAGACAGACCACTTAGAATTGGTCTACCAAGAGTAGTGTGTCTACCAAGAGGTCCTTCTATGGAAAACATTTTGAGCCAAAATCCACATTTTAAAATCATAAGCTTTACAGAATTGATCACTGAACATCTTATAAAGTTGTAGAAGGAAATTAATGGATATTTTCCAAGTCTAGTAAAAGATGAATTTGCATATATTAGAAATCGGCTAAAAGTGGCATACTCTTGCTATAAACTAACAATTTTTAGATTTTTTTAAAGGATTGCAATGGATTGCTGAGCTTTAAAAAGTAAGTTATGCATTTGAGCAAGTTGAGCTTGCCGCAAAATATTGTAACAAAATTTTGGGGGTTACATGCAAACCTATAAAGTGTCAAAAGGGTACCGATGAACAAAAAGTTTGGGAATCCCTGATTTAAACCATGCGTAAGTCGTTTTTGTAACCTGTCTTGATAAACCATTTTCATTTCAAGATAGATTTTACTACAAATCAAAGTAATAAAAACATTGGTGCAAAACGCAACACCACGGACTAAAAGGAAACAATAAGTGTTTTAAAATTTAAATCGATCTTTTAAGTTCTGCTCTAAAAACTGCAAGTGATGACAATTTATACTATTTAAATTTAAGTTGACAAACTTGCTAAAAGCATCGCCCCTGCCGCAATCGTACGTATTACAAATTAAAACTCTGATAAAAAACACTTGTGCTGACTAAGCTTATACTTGTTTGCTTTAAATTGGTGGAATAAGCAAAATTTTTTGTTGCCTAATCACGAATATGTTGCTTTGGAAAAATGTACAACTGACCCAATCAGCAAAAAGTTTAACAAATTAGGACCAAGTTTGTGAGGTATTTATTTTTGAAAGACCTAGTTTGAGTAGTATTTAATTTATTAGTTGCAGTACTATAATCTTTTTTTGTTGTGTTTTGATAAAGAACTGAGATAAAATTATAAAATTAAATCTCACAGTATACAGTATACCAGTCATCTTCTTGAGAGCAATCAAACGGTGACGTCACAATGTCCCCCGTTATTCAGTATCATTGTATAATGTCCAGGTCAGTATTATTATAAGCCATGGCTGACCCGAAGAAAAGCAATTAAGAAAAAAATTGTAACACGTTTGATTAAACGTGTTTGACAAAAGAGTGTTTTCATACTAACTCCTCAAATTCAAATCACCAACCTATAAGTATCGTAAGCTGTATTTCCTTTCCGGTCTTCAAGACGCCCACGTAATTGATACGAATTTGATGATGTAATTGCATGCAACAAGTACCAGCCTATGCAGCAACAAAATTGTTATTTGTAAATTTGATTCCTCAGCTTCAAAAGACAAGGCAACAACATATTAAATGACTAAGGCGACACATAAATTGATGTAAAAACCATTTTCTAATTTGTTATTTTAAACAACGAATATAAGCATTCCAATTTAAAATTATTGTTTAATCATTGGTTTAAAAATATTTTTAACAAACACTCTGCACTTTTAAATTATTATAAAAAAGTGATCAGAAAATCACTTGCTAACTCTGCTACGCTTTAAAATATATGACTAAACCATTCCCGGCGTTTAATCTATTCAACCGATCGAAAGTACACAATAAGTATAATTTGATTTGACCTCTTAATTAACAAGTTAATTATTTAGCAAAGGTAAACACGCCTAAAAGATTTATGGAGAGAAAGCCAAAATTAAAAAGTGCATTTTTTTGGTCAAAAAAGGATTTCAACAAACGCAAATTTTAAAATATTTAAGAAAAAAATCTTTAATAACAAGTAAAGATCAAAAAAAGGCTTTCTCTTAAAATTTGATAGCAATGGTTTTAAATATTTCAAAGCTAAAATGGTCATTATCAATCTTGCACCGTTTTAAGTAATTCTTTTTTTTAGTTTCTACTTTGCACAAGTGAAAATCTTTTTTTAGTCTTCTCTAAGTTATTCAGCAAATTTTCTTAAATAGACTTATGCTAAAATTTACATTTGTTAAACTGCCTATTCAACAAAAAAGTACCCTTTCGAATTCTGTCTCATTGCTAAATTATTGTTATTTTCTGTGTGCTCTCTTATCTAAATCGATATTTAAAAACTTTAATGGATTTGATTTTAATCGAAATCGTACAAACCGATGATGCTTTTTTCTTGCAAATCTTAAAGGACACTATCTTCAAAATGTTGCAATAAAAGAAAGCAATTGCCCCCTGCCTTCGATTTTTGACATTTTTGGGGGTCGAACAAAATTTGCAACAATTGCCCAAATCTTAATTTTGCATCATTTCATTCAGATGCCTAAATTTAGGAACTATACTCGTAGTTAATTTAAAAGCCGTTTTCGTTTTCACTCATAAAACAATTTGTATATCAAATTTAATGATCTTTATCTAATAGTTTTTACTGCATGTGTTTATTTCTTTTTTATTTTGTCTGAAGAGAGTATGAAAGGAAAAACGGTTACGTTTGTTATGTACTTTATGCTGTTAATTTAAAATTGGTTTAAATTACCTCTCGGCTGACGAATGTGTTGGTGCTGCTTGTTGGGATTGTGTTATGAATAAGGAAAATCTACTCCACCATAATGTAATGTACTTTAATAAGAAAAAGTCAAAAATAAACTCTTAAAGGGGAAAATAATTGTTTCGGTAAATCTCTTACCGTCACAGACTTTGTTCGGGAATCCCAAAAGACCAGTTGAGCTAGGTAACCCGAATACCTGCGCTGAAACAAAGCTGTGTCTAAATTTTATTTTATTCCGGCTCAAGAAGTAGTCTTGCTATGAGCCTGAAGTTTTTATACTGTTGGTTTAAACGAAACCTCGGATTGGTTCGTTGAAGACTCTCCTTCACAAAGAGACAGAGACCACTGTCTCTAATTAAAACGAATGTATTATAAAATTTACGACTCACGACTGACAAAAATTCTCTTCCGTGCTTTGCCAAACTGCAAAGCGAAAATCGGCGCTGCAACTTAATTCGATCACCACAAATGATTCTACCTTTGACTCCAAAACACTGGCATAAAATAAATTCAACACTTATCACTATAATCCGATCAAAGAATCCTTCGTACGCGCTCTATGCCCAAAACCATGGACTTCTAACTATTTAGAAGTCCATGCCCAAAACCAACGTTTAACTCTTTTCTCTCGTCATCGTCGTCGCCTCTGTATATCGTCTCTCGCTTCGCTTGCATTTATATAGACAAAAGGTCACGAGAGGCAAATTGCTGGAATCGTCTCCAACGCTTCGTCACGTGCGTTAATATTAGGGCATTTTCCACGGTAAGTGAGGATGTTCCAGGTACACTTAACTGGGTCACGCGTTACAGACAAAGCGCATTACGTCACCGGCGAAAAGAAAAAGAGAAAGTTACATTCAGCAGTCGCGAGCAGATAAATAAAAATGCAATACGAAAGCGATTATCTCTTGCCCAAGCGATTTCTATGCTATAGCAAAACTATGAATTATTATAAGGCGGAAATTAAGCTATATCGCCATGATAAAAGTTATGAGAAATGAAGTGTGACACTTACCAAGCCAAAACTCTCCTCTTAAATTTCCAAATCCATGTTCATTAAGAGTCCAGTTATATGACCTAACGTTCATTAATCGTAGAATAACCTTCATGAAACAAGATGTGACTGTGCTGATTTTTTTTTTTATAGTTAAGTGATATTCTTTGACAATATAGTTAAAATCAATGTTCAAAATTTCCAGAACTACATGTATTAAAAAAATGTAAAATTGAAACGTATACAATATAGTTAGACTTTTTTGTACTAGCGGTTAAAATTTTATAAATTGAAATTTGATATACTTTTAAATGAAAGAATTTATTTTCTTCACTTTTACACAAAAAAAAACTTTGACCTCTTAAAGTGCAAAAAATTAAAAAAACTAAAAAACAGGTTTAGATGAATATGCTTAGGCCAAATGTTATTTAAAAACTAATTAGAAATTAATTAATGAAACATTGCAGTCTAAATTTCAATTCATTAATACGTAAGCTAAACATCTTCTTTTTCTGTCTTCAACCGCTTGTAAATGGTTCTTTCTATTTCAGAAATCACTACGTTTTGGGGAAAAAAGTGAAAAATTAGAGACAGAATCAAGTGATGACTTTTTTTAAACATTAATATTTCTTCGTACCAAAAATCGGGTATACAGAGGAACTGCTGTCGGCTATATGTACTTTCGTGGCCCACTGATTATGCCTAAATTTATGATTAAGCTCATTACAAAAAAAAAGTTTGGACATCCCTGGTCTAGCTTGATGTTCCAACAAACAAGTGTCAAGTCACTCTTATCTGTTTCTCACCGACTATAGATCCACTGTCTCTGCTCACTTTTCTTGTAAATAATTTTATTAATGTTTTTATCAATCTAATTATTATCTGAATGTTTCGAAAGTGGATCAAAATGGTTAAGAGTACCGTATTGTTAGTAAACGTGATCGAGACGGTAGCTGTTTAAAACCTACTCACGCTATTCTGTTGTGTCTTTGGAAAAGAAATGTCTCAAATTTTCCTCTGCTGGGAAGTCATAGCAAGCAGTTTTAAATTTCATTCATATTTTTGATTAAAAATATGAATATACGATTAAAAAATTTTAACTAGCAACAAAATTTTTGATATCTTTGCATGGAGGTCAGGTAATTTCTTGTTGTTTGTAGTACAAAGTATTGCTCCTCTGACGCTTTTTTGTGAGTTAGTAACATACTCGTAAATGTACAGATAAAATTAAAATAAGATATAATAAAAGAAATGGATAGGTAAAAATGAGTGGATAAAAAGAGTGCAGCACAAATTTTATACTGCACATAAAACATTATTATTTTACGCTTTAATTTTTTGATGATTGTTGTCTTACTCTGGCAACTAGACTAAACACGAATAAAACTTACCAGCCAACCCCCCCCATCTGTCTCAAAATCACAATAAACTTGAACTTTTTCTGGTTTTCCAGGAACAGTAATGTTGAAGATTCCACTCTTATTAAAACCAGCTTGAGCCACATCACGACAGTTCGACAGGTTTGCTGTAAGATATATTTTTGTTAGATAGTTACATCTTAAATAAAATTTACAATCCTTCCTTTTACTAAAAAGTTATGATTTTATTGTTCAATTATCTGCTTTATAAAATAAAGGGTAGATGGGTGTTAAGTTTATTTTAAAAAATGTAGGTAAATTGAAATGTTTGTATAAATATGGTCTCGTAAAATTATGTTCTCGTAAAATTGCAGCCTCGTAAGATGGTCTGGTAAAATTATTTATTTTTTAAAGTTTTATTTAAAAAAAAGGAAGTAAATTGAAATCTTTGTAAAAACTCTTACGCAAAAAAAAATATCCAAATGTATTTTATGCAAAATTCTTTATTCAAGACCACAACAACATCAGAGGTAGAATTTCAACTGCGATCACGTCAATCAACATATTAACACAGTGATAAGTAATTCCATGCCCAACTATTCAAATTTTTAGTTTTTATAACTTGTAGTTGACTTTACAGCTTTAATAAAAATGGCGCAAGTTTTTGTTTTTTTCAAGATTTTCATTTCTATTTTATAAATTGAAAAAACCAGAAGCGGCTGTATAACTAATAAATGAACTTGTTTACAAAAATGTAGTTATATATATAATTAACAATGGCGAAATCACGGAAATAAAAACAAAGCTAAAACCCAACAGACTGTTTCACCCATAAAAGGGATCATCAAGGGTATCTAAAAAGTAAAATAAAAATAAAATAAAATAAAGTTAAAACTGCCAGAAAGAATTGAAAACAATTGAAAATAATTGAAAAAACTGAACAAACTGAAAAAACTTAAAAAACAATTGAAAAAACTGAAAAAACTTAAAAACTTTAAACGCTTATTAGGGTTGGAACATCCCATCACGGACTCTGCTGAACTAAACTGATTAAGATCGGCGAGAAAAACACGAGAAGAAAAGCGCGCGAAAGAATTACAAATACAAATATTATTTCAAAATTTTAAAATTTAAAAAGGGATTCAAGTATCGGCTAAGATAGAACGTCGTACACGGCGAAAAATGAAAAAAATCACAGTTTAAGTTTGGCGTTAATCAATTTATATTTATTTTTATGCCGACACTTATTGACCAATTCGGTACGTTTGTTCAACAGAGCGTCATCATTAGCAGTTAAGATTGCATATTTTTCTGCCAGACAGAGGTTGCATACTTTGCCCCCGTGTTGGTAAGGTGTTGCGTGGCAAACTATTTTCCAAGATATAACAGGATTTATACCAGAATCTTTGCAGGACCAAATGAATTTGGAAAGTTCGGTTGCATTTCTTTTGGAATCCGAATTGAAGGAATGGTTGTGGTTGTAAAATCTTGCTTTAAATTCAGTTTCGCACAGTCCGATATAGTTCTTGGATTGATCTTTGGTTTGCACAGTTGCTTGATAAACGATTGCTTTGTCTCGGCAGTTGCCATTCAATGGGCATGACGGCTTATATCTGCAATTGCAGGGTTTAAATTCTGATTTGCCATTGTGGGACTTAAGAAGCCTTTTGTTGTGAGCTGCGAGGATGTTTGCCATATTGGGGGTACAGCTGTAGATGAGTTTGATGACATTTTTGTTGCAGATTTTATGCAACCTGTTTGATGGAGGGAAGTGTTTCCGGAGAAGGTGGAAGAAGGTTTCTACTAACATCGGGAAGAAGGCTTTCCCGATGTTGGTAAAAACCCGGTTGTTATATGGGAGATTAAACCACATAACTTTTCTTCTTCTCTGTCGAAGTTTTTTCCTTCCTGCTGCACGTTCAAAAAGGAGCGGCTGAATTTTGTGTCCGCTTTGCTTGAGCGCCTCTTCATACACGAGTAGCGAATGGTTAAAGGCGTCGACGTCGCATGAAATATCAGAAATGCGTTTGACGATCATGCAAGGCAGCTTCTTAGTGATCAATGTGGATGATTGGACTGCACATTGATGTAAAGGAGATGGTCGTTTGGTTTACGATACGGCCAGTATCTGCCTGTGCTAAGGTTCAGGGTAACGTCGAGGAAGTCTGTTTGTGTAAGGTTGGTATCAACAGTGACTTTAAGCTGATGGTATTGAAAAAATTGTGTCACTTTCTTCCTCACTCTTTCGGCATCTGGGCCCGAAGCGTTACGAAGAATGGCAAGGCCGTCATCTCGATACAGGCCAACAGCCTCTTTTTCAAAAATCTTAGCAAGGTGATGTAAAAGATATAGGTTGACCAGCTCGCATACCTCTGCACCGTCAAACGATCCCATTGTAACATCAAACTCGGCTCCCGACTTTTTCACCCATAAATCACCGTCGCAGAAAAGAAGTGATTTGCGAGCGTGCATGATGGTGCTTATGGCTTCATCATTAATGTTAGCATAATTGTTAGCAAAGTTGAAGGCATCGGTAAGAAACTTTTCGGTAATCGAAGGGTAAAATTCCGCAACGTCAAACTTAAGAAATTTGCAATTGGGTTTATCTGAAATAGCGTTGAAACAATTAAGGGTAGAGGTGGTGTTTCGCCATTGGTTTAAGCCAGATTGTTTACGCAGGGAAACGTTGATTGTATCCAAAAGGTGTTTACTAATCTTGCCTATTTCTGATTTGGCCGGATTAATCAATTTACATTCGGATTCCAAAAGAAATGCAACCGAACTTTCCAAATTCATTTGGTCCTGCAAAGATTCTGGTATAAATCCTGTTATATCTTGGAAAATAGTTTGCCACGCAACACCTTACCAACATGGGGGCAAAGTATGCAACCTCTGTCTGGCAGAAAAATATGCAATCTTAACTGCTAATGATGACGCTCTGTTGAACAAACGTACCGAATTGGTCAATAAGTGTCGGCATAAAAATAAATATAAATTGATTAACGCCAAACTTAAACTGTGATTTTTTCATTTTTCGCCGTGTACGACGTTCTATCTTAGCCGATACTTGAATCCCTTTTTAAATTTTAAAATTTTGAAATAATATTTGTATTTGTAATTCTTTCGCGCGCTTTTCTTCTCGTGTTTTTCTCGCCGATCTTAATCAGTTTAGTTCAGCAGAGTCCGTGATGGGATGTTCCAACCCTAATAAGCGTTTAAAGTTTTTAAGTTTTTTCAGTTTTTTCAATTGTTTTTTAAGTTTTTTCAGTTTGTTCAGTTTTTTCAATTATTTTCAATTGTTTTCAATTCTTTCTGGCAGTTTTAACTTTATTTTATTTTATTTTTATTTTACTTTTTAGATACCCTTGATGATCCCTTTTATGGGTGAAACAGTCTGTTGGGTTTTAGCTTTGTTTATAATTCCGTGATTCAAGCTCTAACTTTATTATCGAGCACTTTAGAAGAACTGATTATCCAACAGTGTTAGTTATATATATATACTTTATATGTATCTGACAAAGAAGATAAAAACCTGTTTCTCGATTGTAGTCATTATTGCAAGAACACACCAAAGCCTTGTTTACATAGGAAAATGTACCATTGACACATGAATTGCTTGCGCATGCGATAAAAGCTGAAATCAATTGATCGTATTTCCGTAACTTAAAATATATATAAAAAATTTTTTATACTTAATTAAATAATTTAGATTAAATAACACAAACTTAAACTAAATTTTATGGGCTTATGAAAACGTTTATATACTATGTAATACAGTAGCCCATACCCAACAGCTTAAGTCAGTAATGTACCTTCAAAGTTTTTGCTTAACTCATCCAAACTATAGCTCAATTTTGTAAATTTTTCTTCTATCATTTCTGTAACATCTAAAAAAAAATTAAAATTGAGTAAATCAGACACAGTAATTTTGTGAAATCGTTCCTAACAGCAGGCTTGATCAGAACCCTGGGCGCGATTTTCTCTAACCTGTGGGGTCACACAAAGTATTTTTGTATAGCCACAAATAAAGACTCTATTTTTGGTATTTATTTGAGGTTGAAAGTAAAAACTCAAAATAATGACCAAAAAAAGTTTTTAATTGTTGGAAAACATTTTGTTATATAATAAAGATCTTTGGTTACCCATTTGCATTAGTTTTGTTGAGTGTGAATAAAAAGTAGGCCCAGTTTGAATAGATTTTGTACTCGAAAAGATTCTCTTTAAAGAAAACATTGACCTTGATCTACGAGGGGTGTATGAAAAGGTTTAAGCATCGGTTTAAGCACTTCTTGCTAATTTTCTCAATATGTCATCATGAATTTCAAGTACAGGTACTTAATGATTGCAAGAATTTCTTTTTCTCCATTTATTACAAATTCTTGACCCTAGCTTAATCAAAAATCTTCAAAAAAAACAATAAGAATGTTGAAATCTCAAATTATGTCAGTTATACTTACAAAAGTTTTTACTTTCAAAAAATTATGAATTTGACCATGCATCAACGGTTCTTAAACACAATGTTTAAAATTTTTCACACACTCCTTGTATAATTTATCAACTACTGTGCTAAATTAACAAAATGATCAAGCAAAACTATAACAAACAATTAAACTAAAAAAATAATTATGCAATTTTGTTACAGTTGAACTTCAAAGCAACGCAATTATTTTTATGTGTCTAAGTTATTTTTTTGTGAATGCATATACGCATTTTTTAAAAATTTTATCTCTATATTTATTCTCCTGACTCAAAGGAAATCGTTGGAGGCGCTATACATAAGGCAAGCAAATACCCGGACCTGCTTCCGGAGATGCCAAAATATTGCTGTACAATTGAAATTTTTATTTTAGTTTTTTAGTTTTATAGAGATATGACTAAAATTTAAAACTGCTGGCTTAGACCACTTGATGGTCACGTGCTTTAACCACTCGACCACGCTCGGCCACACTCTAATTTAGATAATTGTTATGATTTGACATTTTAACAATCACATTAAACATTTTTTTTAAATTCAAAACTACCCAACCTGTCACTCTTTGTTTCAGCTGGTTGATTTCTGTTTGGTTTATTTGACCAACGTCGCCTTTCTCTCCCTTTTTACCAATTTCACCTTTCTCACCTTTTGTTTCGTTGTTTCCTTTTTGTTCTTTTTTTAAATTATCATTTTCAATAAAAGTAAAGGATTGTGGATTATCTTCAGGCTCATTACCAAATCTCACTGTTTTGCAAACCGTCATTTCAGCAGAAGATACTTTCAGCAAATAAAACATCATGAAATGCAGTAACAACCCGTTCATGATCTTGTATAACAAGCAATCAACTATAAAAGAGAGTTTAATGTAAACTTTTCATTGAACTTACTTTATAATGTTTCAACATTAAAAAAGCATATTTAGACAACGTCACTCTTTGTTAATTATGATAAAACAACAAGTCGGTAAACTCATAAATCATATTTTAAACTTACGTAAATTTTACTACAGTTTAACGTGACTAATACCGTCACTGATACGCAATTATTTGTGTCTTGAACTTTTCAAATCATTATTCAATAAACTACGTAGTTAAAAAGTTCAAAGTAACCCAAACGTATCGAGTTTTGAAACGCTGTTTCCTAGATTGAGTATTTATGACTTCATGTACTCTGGTTTTTATTTTCAAACTGGTATATCGATAATAATGTTTATTGTGGACCAGGGGTGGTGAACCTGTAGTAATTGTTTGTTGTATTATTTTTTTGTGTGGTGTGTCTTTTTTTGTATCAGGAAGTGCAATTGCAGTCAGTATATGAATTAAATCAATTTGTTTTGACCGTAATATAATTTCTTTATATAGTTTTATCTGAAGCCGTAATTTATTTCTCAGAGTGAGCTTGATAAAAAAAGTCTTGTGCAAAATCGTTGAGTTTTGAACCGAAAACAAACTCATATTTTAATGACTATTACTGTCATACTCTTTGAATTTTTTTAACGAATAGGCCCCACTAAAGACCATTTTTTATGTTATCGAAGGGGATAATCGATCCTAACAGCGGTATTATCAACGATTAAATTCGACTTCAACTGTGTTCCTAAATCTTAAGTTACTGTAGGTTATAAAAAACTCAATCCCGGTTTATTTTGGCTTTTTTTATTTACTAAATTGATAATAATCTTCGTTTTGTCAAAGAATTGGGAAATAGTAAGTCTGGAAGAATTTAACTTAAATCTTCTCCTCCTGATCATAACAATGATTTTAAATACATAGTAGAAAGATTTATTTTAAAATATAAAAATACTAGTTTGGTAAAATATTTTGAAGATGTAAAGAAAATATTCATTAGATCAATAACTTTGTTTTTTTGATCATAAATCGATAAAAGCTTTTTCTACTATTTTTTTAAATAATTTATGATTTGCATGTTTGACGCCTGTTTAAAGCAATGGTAAAAAAAATTTAAATAATTGAAAATATTTTCTTTTAATTTACGCCGACTCTCATTTATTCAATGCATTAAATTAAAACACATAATTTTTTTATTGATCAAGGTGCTTTTAGGCGCTATTACATTTATTTTTTAAATTGCTTTAGTGCTTTTTTATTTTTTTGGGGGGGTGGACAAAAGTAAAAATATTAATTTTTTTTTATTTTTAATCGCAGCAAAACAACATATTAATCAACCCATAATTGTGCAGTATAATATTAATGAATATTTTACTTTTATTTTGATGTGATTGATTGAGCATTACGTAATTATTGGTTTCCAGAAATCTTTTCACCATTATTTAAAAGCTACAGTAATCTCCCGGTTAACTTCGCATCCCGATTAAGTTCGCAAAATTTTTCTAAAAATCAAGATTCAACTTTTACAAAAATTTATTGATATTTACAGCAAATCAGACGAGTCCTAAAAATATTCACGATTTAAACAAGTCATGAATTGTCAACTGATGCATATTTTGTTCTCTTTTGCGTTTTGCGTCCAAAATAATCTGCCTTAAATTTTGCTGAAAAAGCTCAAAGGAATTTCTCAGGTCATTATAGTAATTTCTTGCTTGAACTTGAACTTGCACATCGGGACACAACAACTGATCCTCAACTTCAAGAACTTTATTGTATATGGCTGTGGCATTTTGTTCTTGTGGCATTTGCACAAACTACAAGTGACACTCTTTCTTTGGGTTTTTTCTTTCCTCGTGTTGATCAATCAGATCGAAAAAATGTAGACAGCACTTCTGCCTGATTCTATTTCTTTATCTGTAGTCGTAGCTTGCTCTAGTTGACAACCTTAGAGTTAAACCAGTCAATTAGCTTATTCACTATCAACTATTTTACTGGTGCTACGATCTACTAGATCGTGATCTAAAAAACAAAAAATAACAAAACAGCACAGTACTGTAAGAAAATTATAAACGAAACAACTATACACTGCAGCCTTCTAGCACTTATCAGCTATCTTCGCTGTCACTACTAAGCAGATCAAACTCTAACTGTTTTGTGAATAAAAATAAAAACACACGAGATGCCAAAGTTTTGACGTTGTTACGTCATAATATAAAAAACGTGGAAAACAAAATACGGGTCATAAGCTTAGCACGGCTATCGCCTACACCACGTGTGCTGGTAACATCCTCAAATGGCATAAGCAAGGTGTACTTAGGCAGCAGCCAAAAAAATAAGCCTGTTTCGTTTATGTTATATACATTTTCGAGATCATACTTTGAAATTATGGCATATAACCAGTGGTGGATATTGGGTGAGGCGAATGAGGCAGTCGCCTCAGGCCCCCCCTCGATTTTAAGGGCTCCCCCTCGAAAACAGCATATACAGTTTTGGATTCGCTCAGAGGACGATTTGGAGTGAAGACCTTTTTTTTTTTAGAGAACACTTTGATTTTGGGAGAAAAATATCCAAGCCCAGATCAGATCTCTTTTTTTTTTCAGACAACATGAATTTTTGAAAATTCTTGCCTCGGGCCCCTAAATTGGAATATCCACCACTGCATATAACTTATCCAAAGCTGCAACAAGATCAGGATTTTCTCGGTCCACCTCTGCTCTTTCACCGTGAAGAAAAAGTTGTTGTAGGCTATTCCACGGCGTTCTCTGAATCGGCTAAACCACTGCCATGATGCTTTAAAGCAGTGGTCCCCAAACTTTTCGAGTCGGGGGCCGGATTCAGATTTTTTTGGACCAAAGTGTGAGAAAAAAAGTCTTCCCTTTGAATTGATCTCTAATTTCGCTATTTTTTTTCAAAATTGTGGTGATCTCTAAAAAAAAGGTCTTCACTTCGATTCGAGCTCTAATTTCGTTATTTTTATCCTAAAATCTTGGTGTGCTCTCCAATGGGAAGAACAAGGTAAAAACCTGAAACTGGGGTGTGTAGATAGTTATTCCACAAATAATTGAACACTTTCTTTGATTTGTTTATTCTTATTTAACAGAAATTGAAAGAACATATATTTACAATCAAAATAACACACTTCATTACAGTTATATCTTTATTATTGTTTTTTATATCCACAACTTATTACTTCCTCGTTTCCAGTGTTGCCCTTCCATTTATCATTATTCTATAGGAACTTGTAGTGATCTATATAGGATCACTACAGACTTCCCCTCCTGACAAAATTTTGCAATTTTAAAAAATAGACGTGTAACAAGGAATGTGTTATAACAATATTTACAAAATATCATACAGCAATTAGCATTGATGCAATATAATGAACTTATTCTATGTTAACAACACAGTCCCGCAGCCTTTGGGGAAAAACAGTTTTTCTGCGAGGACGTGGCTGTGGTGGCGACAAGATGGAGCTTTGAGTAGTGTCTGGAATAGGTTCAGTTTCAGGTGTTAAGTTAGAAATATTATGAATAAAGCCGGGTTTTACATTGTTAATGCCAACTGAGATTAATTTGCCACGCTTAATAACTTTGAAAACGTCATTATTGCGGTCTATGACCAGGTATGGGCCGGAGTAGGCGGGGCATAAATTTGGGTGAATTGGATCGTCTTTAATGAATATGTGGGTACAATCATTTAATGTTTTTGGAAGAAAAATTGATTTTTTCTGTTCCACTCTCGTTGAGGTGGGATATAATGATTCTGTGAAAGCGCGCATGCTGTTGATTATATCCGAGGAGGAAACATTCTGGTTCTCATGTGTGGGAGAAATAAGATCACCCGGGAGTCGTAAACATTGCCCGAATAATAATTCTGCAGAACTGCCTTGTAAATCTTCTTTAAACATGGTATTAAGTGAAAGAATGATGGAAGATAAATGAAAAGCCCAATTAGCTGAATCTAGTTTTGCAGTTAGTGCCGTTTTAATAGTTCTGATAGCTCTTTCAACAAGTCCATTTGATTCTGGATAACGTACACTGCTGATTCTGTGAGTTGCTCCGAGAAATTTACAATAATCTTTAAAGGTATGTGATGTAAATTGGCTTCCTGCATCAGAGTGAATTTCTACAGGTGCACCAAATGTTTGAACATGAAGATTTAAATTTTGAATAACTGAGGCAGTAGACATGTCTGGCATTGGAAAGGCTTCGGTCCATCTTGTGAATGGATCAATACAAACCAAAACATGTGTATAGCCATTTGAGCTGGGAAAAGGTCCAGCTATGTCAATGTTAATGCGTTCAAAACGAGCATTAGGCATAGGTATTGATGTGATTTGTTTAACAATGTGTCGGTTTGTTTTCGTTCGTTGACAATTGATACAAGCATGAACAAAATCACGAATTTTCGATTTCATATTCTTAAAAAGAAATCTGGCACATATAAAACGTTGAGTGGCCTTTATGCCTAAATGATTCATGTTATGGTAATAAGATATTATCGTCTGTTCCAAACTAGGAGGAATTAGTATGCGGTCATGCGGTAAACTGGTATCAATTAAAATGCAGAAATTAGTTTTAGGTATGGGCACAGATTTGATATTAATGGATGAGTCAGTAGGAAATGAAAAAGCATCTGATTGAGACTCATGTTGCTGAGCGTCAGCAATTGATTCCAGAGAAATAGGCATAGGTTGTTCAAGAATGTTGGCTACAATAACTCGGGATAGGCAATCAGCCACAATATTGTTTCTGCCTGGCAAATGTTGAATATTACAATCAAATTGACTGAGATAAGATAATTGACGCACTTGCCTAGGAGAGTGATTTTCAGAAGGTTTTGCAAAACTGTTAACTAAAGGTTTATTATCTGTGAAGATTACAAAGGGTTTATCAAGCAGCATATATTCAAAATATTTAACGTTTGAATAAACACTAAGAAGTTCGAGGTCATAGGTTGAGTAATGTTTTTGAGCATCTGTTAGTGATTTGGAATAGTAACCTAAAACTTCAATTTTGTCGTCATAAATTTGTTCAAGTACACCACCAAGAGAGGTAGCAGATGCATCTGTTTTTAATTGCAATTTAGCATAGGCTTTAGGATGAGCCAAATAAGCAAGATTGGCAATAATTTCTTTTACTTTCTTAAAGGCCTGCAGTGCATTGCAATTCAATGATATTTTTGTTTCATTTTTTACTTTACCTTTGAGATAATCTTGTAATGGAGAAAGTAATTCAGCTGCATTTTCAATAAAACGACGTTGATAATTAACTAGACCAAGAAATTGACGTAATTCTTTGATGGTTACCGGTGCAGGAAAGTTTTTTACAGCTGCAATTTTTTCATCAGATGCAGTTATGCCACTGGCATTTAATTTGTATCCAAGTACATTAAGTTGAGAAGCACCAAGTACACATTTGTTCATGTTTAATGTTAATCCATAAGAATTGAGTCTATTAGCAATTTCTAAAAGATGTTTTTTGTGTTCAAGCTCATTTTTGGAAAATATAATAATGTCATCAATGTAAGCAAAACAAAAAGTATCAGTATTTTGTAGCACATGATTGATAAAACGTTGGAAGCTGCTGCTCGCATAAGTTAAACCTTGTGGAAGTTTATTGTACATGAAGTTACCACGATGAGTGCAAAAAGCCGTAAATTGTCTATCAGTGGGGCGGACATCCAGTTGCCAAAAAGCACTTTTTAAATCTAAAGAAGAAAAAATGGTTGCGCCATGAATGTGTTGAGTAAAATCTGTTAATCTTGGTAATGGATAATTTTGTTTTTTGCAACGTTTATTGATAAGTCTGTAATCATGTACCAACCTAAAGGAACCATTCTTCTTTTTAACTAAATGTGCTGGTGAGGCCCAAGGGCTGGTAGTTGAACTAATAATGTTTTTTTCGAGCATGTCATCTAATATTTTATTGAGAGCATTTGTTTTTTCTAAATTGAGTCTTCTCGGTCGAAAGGCTACTGGGGGTCCATCAACTTCTAATACATGTTCAAAAGGATGTTTCTTTTTTTCCACTTTAATTTGTCCAGATACAAGATGAGGAAACATATTTAAAATATTCTCATATGAATGTATATTGTAGTCAATGCTGGGCAATGGAGTTAAAATATTTTCCTTTGTAGAATTTGAAATGTCAACTGTGCTTGCAGCTGTGTCAATTACAAATTTGTGCAATTTCAAAAAATCCAAACCAAGAATAGCATGTTTAATGTTTGCAACAATAAAAGAATGAGTAAACTGTTTATTAGGAAATTCCTGAAAATGTAGTGTTAGTTCAATGACACCTGATTGTTGTATAGGATGACCATCAGCAGCAAATAATCTACAGGGATCTGGATTTGTCACATAAGTATATCTGTTAGAGGGAATCAGTGACTTAGGGCTAGCTGTATCAATAATAAATACAATGTTATTGTGTGTGTCAGTTAAGTGAATATATTTGTCAGCAGATTCAGGCAATGCATTGCTGACATTGATAGTATTTATTTGCAAGTCATGATTTATTGGAGCATTGCCTTGTGAGTTTAAATGTTTATTCTTCATATAGCTATCAAAATGAGTGCAGCCTTGGACACAGTATCTGGCAGTAGTTCCATATTTTTGGTGGTAAAAACACAGACCATTAAAAATCTTATCTCTACCTGGAATAGTGAGATTCGGACCTGGTGGTGGTTGCAAAGTAAAAGAAAATGGTAATTGTTGGGATGAAGTTGGGAAATGATTTTGAGGGTTTTCATTAAAAGACTTGGAGTGAGATCTATTGTGTGATGGGTAAGTGAAATGAGGTATGGTAGTTTGGTGAGAAAGAATTTTGTGCAGAGCCAAAACTTCAGCTTTAAGAGAGGAAAATTCTTTTAACATAGCAGAAAAAACATCATCACTGGAATTAACTTCAGATGAGTTTAATGATTTATCATTTTGTATTAGAGAATCAGCAATGGGAGCTAGTTCTTCAACAGATTTGAAAGGGAATGCAGCTAAAATGAATTGTATATTGTTAGGAAGCCTATTTATAAATTCAGTTTGTAAAAACCAATTTAATGTTTCATCTTGAGGGTCAATTGTTCCTAAAATGTTTTTTAAATCATATAATAATTGTGTGGGAGAACGGTCTCCCAAAGGAGGAGCTTTGCAAAGCTGAGTTAATCTTTTGTGCAAAGGAAGACTGTATGCTTTTATCAAGGCAGCCTTGAGTGTAGTATAGCTGTTGACACTATCTCTTGACATGCAAAGTGATGCTTTGTGAAAATGTTCAGAAGATAAACATTTAATCAATTCAAAATACAATTGTTCTTCAGTTAGATGCTTTCCAAAATAATGTGCATCAAATGTGTGAAAAAACATGTCAATATGAGAAGGATCAAATTGGAGTTGTGGAGAATTTTGAATTATTATAGTAGGTGGTTGAGTATTTTGCAATAAAGATTGATGTACAGAAGTAGATGATGATAAAGGTGTAGAAAAGACTTGAGAAGTAGTAGTAGGTAGAATTGAAGCTGAACTAACTGGAATTTCATCAGCACTTTGTGCTTGCAAATGGGTTTGTGTTGAAGAATTATTTTCAGCCAAGGCTATAAGATTATCATTCATATTAGATTTAACACTTCGTAAAAAATATTGATTTGAATGCATAAATAGTAATAATAACAAATAATTTTATAGACAATAATAATTTTAAGCAATAAGGTAATAATTATAATGTTCATACAAGTAATTAGTAAAATTGTTTAAAAATTGTAATTAATGTTCTTTATAGATTGAATACAATGCTTGAGATAAGATAGTCTTTTAAAATAATTGGTATAGATTAATATGATCCAAGTCACTTTGTTAGTTGTTAGTTGTCAGATGTCATCAATTGTAGATGTCTTGTTAGTTGTCGGGGTCACCAATTGTAGATAGTTATTCCACAAATAATTGAACACTTTCTTTGATTTGTTTATTCTTATTTAACAGAAATTGAAAGAACATATATTTACAATCAAAATAACACACTTCATTACAGTTATATCTTTATTATTGTTTTTTATATCCACAACTTATTACTTCCTCGTTTCCAGTGTTGCCCTTCCATTTATCATTATTCTATAGGAACTTGTAGTGATCTATATAGGATCACTACAGGTGTTCCCGATATAATTCTATCCAACTGTGGCTCAAAGTGAGTGTATACGTTTTTAAAAAGAGTTCCGCGGGCCGGATGAAAAACCTTAGCGGGCCGAATCCGGCCCGCGGGCCTTAGTTTGGTGATCACTGCTTTAAAGTCATCCTGCGATATTAATAGTTCTTTAGCAATTTTCTTTGCTTTCAAAATGGCAAGGGAAGGTGGAACAGGCAGGTTGCTCGACGCATGATATCAATTCACAGGTATAACTTATCTTCTACATCTGTAAACCTACCCACAGACGCTCTGAGCGTTTTCTTTTTTGCTTCTTCGGACATCAGAACAGAACGCTTGCGAATATCTTCACGCTTCGACCAGACTTTTCTAATAGTAGCCTCACTCACTCCGTACTGTAGTGCGATACTTCGTTTGCTAGAAGGATTTGGGTGATTCAAATTGGTGATTACTTCCAATCTTTCTGACTCATTCAATCGCTTAACTTTGCGTGACATTATTATGTGAATAATATTAACTTTGCCTGCTAAAAATTAATTTTTATCTTAAGTCAATGCAGCAGTTAGTCTCAAAACACTAGCTTAATGACGAGAGTTTTCACTTTAATTGATAATTGTACAGGTTCTATGTTACGTAATAATGGCTTTGATATAAATGTTTAAGTTCGCACCTACCAGCTAAGTTCGCACTCGCTGTTCAGATTCAAGTTGCGAAATTAAGCGGGAGATTACTGTAATTGAAAACTTTGCTGTGACCCAAAGCCCATCCAGTTTTGAGGCGCGGTTTCCTAGATTAAACATTCATGGCTTCGCATAACTGGGTTTCTATTTTTGTTCTGGTATAGGCCTACTTGGTCAAGTTTTACATGTTCAGACAGTGGTGGTCAATCGAATTGCAATCTCGGGCCGCTTTGGAATTAAAGCAATTTAAAAGGTGACTAATTATGACCTTCAATTGCTCCCATTTGATGGAATAAACACGTATCTTTCTTCAACGTGCCGGCCGCAAATTTCCCGACTCTACTTAAACCCCCTAAAATCTATCAAGCAGAGAAAATGTTTCTATTAAAACAAGAAAAACTAATTTAATACAAATAAACTGTTGGAACAAAAGCTGAACTTAAGCGCCTATTTTTCAATACAATTGAATCAATAACAGATACATTTTTGGTTGAGATTTGTGATTATGATTATGCAAGTTTGAGGCGCAATTAGCATGGTCGTAGTTGAGTTATGAGCGTTTTATTTTCCTGATAAAACCATTTTAAGAATATTTATATACTCGTATAATCAAATTGTGGATCTCCTCAGTTTTTTAACAGATTTACATGCTAATTTCATTTATTGATTTTAAATATTAGACTGTAAAAGCTCTTTAATTTTGATAATTTAATGTATTATCATAGAAAATTGTAGATTATCAAAACCATTTGATGCAGTGCTAGTAATAGTCTGTCTGGCACCGTGGCCTTACCTGCAAGCTGCTGAGACTACTTCCGGATAAGCACATGGTCAAAATGATCATGGAGCTTGTCCGAAATCGAAGTTTCACCCTTACCACCGGTGACAGCAAGCAAAGCAGGCTACGCCGTCTTAAAAACGGCGTTCCTCAGGGATCGGTCTTGGCTCCCCTCCTATTTAACATCTATACGTACGATCTTCCTTCCATGATTTCCAGAAAGTTTGCTTATGCTGATGATTTAGCATTGTTGCACTCTTCTGGAAACTGGAAGGACTTGGAGGGGACATTAAGCCAAGACATGTCCACACTGTCAGCGTATCTCCAGACTTGGAGGTTGAAGCTCAGTCACACTAAGACGGTGACGACAGCCTTTCACTTAAACAACCGAGAGGCCAAACGTGAGCTAAAGGTCTACAACAATAGTAGAATTTTACCGTTCTGTCCAACCCCTACATACCTTGGGGTAAAACTGGACAGATCGCTCACGTTTCGTCACCATTTAGTGGCATTGCGCAAAAAACTATCATCGCGCGTCACACTGTTGAGGCGACTCGTGGGCTCGGGATGGGGTGCTGGTGCTAAAACACTACGCATAGCCACCTTGTCTCTAGTCTACTCAACAGCTGAGTACTGTGCGCCAGTCTGGTGTCGCAGTGCTCACACTCGCCTCATTGACAGTGTCTTGAATGACGCCTTGCGCATAGTTACTGGATGCCTGCGTCCCACTCCAACGGACCACCTACCTGTACTTTCAGGCATCCAGCCAGCTGAGCTTCGCCGACTGGGAGCGACACTCTCCTTGGCTTACCGTGGATCTCTGGACCCCGATCATATTTTGCATGGTCTTTTAAGTGGGTCCTCAGATACTGGCCAAGTGAGACTAAGATCCAGACGCCCGTTTGTGCCAGGTGCGCGGAATCTCTTGGACAATCTTGCCAGACTTGGCATCCGCGCCTCTGAATGGACAAATCAGAAATGGAACGCGGAGTACTGTGAAAGTGCTTCCAGGCTCCGTGCTTTTGTGCCCGGGACCAGTGTCAGGCCTGTTGGGATGGGCTTACCCCGAGCAGCTTGGGTTAAGCTCAACCGTCTGCGGACTGGTGTTGGGCGATTCCATTCGTCCATGCACAAATGGGGTCTCGCTCCTTCACCGAATTGCGAGTGTGGCGCCTCAGAGCAAACTGCAGACCATGTACTAACAATGTGCCCCATACATCGGGCACCACATGGAGCACGAGGTCTGACGGTTTTGGATGACGAAACTCGATGCTGGCTTAATAACATCACTGCCAGCATCTGATCCAGGCAGTGCAGCAGTCTGGGGTAGTAAAAGGATAAACCCTCGGCCCCAGTCCTGTTTGTGTCTG
The DNA here is from genome assembly GCA_963680785.1 of Diplosoma virens. Classification (NCBI taxonomy): domain Eukaryota; kingdom Metazoa; phylum Chordata; class Ascidiacea; order Aplousobranchia; family Didemnidae; genus Diplosoma; species Diplosoma virens. The sequence continues at coordinate 39,078,758 of OY796883.1, forward strand.
GCCTGGAGTGGATGCCCTTCAAACGATGACGACGACGACGACGAGTCAATAGAATTTTTCTTTTCATTTTTGTTTATATACAGTATAAATGTGTTTTGACATCGGATGGTTAGCGATTCAACAAATCTTTAAAAGTTCCTCCACTCTTTAAAAACAATAAAGAAATTTGAAAGTATACTAAGCAATAAGTAGTTTACAAATTGATTTATAAAACATTAATTAAGTTTTCGAGCAAGTTCAAAGTTTGTTCTATTTTTAAAAATAATAGTATTTTCTTGTGAAATGCATGTTTTAAAAAAATTTAAATATAATACTAATTTTTTTACCTGCTAAGATGCAAAAATAAACAAAATTTACAATAAAATAAAGGTTTGCATTAATTAAAACAGCTATATTGGTTTCAATTTCTTTTTGGCTTTAAAAAATACTTATACAATTAAATGAAATCATAGGAAATTTGAAAAATAAAGGTTAAGAAAAATTAATGCAACAATAATAACCATTGTCGTCATTTTATTGATGTTTATCAGCATCAAAAATTAGCGAACAGTAAGACCTCGTCATTTCAACTTTAACTTGTCCGCTGATTCTGTCAATTTGGAAAAGTTAGTACAAAAATAAAAAAAAACCACAAATGCGGAAATTTATAAAAGTTTGATTGATTACAAAGATTTCTTACAAACTGACTTTTTTACAGAACCAAAACCACTTTATAAAATTTTTCTTCTGATAAATATCCCTTAACTAAACAAGCTCGCATCACTTTTAACAATAAATTTGTTCTTTTTGTATTGGTTTTTTGACACTAAAAATCAGTTTTTTAAGAATCTCTATTTACAATTCTATATTGTAATAATTATTAATCTAACTTCGGTTTAATAATTTTGATGCAGTCGCTCCGAACTTATGCTTATTTAGAAAACAAGCTGCTTAAAAGACGAGAAGCACCAGCAGAGTATAGTGCCAATTTGACCCGGGTTGCTTCCGGGTCCCGGTGCGTCACGCGCCGCGCACCGCGCAGTGGTGCATAAAGAAGGAGTGACAAGTGACCTCTTTGCTTCCGGGTCACGTGCGCATTGGTGTAGAACGGTGTGATTATAGGATTATGAGTTCGAGTCTTAGGAAAATGATTTAAAAATACTTTAAAAAGTTTGGAACGTTGTGATCCATGGATTGTGAGTTCGATTCTCAGCATGGCGATTGAAAAGGTTTCGTGTTTGAATCTTATCAGGGAAAATTTCTTTGGACAGGTTCGATTCTTAGCATGTCGATCGAAAATTTTTTAGTTTTGTGTTCGAATTTAAGCAATGTGATTTTTCTGATTCGTAGCAAGGAGATAGAAATTTTTTTTATCATTAGATTGTTTGATTGACTCTAAAAGTCTCTTTGTGTTTGATTCTCGGGTAAGTTATTGAACGATTGCGATGTTTGTGACGTGTTGAATGCTTTTATTGGTAATTTCAACCTGCTTCTTACAGACAGGCGTGATTGATATCTTTAGGACACGTCTGCGCAAGTTTTACTCACGTCACTGAAAAGCACTATTGTTTTGGATTAAAAACAATGTTTTTGTGTTTTAGCAAGACAATTAAGTCGTTTTAGCAAGCGTGTTGTAATCGTAATGTTAGCGGCCTGTTTTATTTCGGATTAAAAAACAATTATTGTCCTTTAAAAAAGTCTCCGATGTTTTTACTCTCGAAAATTGAGTAGGCGTGTTGAAAACTTTTACGACTGTGACGTGTTCGACGCTCGTACCGGTCGTTTCTATGCTGGGCGTGTCATGCCAAGTTGTTACCAAAAAAGGAGAGCGAGTCGTTACCAAAAAAAAGATTGCTATTAGATATTGAGAGCACAGTTGTTTGGAAAACGATTCTTTTTGGGTACAACTGTTGTTAAAAGAAAAAAATTTCTCTATAAATATAATCGCTTTTTGAAGCTTTCATTCATTCCATTTTATAAAATGGCTCAAAAGATAATTTCTTCAACAAACAGCACAGCAATGTCTGTAGATGATGAGCAGCAAGAAAAGAAGCAAATCAAATATTCCCTCCATGTTCCTTTTATCGGCCATGAACAATTCGACGAACGTCTGACAAGAATTTCCTTTGTAACGTGTTTTCTACTGTGAAAGCCCGAAATCTGTTTTCCACCGTGAAAGCAAAACGAAATTATGACGAAAAACCTCGAGCAAACTGTGATTTAGGAATGGTTCCTTTTTTGTTGAAGTCGATGATAAGCAATATTTTGATCACCTTCAATTGCGCGAAGTTTTATTAAAGTTGATACCATGTCGGACATATTTGCTCTTGTTTGAAAAATGAAACATCAAGGGAATCTGCAAGCTTAACACGATTTTTGTTCGCGCTATTTTTCAAAACGCGCAACAAGAAATATCTGCTGAACCCTGACTTACGTGAACACGATGAAGAGCTCTGTGGTCTGCTACGAGTGCGTTCGTTCTAAAGGTGCGAGAAATATCGAAAAGAAGTTATGTGAAATCAGCAAATTTTTTAAGTCTTGTTGTAGCAATAGTAAGAACGCTTTGGTGTAGCACTTGAATGGTCATTCTTCGTTTGTTGTAACAATGACGTCACAGCGCTTGAAGCGCTGTACTGCTTTTCAATTTCTGCACGTGTTTTTTGTATGTGTCAGTTCACAATTGCAGCTGTCAAAGGCGCACCTCTAACTTTTAGCAGAGACTTCTAAATAGTAATACCTGGACTGGAAACTGAATTCGCTTTGCGTACAACATGAGGCCGTAGAGAAAAACAGAAACAACAGTTCAGACGAAGCGATTTTGTCTTAGCTCACTAATCGCGGTTAGCTAAAGAAAGAAATTAAATGGAAAAGTGCTTTAAAAATACTATAAATCGTCACTGCAGTTAGAAAAATACTTTCTTATTGTTTATTTCAGAAAAGGCTTGTACATATTCACACAGCGCAAATGCGTCCACAATACAAAAGATAATGATATTCATTCGAAAAATTCTGAAAAATACTACATTGGCATATACAATAAATGGTCACTGTAGTTATAAAAGTACATTATTTTTGTTTATTTCAGACAAAGGTTTGTCCGTATGAAACACTGCAACAGAGAAAATGCATCAACAATGCAAATTACAACGATAAATATTCGAAGAATTTTGTAAAATAGTAGCACAGCATATACAATATGAAACCGCGTATTATTAGTATTAATCTCACAAATTTATAATAACGTGGATCATACATGATCCAATGCAAAGCCGAAAATAAAAAGTTGTAGGGAATCGACTTTTTGCATAAGTGATTTTGTAAATATCGCTTTCAATAATCAATCAATCCAAAAAAAAAAGAAATACAGACAGCTCAGTGAAAATGACAACTCTATACCATATAAATATGCAAATTAACACTTTGACTGCCAAGCTGGTTTTCTAGAAATATCTCAGTGGGGCCACAAAAAATTTTCCTAGATTTGCATAATACTGAAAATATACATGCAAAAAAACTAGTATTTCCACTTAACTTTAACCCGTTTTTACCCGAATTTAATTTGTTTCAAAGTAATGAAATAGAAATTATACCAGACACGGCCTCATTAAAAATAAACAATATTTGTTGACAGTCAAAGTGTTAATTCGAACTATATTGAAAATATTCAGTTATTAATAGTGCAGGCCCTATTTTTAGTTCTGTCAGTTTGTTTTACAGGTGAGCTTTCGAATTTTTCTTTCTCCAGTACCGGAAGAACGTTCGCTTATGTTCTTCATCACGTTTTTGCACATGCAATTAAAAAACGCATTGCCACTCCTTCTACAATCTCGTGTCCTTTGTGGCATAGTGCTGGAACAGACCATGGCGAAACTACGGATCCTTCAAAAATGGCTATTGATACTATTTTTTAAAATATATTCCTTTGATCATGCCCATTCAAAAAAAAGTGTTTTAAATTTGTGTATGCTATCTCAGCAAATATCTTCCAGCACAATATCCCTACGTCAAAAATGCCGTTGTTGGTTTCCAAAGGCCACCGCGATTTATTTCATTAAAAAAATTCAACATATCTGGGGGTATGTCTGCTTCAACAAAAGCGTCATGCACAGTATCAATTGTTGTATCTTTGCACGCTTTACACTTGTTACATTTAATCATGGATCTGCAACAGTAGCCAGTGATGTAATATATAATAGCAAAGTCATTCTCTGTGAGTATAATATTAAAAAGTAATTCAGCATGAAGAGATTCTGCCTTTGTTAAAATTGCTGAGATTCAAACATATTAGAATGTAAAACTAATGCAGAACTAAAAAAAATTAAAGACTGGATGAAAACAAATAAATTGACAATAAACTACAAAAAAAAAACAAATTATATGATAATTACAAAACAAAATGAAACAAATTTTTGCTTAAAATCAAAATTGGACAAAATAAAATTATCCAAAAAGATAGTGTTAAATACTTGGGCATAATGATTGATAACAAAATGAATTGGACACAACACATCAACTATCTAAATGCCAAACTTTGAAAAGGATCATGGGCCATTTCGAAGCTTAAAAAATATGTTAATATCCATACTTTAAAAACTATTTATTATACTTTGATATATTCCCATCTAAAATACTCTATAACTAGTTGGGGAAAAGCTGCAAAAACTATTATCCAACCTATTATAAATACGCAAAAACGCATTATTAAAATAATGACAGGAAGTAATTGCCAAACTAATTCAAGTCCCCTTTTTACAAAACTAAAAATTGTCAAGTGACTGGTAGGTCAATTACTAATTATTTCTTAAAACAGCGCTCTATGAACTATCTTATCATTCATATGAATTTGTTTTTGTGTGTCTCACTTTTAATTTTGAATGATACACTAGAACTACTTGACAAATAATAAACTGAACTGAACTGAACTAACTGAGCGTGCTTGTCCCATTATCTGTTTTCCACTTCAAGATGCAAAAATCTTGTAAAAAATCTTTCCAAGATTATACAACCAGGGATACAGGTAAACTTTCAGGTCTTTTCTCTGCACAACCCCTGTGAAAGCTACTAACTTTATTTTTGCTGTTCTTTTACTAAGTACAAACATGGTTGACTAAGCTTTATACTTACTTTTTCTAAATGTGAATCTAAGTGTTTTCACTTATACTAACCACAATTGCTTTTAAATTGCAGGAAAATTAGTTTTTTAAAAGTATTTAGGCTACATAAAAAAAGTTTGAAACAGTACCAACATTAATCCTAGCAAATTCTTAGAGACTTTTAGTTAGTATTTTTGACAAAGTACAGTAATTCAAAAATTAACGTATACCTGAAAAAACTAATGCAATGAGTTTAGATAAGAACACAAAAACTAAGACAGACTCTCTAGATATAACTTACTGTATAATTTATATTTTAAAAAAGACTGCAGAGAAGCTTTTAAAACTAGAACTTTCAATATAACTGTCGCTTGATTCTGAAATGTCGAAATTCGCTTTCCAGCAGCTCGATTCGTTTGTCGCTTTTGTCTGGCCTCATTATGTACGCGAAAGCTTTCATTAGCGATTCAGTTTCCAGTCCAGGTATTACTATTTAGAAGTCTCTGCTTTTAGTTATTCTGCTTTGTTGCTTTTTTTGGTTTGTTTTTTTTCTCACTTGCGAATAAAACAAACAATATTTTACGCTTTTGTGTTTTACTCCAGCAATTTAAGTTGTTAGAAAACACATTTACTAAATCATACAAAGAAACATTTTTTGAGCGTTGTCTAATAAAATAGATACAAAATTTTCCGCAATTAGTAGAGAAGAAATCATGACATGCTTATAGTTCCATTTTGCAGTATTACGCGACATAAACATTGCAAACTCGCAATGCATCGGTGAAATTCCGTAAGAGAACAAGTCCCAGTTAAAGAGCTTTAAAAGTACATGGCAGCCCAGTGCTCTCCAGGGTTAAAATGATCGTGCGTTTTGACGATATAAGCTTTAGGATATTTTTCATGAAATTGATTTTAAATATCGTCATTAGCATTGCATCCATAGAATATATTTTTGCTTGTTGGTCAGCAAAGAGAAACCTATTTATTTCTTCGGTATTCACCACTTCAAGCACCGTAATAAAAAAACGTTTCTATGTTTGTCAATTTCAATTAAGTTTTGATACTCGGAATAGACAATGACGTTTACAGAATCAGTTAAACGTTCAGAGAACAAGAATTCAAGCCTGATGTTACCGTTTTCGACCAGTTCAAAGTTTTCGTCAGATTTTCGATCTGCGCTAAGGTCAAAGCAGAACAACGCACTACCTCCTTTAAGGCCCGTTTCCACTACGAGCGTGAAAAAAAGCATTCTTTGTTTGTTTTATTGCTTTTTTTTTGCGCTCGCTTCAATTTTAACCGCTCGCTTCAATCGAAGATCAATAAAAGAGAGAAAGAATGCTCTTTTCCACGCTCGTAGTGGAAACGGGCCTTTAAAGTCGTTTTGACTGATGTCGATTGTAGCATTGGTGAAATAAATACCAGTGTTTTTTGAAAGAGTAAAAAACGAACGCACAAACTCATTGCGGGTAAAATTAGGTTTTAAATTTTTTGAACCGACTTGATTTCCATCGCGATAAAGTGAAATGCTATTCATGTTAAAATGGTGAAACCGAAACGGGTTTTCATGGTAGGCTCCGTCGAAATTTACATTCCCCGTAAGATCGATAACTATTCTTTGCGGTAAACGGCCATGTATTACAGCTTCTTGATTCAATGAGGCACTTCCACGAGGTATATTAAGAACACGAATTTCCAATCTGGTGATTGGGTACTTGTGTGCTGCGTACCAATGCTTTTGTATGTCCAATGAAAATCGGAGCCGAGACCTGTACTTTTCTCACAAAAAGCGAAACATGACTCAGAAAAACTTTGTTAGCAGAATTTTCTGCGGCCCTAATACAAAACGCATCCTTCGATCTTGAAAAGCGGAGTTTAACGTCGACGTGATTCAATAAATTGCGTTTTTGAAGCATGATGTCCAAATGTAGAGCACCGAACAAGTCCATTTCGGCATTGTTTGACGCTGCAGTTCTTCTCGTGCGAAACCCGGCGTTTGCATTGCTAATCTATCGTGCTGACCAGCGGTGTTTTTTGCAAACGTTGCTGAAGCCAATTGGGTTCGCTTTGACTCGCTATTAAAGTTCATTAAAACCTCAATGATTTCATGGTAGTCGTATCCGTTCGATGATTGAGTAATTGTTTTTTGATTTAAAACTAAATCAACTTGATTCTAAATAGCATGAAAAAATAATTGACAGGAGCAACTTCTTCATCGTTAATTAAATTCGAACCATCGACATTGACGATTTTGGCTCGAACATGCAACAAAGAACTAGATAAATCTACGTAGTGCGAATCAGAAGCAGGAATGTGAAATTCGACCGGACCTTCACTTGTAAGAGTTGCCACTGGTAAAAATTCGGTATAATTACTATCTTCCACACTAGTTCGTGTTTATTTTAATGAAAACAAGTCCAGTTGATTTAAAGTGCAGTGACAAGATTTTTCGTGAATAAAAGCAGACATTATTCTAAAATACCACGTTTTCTTTTGAGGGGTTTTGTTTTTGTCTTTTTTTTTTGTTTTCTTTGACGCTCACCCGGCGGACTGTCACTAAAGTGTGTAACGGCAGAACGATACAAATTTTTCCGGCAGCTTTTGCTCTGGTAGCAGCCGCTTGCTTGACGTTGTTTTCTTCAAGAATGTCGCCGAGAAACTGTTTACCTGATTTTAAAGCTTCCTTTCCAACCGCTTTTGCTCTTGACTTACGCAAAGGTAACACAACTCGTCCAATAGAACCAAAAACACTTCCGATTCTGTATCCTTTTTGAAAGGAAGCACCGCCAAAAACGGGAAGACCGCTTCCTGCTTGCTTGACGTAATAATCTTCATACATTTTAATGTGCTTTTCAAAACAACACAATTTTTCATAGTGTGGGTACATTTCGTTTTCAGAAATGAAGTGAGACAATAACTCGACCAAATTTAAACGGGATCTGATCTCCAGTATCAGTGCGTTGGTCTATTTCTACCGTAAAAAATATTCGAGCTTGAAGTGGGTAATAATCGAATCGATTATACCGCTTGGAAACCATATTGCCATGTTTTTCTTTGACAGGGATTGTAGCCAGAAAAGGCACCATTGAATCTCCAACAAATGCGCGCACGAATCAAGTCAATATAAACAAACACGGTATGGTGCGCCAAGTCGGTGACCGAATCAGAAAAATATTCACCAATACTAAAGTGTTGAGCTTCAAAACCCAAAGGACCAGCAAGAGCAAAAAACTAGAGTAACGTACCTTTTCTGACCAAAATTCAAACTCGCTTAGAAACATAATCATTTGAAAACTAAATCAATTTTTTACGGTTCGGCAAGAGATCGGTGACTAAATCGTTCATGTGTTGCAACAACACTCCTGTTTTCTTGTAAAAACTAGCTTTGATGAGGTGAGTCGAAAGAGACAATTCGCTTGCACGGTGTCCAGTTTCGAAAATTTTCGCTGGGGACGTTTTAAACGAAAATTCGTTTTCGGTAACGTCGTACCAAGACACAGAAATTTGAATTTCATTGACTCCGACTTCGTACTCTTCGTTCAAAGTAATTGACTGAGGTAATTTGGTCGTGAAGTGCGTGGTCGTGTTGTTTGGAAAAAACTTTTGAACTGGGAATTACTGGGAAGAATTACTGGGAACGAGAAGAATTACTGAGAAGAGTTAAGTGAAACATCTTTAATCTTTTTAATCTTTGGTGATGGCAAAAGATAAGCCAAGCAGCTGGTTAAAAGTGCAATCCACAAATTTAAATTCGATTCTGAGAGGCTAATATTAATTATGCTAGCTATGATCACAACCATTAAACAAATAACTTGGATACAATACACAATGTTTTGCGTCAGTTTTTTTACTGAAAACAGCATTTAATTATGATACGAAGTCAGGCTTTGTTTATCTATCCAAGAATAAAAACTTTTTGGATAGCCAACCAACGAACAAGCAATTGTTGTTTTCGGCGTCTTTTTTGTGTGGAAAGAACCGAGTCAATTAAATAAATATTGTTCTTTTTAGAGATTTGTTGAAGTTCTTGTTCGTAAAAGTTACCTTTTAGTATTCTTGTTCGTAATACGAAGAAGAATTGCTAAAAGCTTTTTTAACTGTAAAAAATTTTTCCGACCAGTTCGGCAGATAGCCTTTTTGAAAGTTTTTTTCTTTTTTTGCCTATTCGAACCGTAGAACTGACAGGGATCTTTGGTTTTTTAAAAAGCGTTTCGTCGGAATATAGGTTTTGCCAAATTTGCTCTTCGTTTTGAATTTCTACTTGGTCTGGGGCTGCTTTAATACTTCGGTGAAACGACTTATTATACCCTTCCTCAAGATTGGTCAAAACGTTGATTGGTCAAAACGATTTGTCGAAAACATGTCAGAGTGTGATTTTTAGTAAAATAGCGCCCCCATTTTGGATTTTAAAGTTCGATTAAATCGCTCGACAACGCTCGCTTTGGTCTCATCGTTGTAAGTCGTAAAAAAATTAATGTTTTTTGACTTTAAGAACTTTTGAAATAAAGCGTTCAAAAACTCTTTTCCGCGATCTGTTTGCAAAGGTTTGGGAGAACGCTTTACAAGCACACGAGAAAAAGCACCAACCATTCATTTTCCAGTTTTGTTTTCGATAGGTAAAACCCGCCTAAACTTTGACAGTAGATCAATACACAATTTTGTAATAGTCATTATGCTGCGACAGAGCAGAAGCATCAACCAAATTAACTTGCCATTGATCGTCTATTCCACCGAACATAACATGACGGCGCTGAAAACGCGTTCAAATCGGTTTGTGAAGTGTGTAAATGTCCAGTAAAGTCAACCAGTTTTTTACGGTTTGAAAAGATTCTTTGGAAGACTTTTTAAGTTTTGTATTTCACCAAAACTTGCTGGGTTTTTCGGAGAATAATAATAAGTTTTTAGTAGTGAACCCATTCCTTTGGGAATAAGCGTTTCAAGTGCGCTTTGTTTCCAACCAAACTTCGAGGTACGTTTGCCTCCTGCAATCCTATAGTAAGCTTTTGTATGCTAGCTAGATCGCATTGTTTCTTTTTTCGTAAGAAATCATGGATTAGGTCGTACGAGTTTACGTTAGGAACCGGTTCGCCTTGGTAAAGTACCTGTCCGGAGTCTGTATAATCTAGATCGCTGGAATGCTGAATAGAGTTTAAAATAATTTTTCCTTTTGCTTTTAAGGTTTTTGGTAAGCTTGAAACAACAGAGTTTTTCGTCAAAGTTCTATTATTCGGTTCTTGTTTTATGAATTCCTTATGACTTGCTTCTTGCTGCCCATGTAGGTCAAGTTCTTTTTTGTTTGTTTTATGTTTTTCTAGAGGTTTTCTACAAAAGGCGAAAGAAATGCAATAGATTTTAAGACAAAAAATCTATTGCATTTCTTTGTCCAAATTGGACAGTACAGTAGGAGGTTGTTTGTAGCGATTCTAGGATCTTTTGTAGAATGCCGCCCGCCTTTTGTAGAATCTCCCAATTTCATCTCCTTACTACGAATCGCACCCACCACAAAACTTTTCAATCACCGTGCTAAGAATCAAACCCACCACACAATAAGACCCTTGCTAAAAATCAAACACAAAACTAAAAAATTTTCAATCCCCTTTCCAAGAATCAAATCTGTCGAAAAAAATTTCCTTTGCTGAGAATCGAACACGAAACCAAAAAATTTTCAATCACCATGCTAAGCATCGAACCCGTGCAAAAATTTCCCCTGATGAAAATCAAACACGAAACTAAAAAAATTTTAATCACCATGATAAGAATTGAACATGCCACAGAAAGATTTCCTTGCAAAGACTCGAACACGAAACTAAAAAATTTTCAATCGGTAAGCCAAGAATCGAACTCGTGCAAAAATTTCCCCTAGCCCAGAATTCAAACACAAAACTAAAAAATCTTTAACTGCTTGCTAAGAATCAAACCTACTACACAAAAATCACTTTGCTAAGATTTGAACACGAAACAAAAAAATTTTCAATCGCCATGCCAAAAATCGAACCTGTCCAAAGAAATTTCCCCTGCTAAGAATCGAACACGAAACTAAAATTTTAATCACCACACAAAAACCACCTTGCTAAGATTCGAACACAAAATTAAAAAATCTTCAACCCCTGCTAAGAATCGAACCCACAAACATCACCTTGCTAAGAATCGAACACGACACCTTTTTAATCGCCATGCTAAGAATCGAACTCACAATCCATGGATCACAACGTTCCAAACTTTTCAAAACATTTTTCAATCACTTTCCTAAGAATCGAACTCATAATCCTATGATCACACCGTTCTACACCAATGCGCGCGTGACCCGGAAGCAAAAAAGTCATTCCCCACTCCTCCGTTACGCACCGCTGTGCGGCGCGTGACGTCAACGTTACCTGGGAGTACACAGAGTCAAATTGGCACTACGCAATGGGCAGCACCAGACTTGAGTTTCGCTCTTGTTAGAGCTCGTCAGGGATGCTTATCTCATTTCAAATCGAACCGACTAACTATGGTTTTACACGCAGGAAACAACACCACTAAACCACACATGCCGGAGGGTAGAGCGATTCAAAGCAGCTATACCTTATACCCGGCTTTACTGAACAAGAAATACATAGAATCTACTATGTTGTAATTCCAAGGCCGTACCTCATCCCGGGACTTACCCGACAAGCGTTAAGTGTCGCGCTCACTCTCTTAGAGCTTGACGAGCGAAGGAAGAATTTTATAGTTAAGATAAATGAGGATTTAGAATTACTTATGCTCATTGTTCTACGTTTGTTAAACGCAATGATTTTAGAACAACGCATACCGTAGGTTTTATTGGTTTTTAAACTTGTTTCGAAAGCGCTGAAACCATAAATTAGAGAGACCAAAACAATCGTTCAGTAATTTCTTCGACACAGGTGCAGCTAAGCGTAAAGAAGTTTTTTTTGGGAATACAGAGCAAAGATATTGGCCGATGCTTTTTGCGTCTTGTACAGGGTTTTTTCTTTTTTAGAAAGCGACTACAAGTGCTGTTCCTTAGATTTGAAAATATTGGGTCGAAGCTAAAAAAAAAATAAAAAGTTAAATAAACAGGAATTCTAAAGAGCTCATAGGCGTTAGCAAGGGGGGTCAGGTGTCAACCCCCCCTTGAAGAATGGTGTTTAGCCATATATACCGGTACATGGTAATAAGTAGGCTTCAATAATATGATTTTGGTTTCTATTGTTTTCCGCACTTTTTGAACTTAACTAGTGCTTGCATTTTTGCTATCAATTTTTGCTATCGCTTAAATTGCAATGTTAGCTAAGGTACAGCTGCCATTGTGAAGAAGACTTTCAAACTTATAAAATATTGAAAGTTAAGCATGAGAACGGGAATAAACTGCATGGGAACAATAACTTCAGTTCACAATTTTTTTAATGCTCCAAAACTTCAAAACATTTTAAGCAAGTCCATCAACACGATTTCGTCAGCAACAAAAGCTTAAAAACTTGTTCAAATTTGTGCCACTAAATGGGTCGATCGACACGAGTGTGTTAGTACTTTTTCAAATTTACAATTTACTGTTGTTGAAATTTTGGCAGAAATTTGAGCATGGCCGGACAGAGAAACTTTAACACGAGCTCTGCAGTTGCTATCGACAATTAGACAAAGTGAATTTTGCATTGCTCTCTTAGTTTTAAAAAACGTTTTTGGATACAGTTTTGTTTTGTGCGAAGTTAAGCAAAAAAAAGTCGATAAACCTTCTTGAGGCCGTCAACATTGCACAGAATATTGCAAATGAATTGAAGTATCTTAGAGAAAAAGCCGAAGATGAATTTCACCAGCTCTACATTTCTGCGCAAGAAACGGCCAAAACCCAAATTTTTATTTTGAAAACACCACGCCTCACTTTAAGACAGATCAATCGATGCAACATTGCTGCTGCAACAGATGAAGAACATTTTAGAGTAAGGATTTTTATTTCATTTCTTGATAACTTTATTGTCACTTTCGAAGCAAGATTTACAACCCACAAATCGACTATTGGTGAATTTAAATGTTTAATTTCTGCTGATCCAACTAGTGGACCAACTCCTCAATAAAATAAAAGTTTTCAAGTTTGGGAAAATTTTACGAAAATGATTTAACGAAATCCTCGGGAGAATTGGTGCCTGAACTGATATCATGGTACAGGAGACTTTTTCGGTTGAACGCAGCAGAAAGACCAACTGATGCGTTGAGCAGTATCAAGGAATGCAGTTCCGATGCTTTTCCAAACATATTTACATTGAAGGCCGTTTTGTTAACACTTCCAGTGACAACGTGCACCAGTGAACAATTGTTTTCCGCATTACGCAGACTAAAAACGTGCTCATGAAGCACAACTGGTAAGGCTCGAATGAATAGACTTGCATTACTAAACATTTGTAAGAACCATACGCCTTGCCCTGGTGACGTAATTAACAGATTAAGTGAAAAAACAGGCGTTTTAATATAAGTCTGTAAAAAACTTTAAATATTCGTTAAGAATGGTTATTTTTTTGTTCTTTTGATTTTTCAACTATTGTTCTCGTCTATTACACGAGTTGCTTTTAATTTGGAAAGTTTCTTGTCATGATTGAATTACCTGCACATGCTTTTTCAATGGTTAGTTTTACGGTTTGGTAAAAAAAATTCATGCTACTGCAAGATGTTCTTAAAACTAAAACACTTTATTTTTGAATGTAGGACTAATTTTAGAAGTTTTTGCCCATTACCATGATCACTTAGAGCAATCGTGTTTTTGGCTCCAAAACCCCCTTCACAAATTTTTGCGTACGCCACTGAAAGAGCTTGAACATAGATTATACTGTATCTCTGAACTAAATTGAATTAGGACCCAGAGCTTTACCTAAAAGCGCTTTACAATAAAGGAAATTAAAAAATAAAATAAAATCGCGAGACATTGCAAGATTACCACAATACGCGTATAACTTGACAAAACCAAAAGTGTAAAGATGGATTTTTAATAATATTTTAATTGCAAAGAATGATGGAACCATTTTTAAGTGATCACGCAAATTAATTCAAAAAAAGGACCACAAACATCATTGAAATCTACAATCACTGAATTCGAAAAAGGTACATTGGACGAAAAGAAGGTTAGCGTCATAAGAATATAAAAAGCAAGAAGGTATATGCTAACAAATTAAATCATCTAGGCACGAGGGCAAAACACCATTTAGCATTTTGAACACATGAAACAAAATTTTAAATACGAGACAAAAACACACTGGTAACTAGTGTAATTTCATAAGAATGCAAGTTGTGTGAGTGGATTTATGGGTACAAGAAGCAAGCTTGGCGGAAGTATTTTGCACTCTTTGCAAGTATGATAACACAGAGTCATGCAGAACATAATACAAAGCATTGCAGTAATCTGTTTGATAAGTGTCAATAGCATTTACCAAATATTCCACCATACCTTGATTAATGCACTTAAGAATTTTACAGTATTTCAACTATAAAAAAATTTTTAACTTTACTATAAATTCGGTTCTTCATGGAAAGGTTACAGTTCAAATAATACTTAAATCTTTTACTGAATTAGAAAATTTATAGATATTGATATAAAAAACATTTTCAACATATTTTTATGTTTGCTACTAAAAACAAATTATTGCTAAGCTTCAAGCTTCATTTACTACTCTATGGCATTCAGACAATCAATAAGTTTATTAGGATCAGGTTTACTATCATGACCGAAAGTACAGTAATATTGAATGTTATGGGCTTAAAAATGATAAGTATCATTTCAAATAGAGGTTCATGTAGGAAGTTCATAAAAGTGGGGCAAGCACTTAAAACCATTAATATCAAATAGGGGTTCATGTAGGAAGTTCATAAAAGTGGGGCAAGCACTTAAAACCAATAATATCATATAGGGGTTCATGTAGGAAGTGAATAAAAGTGGGGCAAGCACTTAAAACCAATAATATCATATAGAGGTTCATATAGGAAGTGAATAAAAGTGGGGCATGCACGAAGTCTTGTATCACACACCAAACGACATAAGACGAGATTTAGACATACGGTTATTTATAATAAAACACTGAGTTTTGTTGCATAAGTAGGAGTGAAACCAAGAAAGCAGCGAGCTTCTCACACCAAACAAACAGCAAAGCCTGAGCAGTAAAATATTGTGGTCAATAGTGCCAAAAACAGAAGACAATCATCACGAATGCAATATAACTTTTATTGCCCAGAGCCTGCAGAATGTCATCAATAATTTTAATAAAAGCAATTTCATATCTAACTGGAATAATTTGCCTGGTTACTTAAAAATCGTTCAATCCCTTTTACAATTTAAAATGTTAGTAAGAACCCATGTTTACACTTTTGCTTTTGTAAATAAATATTCTGGGAAAGTTTTAGTTTCTTATCTTATTTTTTAAATTTTGTTTGTTGTATCGCGCTTTTAATATAAATTGTTTATGTAAGTTTCATAACACTATATCCGCTATAACCTTATTTCACATTTGTTTAACGCACATCTTAGCGTAAATATTGAGGTTACTTTACAAAACGTCTGACTTCCTAATATTTTCCGCTAATTTTTTCATGACTTTTTGATGAATACCAAATTTTCAAAATTTATAACTGAAAATAGTGAATTTTAATTTGGACTGGAAGTTGCAAAGTTTTTGCAAACTGGAATTCGGCGCAATGCATCATGTTTGAAGCCCAGATTTCACCACAGATGTTTTTTTGTTATACAGGGTGCGGCAGAAATACCCGGACAGAATTACATGAACATACATATGCTTTTAACTTAATGAACATATTATTTTTTAATAAAACTTTACAGATTATAAATTCATGTCATATTGTTCAAATATATGAGGTTAATTGGATTTTAGGTTAATTAGTTAAGTAAATTTTTAAACAATGAGAAAATTACGAAAAGAAATAATTGCCTTAAAACAACGCGGGATTTCAGGTACGCGCATGTCAAAACTGCTCAAAGTCCCCAAGTCAACTGTTTTTGATGCAATAAAACGTTTTAAAGAACTTGGGGACTATTCCGATCGTTCTAGAAGAGGGTGGTCGCCAATGTTCTGAAACCAATTTCACTCTTGCTAAATGATCATTACAAGGACAAAAATTGGACATTACAGCAAGATGGGGCAACTTCTCATACGGCAAAAATTTCATAAAATTTCTGCAAAGAAAATTTTCAAAATTTTTGTTCAAAGGATATGTGGCTTCCATGCTCTCCAAACTTCAACCTTATGGACTTTTGTGTCTGGGGGATACTTCAAAAAAAAGCATGCGAAAAGAAGCATCATTTTGTGGAAAGTTTAAAACGTGATTTGTTAAAAAAATGGGAAAAACTTCCACAGGATATGTTGCGAGCCGCACATAAATGATAAAGAATGATAACTGTTTGTGATGCCAAATGAGGATATATTGAATAATTTTGTGTGTTTGGTCTCTAAACTTATTTAAAAAAAGTTGTGTGGATTTTTAAAAAACAAAAAATTAAATTTGATCTTAAATTATCAAATAAACCTGTCCGGGTATTTCTGCCGCACCCTGTAATTTCTGATTCATATAATAGTTTACGATAAAAACTGTGCCTTTAAACTTTTTTTGTAAAAATGTAAAGGCCCGTTTCCACTACAAGCGTGGAAAAAAGCATTCTTTGTTTGTTTTATTGTTTTTTTTTGCGCTCGCTTCAATCGAAGATCAATAAAAGAAACAAAGAATGCTCTTTTCCACGCTCGTAGTGGAAACGTGCCTTAATGGCCCACAACAACGTATCGAGAAAAAATCAATGTCAAAATAAAACGTGCTAATATTTTTTTATAAGTGGTGAACCAGATTAAGCTAATTGTAATATTAATAGTGAGATTATTGGTAATTTTCGTTGTGGTTTTCAGCGTCTTCGTACTCGTCGTAATCATCTGAAACAAAAATTAGTTCCTTTATAGTAGTTAATTGATCAAATTGAACTGTCGTAAAGCATATCACATGGATTATTTTACAATTTTTGGTTTCATTTGATAGCAAAAATTTTAAAAAGCTTTCTTTGTATCAACTTGAAGTGCTGTTTCAGAATATTTGATGATGCAGATTTATTTTCTTTTTTAATTTGATCTCTATATATATATATCCTTCTGATTTGCAGGAAAGCGACAGAGGCACTAATACATAAGGTAGGCAATTACCCTACCTGCTTCCGGAGATGCCAAAATATTGCTGTTTCCTTGTAATTCAATAGAAATATGACTGTAACTAAGAATTGCTTGCCAAGACCACCAAGCAGGGAAAAGTGCCGTAAAGTGTCTTTCCCATGAACCGAGACTATGTTGATCATAAGCACGGCGCTTTAACAACTCAACCACGCTGCCGACTCAACCAAATTTCTTAAAAAATGAACACCCAAGGAATTCAACTTCAAATGTTTTGACAAGATACTTTTATAAACATAAGAAAAATACTTTTTCGTGTTGCCATGTGTATTATTTGGAATTGACTTGGTTGCTGTTTTCTATTTTAAGCACAATCCCCGTTGTAGGAAAGCAAAATGATCTTAAATGGAAATTGGTAGTTAAATATTTTTCTTAGAGTAAATTAAAAATCATTCAGACAAACTGTGCATCAAACTTGCATCCTTTTGCCCGGGAGTCAAATTTTAAGCAAACAAATTTGTTCTGCCGACTCTTAAACTTTTATGCTAAACTCTAAAGTGGTTTGTGCTACTGTAGAAAACATAAAGCTTTGAATTTTTAAATCAATGTGTCCCGATTGCTTGCTCAGCTTTTGTTATACGTTTTATCAATTTGTTTTTTATTTGGAAGTACTTTAATATTAAAAATTAATTGAACAAATACAGTTTTATAATTTATGAAGCATAGATAACTTCTATAAAATAAACAATAAAAACATTACGTTTGTTGGTCGAAGTGTTTTAATTCTGCCTGTAGCTAAAATCTTAAAAATTATATTTTTCCCACTAGATTTATCCTTATTTTTATTTTTAAATCATATATAGATTGTTATGTTTTTTTTACAAATAAGTTATTTGTGTTTTCTCAAAATATAAATCTAAAAACTTGATTTTGAATTCCAATTAGACAGCTCTCAAATATCACATAGCCACATCAAATATCAAATTCAGTTTTCGTCTGACAAGTGGCGATAAGTAAGTTCTATTAGTAAATTATTCAAACATTAGAGATATTGACTTTGCCAATTTTTATTTCAGAATATAGATAATGAACACATGCCACATCCTATCTAATGCATTTTTTCTAACAAAAGCTATACAGAAGATTGTTTGAAAATCCATATGCGATGTAGTGTCTTTTACAAATTAAAGGTAGCAGAAGTCTATTTCGTATTGTAAAAAAAATTTTGTTCTATAGTTTCCACACGTGGCACAAATTTTGATCAAAATAGTAACATTGAATTGGATAATTTTTTTTGATATATACCATTCATGCTTATCTGCTTTTTTCTTTTATTTATTGCTTATACCGTAATTTTGAATACTATTTACACTTTTATCAGCTATACACAAAATTATAACTATTAAAGCTCTTGTTTTTTTCACCAAGTTGCATACAAATCAAGGTTTTTTTGCTTTTTACAGACAAAATTTGCAAGAAACATCCGACGGGAGCAAGACTTTAAACTTTTAACGGTGACTACCAAAAATTATTTGATTCTTTTGATGCCTTCAAAAATAGTATCTTCTTGGTGTCCAATTAAGATTCAGTATGTTTCAAATTTTAACTTAGAATTTTCTGTTTTGAGATCCAGATATGTTTTCATGTGGGAACAACAACATATTCTCCCAGTGATTAGATATCTCAACGTGTGCTGCTGTGCTTGTGACAATGTGCTTATGTGTATAAAATCAAGAGTAATTAACTGAAAATTTAATTTTATTATGACGCTTTAAAAAGCAATATCATTGACAACACAATTACTTCAAGATTAAGTTATGGATTTATTTCAAAATGGCTTATAATTTAATGAAAAAATTTCCTTCCGTATCAAAATTTTTGTTGCTTTATTTTTTTGACAAAATTTGCTACTTTTTCTTTTGGAAAAATTGCGAAAAAAAATTTGTTAGATTAACAGTTGCCAAATGGTAATAATCAAGGCTAATGTTATTGAGTGTAAAGAATTTTCAACAACAACAAAAACTAGCTTAAATTATTAAAAATGCATATGTATGAGCAGCTTCACAATTTAGGCAAAAAATTAATTAGTGGTATCGTATATACCTCTAAAACACGTTTGTTAAGGCACCATGCATTTGCCAAACTTCTATCAAATTGGTCTTTACAAAGCTTAACAAAAAGCAGTTTTTATCTGCAAATTGAATTTTGATGGAGAGTTTTTGATGTTGAATTTTGATTTTTTTACGAATTAATTTTGATGTTTTTGATGAGAAGGGAGATAGACATAGCGCACCCCATTTTGAACTCAACCATGCAAAAGGCATCTTTGTGAAACCGAATAAACAGCTTATGGCTTCGGTAAAAGCAATCAAATACAATAAATGAGGCTCACACAATCATTTCCCGGACCAACTTGTATCAAATATATCTCTTGGTGGCTAATGTTTCTACGTGGGAACATCCATAAAAATTCAAACAACAAAACAATTTTAGATTTTCTTTAAAACCAAAACAATAAGATTTTAGGCCATTAGAAAACGCAAACTGATAAAAAAGATTTCTTTATATCTTTTCATGGTGACGTCAGAAAATGTGTCGCCAGAAAGACCAAAAATGAACACTTTTGAGAGATAATAAAAACTAAAGAAAAAACAATTGAAAATTTTTTTGTTAGATTAAAAAGGTAATTTTTTCTATAAAATTTAATGCCAAATTTTTAATGCTTTAATGCCAAAGTTTGCGCTTTGTGATGGAAGAAAAAAATTTAAAAAAATCTTTTGTTTCTACATGGGAACATTAAGCATTAAAGGGTTAATATAATATGGTACTTGCTACCGATTTTCTAGCTAGGACTCTAACTTGGTTTTCTCATGTTGGAAATTATACTTTGATGCTTATATGCTGCCTGCTCACTACAGCTTTTCTATTTATGATACGAAGCGCAATGTCCTTAAAAATGTCTGCTAATTAAATGCTTTACGATGAAAGTCAATAAGCATCAATTCTTTTCCAATAGGCCCTCGTCGAATTTTGCCTGACATTGAAAAAAACCAAACATGCCTACATGTAGCCTAATGGATCCCAACTTTTTATGGTTTCTGAACACATTTTTTAGATTATAACATCCGTAGCTCCGCTTATCAATAAAAATACCTAGCTATGTTTTTAATAAACGATTATACCACAAAAGAGCTAATTTCAAGACAGTTAGCCACAAAAGAGCTGGTATAAAAGAGCTAGTGCCACAAAAGAGCTAGTTACAAAGAGCTAGCCACAAAAGAGCTAGTGCCAAAAAATAAGGTTAGGACTAAGGTAACACTAACACTAACCTGGTACTAGCTGTTTTGTAACTAGCTCTTTTATGGCACTAGCTATTTTGTACTAGCTCTTTTGTGGTTAGCTGTTTTGTAAAAAGTTCTTTTAAATGGTCACCTTAATAAACACAACTGCAGGTGGCTGGTGCTCTTTAGAAGAGTGCTCAATGGCTGCAATAGTCAGAGCAATCAATCTTATTTAACAGAACCCAGATATTTAAAAAAACATTTAATTAAAATGGTCCCAACATACTGTTTCACCTGTGCGGCACATCAGAGAACACAAGTAGAACAAAACATCTTTTCAAATAGAATTCTTATTGAATTAGATGTTGTGTCCCGTGGTGAGTCACACAATCGAAACAGTATATTGGGATTATTTTGTTTAAATGTTTTTTTTAAATAGCTATGTTTTTAATATACAGTAGAACGCCAATTATCAGAACTTATTAAGACCGGGGGTGGTTCGGATAATCGAACAAAATACAATCTTGCAGTAAAAAGCATTATATACGCATATATTCATTTATTGTACATTTAGAGCATTATAGTGATCATTCATTAAATTGGCTTTTAGTCTGTTGCTCTTTTCGTTGCTGCCAAGTTTCTCATCTTTTTTAAAAGCAAAGCTGTGTTAAACCATACTTACTCTGTCGTTCACACTATGCTATGGCTTTGTATCACCATGTTAGTAGTGTTCGGATAATTAATCGGCGTTCTGATAATTGGCGTTCTACAGTATTTCAATCTGTCAACATCCCTTTAAACCTTTTTTATGCGTCTGTTCAAATAAAGAGGATAACAATTTTTTTGAAAGGTTTCAATTAATAGTAAATAAAAAAAACAGGCCATCATTTTATTTGAACTGTTTTTAAAAAGTAAAAACAAAAAGGTGTCTACACTTTATTTAAACTGATTTTGAAAATCTTTCTTTTTAATTTTAGCTAAAATGTTAAAGAAAAAAGTATTGTAATAAAATTTTAACAACAGAAAACTAAACGAAAGTAGAAGTTTTCTGCAGTAAACAGTAAAGCTGACATTAACCTCTATTCGTGCTCCTGGTTAGAAAACCGTAGTTTAGACTGTATCACAGTATACGATCATGTATAACTATATATGGCTAAGTGCTCGAAGGCCATTTTAATGTCCCAAGCAGCAACAAAAACAGTGTAAATCTACGATCTTTTGTCATCAATATCTTTAACAATTTGTTCGAAAATTTTTGTTGAAGCAACAACAAAAATCAAGGGTACTGTAATCTACCCAACACTAACCTGACCCCTAGCCCTAACCTTAACCCTAACCGACCAAATCAGATAGTAGACCGCTTAAAGATTGTAGAATGCATACTCAATCAGATGGTAGAGCGTCAGAGTTAGGTGGACTGCATACTTAAACAGTACCAAATTAATTTATCAACCAAAGTAACTGTTTGTACATTACATATAAATAGAAAAAATCTCTACAAACAATGCACATTAGTTGTAATTTTGGCCAAATCATAGTGATTCGGAAGTAAGTTAATCTAAATCAACACTGGTCAAACTTTTTGTCGCGGTGACATGGTATGTCGCTTTAAAATTCATGTTTTTGTATACGGTATACGGTATCTGAATAAAAAAGCTAATCATTTTTATTAAAAACCAAAACACACTTTTCATTTTTTAAAATTAAGATAAAACTAAAACAGTATACAGACACTAAATAGATGATAACTATACATGAAAAAGGCTATACAAAACTCTCTTTCTGATTGCATTGAAGTGATAGACTGTTAATTGGTTTGACCCAGGGGTCAGTTACACATTTGAGTTGTAAATCACTGGTTTAAACTATTTCTGCGCAATAACTTTTCTGAATTAAAATGTTTAAGAAATCAACTTACCGTCATCGCTAACGTCTCCATCTCTGTAAAAACAAAGATTTTTTTAAATGTGTTTTTTACAACGACGTCTGCTATTAAGTACGTAAAATATGTTAACAACTAAAACCATGTAAGTAAAAAGGCAACTTATTTTTGCAATTGGTTGGTAATAAACGTTTTTGGACAATGATATTTTGTATCTACAAAAGCAAACAAATAAATTACTGGTCACAACTTTACTCGGGAATCCAAAAGGATCATTTGAACTGGATAACCTAACTACCTGCACTAAAATAAAGCTGTGTTTATTTTTCTTTACGTCGGTTCTGGAAATAGCTTGCCGCAAGACTGAAGTTCTTAAAACAGTAGTTCTGGACAAGTACAAATGGATTTGCTGAAAACTTCTCTCGTCAGACAGAAAGAAACCACGGTTTCTGACCATGAACAATATATTCACAAATCAAAAAAACTTAATCCATTTTCGTAAAACTTGGATCCCAAGCTTTAATAAACTTTAAAGCAATTCACAGCGCCAACAACTGCAAATAAGCATTCAAGAACTTTGTACTGAGTAACTATAAGCATAGGTTAAAACCCGAATGGCAACATTAAACTTAATAGTTTATCCGTCACACCAGGGTGGTCTAACTTCTGCACTCTTGTGGGTCACTTTTCAAAATTATTCGAGCTTGCGGGCCTCAGCCGGCTAGAAATACCTATTTTCGTCCCAAAATCATAACGTTCTCAAAAAAAAAAAAAAAAAGTCCTCACTTGGAATCGGTCCCAACCCTAGACTCTCTTCCATCAGCTCGCTATGCCTTGTTATACAAAGTTGCCGCTGCTTGTGATCGACAAGACTTGAATTGTGCAAAATTGTTCTGGTGGCCCGTAGTTGGACCACGCTGACATAGACAACAAAAAAATTTATGTTTCTATAGAATTAATACATCAAGGCATCAACACTGGACCTTAAACAACTTAAACACGCGCAAACAGGAAACAAAAACGTGGAATGATTTTGAGCACTTCTAGCAATCGAATGAATCAATAAAGGGCTTACTTCTAAATGTACCTAAGTCACATATTGTCATTTTGAGAAAACGAGCTTTGAAGTTTTCAAAACCCTACTTCTACAATAGAAATTCGCTAAGATTTCAAACCTCTGTGTTATTCAAAAAGTGATTTTCTGAAAAGATTTTTTGTCAGAATATTTCTGGCGAGTAAACAAACAATTTTTTCAGCTTATCTCATTTTTTCGAAAATGTGACTTAGGTACTTTTAGAAATAGGGCCTTAATGCGACGCTATTTATATACATCGGCAACGCTACTAGACAATCGAAGCCACTAGATCAGACCAAATTTTTCAAATCAACCATTGCATCAAGTTTGCAATTGCACAAAGCAGTCTATGACGTCAAAATACTGAGTATATAGTTAGCATATCGTTATACAACTGTGGAAGACGAAACCAAAGACAGCAAGAAGAGCACCAAGGCAAAATATACAGCATATCGTTGATTGTTCCTCAAGCTAAGCGCTATTCGGGACACCTTGAACACCTCAGGTTGTTCAGTTAAACACCTTAGATTCTTATGGTCACTGGAGAAAAGTGTACAATTTATATTTTTCACAAATATGTTTCATTTTTGCACATGTTTTGGCTTTCTTCCTTCCAGCATTATTACCGTCAAAATTTTTTATTGGATTTAAAAAGGTAATTTTGAATTGTTTTTGTGAGTATCTTCAAACAATCTCTTTAGTCATCCAGGAAGTTACAAAGACAGAACAGAAAAAAATTTAACTTAAGTTTAGGTAGTACCAAGGTAAAACGTTTGTACAAAATCTTAATTCTATGCAAATATCATGTAATTCACTTTATAAAATTTATAAAGAAAACAAATTATTTTTAGTTTTATCATGAATCTACCCACTTAATACATCGAAGCGTATGAGTTTGCAATGACAACTATTTCTGCAAGATAGAGCCAAAAAAAAACACAGAAATTTTTGAGACACTGTTTAAAGAATAATGAAAAGTTGAAAAACTGTGTCAAGTTTGGCAAACATGGGAAACGAAAATCGCAATGTGATCTCTCACATAGAATTTCAAATTTTTGAAACATTAAAAAAATTAGTCCTTAAAAGTTTAACGTTAACAAAGTGATGGGCAATAACATTAGGTAAGTAAAAGTCAAACTACTTACATCTTAGAACAATTTTTTTTTTTCTATAAATAAAATGTGCTTGAAATTTTTAAATTGGTTTCTACGACAAAATTCTCAAAATTATGATAGGATTTACTGAATGATATTTGATTTGCCGATTTTGCAGCGTATGGTTTTTATCAAATAAAAAACAACACTAAATACTTAGAAAATAATACGATAAAAAAGCTAGTTTTGTTAACTTATCGGAGCAATTGCAAGTCAACTTACTCACCTTATTCTATACCAAATTGCGACACTACCGATAATTACCATCAAGATTATAATTACAAAAACATAAAGTTTATATCTTTTTGTTGAATTCGACAAGTTTGAATCTGCAAAAGTTTACTTTTTGTAAATGATGAACAAGAAAGTTTCACATATTTGTTTACTTTCTTTCAAAAATATATTACGTAAATCCTTTAAAATTTTATTTTAGTAAAATCTCGGAAACCCAACGCAAATTTAATATAAAAAGCATTTGGTTTAAACATCATTCAATTAAACCAATTTTATGTGGAGGGTGATTGTAAACTGACACAACAAAATTTTAAAATAGAATACCAACATAACCACATTGTAAGAAAAACTATTACAAAATCTAAAAAATTTTGCAAACATTAAAAATACCAACTGCAATAATTAAAAAATGCAAAGGAGTTTTTACCAATGCTTTGATAAAAAATTTCTTAAATTTTTTTACTTTGCTTAAAATTTATTTGTGCGCCATTGAATTGAGTTTATAAAATAATGTCGAATCTGGTTTAGTTTTTTTATATTTTGAAAATTTTTGACAGGTACCTCAAAATTTTTTGGTACAGTATTTTCAAAAAGTGATCTAATAATATTTCAAAAAATTGTTTGATTTTTATCACTTAAAATTTAATTAAAAATTTGCTCGAAAATCTCAGTGAAAATGGCAGAAATAGAAAATCTTTACACAGGGAGGTTAACTGACGTAGAAATAGATTAAACAAAAATTATTGAATTTAGAGTAAAGGATTTAGAAATAAAGGAAAAAAACCAAATTTTTGATCCTAGACTAACCGCGATTTTAAACTATATAGAACACCAAATTTTAACGCATTGGAATTGTATTATTCAATTAACCTTTGAGTGCACAAGTTTTTATATTTGCTACGGCATGAAAGGATCTGTAAAAGCTATTTGCGTTTCTGTATCGTTGTAGTTTAATTTGATTAAAAACTTTACACTTTTTATTGCAAATATAATAAATCAATCAATTCAATTCTTTAGGGGCGATAGAAAAGGTGGGGTAAGGAGCTCTTTATTTTTTAAATTGCTAAAATAGTTTTTTTAAATCAAGTTTGTTATGGAAATAATATTTGGCTGATTGTACAGCAATTTGAATAACCAAGTTTATATTTTGGCACTATTGTTTATTAGTTAATTAAATTATATTTTTATTACGCTTAATGTCAGATTACTGATTGTAAAGATACTCTTTTTTTGTTAAAAAAAAAAATTTGTTAATCCTTACTGATAATACTAAAATTACATACGTTGGAGTATTTCTGTTTACATTTTCTAAACAATTTCTCGAAAAGGAGTTTACTTCTGTATATTGCAGTGTTATTATAAAACATTGTTTTTTTTTAAGAAAAAACATTAGCAAAACTAACATTGAGAAAAAATTATCTTTTTACAATTGAAGCAATATGTTTATAATTGCAGGATTTGACCAGCAGCCTACGGTATGCCTTGAACCTACCCTTTGACGACAACCATTGCGCCCAAAGCGTGAACGATTTTTGCATTCGATACATGGCATTATACAACTTTTTTGATAGTCGTTGATGGCTCTGTGCGACCCGGTGTTGCCAATTTTTTGACCCAAAAACATAGTGATCTATAAAAAGAGGTCTTCACTTTGAATCTATCTTTGATTTTTTCAAGGGGTCTCCTGGGTGGGACCATGGCACAATTCCCTTCCTTCCCCTGAATACGCTTCTGGCTGCAATGTAAAAAGACAGCAAAAAACGGCAGCAACAGGTATCTAACGAAACCTAATTATGTCAAAAGATCTACTTGCTGTTCCTAAAAATGCTTTGCCCAAATACCTTGTTAGGAAACCCTGACCTTGACATCGGCTAAAAATTATAAAAAATAAAAACAAAATGTCTTCTTACTGATGGCCTCTGTTTTTTAAAAATCTAATTTATAGTAATAAAGAGATTGTTTAATCGCAGAAAAATACAAAATTAAAATCTTTTTTTTTATCAACTTTCATTTCGAACAAGTGTCGTTTTGATCAGGTTTCGATCAAGTGTCCTTTTTGATCAAGTGTCCTTTTAATGAAGTGTCGTTTCAATCAAGTATCGTTTTGATTAAGTGCCGTTTCGATTAAATGTCGTTTTGATCTAGTGTCATTCGATCAACTGTCGTAAGCACCAGGGTTGCGGAGTCGGAGTCGGAGTCGGAGTCGGAGTCGGAGTCGGAGTCGGAGTCGGTCGGAGTCGGAGGTTTTCGGTAGGAGTCGGAGTCGGAGTCGGAGTCGGAGTCGGACTGTCAAGTAGACTAGGAGTCGGAGTCGGAGTCGAAGTCGGAATATTTTATCCGACTCCGACTCCTCATGTCCACTTTCTTTACGTATTTGTGATGTTAGCCGCGCAACTTACGCGGCCGCGCACACCAGTGGAGTGCAGTACAGTAATCTTTTTAAGAGAACCTTGTCGCGTATCACGCGACACAGCGTGCGACTCTTAAAAAGTTTACATTTTAATTTGTAGGCAAATAATATTTTGCGTAATGCTATGCTCGGGCAGCCGATTTAGTTGCTTCTCTTTCTTCAATCCAATGACAGGAAGCAAATGCCAGGTGCATAATCAATTTACTATCTTGAGCAGCCTCTTTCTATAATACGTGGTACCTTGACATACGAGTTTAATTCGTTCCGTGACCGAGCTTGTACCTCAATTTACTCCTATGACAAAGAGAATTTTTCTATTGAAATTAATGTAAATGCCTTTAATCCGTTTCAACCTCCAAAATGCCCCCCTTTTTTTTCTATATTTTTGACATGTCTTTAAATAAGTACTTCCTCCAACAGAAGCGAGTGTTGAACGTGTGTTTTTATCACTAAGGCTCATCAGAATAGACCAAAGGGCTGCAATAAAGAAGAAACTCACAGAAGCAATTTTGTTTTTACGAGCAAATTATTAAATTAAAATTTTTGAAAATTAAAACTTACTCTTCTTGCTCTATTCTTTCAAAAAAATATCAACCAAAAGTTTAGAACCAAGGTGAATTTTTTAATAATCTCCTAATATGAATGTCAATAAACGGCAGGGAGCCTGCATGTTCAGTCTTGTACAAAATTACAATAATTGAAATATTCATGAGATAGAAACTACAGACCCGCTTTTATTTGGTTTACAAAATCCGACAAAATTCACATATATATTCTTACTATCAATATATAACCATGAATTACTGTGAAGAAGATGGACTTCATGCCATCAAACTAATGGCTGAAGTTTATTTGAGAGATATAAGGATGAGCTTATTATTGGTATGGAAATGTCAACATTTTTCTCTTGAGTTTCTTTTTATGCAGTTGGTGATTCAGGATAATTCTAAAATTAGTCGCATTTTATTGTTTTTCTTGTAGTCTATAATTGTGGGTTTAAATTTTTAATTCTTTTACATATGGTTTTTTTGCTTCTTTTGCTTTTATAAACTTTTGTTTTCAAATTTTCATTGTCAATAAATTCCATAGTTATTATTAACATTTGTAAAAATTTTTACAAGTATGAAATTTTCATATTTACGTTTTAACCTCATTATCTACTGATAAAAACAAAACTAAGCCACCTAAAACAAGAAGCACCAGACTCGAGTTTTGCTCTTGTTAAAGTTCGTCAGTGATGCATATCTCATTGAATTTCGAACCGACTACAGGTAGATGCAGTCCTAACACGCAGGAGACAACACTCAGGGTCTAGTCCTACACCCACGCCCTACACAAGTCATTAATTCAGGGGTGCAAAAACACGGTCGCGCACTCGCACCGCGCGACCAGAAGATTTGCCCGTGCGACGTAAATCAGGGACGTCCAACCCGTGGCCCGCGTAAAGGTTTTGAGTGGTTCACGCAGTATTTTTTGAAGCCCTCTGTCGCGTCAAGTTTGGCAGAAATGGAAAATAGATTTGTGTGAAAACCTTGTTATTTTTTAAAGTTCATTATAATGTTATTTTTTAAAGTCGGAAATCTGAGACTAATTTTAGGCGAAGACCTTTTTTTTTTTCTTAGAGATCACTATGATTTTTCGACAAAAAGTCGGAAATCTGAGACTAATTTTAGGCGAAGACCTTTTTTTTTAGAGATCAATGTGATTTTTTTGGAGATCAAAGTCAAAATGGCCCTGGGCTCAAAAACGTTGGACACTCCTGATGTATGTGGTACTAAAAATTTCTGTATGCTACTAAAGTTAACAAAAATTTTTGCACCCCTGCATTAATTGTATTAACATTAAGGTTTGTCGCGGGTTCGATTTACCATGGGAAAGATAATAACTGTAAAATAGACTAGAGAAAACATCATGATTATCCATAAAATACTTTGATGTTCAGAAAATGTGATAAAGATTAAGTATAGAATACATATTTAGTTTCGAGTTTTGTATGCCATTTCGAGTTAGTTTTCCAAATGTGATTTGTATTAATGTTTCATTCAAACACAGTAAGAATTATAGTTAATGGGTTGTGTATATAATATAATTATATGTATATACGTATTTATCAAAACATAAATATAACAAAAAAACATGTTGTATAAAAATAGTTCCAACAAATTGCTTCGCCTGTGAGGCTCAACAATTAAAAAAAGTAATATTATTTACGTTGAAAGAAATAAAATAAGCAAAAATTAAAAGTTAAAGTAAATTTTTAGGCTTCAGAAGAAAACTCGCATCTTAGAAAAATAACGCTACCAAAAGTTTGGGTTTTTACAATTATTTTACCCAAGTTAGTGATTGATTAGCAAATAATTACGTACTTTTGTTACGAGATATCAAAAGAGAACATGCTGTAATGTTGCGCATACTTCTAGAAGTATTAAATTTGGCCAAGTTGCCGAAAAAATTAAAGTGTAGAAAAGTTTATGGATCATTAGTTAAGAGCAAGTGCTACAAAAAATTTTTTTTATACTGTATAAAACATTTGTATGGATCATTCGTTAAGAGAGAGTGTTATAAAATCATTTTTTTATAAAAAGATTCTTTTATAACACTTTCTTTTAACTAATAATTCATAAATTTTTTTACGCTTTACCGGTAATCTTTTCGGCAGCTTGGTCAAGTTGAAGAATACATCTATGTGCAACATTACAGAATGTTTTCTTTTAATATCTCGTAACAAAAGTAATTATTTGCTAATCAATCACTTACTTTAGTGAAATAATTGTTTAAACCCAAGCTTTTGGTAGCGTTATTTTTCTAAGATGCGAGTTTTAATCTGAAGCGTAAAAATTTATTTTAACTGTGTCCCCTGATGAGCCTTACAGGTGAAACAGTCTGTTGGGACTATTTTAATACAATATTTTTTAATATTTGTGTTTTGATAATCAGGAATAATCGTTCTGACTATTGAAGCCATTGAGCACTCTTCCGATTAGCACCAGTAATTTGCAGTTATATATGTATATACCAGGGGTGCAAAAATTTTTGTTAACTTTAGTAGCATACAGAAATTTTTAGTACCACATACATCAGGAGTGTCCAACGTTTTTGAGCCCAGGGCCATTTTGACTTTGATCTCCAAAAAAATCACATTGATCTCTAAAAAAAAAGGTCTTCGCCTAAAATTAGTCTCAGATTTCCGACTTTAAAAAATAACATTATAATGAACTTTAAAAAATAACAAGGTTTTCACACAAATCTATTTTCCATTTCTGCCAAACTTGACGCGACAGAGGGCTTCAAAAAATACTGCGTGAACCACTCAAAACCTTTACACGGGCCACGGGTTGGACGGCCTGATTTACGTCGCACGGGCAAATCTTCTGGTCGCGCGACCGTGTTTTTGCACCCCTGGTATATACACTCATATACATGTACATAATTTTTTAAAGTAAATACCTTTTTATGTATTTAAAAAAACCTGATTATTTTCTGCAACTAACAACTTAAAAGGATGATTTTTGCTTAGTTAAATTTAATTTAAGAAAAATATTTTGCTCATAGTAGGGAGTCGGAGTCGGAGTCGGGAGTCGGAGTCGGAGTCGGAGTCGGAATCGTAGTCAAAGTCAAAGTCGGGAGTCGGAGTCGGAGTCGGAAATTTAGAATTTCTCGGAGTCGGAGTCGGAGTCGAAGTCGGATCTTAATCTTCCGACTCCGCAACCCTGGTAAGCACCATTATTCACATAGTTCAATAAAAATTTGCTAGAATAAGTTTATATTTTTCTTTTCTATGACTCGAATACTTTGCGACGATGCTTTCTTATCGTTACTAATAAAATTAAATTTTTCCGTATGAACAGTTGTTAAAGTTGTAACTTGTAAAGATAGTTATCCCCGCTTATTCTGAAATAGAGTTCTAGCAATTGCGTAACGACGTTTTGTGTCGAATTGCGATGAACTTGGTCATCATCTTTGCCACCATTGAGTGACAATAATTGCATAAAATATTATGTTTATATCATCTGCCTGGGATTGTACCACGATTACGCAACAGCCGTTTCTTAACTGTTTTGCGGTGATCTGGAGTATACACACGCGTAAAATATATAAAAAAATATCTCACAGATTTCTGCTACATTTGTTCTATTGTAGACTTTTTCTTTTCGACTGTGCTTATTGTCAAAGCGCAGCCATCGAAAAAAGTTTAAAATGAATCTACGACATGCGAGCTTGTTAAAACAGCTTGCTCTCTTCTGGTCACCATAAATTAGCAAGCTCCGTTAAGTTATCCACATCGTATCCAGGTCGTAAATATTATTGCCAAACCTGCTTTCAACGTATCCATAGAGAAAGTGCTAAAGGATAAAAATATTGCTGTCTGCTTAAAACATTTGTTTGAGATATTATTGAATTTCAGAGCTGCTTGTTATGACTGCCAATCTGAAAAAAATGACTTCTAATGTCTTTCCAGGAAACGGCAAAATGAAACGAATAGACTATTAGCCGTAAACATGTCGTTTGCGTTCCCATGAAAACAAGCAAATTTATTTAATAACGAACATATATTTAGGCCTACTTGTATTAACTCAGCAAAAAAAGAATGAAAGAAAATTTTTAAAAATAGAGCTCTAAAAATGAACTTTTACATAATGTTGATTTTACAAATGTTAAAATGGAACAAAGAACGGGTCTCACGCTGTTTAAAAATATTAAATATTGTAATGCCAAAATTATGCGAGCTAAAAAAGAAATGTTAAGAAAATACTGAAATGCTTAAAAAATTAGCGTAGGGACACTCTCAAGTTAATAATTTTTAAATTGCATTCATTTACAACGGTATAGCATCGGCAGCGAAAAATAGTTTTTAAATTGTTTGTGTAAGGAGCATTAGAGTATGCCATAACAAAAGCAATCCATTATTTTTAAGCTTTTTTAGACTTTTCTGGTAATTCTTAAAAAATTCTCTGTCTAAAAACTGGTAAAACCGCGATTGTTCGTAAAAGTTGCTTCTATTAATTAAATAAATATCTATTTATAAACTAACTTGAAACAAGCTGTGTACAATGCAGACTTGGCCATTACTATAAACTTATTATCTTCTTGGTTTTTTGCAAAAAATTGAATTTTGAACGATTCTGGGCATAATTCACTAAACTTAACTTCGTTTAAGCACAAAGGTATTGTAAACGCGCCTTTAAGAAAAAAATAAGATACATGTAGCAAGAGGCTAATAAGCTTATAGTTATTATTAGGTTTATCCACTAAAAGGGTAGTAAGATCCAGTAAAAAGTTAAGAAGAGCAATTTTTAAGGAACAAAGTTAAAAACAAAGGAACAAAGGAACAAATTTGTTTTTGGCCCAAGTTTTTTGTGTCATTGCTTACTGAATTGAAACAAAACGTAACCGAATGGACATTAAGTCCAATGGACATTGAAGATGGTTGTCCTATTTTTACTGACACTGTAACATAATCATTTTAACCTTATGTGACAATTACTTAAAATTACGATAATACTTAATGTTAATACAAGCATTAGCAACGTATATTATTGGAATTTATCAGAGGTTTAATTGTATAAACGAGAATCATTTTACGCGATATTGACTTTAAATTTAATTTATATTATAAAATTAAATTTTATTCAGGAAATGTTCATTTTGACTGTTCACAATAAACTTGAGTTTAAAAATAGAAACAATGATAAGACTATTCACCAATTTGAAAAATTCTAAGTTTGAAAAATATATAAAAAAAGAAATACAGAAAAACAAATTTTTTGTGAACAAAAATCGAAAATGTACTTTATATATAATTTTTAATTTGAAATTGCTCATGATTTAAGTTTTTACAAAATTGCGCTCCCTTCATAATTTATGCACGTTTATTTTAACTATAAAAGCCAAAAGTAAAACATCAATAATTTTTTTTTTTCTGTAAAGTAACTGATATAATTGTTTTAGCGTATTCTTGCGAGAAAACATAAAACACATACAAGAATTTTTAAAGACAAAGCTTATGTGATTTCATTCAACGAGAAAGTTCTCACCTGATTCGTCGTAACTATAAACTGTGGATGTTAGAGGAAAAAAACAATTTGTTTCGTCTAAACAACAACAATAACTAAAAAACAATTTATTATTTTAAGCAAATGCAAAAAAAATAAAAAAAAGGAAAAAAATATTTCTCGACAACTTCATTTTTTAATTTAGGAAGAGAGGTGATTTTTAAAATCCACTTAAAAATTATAGCAAGCAAAATTAAACATTTCATTTAGTTTGTAAAATTTTTTTATTAAAAAGCTGAACGTTTTCGACTATCATCAGTTCTTATCAAAGCATCTAAAATTATTTAAAATCATCTAAAAATTTTTAACCATAAACGACAATTACAATCAATTAAAATATAAAAAACAACAATTTTCTCAAGTTTATGCTGTCACTGTTATTACTAATTCAGTTTATAGGCAAAGACAATTACATAAAACAACGTCAGAATTCACAGAAAAAAAGGAGAAAAAAAGAGAAAAAAAATAATAATAATGCAAATCACATGACTAAATTAGAAGAGTTGTAGTAAAAAAGACGAGCCATTTTCATACAGTTGTTTATTTAATTTAGGTTGATGTTTTTTAATTATTAACGCTTCGTGAATTTTACAGTCGTAATCTGATGAACATTTCTTTATAACACTAAAACAATGTATTAAGCTATCCATATCTTTTTTATTACACAAATTGCATTCAATAATATGATCCTTTATTTTGCTTTTGACCGAAGAGCCTAAATTTAAGTGTTCCTTTGCTCTTGTTATCACATGACGTGTTGACTTACCGATGCGGGTCTGACTTATTTTTTATATTTTAATTGATTGTAATTGTCGTTTATGGTTAAAAATTTTTAGATGATTTTAAATAATTTTAGATGCTTCGATAAGGACTGATGATAGTCGAAAACGTTCAGCTTTTTAATAAAAAATTTTACAAACTTCATTTTTTGTTAGTGAAAGGTTTCAATATCGAAGATATAGGTTTCTTTCATAAAGCCCATTTCAAAGTATTTTATTAATATATTTGTGATGTTGTCGAGAAAAAAATAAAAAACTAGAAGTACCCACTTTTATGTATTTTCTTGAAATCAAGTGTGAAATATTTTTTCTAACATTTTTCACACTAGAGCAGCCGAAGCGGTCAAATTGACCGTTTCTGTATTTGAGTGTTGTGGCTTTCGAAAACGACAAAATTATTATTATTATATTCTAGATAAACGATTATAAAAAAATCCAAAATATAACCTCTACATTCAAGTAAAAGTACAAAAAATTGTCTTGGGATCCAAACAATTAAACAACCGTAAAATTCATTTTTTTGTTGCTTTTTTGTCTTTTCCCAGTTTCCAAACTTCACCATTTCATCTCGTCTTTTGTCTAATCTAGCTTTGCTAGAAATATGAAGTTTTTAAACTTTCTCAACCAATCAATGGGGTATTGAAAAAAAAGTTACTGATTGCATTGAATACCAAAATTTTAATCGCGGGTTCAAACCGCCACAACTCTATACATTTGCTGAAACAAATTGTGTCGTTCTAAAGCTTTACGGCTTTTCTGCTTTATTGCTTCTGCGTAATCCATAAAAAATAATTTAGAAAACGGATCAACTCGAACAGTAAAGGCGGTCATTTTGATTTACAAATTTCTGGCTTCCAACCTTTCGGCGGCGAGCCATATTTGACTAACGTAAATTGTTAATTGTCAATCCCCGTATTTTGTGAAATTAGGCTACGTAAACTAAAGAAGTAATCGCTCCTTTCTTTTTTGAAAAAAGTATAAGTGCAGAAATGGATATTATTTAAAGACCAAAAAATTAAAAACTTAAAAGTCTTCATTTGTGAAATTCCACGGCTATGATTTACTTGCTCGGCTTGAAAATATTTTAAATAAACCAAAATGGCCCTCGACTTAAAAATGCTGGACGCCCCTGCTGAAGCGATTTAAATAAGCCCAAATCTACCAAAAGACGGCAGATTATCTCCAATTTACAGAATGGTCCGCAATGTTATTGTTTTGTAATTTTCATTTAGAATTTTTATGCAAACAAGACAAAGAAAAATTGATTTTTTTGATTTTTTACATTTTTATCTCTATATTTACACTTCTAACTTGCAGGAAAAGCTTCAGAGAAGCTATACATAGATCAAGCAATTACCCCGACCTGCTTCCAGAATGCCAAGATATTGCTGTCCGTTTGAAACTTTTCATTTTGATTATCAGTTGTATAAAAGTATGATTGAAATTCAAACCCGCTCACCAAGATTACTAAGCAGGAAAAAGTGTCCTAAAATTTTTTTCCTAGGACATTACAAAGCGGCCTGAGTAGGTTTTGTACCGAAACCATTTCAACCACAATTACGACGCTAGTAGCTATTCCACCACACTGCCGACATTTAACAATGTTGGTGGAAAAGTAAGCTGCAAAAATTAGCATGTTGTCCAAGAAAAAAGACTGAGGTTAAAAAAGAGAAGCTTACCAATCTGGATTGTTTGTTTTTTGTCTATTTCTGCAGTAACTATAGATGACAATATTTTTTAAAATGATATCGATTAGCGGTTATAAAATCTTAAAAAATCGCATGTACTGACCACTTAAAATTTGCTTGATGAGAAAAATTATGGAGTGAGTGACAAGGAAGCAAAAAAAAAGATTCTGATTGGGAGTTGGTATTTTTCAAAAAAAGTTAACAATAAGAAGAGATTAAAAAAAAGCATTTTTTTTCTCAGTGAAACTACTGCTTTTTCTGTGACTTGTAACAGTGATCTGTATCCGAAAAGTATATCTAGTAAAAAGAAGATTGAAAAAAAAGTATCTGAAAAAAACTTGCAGAACCAGCAAGGAATGGTTTAAAACAAAACAACGCCGCAAACTGTAAACAAAATTATAAAATGCGTCGTAAATGCGATAAAATTGTGTGTAGCAGGTGCAAAGCCTACATTTTCATCAAACTTGTCATAAATAGATCAGTAAAGAAATAAATTTACGTACGCGAAGTGGCAAATGAGTGCGAGTTTTCAACTAAAAAATATTTTAAAAGAAATTTTCGTTGGGAATAGTTGTAGCAAAAGAAATCTGATGCGCATTCTTGACCAATAAATTGCATAATTTCCCCTCTTTTATCAAGAATTACGCTTCAAAAGACGTATGGTCGAAATGACCGTTATGGCTCTTTGCAGCAATCGAAAACGTTGGCTGTTCCAGCGCTAAATCATCAATGTCTTACATTTGGCAAGGTACAACTTTCACAAAATTAATAATAATGAATATATGATGTTTTGCCAGTAAATAAATATTTAGCCATGAATGTCTGGCGCTGTTGATAGGCTGCGACCGAAAATTGAGTCAATTTGAATTTAAACAAATTCTTATTGTTTTTGTTTTTGTTTTGTTTTAAAGCTATTTATCAAGTAAATTAGTAACTTTTCTGTGCAACTGGATTTGATAAATGGTTTTTTAGTTTAAAGTTATGCTAGTTGACAGTAGCAAAGAAAAAACAAATTAGTTTGAATGTCTTAGGAATACTAAAGTTATGGAAAAACTCAAAATTTTTTTAATATACAAACTAAATTACTGTTTGTAAATTTCTTTAAATTTTTTTTAAGTAATCTATGGTCATAAATTTTGTTACGCACCTTAATAGAATGTAAAAGGTACAAATGTATACATTTATTGCAAAAATTAAAATTATGACTTAATTTATTTCTAATGCAAAAACACTTGTGGAATGTTAATAATGTTATTCAAACTCAATATTTATGCAAATTAAATAATACTAAAATAATTATTGATATATTATTTTCATTATTATAATCATCATTATTTATCTCCCGAACTTGAAGAAAAGTTTTGA
The DNA here is from genome assembly GCA_963680785.1 of Diplosoma virens. Classification (NCBI taxonomy): domain Eukaryota; kingdom Metazoa; phylum Chordata; class Ascidiacea; order Aplousobranchia; family Didemnidae; genus Diplosoma; species Diplosoma virens. Next base: position 39,115,873 of record OY796883.1, read on the forward strand.
TAACCCGGAAAAAAATCGGTTAGGTCAGGGTAATTGCAAGACTGTGTAACCGTCATGCGAATACCCAATTTCTAAATCAAATCCGGGATTACGCCAAATAAACACAAGAAAAAGTTTTAACATTTAAATTTTTTTTAAATGATAACAAACGCAAAAAATTAAAATGCCGATTTTAATTGGTCCAGACGACATTTGCTTCTCGTATTCCAATCGTGAATAAATTTTATACATGTTGTTTTTGCACGACCAGCCAAAACCAAAACTGCTGAAAAGGAAAGTATCTACGCATTCAGTTGTTAAGGTAGAGTCTGCTGATTGATATGCGTCCAGTCTAAAACCAGCACTGTATTGAAAGAGCTTCCCTTTGTTTCCTGATGATTTCTCGCATGTTGATAGGAGCTGTAATGCCAATGCTTCCAATGTACATTGCTGGGTTGGGAAAGCGTTAACACACTCACCACTTCCTTCCAATGCAAAGGATGCCGACAGCTTTCTACTCTGGCTGCTAGAACATATTGCCCCAATCAAGATCTAGCTAGTTAGTTTTTGTAGTCGCATACTTGACTGACTTTTAAAAACTTTTAACAGACCACAAAATCGACTAGCACTTATTATATCTCTAAGATTAAGTTTTCTAGCGCCAAAGAGAGGTGTTAACTATTGAATATTTTGCAAGACCAAATGAAGTCAGTACTTTACTTTTAATGAACAAATTTACAAAAAAATCGCCGCCGTTTGATTAACTTGATTTCAACGCGGTTTGTTGGGAATTCTGCAACGTCACCCAAAAGCAGCCAGAAGCACTATCTAGCGCGGCAGCCACAACAAATGAACAATCTGATGTAAGAATGAACAAATCCTTTGTGCAATCTTTCTGCAGTCTCCTTAAAACACGAATTGAGTTTGGTTGCTATACACCTTTATACTTGTAAAACTAGAAAGGAAACAGAGAAATCGATAGTCTAAAGCAGCTCAAAGCTTCGCTTTTTCACAGATTTGACAAAAAAAAAAGATTTTAAACAACCTATCTAGTAGATCACAATACTTCCCACATTACTGTCACGTTTCAGATCACTAATTTAACTTGGCCAGTCAAAAATGGGCGAAAACTTTGACCGCTTATTGTTTCAACTTCTCCTTCAAAAGTGTCTAACATTTGGTGAGCCACAAATTCAGACCCAATAAACATCTTTAATTTCGATCCCAAAGCCGATGAAACTTTTTGAGGATCCAAATAGTTATCAACAAATTTCTCTTCTTTTTGGCCCTTACAAGATTTTCAGAAGGCTTATGTAGAGCTGCGTCGAACCAATTATTGTTCAATTGCTTCTTAGGAAGAAGGCTGGGTTTCGATCCACAATAACAACCGTGTGATTATTTTGGATTAATTAACATCTAAGATTTTTTTCAGTCCTAGAAGAAACGGCGCCATCCTTGTAAATCTGATGGATGCATACAAAAAATCTGTCACTACTGCTAATAGTAGCACATGCATATAACATTTGGAACTTGTATGCAATAAAAGTTTTATTATTACTACCGGTGGAAACAAGCAAAGCAGGATCCAATGTTTGAAAAAGACGTTTAGCTGTGTACATTAAACCTTGAACATTTACTAAATTTATTTGCCAAGTTTTACAGAAAAATGAGAAATCAACTTTTCACACTCTACCCGATAAGCAAGCGGTATTTAGAAAAAACTTACTTATAGGTCAAGACACTCCACTTCTCATTGTCCAGTCTCGGCTAATGCAGATTCATTTCAATTGGTTAGAAACGGGAAGTACAAGGCTGTTGACTGCAAGTCATCGCGTGTAACAAAAACAATTGTTTTCCGAATCGGCAAGTAGAGTGTAATCTCTCTAGAAAACGTTCTTGTGTTCTGTAGGATACTATTCTGGATGCTACACCTTCTTTACCAGACGTGACCAAAAATAGATGGATTGATGGTTTGAAACAGTTCAAAGCATTGATTTGTAACTCTCTAGTTAAAAAACATGGAGTATACTGAACAAATGTACTGGTAAATTACGGCAATTCTTATAGGTTTAGCTGATGCTATTTAATCTGAACAATTTGTCGTCGTCGTTGTAAGAGCATCTACTTCAAGTCAATCACAAACAGAACTGGCGCCGAGGATGTATCCGTTTACTACCCAAGGCTGCTGTACGGTCCGGATCATATACTGGCAGTGATGGTGTTGAGTCAGCATCGGGCTTAGTTATCGAAAACCGTCAGACCTTGAGCTCCATGTTGTGCACAATGTATAGGGCAGGCTATTAGGACGTGGTCTGCGGTTTGTTTAGCGGCGCCGCGCTTGCAATTTGGTAAAGGAGCGAGACCCCGTTTGCGCATAAACAAATGGAATTGCCCAGCACCAGTTCGCAGGAGATTGTGCTTGACCTAAGGTGTTCGGGGAAAGCTTATTCCCACAGGTCTTATTGGTCATAGGTATGCCTAGTTTGCAAAGTTGTTTAATAGATTCCGAGCAGCAGACATAAACGAGCGTCTAGATCTTGGTCTCTTTCAGCAAGCATCTGAGGACCTACTTATGAGACAATACAGGATATAATCAGGGTCTAGGGATACACGGTAAGAAAAGGAGAGTTTCTCTCCTAGTCGGCAAAGCTCAGCTGATTTGTCCGTAGGGGTAAGCGGTCCGTTGGAGTGGAACGCAAACATTTAAGAATATGCGCAAGGCATGATTCAGGACATTGTCTATGAGACGAGTGTGAACGCTGCAACAACAGACTGGTGCGAAGTACTCAGCTGTTGATTAAATCAGAGATAGGAAAGCTGTGCGCAGTGTTTTGGCACTAGCACTCCATCCTGAGCCTACAAGTCGGCTCAGCAGTGTGACGCGTGAAGATAGTTATTTCCGCAATGCCACAAAATGATGATAAAACGTAAGCAATCTGTCCAATTTTACCCCAAGATAAAAGGGGTTGGACAAAATGGTAAAATAGCTGTTGTAGATTTTTAGCTCATTTTGGGGCTTTTTAAAGCTGTTGGAAATCATTGAGGGAAGGTCATACGCATAGATGTTAAAAAGAAAGGCAGCCAAGGCTAATTCCTGAAGAGCGCTGTTTTTCAGACTGCGTAACTTGCTTTGCTTGCTGTCACCGGTAGTATAAGGGTGAAACTTCAATTTTTGACAATCTTCATAATCATTCTAATTATGTACTTATATGGCAGCCTCTTCAGCTTGCAGGTAAGGCCATAGTGCCAGAGAGTATCATATACCGCTGTCAATTGACAAAATATGACATCCGCCTTTCTAGCTTCGAAAGAATCATCGATATTCTATGTCATCCGAACGGCTTGATCCACGGTTGACTTTCCGCATTGAAATCCATCCTGTTCTTTAGGAAGCAGTGGATCAATAATTGGTTTAACCCAGGCATAGACAAGTCTTTCGAGGATCTGTTGGAAAAGCAGAGCAGAGATATAGGCCTATAACTCTTTGGGTCCCCAATAATTAAAGTTGAAGTTGACAATTGAAATTGTAAGTAAAAAAATGCTGAAGAATTTAGGGATTGCAGTTGTGTTGGTAGATGTTTGCAGACATTAACTATTTTTAACAATTAACGTCCAGGGCAGTTTTGTCCTAGCATTTCCTTGTCTTGAAAGCAACGCTTGCCAACTAGAAGGCCGGCTGAGCAGCGGAATAGATAGATATCTTTTTTTTGAAGTTTTGATTTAGGTTTGTCATGCAAACGAACAAGAACAAACTTACTCACGGTCCAGGCTGCAAAAAAAGAACTGCTATCTGGGCTTAATGTACCCGAAATTAATACAAGCTAAATTAATTTTGATTAAACATACTTGTTGAAAACAAATACTCCACGCTATCATGACGAGATTGATTAGTTGGCAAATAATCTTGGGTGCATTTACGAAGCTTTTCAAGGATCAGCATTTTATTGGGTCCCGTAACTTCATAAAAGTTGGATTTTTTGTGATTAAACGAAACGATGTTTTGAGATTTCATGTCAACAAAATTTATTGAATCATCTTTTAAGCAGTTTTTCACAAGATTTAGTACGTAGTTAATTGATCCATAAAAAATGATAACGTACAAATAGAAATTATCTGTGAAGAAAAATTTAAACAATTTTCACATTTAACTTGACAATCAAATTCTTTATTCCTTCTAAAACAATAAATAAATTTGGAAGCTAAGTGGCAGTGGCAGTGCCGTTGTAGAGATACAATGCTATTTTGTGATCCCGTTAGCGTGCTTCTCGTTTCCCCGTGAGTCAGCACCGACGTGTACTGTATGTTTTCTCTATGTTTAATTTTTGGTTTGTTTTATTTATTTACAGATTACCGCTTTTTATCGCTTCACTTAACTATTTATTTTCATTTACATCAAACATCCTAGGTTATTTTGACTTTTCCTTCATTGAAGCCAGAAGCTCGTTATTCGACAATTTACTTTGGGCAATCGGCCAACTTCAGGGTCGTTTACCGTTACAACTATAATTAGATTCGTTATTACATGAAATGCTGATTGATTTTGATAGATAAAAATATTTAAAAAGATTGGATTCAAAAGATTACAAATAATAGAGCAATTTTAGAGAAGCTTTTTTTAAATTTCTTGTAAAAAAATTGTTTGCTAAATAAATCATTAAGATTTAAAAATCAGGCAATTGTATAACTGAACATTGCGTCTGCCAGATTTTTCAATTTTTTATTGTAAAACAAAATTTTCATCTCAAAAATATGCAACATACGTTTGATCTTGCTTAATCGCACAATACAAATTTTTTTATTACAAAAGTTTGATGTCAAAAAAACTTTTTTAGTTATATTTTACGCTGCACGCTGCACGAGCGCCTCAGCCAATCTTAAAACAAAGAACTTTATAATATTTTTCTCTTTTTTATAGAGTAGACAACGTTTTTCCCCTAACTTTGACTAAGGCTTTGTTAATTTTCTGTTCTTTCAATTTTCCTGAGTCGCAAGACAATACCGGAAGCCTTATACGTAGAGCAACCATTAAGTAATTGGTTAGAGTACTAATTGGAGAAGCCGTTTTGGCGCCAGTCTATTTGAAACTAGCAGAAAGGTTTAAATAAAACAGTATAATCAATTACCCTAACCCTAACCTAACCCCTAACTCCTAAACCCTAACTCTTTTCAAGCTTATACAAATAGGAAAACGACACACTTCCACAATAGCTGGCGCCAAAACGGCTGAGCCAAATCGTCCCATCCCGTAAGTAATTGCACCGATCTACTTTCTGCTTTGTCAGGATATATTGCTGTCCGCTTCAAAAATTTTAATTGCTTTTTTATAGTTTTTATTTAGTGATGTAACTGAAACTTAGAGTTACTTGTTAAAACTGCCAAGCAGAGAAGTATATCGAAAAATCTTTTTTTGGTCAAAAGAAAGGCTCATAGCTAACCCCAATAATATATACGTATAGTTGACTATAGCTAACTGCATGAGTTTATAAAGAATAGCTGAAAACTTTGTTGCAAATATTTAGGGTTTGATTATTTATTACTTTGCTTGGAAATGAATCACGTCCCAGAAGAAATAATTTCGTTTTAAAAAATTTGATCACACTGGGTGTAATTAGAGAAATAAAACTTTTTTTTCTATCCAGCTGCAGTTTCATTAAAAAGCATTGTACAAGCACTTTTTAGGTATGCAGGTTACTAAAACTTGAAGTTGTGCTAGAGCAAAGCGATTTATAAAAGTAGTATAAACAAGATTTGTTCATTAAAACGATGATGGTTCTATGTTCACTTTAACAAAAATGTATCTTACTTTATCTTAACAATTAATAGTCGTGTTTTCGCACGGTATCGCCCATCCACAACAAATTTCTGCATACCCAAGGGAATGTAAAAGTTTTTTGTAATGAAGAAGGCTTCATTACAACATTTAATTTAAGGCGAAATTAAAAAAATTAATCATTATTTGAATTTTCGTTATCACAATTTTTTTAGGATTTTTAAAACAACTTACTTATTCCGTCGCTCCGGAGGCAAAACTCGGGCGGAATTGAATGTAAATTAATGCTTGGATCAAAATGAAGCCTAAGTACATGCACCGTGTCACCAATATTATCATCGGTTATTTGATAATAACCATAATATTCCGAGGTTAGACCAAAGATATTTGGTATTGATAATTTTCTCAACCGAGTTTTCACATGTTTTAAGAACGCCTTGAAAGTTTCTGGATGTTTTTTTAAAAGAACAGATAAAGGAATTCTATATAATCTGTGATCGATAGTAAACATTACCAATTGACTTCGTAATGCTGTAAAAAATATGCATATTTTTATGTAAAGTTAATCTAAACATAATTTTACTATTAATAGAAGGCATCAACTCTGTTTGGAAAGATTTTAATAAAACTTCAGAGCAGCAATTAAATTTATTTACGAGCCACGAAAGTCTTTATGAAAATCTCAGCAACCAGCCTTTTTTGTCAAACTCAACGTTCAAATAAAAATCCAAAAGTTATTTTCAGATGAGTAAAAGGTAAAGGGCAAAAAAAATCAACGTTTTCTTAAAAGAAAGAATCAACAACTTTTTCCTATCAAACTAATTTTTCATTAAGTATTCTATTTCGTATTCATAATGTTGTTCAAACTTGCAATTTTTTGATTTCAACAATTTATAACAAAAGCATAAAATAAGGCGCAGTTTACATTTATTGATAGCAACACAACTCTTTTTGGCTAACCGTGGAACTATAGACCCTAACCATGTACTGCATGGGTTTTATGTGGATATTTAAGTGTTCTCCAATGAAACGAAGATCTGAACGCTCGTTTGAACCAGCTGTGCCAAAATCATTAAACAAGCTTACTAAGCAAGGCATCTACGCTTCCCAGTGAACAAATCATAGATGGTACATGGCGTACTGTGAAAATACATCTAGTCCTGGTGCTTTTTTACCCATGACTATTACCAGGCCTGTTAGAATGAGCTTGCGCCAAACAGCTTGGGTTGAGCTCAATCGCCTAGAGACTAGTGTCAAATGATTCTATTTCTCCATGCTTAAATGAGATTTACATGGAATCTCGTTTCTTCACGGGATTGTGAGTCCGCCGACACTGAACAAACTGAAGACTAAAAAATGACAAGTGCCTCATATATTTGACACTATATTGAGCAGAAGGTTTGTTGTTTTTAATAACAAAATTCAATGCTGGATCAACGATATTAATGTCAGAATTTGATCTGGACAGCAGAGCAGCCTAGATTAGTAAAGAAATAAACCTTTGAGCCCCAGTCCTGTTTGTAACTGATCCAGAGTGGATTCCTTTCCAAACGTTGACGACGACGCCAATTTAGAGAACAACGTTATTTTGATATTTGATTTTTTTTTAATTTTTGGAAGTTTGGGAGGTAAACATGATATTCGCTCGTAAGGTGTGATTTCACATAAGTTAATTTCTCATAAGAATGAAATGTTAGATGCTACATGGTTAGCAGTTTCACAAAATATACTATTGCTACAATTTGTAACGCAGGTCAAACTCTGTTGAAGTGGTTTTCAAAGCGGCGTGCTTTCTAAATAAATTTAAATGTTGTACTTTTATAATTGACATTAGAATTAGAATGGACGCACAAGCTGTTTGATCAATAAAACACTTACTCAACTTTTTAATTAAAATGAAAAATTTTAAACTGTGTCTATAGCAGCGATGGCCTTACAAAAAGGGGATCGGTGCAAGATAAGTAAGGGGGGCCATTATTTAGTGTATTAGAAAAAGGTAGCTGAAGTAATTTTTAGTATATGAAAGCAAAGTGATCACTAAAAAAAAAAAAAAAGATATTTTCACTTCGAATCAATATCGGATTTCCTCATTTTCGTCCCAAAATCATAGTGTTCTCTAAAAAAAAAGGTCTTCACTTGTGGTAGTATATGGTGTATAAACTGTCATCAACCAAGGACGCCCTTTTTTTCAAAAATTTTTTCTTTTCTTTTTCACATGCCATCGACGTCTTGGTGCTACTATGAAAATATAGAGCAATTTCTTGTGTCGGGGAGCCACTTTTTGATCTGTTTTAGGGGGGCTTAGTGCGGTCGCACCGTTCGCACCCTATTTAAACCATCATGGTCTATAGCGTCATATTGCTAAAAAATCAAGCAAAACAAACGATAAAAACTAAAGGTCAACAGAAAATTATAAGTTTTAGTGAGGTGCTAGTTCTACATTGTTTAGTCTATCACTTGAAATTTTTTTGGAAATTACTCAAATGCCTATTTTGCCTTTGGCCAAAACAAGTTTTGTGGAACAATTATTTCTACAAATTTTTTCTTTTTTCTCAGTTACTTAGTAATAATTGACCAAAGTGTGGCTACAGTAGTATTTGCTCTCTTGACAATGGTTGGCAAGTTTTTTTCAAATTGTTTTTCGTTCGATTCAATGGAATTGTACTGACAGGACTGCAGCTTTATTTTGCTTGAATTAAAAAAGAGATTAGGTCCTAAAATAATTGTCTTTATCTACTCCAGGCCTGCACAACTCAAAAATTGCTCGGGCCACATTGACTTCAGAAAATTTGCCGAGGGCCGCATGAATATTATCTCTGCATTAAATTACTAGTTATAACGCAATTAGGCATACCAAAAATTTATTAGAAACTTATGCACACTTTAATCACAGACACTAATGCGAAACATTACACCGCTTTCCGGCAACAAGTTCGTCATAATCTGGATGCATATGAGAAGTGGATATTTTTAGGATGTCCTCCAGACTTTCATTAGACAAAGAAGAGCGCTGCTTATTCTTGTTCATGTTCATAAGCGAAAAAGTTTGCTCACATATATAAGTGCTGCCGAAAATACTCAGCGTTTTCTTTGCAAGTCCGATAAGATTTTTATATCTATCACTATTCAGACTTCTGTAGAAGTTCAGCAGGCTGCTTTCTCTGTGTTTAATCTTGTACACTGACGAGGTTTGTAAGTCGATTACCTCCATCTGCAGTTGTATGGGCACTTCTTCTGGATTCATAGAAAATGGGTCTTCAACCAGTTTAAATAGGAGGTTATCTTCCTCAGAGAAAGTGAGTCGTCGGTCAAACTCTTGAAACAGTATCTCAATTTGCTGTGCGTATTTTTCTCCTTGCTCAACATATTGGGATTGGGGAATATATTGTGCACATGTAGGGAAGTGACTCATTTCACCTTTTAGGAGCTGACTTTTGAAAAGATGTAGTTTCATTTTGAAAGCTTTCACTGCTCCTACCAACTGAAATATTATTAGTTCTTTTCCCTGAAGCTGCATGTTGAGATCGTTCAGATGAGCAGTAATATCACAAAGGAAGAATAAATCGTGATTCCAGGGTTCACTTTCAAGCTCTTCGAATTTTTTTGAATCATTTTTAAGGAACTGTGAAATTTCTTCTTTCAAAGCAACAAAACGTTGTAGCACTCTTCCTCGGCTCAACCATCTTACTTCTGTATGGTATACTAGGTCTTCATATTTGGCATCCACCTCTTCCAGAAATGCTCGAAAGGTTCTATGTTTCAGAGCGCGAGCGCGAAGGTAGTTTACAATTGAAACTACCACAGACATTACGTGTTCAAATTTTAAAACCTTACCACACAAGGCCTGCTGGTGTATAATGCAGTGGTGTGTGATTATGCGCCTTCCAATGAATTCCTGAATGAGAGAAACTGCTCCAGTATGTTTTCCACACATAGCTGGAGCACCGTCGGTACAAATGGCCACTAAGTTAGTAAAGCTGTATGCCAACTTGTTGTTTACACAGTTAATTAATTCAGTACAGATGTCTTTCCCGGTAGTACGGCCCTTCATTGATTGCATGCCAGCAAGTTCTTCAGTAATATTAAAGTTCTTGTCAACGCCTCGAATATATATGAGAAGCTGAGCTGTATCGCGACAATCTGTACTTTCATCCATAGCCAATGAATAAAAGCAAAATTCTTTTACTTTCTGCTTTAACTGATTCATTAAGTTGGCAGCTATGTCACTTACCCTCCTTTGTACGGTCATGCGTGAGAGACTGATGTTTTGAAACATTCGCAGCTTTTCTGGACAAAGCTCAGATACAGCAAGCAACATACACTTTTTCACAAACTCCCCTTCTGTAAAACACTTACCAGAAACAGCAATTTCCCTTGAAATCTTGAAGCTTAAATCCGTACCTTTTGCACTTTCGCTGCCGAGTACTTTGAAAAATTGCTGTTCCTTGCCAAGACTTTTTTCATGAGGCTTGCTGCTTTAAGGCTCTTTTCATTTTGATCTAATTTAGCAATAGCAGGATGCTGTGTTTCCAAATGTCGTCTCAAATTATATTCTTTGGGAACTGATATCCTTTCTCGGCACACCAGGCAGATTATTTTGTCTTTATAGGTTACAAACAAGTACTTGTTCGTCCACTCAGAGTTAAACGCTCTGTGCTCGCTGTCTATTTTCCTTTTCTTTCCTTCAGACATGGTTAAGTACGGTACTAAAAAACAAAATTTAACTGCAGGCTACAACTAAAAACACAACACAGGCTACTACCAAGCAATAAACAACACTAAAGCTATAACTGTAAAAAGAAGCAAATGCGCATGTTGAACTTCTGTATGATTAGCTCTCTTTAGTTTGTACACGTATCTGATAGTTCTTTCTTTGCCTGCGCAATCGCCTAGTAAAAAATTCCAAAATTTTCTGTTCTTAATGCTCTTTTCTGAATCATCGAGGTTAAGATCGTTAGCTATAAACCTACAACAAATTCTAACAAACGTAGGATTATGCGCTATAGCACCAATAACTGTTAAGTAACAATTGAAGGAAAAGATTTATTCAAAGTGCTTTCTATTACACACAGCACACGGAATACAGAAAACAGACATACTTCGTTTGTTGATCGACTTTGAAATGCTTTCGCGGGCCGCATGCGGCCCGCGGGCCGTATGTTGTGCAGGCCTGATCTACTCTTTGATCCTTCTTGAACAAAATTGTCATCATAAATTGCATGATCTTATCAGTTGGTGTCACACTTTGTTATAGTTTTTTCAGTCTTTTACAGTAATTTTTAAGCTTTTGATTATGACGTGCTTTATCTAATTTCTACGTAGTAATTACATAATCAGTAAACCACCCCCACTTAATTTATTTCTTCTTCAAGTTGTTCTTGTCAGTGATTATAAAAAGTCGTTTTGCTGTTTTATTCATGCGCATTGACTGACTGAAATTTTAAGCCATTGCGACGTTTATGCGGCAGTGAGACGTAATTTTTTCTAAATCGTTCAAGAAAAAATAAGTATATTTTCGAACTGTTAAGCAAGTTCGGTTTTATAAGTTACATAAAACGTTTACTACTTTGTCATATGACGGTATTGTGACGCCATAAATTGCTTGTTTGATCGCTAAACTTAGAATAAAATTTATCTAAGAATTGTTGTTTGTTCTAGTACAGGGGTTCTTATAGGAACCTTGGTGCTCCCAAGGCGGACCTGGGGCCTTTACGGGAGGCCACGAAAAGAATTTTTATTTTGGACTTTAATTTACTTTTGGGACAAACTTGACAAAATCACAGACAGTTTCAAAGTGATGACCTTTTTTTGCTGTCTTCTCTTGACTTTTGAAAAATATTCTATCCATTGGGATACGGGTGCTTGAGAATGTTTAAAAGGGGCCACGGACTACGAAAGAGTGAGAATCACCGTTTTATTATTTAAAATTTTTATTTTTGAAGTTTTCTAAGGAGTCATTTGTACTTAGCCAAACTTTTGAAGTTTTCTAAGGAGTCATTTGTACTTAGCCAAAACTAAGTACATTAGGAACATCAGTTTTGCAGCAAATTGTTTCCAGAGCCGGCATAAATGAAAATAAACACAAATCTATTTCTGAACTTGTATTTGGGTTACCTAGTTCAACAGTCTTTTTGGTTTCCCAAGTAAAGGTATGAGAGTTGGCAGACGCATATCACCACTCTATTTTGGAATTCTTCTTTCAGATTCAAGTAAATTGTTGGTATTGTGTAATCTAAAGAAATCTGTGACAAGGCATAATTTTGCCCACGACAGCACATTCCTATAAACCTATTTTACATATTGAGGATGAGTAGCCTACTGAGGAATAACTCCTCTCAACATAAATAGACCAAAAAACTACCTTCATCAATAATATTCTCCAGCTCAGATTACCGTAACTCTCTAAACTTCAGAAATAAAAGTTTTTTATTGTTTTTCCGCATACACTGCTAAAAAGAATCGGACAGCATCGAACCAGAACATCACAAATGAGGACAGCTTTATACTTCGTAACTGCGAACGTCTTTTTAAAGTTCGATTTAGCTAGCGCGAAAGCCTGCCAACATGATCTATTTTTACCCCGAGAAATCTTTTCCTCGTCTTCTTTCTCAGCATCAATCAATGGCTTGAGATCTAAAGCATGATTATCCCCTTCATGCTCAAAAGTATTTAACTCAAATTTTATAAATTTTTCTTGTTTAATTATACTTAAATGGATCAGTTAAAAGTAAATTTGTGTTTAAATCAATTTTTTTATACATTTTAAATCAATTCATCCAAACTCTTCTTATCTCAGGGTAAAGCCGGACAGATCGCTCATTTTCCAACACACTATCGTGTCATTTCGAAAAAACTATCTTTACACCTCACACAGCTGAACAACTTGTAGGCTCAGGATGGGGTGCTGGTGCCAAAACGCTGCACACAGCTTTCCTATTTCTGGTCTACTCAAAAATTAAGTATTGTGCACCATTTTGTTGTCGCAGCGCTCACACTTGTCTTATGCACAGCCTTGCGCATAGTCATCAAATGTCTGCGTCCCATTCGAACGGAGCACTTACCCATACTTTCAGGCATCAAGCCAGCTGAACTTTGCCTGAATTTACGGTAAGACAAGGAGCGATGCTCTCCTTGTCTTACCGTGGATCTTTGAACCCTGATCATCCTGTTTCATTTTTTAAGTAGGTCCTCAGTTGCTTGCCAAGAAAGACTAAGATCTAGACACCCTTTGCGCCAGCGGCGCGGAATCTATTAACTAACCTTGCTGGACTTGGCATCTGCGCTTCTCAGTGGACAAATTATAGATAGAACACGGAGTCCTGTGAAAATAAATCCTGGCTCCGTGTTTTCATACCCATATCCAATACCAGGCCTGTTGCAATGTGCTGGGCCAAACAGCTTGGGTCAAGTTCAATCGCGTACGAATTGGTGTTGGGCATTTCCATTCGTTAATGCAAAAATGGTGTTTGGCTCCTTCACCGAATTTTGAGTGGGCGCCTTTGAACAAACCGCAGACCACCTTCCAAAAACGTGCCCCATACATCGGAAACTACATGGGCACGAGGTTTGACGGTTTTAGATGATTAAAGTCAATGCTGGCTTGACAGTGTCACTGCCCTTGTTCTGTTTGTGTCTGACCAAAAGTGGATACCTTTTTAAACAACGACGACGACATTGAATGCAAGGGGCAGCTAGACGGAAAGAGTTAGAAATGTTACTTTTTAATTTCAATTGGTTGTTGTTATTTTTTTGGCAACGATGTCGACCAAAACGCACTTAAAGTAACAATGTGTTTATGAATAAGCAAAAAACCTCACCTGTAGTTTCACATAAAACATGTGAATTTGGTCTATTGCAATCGCTTCTTGTCCAAACTAATTTTGTGTTTTTATACTTAACAAAAAGACATTCCCCATTTCCGGTCACCCCAATGCCTCCAACAGATTTTATGAAAGACCCACTATCAATCCAAGAAAGTTTTGCGTCGATTTCTCTTGCCCCGACGTAGAATTCAAAATCAGTAGCTGTAAATGAATAAACAAGTAGTGGTTTAAAAGAAAAGAATCATTGATTTTTTTTTGCATTTTACAAATAAAATAAGTACATTCAAATTTAGATTATGACTTAAAAATTTGTAAAAATTTTTTACTTACTTATTTCACTTGTTAAAAAATATAAAATAGCTATTTCCTTTTTATTCAGATAATAATGAAAACGCGAAGTGATATTAACAACTCCATCAAAATTAACTTGTTATCTTTGTAAAATATTTTGATAAAGTTTTAATTATTCCAAATTTTAATAGATTCATACACTTGAAAATTGAAAAAAAATTTTGTAAAATTTAGAAGGACCTTCGCTATGGTACAAAAGTATTTGTTAAACTTTTTGATGTTTTAGGTATTTTTATCTTGGCATACCATATTTACGAAGTGGCAAATTGGGACGCTCGTTAAAAAATTCGTCAGTGTTCCCTACAAAAAAAAGGTCTTAGCTTTGGATCTGTCTCGGGTTTCTTAACTTTGGTTGCTAAAAAGTAGTGTTCCCAAAAAAAAAAGGTCCTCACTTGAAATCAGTCTCAAATTTTCCACTTTTCGTCCCAAAGTCATAGTGATCTCTAAACAAAAAGATTTTCACTTAAAATTGGAAAAAGCGGGACATTTTCATCAACGTCGGGACAAGGCCTAAAAAACGGGATTGTCCCGGCTTAACCGGGACGTATGGTAAGCCTATTTTTAACCCTTATTCGAAGTACTGAAATTACATACATTGTTGCACTAGTTTTCACAGTTTGCAGAAAGTCTATATTAGCGTATTTTTATCACAAATATGTTTCAAGTAATGTGTAAAAAACAAAAAACACAAAAAGACCAACGCTTTAACACTTTGACTGCTAAGCTGGTTTTCTAGAAATATCTTAGTGGGGCCACCAAAAAAATTTCGCCACGATCACAGAAAAGAACATTCACCGGGCGACACAGATATTTAGTGCCATGGAAATAGCATAGGACGTATACAACAATTGTTGCCAGCACTAAAAACAGACAAACAGCCTTGACTGCCATGTCAACAAACGTTAACAACATTTGTTGACATGGCAGTCAAAGTGTTAAGAAGATATGTCGGAAGTTTAAATGCTTTTTCTAAACTAACCTCAAAGCAGAAGGCGTGAAACTTAAGATTAATCAAAAACGTTTCAATCAAATTATTATGAAGAAAATTGAATTTATACGGCGACGAAATGGCTGAAAAAACTAAATAATTTTTTGCAAAAATGTCCTGAAAAATCCACTTATATGCAAAAAAATTTCAAGTTAAAATTGTCACAATCGGTTTAAAAAATACATCATCCTTCTTCAATGTTCCTATACTTTTTAATTTAAATTTTCAAATCTATTTTCCCCAATTGCATGTTCCAGTTTTTAACCTTTTTCTTAAACTATGATTTATAACTCTTGAATTCTGTACTAAAATAATAATGGCAACCAACAAAAAGTTTCTTAAAAGCAGAGCGTTTGCTTTAACTTGTCGAGATTCGAATCTTCGTCAACTCGCTTTATATTGAGTATAATCAGTGATGACCTTACAAAAAGGGGGAGTTGGTGCAAGAAAAAAAGGGAGTCTTCTTTTCAGTGTGTCATTTTTTTTGTCCAAAAATATAGTGATCTCTTAATAAAAAATCATCATTCTAATAGAGTACATAATCCCTAACTTTCTCTCAAAGTTGAAGTGCAGGCAATGGGATCGACGTTATAGTGCTATCATGAAAAAATAGAACAATATCTTGTTGAGGGAATCCATTTCTTGACTTTTTTTAGGGAGTGTCGAGCGGCGGCTTCTTTCGCTCCGTACTAAATTCAGAACTGGGTATAATTTGGGGACTTCGAACAAAAAGCAATTAAGTCGCAATTTACTACTTTTAAGAAAATTGCATTTAAAGTTTTGAAATAATTCATAAAACCAGGTTTTCATTTTTAACGCAATTGAGCGTTTAAATATTTTATCTTGAACTTCTTACGTCCTGTATAGATATTGAAGGACCCTCATATCAAATGTTTATAAATAAATAATAATTTAGAATTAGGCACTTTCGTGCCAATTTTATGGACTACGGCACATTTCAGTACAATTAATGACTTAATTAATCATAGCAAAACAACTTACTTGATTATGGATTATTTACTAGCAATTTCCAAGATATAATTGAAATATTTTCTTATTTGTTCTTTCTAATTTTTTTGTAACCACGTTAAAACAAAAGAAAGGGGCAAAAATATCTTAGGGAGAAGGTTCAATGTAAGAAAATAGCATAAGTTTTACTGAAAAAGAAAATTTTTGTAACTGTCGATAAAACTCATTGATATAAAGTATATGTATATAAACATTGTTTTTTTGCATCTCTATTTTTTCTTTTGATTCGTTGGAAGGCGCCGGAAGCGCTATACTTAGAGCAATCGTCAAAGCGATTTATCTGACCAGCTTTAGGAAAAGCCAACATGCTCTGCGGTTAAAATTTTTATTCGGAGAGATATAAATGAATATTATAACTGCATGCTAAGGGTGCCAAAAAGATGAAAGGTTGCAAAGTTTCTAGGCCGAAAAAATACAAAAAAATTATATTGACGTTTAAACGCCAATGGAAATCCAATCAAAATGCACAAAAAAATTGTTTTGGCGTTTAGACACCAATGCAAATCTAATTTTGGTATCGGCTATTGGTCAACATATGTTGGATAACAAGAATTGTGCGGAAAAATTCAAAGCTAATAGGTTCTTGATTTTAGCTACAGGACAATCATCTCTTCATCCGGCAACGCTTAAAGCCACGTTCATAAAATTACTTGAAAGTTTTCGTTGTTGCCAGAAAAAAATTTATGGACTGAAGCTTTCTCGCTTGCGGCGCAACGGAGCATGCAACCAATTTCGTTCTCTCTTTCTCTTAGCCAATTAACGACGCAATTAGTTTTGATGTTTCCTAACTTTACATAAACCTCATTATCGTGCAATTCATCATTTCCGAACATAACAACAATTTTTTCCGATCACAGTTGGCCGAAAAATTCTGAAGAAAACAGGCATTTTAAAGAATACCATAAATTAAAAGATTTATATTGTTTACGTCGGTGCTATTGATCAGATCAAAAATTTTTGGTTATCACTACAAGCCTTTTTTAAGTAGTTTTTTGTTTCAAGGTTTGAGAATCAAGCTAATAAAGCATTAGGCCTTGGTCAATGCAAAATGAGCATCTACACTGAGTGCTGTCTACATTAGCACATCTACACTAACCGGGAATTTAAAAAAGAGCCTACGCCAAGGTTTTCCATAGCCCGGAAATAGACTAGACATTTAATCTCACAATATATTTGTTAATTTGTTGAAATGATACGTTGTAGAATTACATACAAAGCTTGTGCTATGCAATTATTACACAAACTTTGAAAGCAGTAGAGGTAAATATTTTTGGCCAGTTGATGAAGTTATTTCATTTTGGCCATAGAGGTGAATTTAGTTTTTGAAATATTACTTTGATGGACTCTAGATTTGGGATCGGACTCGAAGCTCAACCCCAAGGGGTTATTTTTGACCCATTTATGATTATAAATTAATTTTATTCAGTCACTGAGAAAAGTTTTTCAACAAAACGTAGTGACTTTTCTTAATTCGATTTGTACTTATATGGTATATGCATAATTGATAAAATATAAAAACTTTTTTAAAAAAAAGGAGATATATCAAGAAGTACCACGTGGGTTAATTTCGACCCATTTAGATAAACATTGTGTTGCTTTAATATATTTGTAAGGAAAGTCTAGAAAAGAACAAGCATTTTTTATAGACAACTTACAATCAATTATTAAGTGTAGTGTTTCTCAAAGTGAGCCACTTAGCTACCCAAGGAGGAATTTGTAACCTGAAGGGAGGAAAAATTGTTAAGAGAGGAATTGGGGAGGAATGTGAATGAAATATTAAATTTATTCAAATTCATCTATGACATTATACTCCACATGCATAATTTTATATAAAAGTAAGAGTAAGAGCGTTGAGAACCACTGATTTAGTGTATTATCGTACATATGGCAACCTTATTTACATTTTAGGACAATTAGTTTTGTTCCAAACTTGGACTTGCCAGTCCTTTTAAAGAGTCAAAGAGTGAAGTTTGTTCAATTGACATTCATTTACATCTTTCAGAAAATATTTTTCATTTGATACATATTCCCAAGATATTAATTACTTTTGACCTTAATGGTGAAAAAATTTAACCTTCAAGAATCCCTCAATCTTTTACAAAGTAATGATATTTACTCATCTTGTGACGAAAGTGACTTTTATGAAACTCAAATGAGTGAGCTTTCCTCATCTGAAGATAGTGAGGAAGATGACTCTATTGTTGAAGATGAAAAAGTACGCCCTGAACAGGAAATTTTACCTAATGTTCAAGTAAGTTCATCTTCACATTTTAGTAATGAAAAAGTGCAATCTTGCAGTGGAGTTATATGGAAAAGACTTCAGGAAGGGCAAAGTTACAGAGGATGATTCCCTTCCGAAAATGTGTTTACCCCAAAACCAGGACCAACAGCATACAGTTGCAAACAAGTGACGAAAGAAAGTCTTCTAAGTGCTTTCCAATTATTCATAGATAATACAATGTTGAGATTAATACAAAAGTATACAATTCATCATGCACACCTTGATGATAAAAATTTCAATTGCTCTCTAGAAGAATTAGAAAATTTATTGGTTTGCAAATTGCTCGTGGTGTTTTAGAAAGAAAAAATACTCCAGTGAAACAATTGTGGAGTAAAGAATAGGATCACCCTATTTTTGCGAGTATGCTCAGCAGAAATCGCTTTGAAAGCATAATGAGGCATTTAAGGTTTGGTAACGTATCCAGTCGTACAGAAAGACAAAGTCAGAAAAGTTTTGTCTTATTTCAGAAACCTGGAATGCCTTCATAGAAAATTGTCAAAAGTGCTATGTCCCAAACCTAAATTTAACAATAAATGAACAACTTTTCCCTTGTAAAACTCGCTGTCTGTTTATCTAATATATGCCGAATAAACCAGATAAGTTTGACGTAAAATTTTGGCTATTAGCCGATACAAAATCATAATATTTGTGCAATGGAAAACCTTATTTAGGAAAAGATCCATCTCGAAAAAAGGAAAATGATCTTCCCACTGATGTGCGTCTTTCCCTTTTAAAACCATATTTCAAAAAAGGATACAATGTTACAACAGATAACTTTTTTACAAATATCAAACTAGCTGAAACTCGACTTGAAAAAAAATTATCATAGGCAATGTAAGAAAGCAAAGAAAAGAAATACCAAGTGTAGAATTAACAATGAAAAAAGTACCTATTTTTTCTTCAGAAATATTTTTTTCTCATTCAGACTTTTCACTTACCATATACAAAGCAAAGAAGAACAAAATTGTTAATATTTTAAGATCAATACATAAAGATGTCTCGATTGACTAGAATCACAAGAAAAAACGCCCTGAAACAGTTGAATATTATAACAAAACTAAAGCTGGTGTAGATGTATTAAATCAAATGTCTTGCTACCATACATGCAAATCAGCAACTCGAAGATGGCCAGTTGCATGTTTCTTCAACATTATTTATTGTGCTTGCATAAATGCCTTCATTGTCTATCTATAAATGTCACACTTCATCACTTATAATTTTAATCATAACATGCAGTTTATCCCCGTTAAAAGTAATTTATAGTTTTTTTATAAGAGAATAATTGCGTCTCTTGATCGCAGCTCTTGTATTATGCGATATACGTCCAATTTGTTCTATTGCTCGTTACATGTATCTTCTTTTCTCTCTGCGCCGACAGTATGACGTAATATGTTTTGTTCAAGCTTTGCTATCTCGAACGTAGTAGAATATTCGCGTATATATGCGCCAGGGGGTTTGAGCTAAATCTCGAATTTACGAGCACGTTTACGTCACGTGATTTTGGTTTCTGTATAAACCCGATGCGTAGCGAATTATTATGATTAGATGTGATTTGGAGACGACTCGAGTGGAAGTAATTGGTTGGGCGCGGAAGGCCCGTTAGTTTTTTATTGGTCGTCGAGTGTTGAATTTATTTTGTACCAGTAGCTGGGAGTTGTGTTCTACAGAGGTAGAATTATTTGTATTGATTGGGTCGAGTTATAGTGTTGATTTGGCTTTGCAATTTGGCAAAGCGTGGAATAGAATTTCGTCGGTCGTGATTTTTATAATACGTTTGTTGTTATTAAAGACAGTGGTCTCTGTTTGTTGTGAAGAAGAGTCTTCAACGAAATCAATCCGAGCTTTCGTTAAACCAACTGTATAAACCGTCAGGCTCATAGCAAGACTACTTCTTGAGCCGGAATAAAATAAAATTTAGACACAGCTTTGTTTCAGCGCAGGTATTCGGGTTACCTAGCTCAACTGGTCCTTTGGGATTCCCGAGCAAAGTCTGTGACAATAAAGAAGTTACTAAAAGTTCAATTTCAAGAAGACAATTCCTTTTAGAACTAGTAAAAGAACTATGCAGATATAGCAAAACTGCTGAACCTGTACCTACTGTACATCAAACCCAAAATGTTCTGAATCCACAAATTCACCAAGATCTCTGAAGCGCAAACACAGCCAAATGGATAATTGTCCCAATAAATCTGATAACTATTGCATCGAATGCAAAAAAGTTTGCTGTGGATTTCATACAAAAGCAAAAAAGTCAATTGTATCCTGTTCAAAGTGTGTTAAAAATTTATAATTTTTTTGCAATTGATTTGGCTTTGTCACTATATGTATACATATATATGAATTTTTGTAACAACTAAGTATGTGAAATGGGTAAAATGTTAATTTTTTTCAATAAAATTCTAGCAAATAAGTGCTTTTAATTGTCTATGTTACCTAGATATAACACAATAAAAAATATATTGAAACAAAAGCAAATTTAACTAATGGGTCAAAAATGACCCATTCAGTCCTTTTAGTTAGTCAAAAACCTTGGGGCTTCTAGTGTTAACTTAAAAATTTTGACAACTTCCATGTTTGCTTTTATCATCGACTTCACTTCAAAAAATATATGCTTTTATCTTGTAGTCATGTTTTAGTTCTAAACCTCTGAATAGTAGACCGATTCCTAAGTAGCAATGTTTGTCAAACGGCGCAGCTTATTAATGGCTGTGACACACATGTCGTTAAGATTATTATTTCGTGCTTATTTCTAAGATTTATGTTAAAGCTTATGATCTTTGTCTTAGAAAATTCAAATATGCTTATTTCTAACTAATTTGATTATTTTAAAGTAAACTTTTAAGTTTTGATTAAAATTGTTTATATTTTTCTTAATTTATGGGACAAGATTTGAAGAGCTTATCGAAGTTTAAGTTTTTTCGTGGTTTTGAGCGTAAAGTAACAGTATTAATGCCATAAAAAAATAATAATTAGTTAGTATATTTCTTTGTATATTTTAACGGACAAAGTACATTGGTGACAATACATTTTTTAGCGCACGGTAGGTTTAAACATATGTTTTATGTAGCAAAACAATTAGTAGTAAAAATAGATTCGATACAGATCAAACACCATTTTACGTTCCATTTCGTCCACCTAGTGTGTATAATTTTTTTAGGCCGAAAGCACTTCTGGCGAATGAAAATATTCGCGGTCCAACAAATGAATCAACGCCGCCGAATTTTACAAATACAGACCTTTTTTTGGTTTTCACTTGACATGTATATATAGTATATGTACGTATATATACATACATTTTTTTTTAAAACAGCGATTACTGCATTTATTTTAAGTCATTTTGGAAAAAAAACCCACAGGTCGCTAAAAACTTTTACGTGGGTCAAATGTGCCCCGCAGGGCCCTGTAACTTTTACTTTTATTAAAACCTTGTTTTGTTTTCATGTTTCCTGTAATTTTTTTAAAACTTTTTCACCGTGTGTATTTAAGCATGCACACTCAAATTAGTTCCTCCGAACTACAAAACTGAACTTAGAACAACAAAAGTACTTTTACAGCAATTTTAAAAGAAACAATTAATAAATCAAGTAAATTAATAAACAAAAACACGTAACAATAAAAAAAAAACTTTAGAAGTAATTCTAAAGTTTTTATACTTTATTTTTTTAATAAAATATTTCATTTAAAAACTAGACTATACGTACTTGTTTGAAAATAGATGCTAAACTAAAAAAAATAGACAAACACAAAAGCGCTGTGGCGCCAACTTATGGTCAATAATATTTTTAAACGTACATTCTATTTTTTTTATCTAAAAAAAACAAATAAGCTGTTGATATATATAAACTTTTGTATCTTTAAACAGACACAGCGTTATAAAGTATTTATAATGGTTTAGTTTTTAATAACTTTTCTAGAAAATTTCAAGTGAAAACCAAAAATAACTTTTACACTGAGGTTGTTTTTGGTTGAACATCAAATGAAAACCTTTTTTGTGGTTCTTACTTGATGACGTCAATGAAAACAGTTTCAAAACAACTGTAGCTTGCAAGTTTTGATGCTTTCTCATTTTTGGTAATTATCAGCGATCAGTTAGAATGGAAGCTTTATTTTTAATGCTGAGGAGTTCAAGCTTTTCATGTCTATAGTTTCAATTGTTTTGCTTTCTGTCATGTCAGAAAAAATCTGAATCTGCCAAAATAAGAGATTGCTTGCTGCCTAGCTGATTGAATTTCTGCCAAAATATGTTGAACAGAAACCATTTTTATTAAGAATGTTTGGTGCAGTCATACCAAAAAACATTGACAATACATTTTATAACAAAACATCACTAATTGTAAATAGTATATTTGTGCAAGCCGGGAAGTAGGGATTTAATAAATTCATCAATTAAGTTCAAAAATTTTGGTTAAAATCAGAGTTTTTTGGGCAACTACAAAGAATTATTTGGGAATTGATAGAAACTACATGCGCATGATAAAGTTTCCGAATCCCAAAATATGATTAAGATTTGAGGTATAGACTTTTTTTAGTCAAGACTAATATTTTGAGAAGAAAATATAAAAATTAGACGAAGTTTTAAAGTTAAGACTTTGTTTTAGTCTTCACCAGAATTTTAGGACAAAAATGTGTGACATTTTGTCTCATCTTTTCCAAAGCCGCAATATCGTGATTCTGGCAAACGTCAATGGCAAAACTGCATTGCCCCTCAAAATCTTTTCGACTGCTACGGCTATAATACGTACTAATTGAATTGTAAACAATTTTAGAAGCATCATCAGCCTTTGCACTTCTAGATCTGCTGCTGCAAAAGTAGCTTTTTTAACTTTTTTTAAAACTTTTTCAATCAATTTCGATTCAAAACACATTTTTAAATGTATTTCTTAATTTTCTTCTTTTTAGCCATAACTTACCCGTATACCTCCAAAGGGTTGCAGCGTGTTCGATATAATACTTATCACGTTCTGTTTCAAGCACTGCTAACCTAGCCGGGATCCGAAAATTTTTGCAACTTTTTTCGGCTTCTTCAAAAGTGCTTGCATTAAATGCATCTTGTGTAAAACCATCACTACCAAAATAAACTTTAGAATATTGAGTATTAACAAAAAAGTTTAAAAAGGACAAAACAGCTATCAAAAATAACATAGGATTATTTAAACTTTTAACTGAAACAATTTTTTAAGTTTAATTTTTTTATGCAATAACTTTTAGCGTTCTATGACAAAACAATGAAACCAGAAAAAAAGATCTTGTGCTCAAATTTCTTTTTTTTAATCACTATAATGTAATTAACTTTACTTACTAAAACACTGGTCTTTTTTTAATAGGTTGACCCACCTATCAATATAAGCGGGTGCGGTTTTAGAAATAACTTTCATCATTTTTACCTCTATTCTGGTATTTTATTACGTCACTATTTATCTTTCTATTACGTTCAATGCCGTTGTTTCAGATTTTGTTTTGGGTTGGATTTTTATTTTTATTCCGTTGCACCCGACGAAGCGAGCAGTAGTTCACGAAAGCTTGTGTGATTAATAAAAACTCAGTCGACTTTGGTGCACATTTTTTGTTCTTTTTTACAAGAACGAAAAGATATTGACTAGTTTATCAAAAACCATTGAGGAATTTAAAAAAACACCCGGTTTGAGTTTTCCACAACAATTGGGCCAAAACTGACATTAAAGGTTCTCCTTATGCATAGGGACAATTTGTTACATTGAATTGCGAAATTAGTGTGTAAAAGGATTTTGTAGACCATTGCTCTATGAGCGTCAAATACATAGCTTTTCAAACAATAGCTTTTCAAGCAGCTGCCTCGTTGTTTATTTTTTGAACCTACAAGTAAACTCTACACAGGCGGAAATACTAGTAGTTACTTTATTTCTAGGACAACATCTAATGTTTGACATTCCTGGTTTAACGTGCAAAATATGATGACAGCCTCGCTATTATATATAGCCAGGAAAAAATATCGTCTTTATTTCTAAGACTTGTCTTTATTTTGTAGGACAGTGATTTAGTTCAAATTAGGGATTTATAAAATTTATTTCCTTTGGTTCGGTTGATATTTTAACGTCAGATTTCCTAACTCAACAATCTTTGAGAAACGTTTTTTTTCTTGCCTTGCCGATTTAATGCTAAATTACTTTGGAAAGGCAGTACCAAGGAAGGCCGCATCAGTTGAAATAGCAAAAAATAAAAAAACGCCTTCACCTTGAATCTGAGTCGAATATCTTAATTTTCGTTCTTAAAATAAAGTGTTCTCTAAAAAAAAAGGTCTTCACTTTGAATCGGTCTCGAATTTTTGGACTTTCGTCTCAAAATTAGAAAAGATTTTTTATTATCAGTAGTAGTCATTAACACGTAATTCCATTACTTTTTAAATTGTCATGGAGGCCGCACGAAAAACTCATGTGGCCGCAAATTTCACACCTCTGAAAAAAAACAACCTTAGTACTTTCATACTTGACCGCAGATTCTTGGCCGCAGATTCCCTACCTCTGCAGTCTTGCAGTCTCTGCACGAAGGTATTTTAAATTAAAACTAAACCAAAGTTGTGGTTAAACAATAAAAAAATTACATAATCTATGCGCGCGTGCTTTACCACGAAAACTAAATCCTGGGATCATTTCTTACAACCAAAAAAAAATTTGGACTTTGCTTTTGCTAAATTTCGGTTTTATTTTAAACCTGACAATTTTGATGTAATACAGACGTTTTCATGGACAAATTTTAGTTGAAATGTTGCTGAGACGACAATTTACATTAGTTTAGAAATGCTTATTTTTATTTTTGGATCATGTATTGAATACGCACTAATTAGTGCGTTTTCATTTAGAAAAAAACCGTAGTAGTTTTTTTTGGGTGAAACTAACTTGGAATTCCCCTACAACATCAAGAGGGGATAAGAAAGAAACCAAGAAAAAAAGAATCTTTTGAAGAAGCGGTTGTAATCACAAAGTATTTCGGGTTAGCTTTACTAACAAAATCGCCTACGGTCGCTTTTGAAAAAGACCCGATTTATTATGTGTCAAACACGACTTTTAGGGCGTATTCGATACATAATTTGAATTTTTTTTTTTTTCAATTGACAGATAATCTTAGCTTATACTGCAGTGATCCACTTCACAAACACTTGTAAAAACGTTTATCTGCAAAACAATATTGTTATAGGTATAGCCGTACCAGCCGAAAAAAATTTAAGAGGCAATACAGTTTTGCCCAATTTTATGACTTTTACCGAAATCTAGATTTTCTAGTACTGTAAGGGTATAAAAACTTTAGGGTAAAGACCAAAAAAATAAAGTCTTTAATTTAAACTTTAAACTTTTTTTTACATTTAATGTTCATGCTTTAAACAAAAATTTGTTTTGGTCAAAATTTTCTATTGCTTCCCAAAAAATTTTGGTTTTGCACAAATATTTTTTTATCCCTAGCCGACTGTTTTGATTTTTCTTAAGTTTGTAAGACTTGGGGGTGCAATTTCTCCCCTCTCTCAATCCAGGCAACTACGACTATTGCTACAAGCTAATATCTTCAATAAGCACAAAGAAAAATTATTTCATTCATCAGCAATTATCGTCGTCGTTTGGCGGGCATCCACTCCAAGTCAAACACAAACAGGACAAGCCGAGGGTTTATCCTTTTACTATCACAGACTGCTGTACTGCCGGGATCAGATGCTGACAGTGATGTTCGTCATCCATTGAGTTTCCACAAGCAGCATTGAGTTTCGTCATCCAAAACCGTCAGACCTTGTGCTCCATGAGCTGCTTGATGTATGGGGCACGTTATTTGGATGTGGTCTGAGCAATTACGATTTTTGATCATTATCAAAAGCAATTTTGATATCTGTTGTGTCCTTGGGAAAGATACTTTGCGACACTCTGCTTGGTGGTCTTTGGTAAGCAGTTCTACATTTCAGTCATATCTCTATTAAATTTCACGCGGACAGCAATGTCTTGGCATCTCCGGAAGCAGGTCGGGGTAATTGCTTATTCTATGTATTAACGCCTCCGTTGCTTTCCTGCGAGTCAGAAGGATAAATATAGAGATAAAATAAATCTAATAAAAACACGCATAAAGAGACGCTTTTTTTTTTCAATTACATCGTCGTCATGTGAAAGGGCGTGTGATTCCCGATTTATGGGATACGCGTAAAGGCGCGGTATGCAGTTTGTTTAGTGGCGCTGGATTAGCAATCTGGAAAAAACCATGATCCTATTTTTGCACGGACAAATAAAACTGTTCAACAAACGCCTCAGCCATTGAAGCTTGGCCATGTTTATTTCAACAAGCATGGTTTTGGTCCTGGAAATGAAAGCACGGAACCAGGACGCACTCCTCCAGTAACTCGTATCACTTGGCAACGTGAATGCCTGGTTAGCGGAGTAGTTTGATAATTTCTCGTAGTAAGCTCAAACTGGCGTCTAGATCTTAGTTCCCCTCGGCAGGCATATAAAGACCCACTAGGCCAGGTTTATCTAAAAAATATTGCTTTTTTAGTCGGCGAAGTTCAGTTTTTAGGTGCCTAAAAAAATGGGTAAAAGAAGTCGGTTGGAGTGAGACGCGACGTTTATTTAACAATGCGCAAGGCGTCTAACAAAATTAAGGCACTGCGACAACAGACTGGTGTACGAGTATAGTAATCAGCTGTTGTGTAGACCAGCAATAGGAAATTTTATGCAATGTTTTAGCACCAGCACCCCATTCTAAGTCTGCAAGTTACCTCAGCAATGTGAAACGCAAAGATAGTAATTTTTTTCTCATTGCAGCTAACAAGATGGATACGGAACGTAAGCGATCTGTTTGGTTGTACTAAAGATAAGTCGGAACTAAACAGAAGAATAAACGTTTATTGTTGTTATTAACCAGTCGCTCTTAAAGGGAACCTGGGGCCTCAAAGGGAAACGTTGGGGGAGGGGCCACGAGAAGAATTCTTATTTTAGAATTCAAACAGTTCCGGCATGAAATTGACAAAAATCAGAGACAGTTTTAAAGTGATGACCTTTCTTTTTGGTCTTCACTTAACCTTTGGACAATATTACAACCACGAAGCCACGGGTGTTTGAGAGTCTCTGAAAGGGGGCCACGGACCACCAAAATTTGAGAATCACCTTTACAAAATTTTGATCACATTTGGCTCTGGGTTGTTAATAAAAGGCTGCCGCCAACGTCCTTGAAAGATTAAGCTTCAAGTTTCGATCGTGTAGATACGCTAAAACTGTATACATGTCTTAACCTTAAAAAGGGCGTGAAAAGTCCCCAGGAGAGGTGAAGAGTTGGTGATATGTTGTAAAACTTGTAAAACTTATGTTGGTAATTCCAAACTTATAAAGAAAAGACTTGAAGTGATGCAATAGCGTCGCAGCGCCAAAATTTTCGGAACACCAGATTAAATTGAAGAAAAAGAATATTTAAACTAGCTGCTCAAAAAATTGCAAAATAAGTAAGAAATGAGTTTTGGTAAAGAAATATTTAATTTTTAACAAATTTTCACTTTACTTTTACCAATAAAATTTATTGAAGAAGCTGTAGAAAAATCGAAACTAACTTCAGCAAGTAATTAAAATAAAAAATCCAGAAAAATTATTGATTTCTTCGGGCCTTACTAATTACATATAACCAGCCTGTTATATTAACTAAAGAGTACAAATGCTGGGTTCAGCAATTAAGCTGTTGTTGAGCGACTGTTAAGCAACTACTGGCTTTGTGAGCATATCAACACAAATTTGATTCATGAACCTACTAATGCTAGACCTGTAGATGCGAACAAGTTTATTTAAGCTTGCTTTTACAATAACAAAATACTGTTTTGCTCGCAAATTATCCCTTTGCTGAATATCTACACTAAAACCGTTTAAATGAGTCTTAAAGTGTAATTATGAATAAACGAGTAATATTTTGATAATTTTTTTATTAAAAAAATACTCTTGTCTAATTTCTATTTACGCTTTTTTATATTGGAATATAAATAGTGTCACCCTTTATTAATTGTACTTTTATTGAAAATGAAATTACAAATTTGTGATGTTTTAATGTCCATCAGTTATGTTCTTCATTAAAATTTTGGTAATGTATTCCAAACATATATAAGCTAAGTTTTTTAATAATTTCACTGCATACTTGAGAACAAACGCAATTGTAACAAAGACTCAGAGATATTTTGTTATGGTAAATTGCAAAATTTTAAAACTGATTTCCAATCATTCGAAAATTATATATTGAAATAAATTTGACAATTTTAGAATCTTGTTGAACTTAATGGAATTTTTTTCTCGATTCTCTTTTTTTGAGAGAGTCGCTTTCCTTTCCATATCATAAAAAGAAAAATAATTCCGTTGCATACAGAACAACCTAGAACCATGTACATAACGTAAAACGGGTCAATATCAAATAGAATTCCGCCTAATGGGACTAGCGTCATTGAGCCGAGGGCTTGTCCAGCTGAAAATATAAAAATATAATTTCCAGACATGTTAGTGTATCTTGACGCCCACGAAACTCCGGCAGGATAAATTGTCGCCTGAAAAAACCCATAAGTAAAAGTGACTGTCCAGATTATTTCCGCAGTTGATTCGCCATATATGGAAACAATTATCATGGATGCAATTGTTCCCACTAGATCGATCAAAATTACATTTTTTGGTGAAATGTATCGTAAAAAGATGACTCCTCCGAGACGGCCGAGTCCAAAACCGGCCCAAAATAAAGAGTTTATCACGGTTCCCTGTGAAGCCTAAAACATATTTTGAGCATTCAGTAATTTTTTAAAATACTTCTGCCCGAAAAAAAAACTTTTTAAAAATTGCAAAACCTTTTATTTTAACCATTTAAACTATATAGGTTTTAAAACGTATATTAAATACATAAACCAATTTGAATTATATGACAAATAAACTATTTTGTTTTTAAAGAAGTTTAATTTCGGTTTGTAGATCTGAAAGGTTAATATAACTTCTAAAAAAGCCTTTCACATTCTGTTCTTTTATTCGTGTAATATGCAATATTTTTTATTGATAAGATAATTTTTCTGGCCTAAACACTTTTTCCACCTCCATTATATATTTTTTTGTCAACCCTGTTTTTTTCTCATCCAATTTAACTTCAATTAATTTAATCCAAGCATTTTTGTCCTCCCTCTTCATAAACTACCATATCCATTGCATCTTTATACAGTTAATTGTTGACACTTTCAAATATTACTAATATCTTCATAAATTTTATTCTACTTTATTTCCAATAGTTAATACTACACATAGTTTGATTAGTTCTCTCTGAAGTTCTTTATAAAATCTTCATCTCATTCTAACTAAACAACATATCTCATTTTGACAAAACATGGCAAATTTTAAATCTTCTCTATCAATCTCATTATCCACGCTTTTTAAATTTATTTTGATAAATTACAATTGTAACTTTGATCAGAATAACTAAAAGTATTCACTTTTTCAACAATTTTTTATTGTTTAATCATTTTAATTCATCTTTAATCACATTTTCGTTAATTTTAAAAACAATAAGAATTTTAATAAAATGATATAATAAAAGCGTAAAAAAGTTATTTCTGATCTAAACTGAATTACTTACATTAAAACGAAGATCCGAACAGATTGAAATTGAGTAGATGTAGCTGTTGTAAGATGTTTCACCAGCTACACAGAAAAAATAATAAATGCAAATTAACAAAAAAAGAAGAATCAATCCCTTAATTGAATCCTCCTGTCTGTCTTCAATCACTGAGCCACGAACTTTGCGAACCATAGATTCCAATTTTAAAAAACTGAGAAGAAAAAACAAGGCAGCCACCCCAACAAGAAAAGCCCCGCAGATAAGATAGGCCCAAACTACTGGATTAATTTCGTCATAGTGGTTTGGTTTAGTTGAGTACAATGGCTTTGCAGTCTGCAACAAAATTTTTGAATATGAATTTAAAATATTTAAAAATTTTTGTAATCTTGAGCATAACTGCTGGCGAGTGTAAAAATCGGAATGATTCAATTATGACTTCAAAACAACAGTATTATCATAGTACATTTTTATAATTTTAACTCTTTTAGTATAAATTTAATAAATTGTTTATTACTGTTTGAATATTTTTTCTGACATTAACAACAGTCGTTAGAATATGTGCATGACTTTCGACGTCGTTGTATCATAAAATCATGCTCTTTCTAAAATTTTAGATCAGGGTTTCCCAAACTGGGGTACTTGTACCCCTAGGGCTACATTTAGGCTCCTCAAGGGGTACATTATTATGTGACAGAATGTCCTTATTTAAGTTAAATTCCGTGTCCGGAAGAAATAGTAGACTCAAATGTCTAGAATTTTCGAATCCGGTCGATTGTAATTACGTCAAACAGGACAATTAAGAGAGAAGATTTTTTTTTATAGATCACCGTGATTTTGGGTTTGAATGGGGAAATTTTCTGGCTGCTGTAAAGTGAAGACTTTTTTTTTTTAAAGATCACCTTGATTTTCGGCATAAATTGGAAAAATTTGTATCTGATTCAAAGTGAAGACCTTTTTTTTTCAGAGATCACCTTGATTTTGGTCATGAATAGGGGGAAAATTAGTGGCTGATTCTAACTGAAAGCCTTTTTTTTTTGAGAAACGTCACAAAATTTTGGGGGTGCATGCAAACCTGCTACAGTGTCCAAAGGGTATCGATGAACTAAAAGTTTGGGAAACCCTGTTTTAGATCATGTTTATAGATTTATTGCAGTTTATTTTTCTGGCATCTCAAATCTTTTTTCGTAAAAAGTCTTAATATTATTTGCCTGATTTGCCGTTGTATCAATATTTGTCCCCAAATTTACAGGTGATGTAGGAACGACATCATTTGGCGATTGTGAGCATGTATTTTCTGTTTCTTGATTTAAAAACGGTTGAGCTAAATAAAATAAAAGCCTGCAATAAGTTTAAGCGACGACTTTAAGCCAACACTTGTATTTCGTTCATTTTTATTTTCTTTTCGTCACACCAGTAAATTCCTCAAATAAAGATAGGCTATATACTTTTGTTTTAAAAACTTTGTTAAAAAGCGCTATTACATGCAAATAAAAGTGCTATATGGCTTTAAAAACTTTTTTATCTTCATCTTCGGGAGATAAAACAGACGAGATGAAAATTGAAGATGCAAATAAATATCAAACAATCAAATAAGAATTTAAACTTTGCTGCAATCAATTACTTACCGGTCAATTTTCAAACTGTAATTTAAAATTTATGCTTTACTTTTGTCAAAAGTAAGCTACAGAATATGGTTTAAAACAGGAATGTTCAACCTTTTTCCAAGTTGGGCCAAATTTCATATCGAGCCGAAGTCGGTGGGCCGCAAAAAGCTATTTATGCAAAATCTTGCTCAGAATTCTTAATTTTCGTCCCGAAATTCAGGTGTTCTCTAAAAAAAGAAGGTCTTCTCCTAGAATCTCCTCTTCTTTGTCGATTTCTGCCGCAAATGTTTTTCAGCAATCTCTTAGAACTTTTCTTCGTTACCTTTATAATAGCCGGAAAACTGGAAATCGTCGCTGGATCGCACCAGAACCTTAAGTGGGCCGCAGGTTGGACATCCCGGTTTAAAATAATCAATTTCGGCATTAATTGTTTTAAGATTATTGCGATTTGTGTAATGACGCTCAGACGCCCAGTTGGAAATAAAGTGTTATAATTACAAAAAATAAAATGACAAGTAAGTTTTTGTACCTATAATAGGGGCAAGAAAAGCCCCCAAGGCAATCATGAAGTGATATCCAGATATAAATCCCCTTGATTCCTTTTCTCCCCACAGTTGTAAAATCAAAGCTTGCATTCCTAAAGGTTTTTTTTAAAAAAACGTGTAAAAAGTTGGCAAATAATGTTTTACAGTTTACTATCATTACTTATTACGCCTATTTGTCTTCATTAATTGTGTCAATGTTTTTAACATAATTTTAAAAATTCTAGAAAAGCAGGTAATCATTTTAACACTGCTAAGGTTAAACGATAACACAGAAAACAATTCTGGGGTTCAGTAT
The DNA here is from genome assembly GCA_963680785.1 of Diplosoma virens. Classification (NCBI taxonomy): domain Eukaryota; kingdom Metazoa; phylum Chordata; class Ascidiacea; order Aplousobranchia; family Didemnidae; genus Diplosoma; species Diplosoma virens. Next base: position 39,148,106 of record OY796883.1, read on the forward strand.
ATGCAACTAATCCAGAAAATGCACGCTTTGGGGTAAATTGACTTTTCGCCATCAAGACAAATGAAACATTCCGATGTAATAATACAAAGATTTATTGGATTTTGACTAATATCACGTTACGATCATAATGCGGTAATTTTTAACGTCCAGATCAATCATCGGTGAAAATTATAGCTTTGTAAAATGCAAACAGAAACCCACTGAGGGACAAAAAATTGGTTAACTATTGTCAAAAGCGAAACCTTATGAAGTCATTGAGCCAAAAAACATAAATGTAAATTTGATTGAAAATTACAATCCGCCGTGCCAGACAGTTGTTTCAATTATTTAAGTCTTTTAAGTGACAGTTTGATTTTGCATTGCAGTATATCAAAAAAACAAAAAGGTGGAAAATTAACGCACTAAATAAATTACTTTTAAAATTTTTTTAGAAAATTAGACTTATGAGTACTCAATCTGGGATTTACGATTAAACAAAAAAAAATATGACTTAAACTGAGTCAAAAAACAATAATTAAAAAAAAAACTAACGTCATATAAATAATGTATCAGTGTTTCTTAACCTTTTTACCGTTGAGGCTCAATAAACGTATAACGCAAACGTGGCGGCCAATTATGGCAGTCGGTTATTTTTATTTTCTTCTACAAAAACTCGGGTAGACTAAAAAAACTTGTTTATCTCAGGTTTGCACTTTTTAAATCAAACTGCCTCAGTCAAAAGCACACGTCCCACCTAAAAGACTTCAGCGCCCACAAGTGGGCCGCGGCCACCAGCCCAGAAGTATTACAGTATCTAAATTAAATGAAAATATTTACAAATTCTTCACCGCCTTGTAAAAAGATTGTGGTTTGTTCTTATAAATAGCAACTTTCCAGCCTACGTTTCTCTGCAGGGCCTACAAAAAACCTACTAAGGCATAGACTGTGCGCGACCTATACCGATTTGGCGGCGGGCACTGCAGTGGCTTCGCATAGTTTACCGCACGGATTTAATGTGGTTTTCAGTTTTCAGTTGTAATCTGAAAGAGAAAGATGCTAATGTGTTTACCTTGTTAGCTTTTTCAAAAATAGAACACTGACTATGAATAGCTCAAATTACATAAAACCCGTGCGGTACGCTTATGCGGGGCCACTGAAGTAGCCGTGGTCAAATCCATACGGGCCCATACAGGCTGCCCACACAGGGCCTTTGCAGGCCTGGCATAGCATTGCCGGCTGGGTTATCTTGCTGAAAATAACCGATTAATGACAAATCCATCTATTTGTCTTCGTAATATTGCGTTTATTGCAAAATATAATTTGTCGCGAGTTGCAGTAGCAGGAATTTCTAAACTTGATAGAAATAGATTGTTGTTACACTTAAATACCAAGTTTCTGAAAAAAAGCCAGTGAAATCGAAGATTTAATGAAAACAACAAAGAGTTATTGCGATGATAGAATTGACTAAACCATATGCCTCACGATTTTGTGTAGTTCAATTCTCCATATGCGCTTTATAAACAAACAGTAAAGTTTGCTTTTAAAATAAACAAAGGAAACCGTGTCACACATACCGACCTGCATCTAAATAACCAAAACATATCCCTCCAAGCAAAACAACAATCACCAGCAACCATAAAGCTTCAATCCATGGTGTAGCTATGACAGCCCCGCTAAGAATGAAACATGTTACTCCTGCAACAAGAAGCTTGTTACATCATTCTATAAAAGCTGTTCCACAAGGGCAATCTTTTTTCAAACTATGTTTTGAACATCTTATACCTATTTTTTCTATCTTTTTTAAAAAATTTCTGAAGAAATCATCACAAAATTTTTTCTAAAGAATATTGCTACAGCTCAGTCGGCTTGCTACATCGAGATAGCAATCGGAAACCTGCCAGTTTTCAATTCGATATCCAAACAGGAAATCGAGTCGTTGCACCATTTGGAAGGTATTCACAGCGCGCATTTTTTAATAGAGCCAAACTATTTTTCAGCAGTGATAACCTGGTCAAATTAATAATCCAAAAACGTTATCATATTTCAATACAAACATGAACAGGGTGGTTTATACGATAAAAAAACAGAAAATAAAAGAATTAAGAATCTTTATGGCAAAGGTTTGCATAGTCAAGTAGGCTACAATGCTTTGGAGATTATTTTCATTCGTTTCAGCAAAGCTAAATCTTAGGTCTATGTGAGTCAGCCACAAGTAAATACAATACAAAAATCAATTCGCGCTGTGACAATAATTTTTGAAAAGTAAACTGCTTGTTTTTCCTGAATTGCTATAAATTTATTATTTTGGGGCATCGTATTGACATCTAAACATTAATTAAATTTTTTAATTTTGGAATATTGTCGACAAATAATCTTACCGAACCCCAATAAGTTATCACTTTTTTTCATAATCGGTCCAGTGGCAATTCCCCCCAACAAAACTCCCAGCGATCGTCCACTAAATAGCCATGAAACTTGACCAACCGTCGAACCTACATTTTCAGACAAGGCAAGAAGCGTGGGTCCATGAATCGATATAAATAGCCCCTAAAAATCAATAGAGCAAATGGTCATTGTCCAAAATATTTTCATTGATATTGATGATCTGTTAATGATCGTACAAAACAAAATATTTTTATTGTTGTCGACCATGTCACAAGATTACGAATTAGATATGTTGCAATGTTGTCGTATATAAACATAAAAGATTGGAAGGACATACAGAGAGCGTAATCTTCGACAAAGTCACTTGTCTCGCGATCTCGGCTTGCGCGTGCTATATTATTTCGTCTGCAAACAGCTGAAAATAACCAAAGTAATTCTACCCAACAATATAGAATTAGCTCTGTTCGAAATTAACGTTTACTCAGCAATAACTAAATAGGATTTAGCTTTTTAAGGCTTTTGAGTGTTTCGTACTTGCTTAGCTACTAACTAAACTGTCTTGAGCAAACATTTAAACTTAAACAGAGCTGGACCTAGGGCAACTGCAACTCTCAAATTTCATATCCATAAAGTAATTCGAAGATCTTTTTCTAAAACCTTTCAGATTTAGTTTTTACTCGTATGAATTATAATAAATAAGCAAACAATGTGAACATAGGCCTAATGTGAAACATATTGTTTTTTAAAACCAGTTAAAGTAATTCATGACTCGAAATAGCTAACTCGTACAACTGAAACTAATATTCTGCTCTTTGCTTTGTGTTTACTAAAAAAATGAAGTTACCTTATTGAATTTCAAATAAAATGAACGAATTTTTATTATTCTGCTCATGCATTAAAATTTTTTTTAATTTTGATCAAATAAAATAACCTTTCAAAGCTCTCCACAAATCATCTTAAAATTTTCTTTATTTTTACTTCATTTTTTTTTTTTATTTATATTTATCTCTAAATTGTAGTGCGTCACAAATTGACTGTACTTATCCTTACAAGAACATTTTACAGCAATAGCAAGCTGTTGATGACACTGTATTGGATTTGGTCAAGCAGGCAATTCAACCTAAGGTTTCCTATTCCAGAAAAAAATAAAACCTACATAAAATACGATAATGGATCCAAAAAAAAAAAAAATGAGAAAGTTTGCAATTCACATACATGTATAAAACTTTTCGCTCCAAAACTGGTTTTAAAAGATCAGAAGCATAAAGTAATTTCAAATCTTTGTTGTAAAAACAGTGCCAGCTATATTTTTTGAACTTTATGCTAAAATAACCTTATTCATGACGTACACTTCCAACACGAGCAAGAGAGATCGCTAATAACAATACAATCGCTCCAGAACAAAAAGAAGCCTTGGTTTCTTTCTCTTTTTCTAATTTTTGTTTCTCTTCATCTTTTAGTTTATTCAGGGAGCTGTCTGAAAAAAATTTTTTACAAAAAAATTTAGAAAACCTTCTATATAACAAAAATTAATTAAAACTAATTAATCAAAGAAATTTTTTTGGCAAAAAAAAGTTTAGAAAATCTTCTATGTAGCAAAACGTAATTAAACCTAAAATTAATCACCAAAAATTTTTTTACAAAAAATTTAAAAAAACCTTTTATATACCAAAAATTAATGGAAGCTAAGATTAATCACATATTTTTACAAATAAAGTAATTTCTAAAACTATCCTTTGCTCTTCATTATTTTTGTTAAATCTATTTTAGTAGTTCTTTGCTACCAGAAACTATCTAGTTATTTATAAAAAAGAACAAAAGGGTTGGGTAAAAATATGCAATTTAGAAGGAATGTGCTGGACATACTACCACAATAGAGAAAAAGCTGGGTTATTTATTCAAATCATTTTTTGTATAACTCGTGCCTGATAGGGAACTACGACGATTCATTCAAGTACAGTTTATCAAAGAAATAGTTATCAACTGTTGTTTCAAACGAAAGTCGTTCAATGGAATGCCGAGTCGCAGACGAAGTTTTTCTACTTTTGGTCTCTGATTGGATATTATGGTGACTAATTTCTTTGGATTGATAGTTGACATTTTTAAATTGGTAAAGCATTTGCTTATTTATATTTTTTGACCTCAGCTATGTTACTTAAATTACGCGTATATTTTTTTACCAATAAATTAAGTAATCTGCATGTAAGATTCCGTTAATAAGGATTAAGGTGTAATGCCCAATAGAATGGATAACTTATTTAAAACCTAGTATAAAGTAAAACTACTTTTTAAAAGCAAAAATCTTCGTTTTAGGTACTTAAAAACATGTTGATTTTTGGCTACATAGTTTTCATGGAGCATTACTCCATGCCTACTTATAACCTTAATCAAAACAAAAAAATCTTATAATTACGTTTCAGAAACTTTTAAAATAATCTTTAGGAAGTAACTTTTATATTTTAACTTTATCTTAGTAAAGAAAAAGACAAGTAAAAGTGCTTTCAATTGTCCGAATTTTGCAATAAGTATTTTTAAATAATGTAGCTTTAAAATATGTAGGGCAACGCTGTTATTGAAGTGATACCTTGACTGATGATTAACAACAGATACAAAGATTTTTGATAAAAGTTAACTCACTTGATGATGATAATTCCATGTTGCTTAACTTTAATTTTATCGAGTGAACCGAAGCTATTATATTACAAAAGTAATTTGATGGCTCTAAACATAAAATTGACTGTGTGATCACTTTGTATTATAGAAGTAGAAGGAAAAAACGATTGACTATTTAATAGGCTCTCAGTCTCTGCTATAGTTAGACTAAATTAGAGTCATCTACAAAAAAGCAGTCTAAACACCAAATTTTCAAAACTGTTTGCATTCTAAGTTTGATATTTCTATCTTTTCAAATTTTTTCATTACTATTTTCAAAAAAAAAAAACTTATTGAAAAATTCTGCCAATGCTATAAGTATTAAACGTTAATAAATAGCACGTAGTCTATTTAACTTGTTTTATTTTTCTGCTGTTAATCTTATTCTTTTAGATTGTTGAACTTCTAAAACATTTAATTTGTTTTAACTTATCTAAATTAATATCTTACATCTCTTTTTTTTACCCGCTATAACTGTAGGTCTCTTGTATATACAATTATGAAATAATCCTTACTGATTTATCGTTTTCGCAATAGCAACGCTTTCCGCAAACTGTTGCAATTAATACGCTCGAACTGATAATAATTCTATTGTTATTAGCGTCTCATATCTTTTCTTCATAATTTGTCTGGTGTTGTCGCTTTAATTTGTTGCAGCTAAAACTATAGGAATTTTTCTTTGTAAAATTGTTGAGAAGAAATGAAAAAATAAAACTCTAACTGTACGCAATCTGTTTCTTCTTTTAGAATAAAATACACTAAATACTGGCCGTTATTGACAACTCTAATTATGTTCTCTTAGAGTGCGCAACAAAAGGATTTTTTACAAGAGTTGACTTAAAAACGACAAAAAATGCAAAGCATTATGGAGTTTGTTAGCAGCTCAGTAAAAAAAGGCAAAAAACTCATTTACTCTATTGAGTCTAATCTTTAAAATTTTGGCAAAAAAATCTACAAAACATCAGCCAAGAAAAAATGAAAATCATTGATTTTTTGAAAATCACCAGTTCAATTTCGTAAAACACTCAGTAAAATAAAGTTAATATCTGCTCAGCAAAATCAATAGACCTTTTTCTAGCCACCTAGTGGACATGACAATCGTTGCTAAACCGAGCAAGCTTTGGCTTTATTAGTTTATTTTAACAGCCAATTCGTGAAGCGGATAGCTTATTTCGGTGATTTGAATTTGAATCGGAAGTATAAAATTACTTTAAATTTTAGAATCTGTTCGTTAAGTAATGAAACCTACTTTTCTGCTCTTGTTAAGCTAAATTTTGCTTGTAGCCAGAACTGTAGTTATTTTTTTAAGCACCATTTAAGAGCTTAAATACTTACATACTTGCATAGACTAAATCAAGTGTCACCAACCTTTTTAAAGGAAGGGCTACTTTTTGGGTACCGAATCATGTAAAAGACACCAGCTTCTCACACTTATCCAAAATAAGAAATCGTGTATACACACACACACACACACATATATAAGATAAATAGCTAATGATAAATAGTTTAGAGTGGATAACAGATAATATCAATATTCAACACTCTATTTTAATAAATAGCAGAAATTGTTCACAATATCATTTAATAAAGCAAAGCTGCTTTCAGCTCACGGGCTTTTTCTGCCCGTATAGCGCTTCCCAATGGTAGTTAGCATTGTAACTTGACGTGTAATCAAGTGTCACTCCACATTGAGCCACTTCGCCGTCGCCACAGTCGCCTCGCAAAATAAAATACATGCAGCTTCCTTTCACAGTAGTAAAAAAGAACTCTTCCTCTCATTCACTTTAAAAATGATAAGTTCTCTTTCTTTTTTTTTCTGCCGTGCTTTTGAGGTAAGAAACTGCACTTTGCTCACAATCTTCACTGGCGCTAGTTTACTCTTCATAAGTGCGAAGATTTTGTCATGAGCACAATACTGATCTTAGAATTAGAGTTCACCTAACTTTACCTAAAAAACACATATTTTTAATTATTTAATTTTTAAGACATTTTCATTTTTAAATCAATATAAACACAAATGTGATTAAAAAAATATCGGCAGAAAAAAATGCATTTTAGACGCAGCTCACTTAGGAGTTATGCTATTTTTATAACAAGCCTGCAGGCATATTCATATGGTCCTCGCGGGCGACTTGATGCCCATGGGCACCGTGTTGGTGACCCCTGGTCTAAATCAACTTAAAATGATACTTCATGCAAAAACCAAATTATTCAAAAACAGAAAAGTATGGTATCAAAACAATTATTACAGTATTAAATTATTATTGTTTTTTTATTAATCTTAGCTAATAACTGTAGAAGATAAAGGCTACCAGAAGCTATATTTTTCAAAAAGTAATGAGCAAATATTTGCTCTAAGCTATCTTTATTTTTCCCAAGTAATTGGATGGAAAAAACTGTGAGAGCATATTAACAAAATTAACTGAAATTTATTAAGCCATGCAACTTGACTTTAAAAAGATAAAAGATGCGAAAACTTACAAGAATACACATATAAGCACTAGAAACAAACCAAATCTAACCATATTATCTAAAACAAGAATGTGATTACTCTACTCGTTTCTACAAAAAATGTTGATAAAGACGCTTAAATCGTTAATATTTGTAATTCAAATTAATAAAATCTGCTTACCATAACACAATTACCTAATAGTTTGGTTGCCCACCTAATTTTGAATTAATTTAAGTTATGTAACAATAAACTTAGTAAATTTAAAAAGCAAAATTATCGCAAGCTGCAGTGTGAAAGATGCTTAAAAAAATTTCTTTAAAAAATTAACTACAGTTCTAACTACAAGCAAAATCTGACTTAATAGGTGCAAGAAATTATGTTTCATTACTTAGCTAACAGATTGTAAAATTAAAAGTAATTTTATGCTGCCAAATTGAATTCAAATCACCGAAACAAGCGATCCGCTTTATGACTTGGCTGTTAAAACAAACTAAACATAACCAAAGCTTGCTTGACTTAACAACAGTTGTCAAGTCCATTAGGTGGCTAGAAACAGGTTTATTGCAAGTAAATGCCGACAAATATTTACTGACTTGCAGAGCTCAATTAAAGTAGACAAAGAAAGCAAACACTTCTTCTTGGCCTTTTCCTTCAATCAGGGGTAGCCACAGCGAATTATCTTTTTCCAAACCGTCCTATCTTCAACGTCCGTCTCCCTCGCACCAACTTCCCCCATATTTTCTTTAACAACATCTAAAAATCTTCTCTTTGGTCTCCCTCTTTTCCTCCCTCCCGGTAAATCCATTTTTATCATAAAACTGAAAACAAAGAAAGCAAACATTGAAAACACTAAAAGAACAATCACGCATCAAACAATTTTGAAATAAATGTACAGGCCAAAATAGTTATGTTTAAAAAATGAAATAAAAGAAAAAAGTTTTCTGCTAAAGTTCTTGCTTAGATTTTCGACGTTCATTTCTGAAATACGAACAATGCAAAAGCAATAGCTGAAGTTTTTAGCTATCTTCAAATAAATTTCTTAATCCGCTTTTAACCTTTACTCATTTTTGATTTTTTTGTTACAATTTTAGCCTAATGACGAGCCAAAATCGCAAAGCAAACAATCATACAACAGAGCCTCTGAGTAGTTTGATACATAAATGCTGAACTAAATACATGTAATATCCAAAACAATTGCTACAACAAATTAGATTAACATCTCGACTTAACTCGTCCTTGTAATGTGTAATCTTGAAACTGCGTCTAAGGCTTTGATAAAACAATTTCTTTTGTTAAAAAATCTAACTTGATATTTGCTAGAGATATCAAATTTCCGGGTCACGGTTGTGTGCCTATCTGCTTATGGCTACGTCATTAAGTAGGTGTTTAACTTACATTTTTGTATTGAACGCACTGCCTTATGTTGAAATCTATTTGCAAAGTCTTGTACAAACAAGAAAAGCATGCCGATAATAATCAATAGCACTTATTATGCACTAATTGGGTAGTTAATTAGCCAAATCATACCGCTGAGCAAATCATTATTTTAAAGCTCTATTGCCACAATGCATTAAATAATAACCTAAAAATTGGATTCTGATTTTTTTATTTTCAAGGTTCGTCTGCAATATATAGCATAACCAACCCTTTCCTAAGAAACTACAGTTTTTTATTGATTGCCATTCATTTTCACAACCCGAAGCAACCATTAAGAACACTTTAAGCTGCCACGTGGATGTGCATTATTTATATGACGCAGTGTTTTAAACCGTAACAGCCTTAATTAACATTCAACATTAAGGCTAAGACAGCGCGAAGATCGATTTATTGATGAAATATCTTTCAAATATTACAACATATTACCCAGTGATATGTTAGTATAGAGCAACATGGGGCCGCTGCACCAAGTTCTTCCCAAGAAACGTTATAAAACAGGGGCCACTTAACTTTAAAATTGGCGGCCCTTTTATAATAGCACCAAGACAGCTTAAAAAAGTTGTTTTAGTCAAATAAAGACATTTATGCTTTGTTTGCATGAAACCAGCGGCAGCTCGTTCACAGGAGCTGCAGCAACCTCACAAGTCTATGCAGAAGTTTGAAATATTATCGGCAACGCTTAGAAATTAATAATTTTTATAATGTTTAATTTTTTTTCTTTTTCTTTCTTAAAATTTAAGTTTTATTGGGTTTTTCGAAAAATTTTATTTAATTTTGAATTGGCAACTTCTTGAGCTGTTTTAAATTCAGCTGAAAACTTTCATGCAAAAATGACGCAATATGACGCATTCCATTGACGCTTTTTATTGTACAATGTACGAGTATGTACATTTGAGCTGCAATAAATGCAGCTCACCTCGACCTAATCATAGGCGTAACGAGTATAACGTTTCGCTTTTTTTGACATAAAGCTTTCTAGTTATAATGCTTAGTTAACAATAAGCTTCAATATCCTTCAAATCAACACAAATAGTGTTTGGAGATGGCAGATTCAGGGGCAATTGCTTTTGAAAATCGCAAGATGGAAGCATTGTGTTAGATTTGTCTCTGGAATTATATAATCTCGACCAAAATATAATCCAAAAAAATAACAATATCGATTTAAATAAAAGTTCATCTTACTTTTTTCCAAAAGAACCTTCTGACATAACAGTAATTTAGTGAAAGAGACCGAAAAGTGAAGACTTTATTTATTAATTTCTTGGTCCTTACCAGTGGCGTGCGGCAAGTGATGCAATGCATGACCAATGAAATTTTAGGTAAAGACTGTTTTGTTTTGCTTTTTCTAGAAAACACTATAATTTTGGAACAAAAATTGGTCTTCATTGTAAAATCTCAGATAATTTTTTTGCCCTATCCATAAAGTACTAGAAAATCATGTTTGGGCGAATTTGACATAATTTGGGCAAAACTTTATTGTCCCCGCGAAATTTTTTGGCTGGTACGCCTATGCATTCAGTGAATAGGCATATCAATTGCATGACCAGCCTCAGAGGTTACCGCACGCCATTGGTCCTTTCTAAGGTTTTTAATAAAAATTTTTTCGATTATAGCTACGTTTAAAATTTGTACTTGTTGATAGTGTCTTTTCGATAAATATTATGCCCTTTTCAAAACTTTTCCACAGCCGACCAAAAAAAATTTTCTAGCCTCTGATTGCAGCATTTTTTTATTTTTTATTTCCCACAGCTACTGCATGGAACAACATTTAATTTTCATGGATTCTTGTTCTTTCTTTTTTTTCGTATAATTTTTCTCACTTGACTTTAAAGTTAAAAAACAATTTTTTGTTTGAATTGTACATTCTTTTACAATCTTAAAAAGAAGCTTTTTTATTTATTTCTTATACCAGAGACCCCTTTTTTTGTAAAGCCGTGACTTTTATACCAGCAAAGCAGGACAAGATATAAACAATCACCTATTTACAGCCTAATTTTGATGTGCTTTTTTAAAGTTAACTATAGATCTAGGGGGCGCCTTGACATAGAAATTTGAAATTTTTAATTTTTCTATTTAAAGGTTTTCAAGGTTGCATGAAAAATCAAAATATTATTATGTATTTATTTATCAAACGCTTTTTTAGAGGCAGCTGTGCACTGCTGCAATATATCATCTAAAAACAGGGTTATTCGAGATTTGCAGTCCTCAATGACCTAGTAATTCCTATCTGTAGCCACTGCTTTTTGAAAAAGCAGGTATTTTACGGCATATTTCTTGTGTTTCATACTCGTAAAAATTAATCATTATTTTAACCTCGTTATTCCGGCAAGTTGCTGCCAACAAATAGTAGCGTATGAATAATAGCCAACAAATAGTACGATGAATAATTAACGTGATTTGAACCGCGAGCAGCTGGAATGTATAGATTTGCCGCTGTTCTGCTAAAGTCTAAAAGTTCTGCTTTACAAACAACTAACAAAAACTTTTGGGCTGCGAAGAACAAAATAAATTTATTTGCTTGCTTAAACTGTTATTTTTATGCGAATTATTGTATGTTCAAGTTTTTTTTACGAAATTTAAATTATTGCAAACTCTATTTAATTTAATTACAAGCTAATTCAATTGTCTATAAATTGAGACGCGAGTTATTTCTCGCTATTTTCGTCACGTGATTTTTCGGTTTTGCTGCTTAGGATGGTGGAAAAGTAAATAAAATTCTAACCTTTTTGTCTGCAACGTGTCAGGTTATTTGAATTAATTTTCCATGGTATCAAAGCTAGTTACGTGAAACGGAGGATTTGTTGACTTATCTTCAAGTAAAGCAGAAGATCATTTCTTACGTTGGAAGATTGTCGAGATTTGCAGTAAATTAATCGAAGCTGTCTTTGAATTATAAAGAATTTGCGACCCACATTTGAATGCTGAATAATCCGAAATTGTTTTTTGCGGTAAGCAAGTAGCCTATTATGACTTTTCTAACTTAAAAAAGGCTTTAATTCTGTATCAAAACTGAAGGTACTCCAACTTTTTTGCATTTTTTTCTAATATGACTCGAAAAAATTCAGCTCATGCTCAACTTTAATTGTTTATGCTGTGGTTCTTGTTTATCATTTTTTAACAAAAGCGATCAGTGTTGTGTCTTGCAAAATCTCGCCGAGATCAGTTACTAAGATTCGGTTATGTCATCATTGGTGTAAAAATACCGCGATAAAAACCATGTCTAGCGTATATTAATGAGCGCAGCACTTTCATTTTACTAGCCCTGAAACACAATTGCTTTACAAAAAAAGCACATACGCAGCTTTGGCAAAACAGACCGCTATTATGCTCTCGCTATCATAAAAGCTTTTATGCTCGGGCATACAAGTACATAACTACTCTCTCATAGCTAGATGCTATGTCGTTTTTCTAGAATTTCTCATTTAATATCTCAACTATGTCGTAACAATCTTTGTCTCCAACTAAAGGGTTTTTAAATTTAAATTTGGGAATGTTTTTTTTACACTTAGGGTTTTAAAGTAAAATTTTTATCAATGGCGATACTGAACTTTACTATTTAAAAAAAACTGAATATTTAAGAAAAACCTGTATAAAAACAGCGTGGTAATGGATCAAAGTAAGTAAACACTTCATCCTTTCGATTCTATATGACTTCTTATTTATTAATATTTGTTTATGAAACGTGCTTTGAATGCCACGGCTCACTTATAAGAGTCTCTTCATCGAACATAAGAATTAATAGTTGAAGATTTCCATTACATTTTTTCACACCGTCAATGGAAAAAATATCTTATTAACTTTTTTCTAAAACAATCAAGAATTTTTCACACAGAACAGTAAGAACAGTGCTTTCTCCGCTCTCCTAGAATCAATTGAAGAACTATATCAAACAATAATTTTCAGAAGCTGACCCATAAAATTTGTCGGCATTATCACAAAAACCAGCTTTTTTTAAAATAATGTTTAGACAACTTTGTACCACCAACCAAACAAATTGAAAACTCTATTTTTTTAATTTCAAATTCAAAGATTAAAAAAATCAATTTCCATTTCTAAAAAGAAAAAATCAATAATTTTTTCATAACAAATTGAACTATTTGTAAAACAGTGGCGTGTGATGACCTCTGAGACTGGTCATGCAACTGGCATGCCAAAAACTCGTCATGCAATTAGGTATTTTCTGGATAGTTAATGGGTAAGACATGCAATATTTTCTGTGTAGTAGAAAGAATTCTGTGTGAGATTCTAAAACATAGATTGATTATTTGTCTCTAAACCATGGTGTTCTCCAAAAAAAAGTCATCGCCTAAAATCATTTGCAGATTTTATACTTTTCGTTCTAAAATTGTGGTGTTTTTTAAAAAAAGAGGTCATCACCTCAAAGTATTGCCGGATTTTACAATATTTGTCCTAATTTTGTAGTGATCTTTAAAAAAAAACTCTTCGTCTCGGATCGGCCTCAAATTTCTCTAATTTCATCCCAAACCAGTACCATTTCTCACTAAATTAAAAAAATCTATATCTCATCGCGCAAAACTTCGTCATGTAATCCCTACAAATTTGGTCATGCAACGCATGACTTGCATGTCCTGACCGCACGTCATTGTTGTAAAATCTAACTGTTTAAGAGAAATATTTAATGGTGTAAAACAGTGATGTAGTCAAGACTACAAACGTCGAGACCGAGACCCGATAATTTTTCCAAGACCAAGACCGAGATCGAGACAAGTGAATTTTAAGACCTAAGGTTCGAGACCGAGACCACAAACGATCGCGACAAAGATCAAGACCAAGACCAAAAATTTTACAAAATAAAATTCATCCGAAAACAAGAAATTTTTATTTTTTAAAAAATCTGTGGTTACTGCTTTAATAAACAAGTATCTTTAGCAAGCTGAAAATAGCTTTCTTTGTGTGAATGCATCAGTAAACAACTCGCTTTAAAAATCCGAGTTGAAACAAACAAGGCGTGCTGGTTAACAATGTTGAAAAAAGCAGAATATTAATTAAATTTTTCTGTTAAAACTCAAAAACGCACAGTCATCACTTTCATTGTTGAAACTTGATCTAAATATTTGATTATCTCAGTTGTCTGTGTTCGCTTGTTAGTTGTTTGATTTGTTTACTTACGTACAATAAAATTCGTCTTATAAAACACCTCAAAAAGATTAGAAATAATGACGAATTATGCAAGCGAATAAAAACTTGTTCAACAACTTGCAGGTCTTTCTTCCGGTATTACGCCATGTTTGGGTAAGCTATTCGGGTTAGGTTTTGGAAAATTGTTCTTTTCTACCTCGTCATATTAACACTTTCTTAGTTTAGCTTTAAAGCGATTTTGTATTTTGTTTTATGAGAAAAAATTTATACAGTGGCGCATGTAGAGAACCGAATAGTCTATATTTGCTATATGAGTGGTTTGAGAGCCGAAAACACGATGATTACAAAATGTTATGGCTTTTATATAAGGGGGCTTGATACAGCAAAAAATGGTAGCCACTTTTAAAAATTAACTTAAAAAACTATTAAAATTATTTATTTTATTTAGTTTTTATTTTATTTTTCTGAATCGCAGGAAAGGGCCGGAAGTGTTGTGCATAGAGCAACCGTCAAGCAATATCCCCAACCGGTTACGGGTTTAAGATTATTGCTGTCCGGTTGAAATTTTTATATTAGCTTTACTTTATAGTTAGAGATATCACTGAAATTTAAATCTGCTTGCTAAAACCGCAAAGTATGAGAAGTCCCATGAAGTTTCTTTGAACAGCGATGGTGCTAATCATGTTCTTTATCCATCACGGCCCTTTTAATCATTTAACCACGCTGCCGACAAAAGTGAAATAAAAGCAAAGACGTTTTGTTGTTCTTCACTTATCTTCAAGCTCCAATTCTCTTTTGGTTATAAAAACAAAGTTTTTACTTATTTTTAACAATTTTTAAGCTGTTGTAGTGCTACTATAAACTTCCGAGCATAATTCTTCATGGAGGTTTTTAACCCCTAAATCCCCCCTTTTGTGCCAACGCCTATGAATTCATTGATGACAACTTTTTAACAAACTATAGCAGGGTGGGGAAACATTATTACTCAGAGGGCCACCACTTCACTTTTATATTTAATTTCAGGCCATAATTAAAAATTACATATATGATGTTCAATTTATATACTGTATAAATATGATGTTGAAATTATTGCATACATAAATTTCATTACAAACACTTGTTCGCTTTGTTAAAAAAACTATGCGCATTGTGATAATGACGTTTTTTTTTGGCTCGAATCCAAGTTTACATGAAAGATAATTTGAAGTAATTGTTCAAATTAAAGCAAAGATCAAAAAAAGGTTTCATCACTTTGATTAATGCAGCAATTAAAAATATAAAAGGAAAAAAATTGGCCCTCTTTTTGCAAAAGGTCGGGCATACGTGATGTAATCAAACTGTTAGCAATTTGAAATATGCATTACATTATGATACTGCACCACAAGCATATTGATACTTTATTACGACTCAAAAAAATTTGAAATGAAAATTTATTAATTTTGTCGCGGGCCATACTCCGAACATTCGTCAGCCATATTTTACCCAAGCCTGAACTCACTATTGTATTTTATTGTACTACGCGCTCAGTGATGGCCTTACAAAAAGGGGGGTCTAATGCAAGAAACGTAAGGGGGACTTTTATTTAGTGTACTACAAGAGGTTAGCTGAAGCCATCTTTAGTGTATGAAAGCAAAGTGATCTCTAAAAAAAGAAAAAAAGATCTTCACTTTAGGGGGAGACATTATTTAGTGATCTAAAGCATGGAAAAAAAAGTGATCACCAAAAAAAAGGTCTTCAATTTAGGGCAGCCATTATTGAGTGATCCAAAGCATGGAGAGGCACTTTATACTGTTTCAAGACATTGTTATCTCTAAAAAAAATGAATAAAAAAAAAGGTCTGTACTTCCACATTTCCACAAGCATAAGTGACAACAACATAAAGAGCAGAATCTTCAATATTTTTTTTTCTTTTTTTTTTAACATGCCACCGACGTCCTGGTGCTACTATGAAAAAATAGAGCAATTTCTTGTGCAGGGGGGCCACTTTTTGATGTATTTTAGGGGGACCTGGTACGGCCGCTTCGTTAGCACTCTGTTAAAGCCATCATTGTACCCGGTTAAGTCCTATATATCTTCGTAAATAAATTTTTAGCAACTTTGTTGTTAACATAGCGTTATTCCTATTGGTATCTAAATTCAAATTTACTTTAAAAAGTTTTAACTGAATCTTTACAAACTATTGTTTCCAGTTAACGTTAAAGTCTTTTTTTTATTACAGTTAATCTCTTTTTTAAAACACAAATCAGTAAAATATATTGCCTATGACATCATGCATTCAAATCAAGATCCGAAACAAGCATTTTAATTTATTTTTTTAAGCAATTTTTGGCAGGTGTACTGAATTTAAAGGAAGTTGTAGACTAACGGTAATAGACGTTTAAAAACCTATGTTCGCTGTCCTGGGCTACTGTTGCATTTTGGCTATATTAAAACTACATACAGTAGTTTGTCTTGCTGCAGTAGATTTAATCTTTTTCTATTATTTCTTTGGTTCTGTTAAAGTTTGGTTTCCAACTGAAAAAAAACTAGCTTTAAAAAATATTACGTAATCAAGTTACTTCATTTTTCTAAAATTTGATTAATTTAGTGTGAACGTTTTAGCGGACAAGGATTGAGTACAAGGATTCAAAGCATTACCAGACTTGTTGTTGCCGAAAGAAAAAATTGCAAAAAGTTTTTTTCCATAATTTGATTAGCTTGTTACAGATGGCCCAGATTACAATAAAATGTTCATTGGAATTAACGTGGGAAAGTTGCAAAACTAAAGATGAAAAAAATTTGACTCGGCTTTTTATTACTTCAAATTGCAGCAAAGCTTGTCAATCGAGAGTCATTCTTAAGCAAATCACAAAATTTATTATTATTACACCAAGTAACAAAAAAGTCAAAAAATATCTGGTCTCGTGATCAATTTAAAAAAATACAAGACCTAGACCACATCACCTTGAGACCAAGACCGAGACCACCAGCAAAAAGTTAAGACTGAGACGAGACCAAGACCAAACAAATAAATTTGGAAATCTTTATCACTGTAAAATTTAAAAGTTGTAAAGTTTTTGATTTTGTAGGCATGAAAAATTATATATGTAGTATATATATAACAATTTTGGAAAATCAGTTCTTCTAAAGTGCTCGATAACAAACCTAGAGCTTGAATTAAAATTAACAATGGCGAAATCACGGAAATAAAAACAAAGCTAAAACCCAACAGACTGTTTCACCCATAAAAGGGACTATCAGGGTATCTTATTCAAATAGAAATTTAAATAAATTTGATTATTCTATTTGAATAAGATATCCTTGATGGTCCCTTTTATGGGTGAAACAGTCTGTTGGGTTTTAGCTTTGTTTTTATTTCCGTGATTTCGCAATTGTTAATTTTATGTATATATACAGTATATATACTAGTATATATGTATATATATATAACACTGTATGAAAATCAGTACTTCTAAAGTGCTCAATAACAAAGTTAGAGCTTAAATTAACAATAGCAAAAACACGGGAATAAAAACAAAGTTAAAAGCCCTACAGACTGTTTCACCCATAAAAGGGATCATCAGGGGTATCTTATTCAAATAGAATAATCAAATTCATCAGGGATATCTTATTCAAATAGAATACTCCTGATGATCCCTTTTATGGGTGAAACAGTCTGTAGGGCTTTTAACTTTGTTTTTATTCCCGTGTTTTTGCTATTGTACATGTATATATATATATATATATAAGCCAAGTTTTAACAAAACAAAGTGATTATGTATGTAGTTTAAATAAAGCAATTGGATGCTAGGAAATTAAACTGTAGTTTTTATTTTATTTATTTTGTTTTTCAGATTTTTAACCGCCCTTGGTGAGCCTAGGCAGGGAAAAGAGTCTGTTAGGATAAATAGATTTGTGGTTTAAAATTAAATTAATTTTAACTGCTTTGACTTGTTGTCATTGAGCGCTTTTCTGATAAACAACGACTAAAAAAATTTTGAAAAAACTTTTATGTTTATACTGTATATATACGTATTTTTTTACCATAAATTGAGATTTTTGTTAGAATTTAAGTGTTTGGGTTACGTTAAGTTTATCACTATCATTCAGAGCCAAGTTCTGATTTTAAGCAATCAAGAAAACAAGAAAATATAAAAACAGAAAAGAAGCAAAACGGTTTTCGACCATCATTGTTGTTGGCTTCCATTTATTTTTCCCGTTTGGGAAGTGTAAGTACGCAATTTAAAAGAATAACTAAATATAGAAAAAAGTGATATTGTCGTCGGAGAGCTTCTATAATGATTGAAATGAAATAACTAGGTACCAAAAACTGGAAAAATTTACAGCGACAAAGTTGAGAATAAAAACATTTGTTGAATGCCGAGTGGATTCTGTTATAGAATTAAAGTTTGATCACGTTTAAGTGTTTAAAGCAAGTTGCCCAACCTTTTACTCGTCGCGGGCCCAATTGTCGTGTGTAAGTTTATCAAGGTTGGACTCCCCAGGTTTAAAGTATATAAAATAGTTATACAATCATTTAAAGTATATGAATAGTACCACATTCTACGAGACGAGCCGAGACTGGGACCGATTAATTTTTTAAGACCAAAAACAAAGCAATGGAGACCAAAAGGACAATGTTTTTAAAACCAATGTGCGCTAATAAAACTCTTTTTTAATCCAAGCAATATTTTAGCAAGGTTCTCAAACACACGGCTTGTGACCAGTGATGACTTTAGTACGGTGCGAAGAAAGCGGTCGCACTTTCCCTTCTGAAAACGTCAAAAAGTAGGCCCCCTAAACAAAATATTGCTTTGTTTCTTTACAGTAGCACCATGCCAATGGCTGCCCAGTCTGCGCCTTAACTTTAGGACAAAAGCAGTGATTTAAAGTGATGATCTTTTTTTCTTTTAGAGATCATTATATTTTGTGAAAAAACTTAAAAAATGATCCCCCTTTTTTCTTGCACCGACTCCCCCCTTTTGTAAGACCAACACTTCATGTGACGCATATTTGTTAAACAGCAACCGAAAGAGGCAATGACTGTACTAGAGTTTGTCAACTGGATTTTTTAGAGAAAAAAGTAAATATTTCAACAACTTACGTTTTCAATGAAAACAATGCACTACCAGCGTAATTGTAATGCACCGCTAAGCTGCAAGGACTTGACCATTCTTACTTTTTATTTTATGAAATTATTTCGCTTTCAAGAAGAGAAAAGTTGCCCACGAAGAAAGGGGTTTAAAAGAAATGACAAGATTTGTAGTATTTGAGCGAGTTTGTCAACATTTTTCATTGTTTTATTTGTCCAAAAAATGTAGCTGTTACAAAAACGTACAATATACGTCAGCACTGCGCAACAATGCATGAAGATAAGTATGATTCATACAGGGGCAAAATTAGGAAAACAAGTAAAGCAACTAAAATTATCATTTCTTAAATGAAGAAGTTTCTTTGGTAAAGTAATCAGTCCAACAAAAACGTCATAAACGTGAGTTTTGCTATCAGCGAAATATAAGCAGAATCATCACCGTCTTTTACAAAATATTTATTCATAAAAAAATGTCTGCTAAAGAGAAGCAAAATTTTCAGTCTTAATTAAAAGAAATTGTTTGAAGATATAAGTTTGTCTTCTCATACAGTAGCTTGCAGGAAGACAGATTTAGCTGCTAACGAGGAGAAAAATTGCTGATTACATTCACTTTTATTTATTTTTGCTATTGTGTTCTTAAAAAGTGTCTTGTTTAGTTGTGAATTGCGGCCCTCGGTTTATATACATGTTTTCGCTTTGCCCTTAAACAAATTTAAGTTTAAATTCTTGTTTAAGCATCTTCAAAAAGATAATCGCTCAACGATTTCCGTATGTTTGACGCCTCCGACGTTGCATTACAAATTAAAATAATACTTAGAGATGATGATGATGATGATAGCGATAATGATGATAAGCACCAATCATTTGCTTTTGGTCTGGTCTAAAGAACATTTTTTAAAATAAGAACCGAGACCGCAACAATTTAAGACCAAGAGCACCCTCAAACAAGTTTAAGACAGACAGAGATCAATACAACAAAAATCGGTTGCAAAACCGGTATGGAGACCAAGACGGGGCTTGCGATCTTTAACCCAGACAAAATGTGCATATATTTACAAACAAACTTTGCAAAAAATACGACTTCTCGACGTTCACATAGGGGTTATTTCTATCAATCCACGGAGCAACACTACTGGCTCTTGCCAGCAATGTAAACACAAGTGTTGCAAGTGTGACGTGGACCTTGGCTGGACGTTCGATTGGCTTGCTGCTCGGAGGAGTCTTTACTGTTATTGTTTCAGGAAGAGTAGAAAGTTTGTTTGGTTTTGGTAAGCTGAGTTTTATATTTTTTATACCTGTGACCAACTCACAAACGCATAAGTTTTTTTCTGTGCAATTAAATCATTTGTTTTGAGTTGAATTGAATCATATGAGTTGAATGTAGCTACTTCAATGATAAGCAAGCGAATTAAATGAGAGGAAAAACTGTCATTCTTTATTTGACATAGGTAAACTACAATCTGCGGGGCTGATTTGGACCGTGTACTGATTAATATAGCCCCCCAAGCAACCTTTCTTTCTTCTGACGTACTTTGCAGCAATGTTTTCAACTTTGTAGCGTTTTTCATGCATCAATTTTTACTTATCAGGCGTAGCCAATCTGCTTCTTGGTACGACGATTATTCTCACTCCTTGGATAAAATCGCTATCGCTTTTAATTTTTGATGTAACTTTTGGCGGAATAGCATTTGGATACTTAGATGCTGGTAAATAGGTTTATAGTTGTTCAAATTAGTTCTAAAAACTGATATGTTTACCGTAGCCTGGATATAGCTGCATATCTTGCGGTTAACTTTCTAAAGACAGATTTAGTAAAAAATGGCTGTAAAAATAACCAAAGCCGAAAAGCAAATCGTACCTTAATACCAGTTTTGTATTCAAAAGCATGTTATAAATTTGTCATGCCATTTTCCGCAACATGGCGCCTGAGCAACGCAGCCATTTACATTTTTACAACAATGGCGAGCTCTGTTATTTATACTGTTTTAAATTTTTCGATGCGAGGCTTAAGTCTACGCTATAAACCAAAAAAAGATAGGATTTTCTTTTTTGATATCTTGACTGTATATCGTAAGTACTTTTGGGCAAACAGGTGGATTGGATCTTGCTAAAGCAAAAAAATGCAGTTGCGTTTAAACTTAATGACGTGTAAAAAAACTGTATGTGAACAAGCCGGCATAAAATTTTTTACGTTTGGTTCGGGTCACAAAACCAATATCTCATTGCTTGAATTGTAACTTTCTGTATCAGATCACTTTGTTACAATTTAAAATAAGGTGACGCGCCAGTGTGTGTATTTATGTTATTGGGTTGTAGTTATAGATTGATTGAATCTAATAATCAAGATTATTTAAAAAGGATATATAATTTTGTAGGAATGCAGGCAATAATTTTACAACTGTGGGATGAAAGGTCTGCAAGGGGACACACTTCTGCGTACCATTTTGCATTGGCATTTGGAGCAGCTCTAGCTCCAACCATTGGTAAAAATAAAAATTATTATATCATATTACCAGTTTCTTTGTCAGGTATTGTAAACTGGTAAACGGATAAATAAAAATTGTTTCCTTTTATATATTTTTTGTCATTACAGCTACATACAGTACTTTCATGAATGACTGCTTTGCAGCAATGTCGGGAGACTGACAGCCTCGCCATTTCCATGGCAACCGCAATCGAAACGGCCTTTACTTCCTTTTCTTAGCAAATATAATAAGCAGCTCAACAGTATAATATAGTGATTTTACTAAATAAATAATTAAAAGCAATTATGAATTCCAACAGAATCCAAATATCATGACATCTCTCAAAATAGGTCAGGGTAATCGCTTAACGGTTACTATATTTTTAACATCATGCGTTGGGATTCGTTATGCTGTACGTCAACGGGATAAATTAGGATAGTAAGAAAGACTCTTTTTCTTCCTGCAGCTCATCCTTTTCTTGAGCATACCGATGAAGTCAAAGTATGTCCGGTCCTCAATGATGAAAAAGCGAACGCGACTGCTCAAGTACGGTATGTTGCCTTTTTTTTGTTTCTAAGTTTTTTTACAAATTTAGTTAAGGCTACAAAAGAATTCCGAAAACGATACAAAAGCTTTTCCTGGTATCAAATTTGTTAACACTTGTGATCAATCAGTTGAGGGAACAATAACAAACTTGCTCAAAAAATCATTTGGTTTTTCCCCCCCGGATATCTCGTTAATCAATTACTTTTTTTTTTCAGAAAAACAATCTTCGAATTGTAAACCTTCATATTTTTAGTTTTGTACTTGTATTCTAGCGTATTTTTGTTTGAAAAAGTAGACAAACTGAAAATACGGTACAGTACATTTACAGAATTAAGACTCGTGTCTTGTAGCAGCTCATTAATTTCAGCTTTTTAAGCTATTGTCTTTTCTTGCGTTGATTTTTTTGTTACAAAGTGAAAATGTACAGCGAGGTAAACGGAAAAGCACATAATGCTTTGTACATTTATCACTGCACGCTGGTTTTCTCAGAAAATTCTCAACAGGAAATTTATTTGTAAAACCCACGGTTGGTGCTTTACCGTTTACGTAAAAATTTTAAGCAGTTTTGCTAGTAATTATGAGATTATGCCTGATTTACAACGCTGCGTTTCGATTTGCAATCCACTTTTTTCAATACAAAAATTCGGTCTCAACCCAATTCGAATTCGATAAACGGCGCATTTATCACTAATGAATTTGTTACGTAGAATGTATGCAGGGTCGCCATTGTACTTTTAAGATTTGTGCTTATTTTTTAAACATTGTCCTGGAAAATTTTTAATGTGTTTATTTTCAGAGGCGCCGGAAGCGGGGGACAGGAGTCAAATTTCTCGGGCTAAGCGTTTTTGGGACAAAAAAAAAATTTTGGACACTGATTAAAAGTGATAACCTTTTTTTGGGGCGGAGACAAAAATAGAGATTTGGCTGTGCTTGTTTTTTGATTAGTTAAGATGGTAACCCTGGTTATATTGCAGGGTCCGCAAATAGTTTTCGACCCGACCCAAAAACATTCTTCTAAACTCTCGCATGCTAAATATTTATAAGTGAGCTTCGTTATTTAGAAAATATCTTTGATCAAATAACAATTGTAAGGTTACTATTGATATTAACAATTTTTTTATATAAAATTGTATGAAACTTGGTACATAAGTCATGAGCTGTACATTATTGCATTCATTCTGCCTAATGAGAATTATAAGCTTTATGAATAGAACACAACAATCAATTTGCGGTTTGATTAAAAGACGGCAACACGAAAATCTTCTTCAATTTCTAGCCTTAATCTGTACTTGTTTTTGATGTATGATAATGCGGAAAATGTCTTTTTGCATAGGAAGATAATTCCGAATGGCAAGAGTATTCTACAAAAAATTTATTGCAGGCGCTGATAACTGTGGATATCTTAATTTCAATTGAAATCCAAAACTCAGCTAAAGTTTTTTTTATATCGATAGCCACCTTTAAACCGTGGGAGTTACTTGACAGTTCAGACAATGACTCAATCAAATCTGATGATAGATGATGTGTGTCTGATACAGTGAAAGGTGATAATACCCAGAAGTGTTCCCTTTAAGGTGCACAATGCCCAGTGCCACGAGACAATTTGCGCGATGAAATCTTGGTCTTTCGCAATGTTCAGGAGCGCCAGAAGCGGGGGGAGACTAATTTTAGAGATCACTAAGTTTTCGAGACGCAAATAGAAAGTTAAAGAGATAATCCATGAAAAGACCTTCGCTTTTATTTATGAAGCAAATTTATCTTGCAATTGATCAAAATTTGCTGACGCAGTTTCTAATTATTCGGGGTCGCAAAAATATATTTGCGCTGTATACCGGTTTCTAAGAGAGAACACTGATAAATAACATGGTGTAACAAAAAAAAAATTTTTTTGTTTCTTGGAAATAACCTCCAGTTTCTGATTTACTATGCTTGAAAACACCAGAAAATAGCTATTATTGTCTTGAAATTTCGAGTTCGTAAAGAATACATTAATTTGTTGAGTTTCATATATTTATTCATTATTTCAACTGTTTTCGTTACCTAGATTCGCTTAATAGAGCTAATAAACTCATATTTTAGAGTTATAAGTTAAGTTGTTTTCATTTATTGTAACATAATCTTGAAAAACTGTGCAATGACTGCCCGTGGTTGCAAATATGCAGCCGATTCCTTCTGCTATGTATGTGGTGAATTTTTTGCCAAAAGAGCAAAAAACACTGTTTGAGCAACTGCATTCGTGCAGCATAAGCCTATCTTCATTATTTCGGAATGCCAGTCGGTGATCAAGATAAACGATGGGTACCACATGCCATCTGTGACTACTGTCGTCGCACTCTTGAAGGTTGGCTAAGAGGAGAAAAAGAGCTATGCGTTTCGCTATTTCCCGTATCTGGCGTGAGCCTTTAAATCATTATACTGATTGTTACTTCGACATGGTGGATCCAACAAAACGAAGAAAGGGAAAAAATGCACCTCCAATTGAGTATCCTAACATTCCATCATCTATTGCCCCTGTTCCTCATAACACCACCGACTTGCCGGTGCTACATTCACCCACAAGAGATCAACCTCATCCTGCAGAGACAAGTTCTGAGGATTCCAAAAAGGAGGAAGGTGCGCCATCATCATTATCATCTGTTGTTTGTCGTCGACGTCGAGTTGGGGATGAAAGATATCCTTATTACCCTAATCAAGAAGATGAAAGATATCCTTATTACCCTAATCAACCCTAATCAAGAAGTCGGCAGCGTGGTCGAGTGGTTAAAGCACCGGACTGATGATCAGCATGGTCTAGGTTCAAAACCCACTTGCGCCATTCTGTTGTGTCCTTGGGAAAGACACTTTACGGCACTTTCCCCTGCTTGGTGGTCTTGACAAGCAGTTCTAAATTACAGTTATATCTCTAATAAATTACTAGCGGACAGCAATATCTTGGCATCTCCGGAAGCAGGTCGGGGTAATTGCTTACCCTATGTATAGCGCCTCCGTCGCTTTCCTGCGAGTCAGGAGGATAAATATAGAGATAAAAATAAAAAATATAAAAAAAAAAGAAGATATCAATGATCTTATTCGAGAGATGGTACTGACAAAGTCTAATGCCGAGCTTTTAATATCCAGATTGAAGCAATGGGATTTACTTGATGAAGGCGTTCGCATTACTTCCCAGAGGAAGAGGCATCGTGGTTTTTCAACGTTTTTCTCTTTTAGGGAGGGCTTGTGCTATTGCCATGATATAAGAGAACTTTTTGAAGCTATAGTTCAGATTGGCGACTCTTCATCAACAGCTCATCAAAAAGACTGGAAGCTGTTTTACTGCACAACACAAACACGTGCCCCTCCATTCCTTTGGCTCATTCAGTGCAGATGAAAGAGAATTACGAGAACGTCAAAATGCTGGTAAGCGCTCTCCGGTATGACCAATACAATTGGGAGGTCATTGGCGACTTCAAGATGGTGGCCTTCTTAATGGGGCTTCAACAAGGTTTTACTAAGTTCCCTTGCTATCTCTGTCTCTGGGATAGCAGAAATACAAACTTTTACTACAACAAGAGAAATTGGCCTCCCAGGTCTAGTTATGATATTGAAACTCACAACGTAAAGCATACACCGTTGGTGGAACCAAAAAAAGTGCTTCTGCCATCTCTCCTCATCAAACTGGGCCTCATCAAGAAGTTTGTAAAGAAGTTGAACCCAGAAAGTGATGCATTTAAGCACATCCAAGAGTTGTTCCAGAAGTTATCTCAGGCAAAGGTTAAAGCTGGAATATTTGTGGGTCCTCAAGTGAAGCGACTTATGAAGTCCGACAGTTTTTCTGAAAAACTCTCTGCAGTTGAGAGGAAAGCTTGGAAAAGTTTTGTTTCTGTGGTTGAAGGTTTCCTCGGAAACACAAGGCAGATAAGGTTATTGCGTGACAACAGAACATGTTATTGCATGCTCTCTTCGACAAAATATTTATCAAACCATTGAGAAAGATCATGAAAATAGTTAATGATGGAAAATTTCATTCAACTTAGAACACAAATCCATTATTCCGCTTTCAACTCAGCCAGACCAATGTTGAATTTTCTATTTGAATGCTTTGATGTTGTAATTCGCTTTTATGATGTTCATTGATTCACTTTGCGGTGATAAATTCAACCCTTCAATCTTTTCAAAAATGCATACAAACAAAGGGAAACTGTATAAAAATGTACATTAATATAAAATTTGGCTCCTATACTCATACAATAAATAAAATTTGACTTTGCAAAACAAACTTGTATTGAAATCTTTAAAAGTCATATCAACAGCTGCTTTTGCTCGCGCGCGTTACTGATTTGAGATCCATCTTTCAACTGTAAAAGGCGATGGAGCGCGACATTGACCTAAAAAGAATGGCAGCGATCAGCTGTCTCTCCGGCAATTACACTAACAATACTGCTTTTAATTAACCTTAAGTAAAAATATTAAACCAGAACGTTTTTTCACCGAATCAGAATTCTTTCGCGGCCCTGGTATATTGTATAGCTCTTTTTCTTCGCTATTTTTATGTTCTTTTAAAAAATAAAGATTACATAAATGTACTTCGGAGCATAAAATTTGGAACGCTTAACTAATTTCAGAATAAAAAGTATGCCAATATATTTTGAAACATAGTTTATTAAGGACGTTTTGGAATTATAACTCATTCCAAAAGTTTTACAAGTTGATAATGGAATGAGTTATAATTCCGAAACGTCCTTAATAAACTATGTTTCAAAATATATTGGCATATTTTTTATTCTGAAATAAATGTACTTGTTTTTCACAGCAGAATAGTTATTTTTTAACATTTGCAAAGAAAATTAATTTTGTTATAGCTACGTTTTTGAGAAATTTTCACATAGAAATGTCAAAAAAAGAAAAATGTTTCCAGCAAAATTGTAGTATGTGATTAAACTTTGATATATTTATTGAATTTTTTTATTTTCCTTTTACTTACTTGTTGATTTAAGTATATGTTTTTTAGAGATTACTCCGCTATAATTTTCAATTCGTTTCGCAAACAAAATAAAAAAATAATTTTAAATTTTGTAAGGGTTTTTTTTTCTATTTAAGCTAGTTTACAATTTACCGAAAATCGATAAGATGTTTTAAAACTAATTTTCGAAAAACTGGGGCAACTTAAAATTCTTCGTTAGGCAACAAAAGCTTTAAACTAAGAAAAGCATTACTGAAACTTTAAGTTTAATTGACGAATTGAAGAAGAAAAACTTGATGCAAAAAGTGTTATACAAAAACTTTAACTCGGTTTTTTAAACATTCCACTGTTTGGCCGTTTTTAAACCTTAATTCCTTCTTATGCATCACAAAGAATAAGGTTATAAACTAATGTCAAAAAAACTTGCCAGAGGAAAAAACAAATTATTAAAAAATTTGAAAAGTTTGAAATTTTTTTAATCTTGGTTTTCTCGAACCCGGCCGTACAAATACCAAGGAGGCTCAATAACAGGAAGATTTTCGACGATATGAAAACAAAAATCTAAGCAAGAAAAGAAGGTGCTACAGTGACGGAAAGAGTATAATCAAGATTAGGACTATAAAGTCGGAGGTAAAAAATATTATACATGTAATTGAAGAATAATGAGGATTTAGAATTACTTAAAAGAAGCCGCTTAAAAAGCAAAAAGCAGCAGACTCGAGTTTTGCTCTTGTTGCACTGACGAGCTCGTAACAAGAGCGAAACTTGAGTCTGCTGCTTCTCGCCTTTTAAGCGGCTTCTTTTAAGTAATTCTAAATCCTCATTATTCTTTAACTATAAAATTCTTCCTTCGCTCGTCAAGCTTTAAGAGAGTGAGCGCGACACTTAACGCTTGTCGGGTAATTCCCGGTATGAGGTACGGCTTGGAATTACAACATAGTGGATTTTATGTATTTCTTGTTGAGAAAAGCCGGAAATAACTTATAGCTGCTTTGAGTCGATCTATCGTCCTGGGTGTATCGTCTAGTGGTATTGTCTCCTGCGTGAAAAATCACAGTTACTCGGTTGGATTCGCAGTGAAATAAGCATGATAGACAAGTTCTAACTGCGTCTGGTGCTTCTCGCCTTTTAAGCGGCTTGTTTTAAGTAAAAAATATTTTTTGTTGGGATCATAAGCGCTGCAGGAAGAATTCCTCTGGTCTTTAATGCTGAAAAGATAAGAAAAAAAGAGGATGTGATGGGATTGTAGCAATGTTTAAAAAAGAAGTAGCGCTAGCTTAATATATGATAACTCATTCCAAAAATTTTGAAAAAACTTGGAAATGAAGAAAGACAAAAAACGAAGCGTGTTTATAGTTTGATAAAGTTTTCACACAACTAATACAAGTAAATGAAAGAATATAGAAATTGCTGAAGAGAAAGTTAGTGCAGCTTCATTGTTAAGCTGATCAGCAGTATCATTGCCAGAGAGATTGGTTCGGTAAGGTATTAGTTAAAGAGATAGACAGATATAGCAAAGAGATAATGAGATAAGAAACCAGATGCTCCAAATGGTTTTAGAGAGGAAAAAAATGGAAAGGGGAAAAGTGAGCGGAAACGGCGGATTTAGAATATAAGTGTAGTGGTGCTGGTTTGTTTGGGACATCAGCCTAGATCAATTTAAACTTTAATGATTCCGACTGTAATCTGGGAGAAATCACACCATTTTACTGACACAAATTGTGCAGGACTGGCGCTTGATTGATTTTTTTTAATTATTAGGTTCAATATTGTTGTCTTCACATTGTTAATCCTGTAATATTAAACAACATCAAAGGATCGACAACAAAAATTTGCAGTAAAATTTTTCCACCGAATTTAAAAATTTTTTGGAAAAATCTAAACAAAAAATTCATCACCATAATTGAATCACATCTTTGCATATCAATTTTTAAAAAGTTTTGGCCATTCAAGATTTAGAGCAAAAAAATATGTTTCTCCCAAGAATACAGTAGAGGGAAAAAGAGTTGAAACAAAACGACTTTCAATTGTTTAAAATACGCTTTTACCTGAATTGACCACTCTTTTTTCATGAATACGAGGCTTTGCTTAGGCAGCCTATATCTTTGCTTTACCAGACAAGCTTTATCTGATCGATATGACTCTTTTAATGACATGTCTTTTAAGCATTTTTAAAGTCAATCTCAACTGTAATTTTAAAAATAAAATAATTAAATTTTTTATTTTCCAGCTTCAACAAAATTCAACAAATTCTACACTTAATGGGCGATTAGACAGTGCAAATCCTATTATTTGGGCTTATCTTATTTGCGGAGGTATTCTTGTGGCTGGTTCCTTTTGGTTCTTTCTTCTCAATTTTATTCATCTCGAAAAGAATATAAGAAAAGAAATGAGATCTTCGATTGAAACCAGAATAGAAACGCCGATCAAAGAACTGCTTGTTTTCTTTAGTTTAATATCCTTGTATATGTTCACGTGCGTTGCCGGTGAAGTCACATACAGCAGTTTTATTTACTCGGTTTCAATTTGTTCTCGATTGAGATTTCAGGTAAGAAAAGATTGTGGAGTGCTTTTTTTACTTGAAGGTTTCCTGTAAAGTGGTTGCGGTCAGTAGCCTAGTATTGAAAAAACTAAATAATAATAAGTTGTGGTTTTTAATTTTTATTTGTTCAATGCCAGTACGGCGCAATCTTTTACGTGATTTTACAAGGAAACTGAGTAATGCGCCCACAGGTGTGATTTTACCTCCTGCCAAGAAGATACCTTACTGTTTAAACGTAATGAGTTTTCATTCGTTTTCTATTGACATCATGCCGCACTCCTCTGTGTATGATCACTTTCTGCTAGTTGTCAACAGTCGGGCTAATTACAAAGGGAAAAAAATTATTTCAATAACATTTTAAAAATTAATTTGAATTACAGAAAAATTAATTTGTTCTGAAGGAAACAAATTAAAATAAATGTATTGTTTTAATTTTTTTTCTTCAAAATTATGTGAATTAATGTTTGGATTTTACTACGTAAATTTCCACGGCACAGTAGTTGTTTTTGGAGTCGAGACGTAGCGTAATACGGTCGTCTTAATGAAGTTGTATTAATCAAAATTAGATAAATTTATGTGATTTTTGCATGATATGAATAAATTCAATGAATTGGTTCTTTGTAAAAACAGGAAATTTTTTTTTTCTAATCGTGTAATTAAAATTATATATCTAAGTAACGACTTTTTCATTTTATCGACAAGCTTGTACTGTAGATTGACTTATTTCGAAAAATTCACTGCAAAGTTTCTAAATTAAAAGAAATCTTAAAATTAATAATTTTTTCGGAAAAAGTTTAAGTCTCAACTTTTTTGTTTAGGTCACAATGGCCGCAGTTTTAAATTCACTTTTTTGGATTGGTTTTGGTCTTGGTCGCCTCGGTGGGGTTGTTGTTTTGCGCCTTATTTCTCCGAAAAACGCCATTCTTTTTGACGTTTTTGGTACTATTTTGTCGCTAATAATCATCTCCATATTTGGTGAATCAACGGCTGAAATTATCTGGGTGTTTACTTTCATTTACGGATTTTTTCAGGCGACGGTTTATCCTTCAGGAGTATCTTGGGCATCAAGATACACAAATATTTCTGGAAGATACATTTTTATCTTTTCTATCGGTCAAGCTTTAGGCTGCTTTGTAATTTTACCTGTTGATGGATATATTTTCGGTCTCAATCCCTTTCACATAATATTTGTAGTTCTCGGATGCTCAATATGTAATGGAATCGCTTTTTGCTGTATGATGTTGGAAGAAACAAGATTAGAAAACAAAAAAAAAGCTTTTTGCTAATGTCCTTTCTTTTTACAACTTCTACAATATTTAAAAATTATAGATACAATAATCAAAAATAAATAAAACTTTTTTACCGGCATTATACGAGCGTAGTCAAATTGGTTCATACTTTCAGGAAGAAGTTCTAATTGATTTTATCATTTTTGCTTAGATTATAAATTCAATTAAGAATCAACTTATGCTGTCACCTCGTATTCTTTTTAATGTAACAATATGAACTACCCATTTATCGTTTTATTATTGAAAATAAAAAATAAGAAAATTCTTTTGGACGTCTTTTTTTTAAATCTAATCCTCTTGTTTACCTATGATTTGTTTTGGAGGGAGGGTGAAAATAATATTTAAAAATTTTTTGGTTTCCTCTGCTTACGCTGTAAACTTGCAAAGAATAGCATGCGTGGTAGATCCTTTAGTGTCAACACCAGGTTAAAACGCTATGTGTGTAATATTGAACGCATTCGTTGGAAAATGACGGCTAAAGCAAAACAAAAAAGTTGTTAAAACATGCAATCTCAAGCATAACAATTATTTATCAATATTTAGTATTTACAGATCTGCATCACCTCATAAAAATAAACGACTTTTAACTGCTACCAACTATTTAATATCATGTCATTAACAGTAACTTTATGACATTTTTATTTGCCAATTTTAAGCATTTAGTTTCTAAATTATGGTCCTTTCACTTGTTAAAAAAACATAAAATGAATTATGAAAATGATATTTTACTTGTTTGTGAGTTGCATTTACAGATTATTTAAGCTCTAATTCCTATGGTCATTTCACTTGTTAAAAAAACATAAAATGAATTATGAAAATGATATTTTACTTGTTTGTGAGTTTAATTTACAGATTATTTAAGCTCTAATTCCTTGGATTATAGTAAAGACTTGAGGGTATGTTTTTTGGAAAAGTGTGAGATATAATTTTAAATGTATAGCCTGCAGTATTATTACAAGTAAAAAAAAGATAAAAAAAATACCAGCATCTTAACCCATTAATGCCCAATTTTTTTCTTGGCGGATTTCATTATTACTTCCACATTTTGCATAAAACGCCATCTTTATTTAGATTCTTTTCACATATCTGAAAAATTCGCAGTAGTTTCTGCGTAATCAACTGTTCTATTTGTAGTACGTTGGGAGAATTAGGTAGCGTTATTTCTGAATGCTTTACACTGCGATAGATGTATTGCGCATCAAAAACATGTGAATAAAAACAACTAAAAACACATCGAATGAAACAACACATGAGTAAATTATGTTTTTGATTATTTTTTAGAGTAGTTTGCCGAGACCCAAGCATTTAATTTTTAAGTTTGTTACTCTCAAGCATTCTTGTGGTAGCTGGGGAAACAACCAGAAGTCCAGTGGTCCCTGAATCATTGGGTTTTTTCTATAATACAGAGAAAAGCTGAAGCAGTATTCGTTTTCACCGCACATAGCTCATAGCTTGTAACGAAATCTTATTGGTTCAGCTCTGTTGAACTGCTTCAACGAGTGATGTTCAAAATATCGCACAATCATTTCACCGATGGCTAGGTATTTCTCAAAGACCCAACACTTCTGAAAATTTTTATTCAGTAGATCAATCAAAGGCTTAATCGTAAAAGCTTTGTCATCCGTGTTCTCTTGAGCCTGGGTATTGTCTTGAAAGTGAATTATAGATTTTAGGGTCATGTACGCATTACGACTGAATGCGTTACGGACGATGTTCAGACCTAATCTTTCTCCTCGCTCCAAGCAACTTTCGGTCTTTCCTTCCGTTGCTTTTTAGCCGGAGGGTTTGAATCTGCTAACGTACATGGCACGCAGCGCCATCTTCCTTGTCAACATTTACGAATTTTACAAAACAAGAAACATGAAGGTGTTGCAGTATCTTCGTCATTTAATTTGTCTTCACCGTTAAGTTCATCTAAGTCTGGAGGAATTACTACCAAATCCGCATCAATATCTTTCAAAGCTAAGTAATCAAGAGCTGCTTTAAGATTTACAAATATTTGCTACTCATATTGAATTGATTTCTTGAAGTAAATCATGTAACATAATTACGTTTCTAGTACTAGTTACTGTATCTATGAAAGCTAAAACTTAAAATTTTTCGTAAGCTTCGCTACATGTCATTGAGCCTGACTGGTTGATAATTCTGATTTTTGAAATCTAGATCTAAAGCACAAGGCACTACACTGTCTATCTGCGCTTATCTGTTTACATAAGCTCTTTACACGCAAATAACAAAGACGTAACTGGATACACATAACTAAACTGCTTAAGCGAGCCGGATTCAGGTAAATTAGACAACCCCAAATTATACACTGGAAAATTATACAATTGTAATTAGGCCGAACAACGTTGTTTTTATAGCTCTTTGCTTATTGTAGCCTACATATTAGCTTCATGCACAGTTTCTGGCCTCCCCTTTCACTCTTAATCATCTTCATTCATACTGATTCAATGTACAAAAATTTTGGTTTTTTTCTTACAGCTGTATAATTCATCATTGTTTCGTCCAGAATCATCAATGTCTAATTTTCCGGCTACCAAGCCAGCAGAATAAATGCAGCTCGTAAATTAGGAAAAAAGTGTTGATAACCGCCCAGCGTTCTATTTGTGATACAGTGATGTTAGCGTTTATATTACTTGGTAAGAGTAGTAAATTGTTAAAAGCTTTCTTGTCAGTAGTCAAAAACAATTTATAAAAGCCATTTGTAAAAAATTCTGAAAATTTTCCTCTTCAAATGTTGCATGTAATCCCAAGAGGAACTGATAGTCAGCAAACGAAAAAACTGCTACTTTTACATCCACACAATCCACATTTCAAAATAAGAAATATGGCTAAACTTTATTGTTGTGACAGCTACAAGGGTTTTGTCAGCCAATAGATAAGTGTAAATGCGAGTTTAGATTTTAACCTTGTATAATCGAAATATAGATTACTGTACTATAAATAGAACGCTGGACGTTAATGAGTTAATATGACAGCACAAATGAAATGATGCTTTGGATTGTGAGCAGTGTGCTCGCGGTTAAGTAGGTATTATAACACTCAAGTGAGATTTTGTGAGAAAAGCAATGTTTAGAACAAGGCAGTAATTAGTTTAAAAATTTCTTAGCTAGTAGAATTTGTCTTAACCGTCAGAATCAAAAGTTTTTGGAAAGGGATGCGTATTAGTCATACCGGGGCATTGTAGCATGTAGGCTTTTTGATAGGGCTAAATTCTATCACCGTAAATTTCACCATTAAGTTATGGTATGGATTAGGGTAAAAAGCAAATTTAAGATTGAGGTGAACTTTTTGTGAAATTTTTTCCAGTGAAATTTACCTAGAACTATATTGAAAAAGGTGCCAAGATTTTAGGGAAGAAAGTAAAATCCCGAAACACCTATTTGCTGTTTCTGGAGTGGTGATTCAGGTTCTTTACTGCTTTTGCAATAAAGAAATTTACTTTAATAGAAATTGAATTTGAATAAATGCTCTTAAATTTTTGACTTTTAATATATGCTAGCACAAAGGTTTCCAATCTTTTTACGATCTCGTACAACTCAAGCATTCCGTATTGCCAACGCGTACCACTTCTTCCAGAGGAACTGATTTGATCAAATATTAGTTCACTCAGAAGAGGAATATAATTATACTAATAATAAGAAACTACAACTAAATTTAATGAAATTTTGGTTTTTGTTTACTTCCAACTGGTGATGCATGGCTTGAATTTGCTAACAGCTCAAATACAGTCCTGTCCGGGCGCACTTTGTCGGGTTTGATTTGATGGTTATCATGATTGAAAATTTCTGCTTGCATTCTCATGTAGAAAAGAAAATCAGTAGCGGTGCATCAGCGTGGGAAGCTAGTGTAGAGAATGAAGAAGTAATACCAAGACAAATGTTTATTGAAAAACCTTTGCTGTCTGGTCCTCCTGAATATCTATCAGCTCCTGTTACTTCCCAATTGTGGCTTATAGCTCGGCACTCATTCAGTTTTTACAACATCATTCTGTGTAAAGCAGACGTAAAAAAATAGTCGACAGCAATGGTTGACATGTGTAGACTCATTAAGTTGCATGGCTAATCCAAAGTTTGAAGCTCTTACTCCTGCAATCACTGGTTCGGCAATATTAACTGCCATTTCCTCCCTGCGGTCTTCACAGTATTGTTAGAAAAGAAAACACTCTTTAATGTTGCCACAACCTGCTCTCCAATTACTCGTCTAACCAAGATTTCTGCAGCTGGCATAACAGGAAACTCTGCAATCATATAGACTTTCAAATGTTTGGCCACTAAGACAGCAACTTTATAAGACGCCTTAACAATTTCAGTTTGGTTTGTGGTCCATGCATCACCGTTTCGATTATCTTTATTATTTTACATCATATTATATGCACGCCTGCATTTATGCCGCGCACCTACCTGCATTACCATAAGTACTTTCATAAAATTATTATAAAGCATAAACTAACTCTTTCAATGTAAATGTGCTTGAATATTTCTTATCAAATCTTTTCTAAATTTAATTCTAGCTCGTATCTTATAACTAACGTTGTTTAATCCGCTATTTGTAGCTTAAATTGAAAACTTTAAATGAGATCAATCAAGCTGTTAAAAGAAAAGTAAAGCTTATGAATAGGAATTTGACCTAATTCACTCTCCTGCAGAGTTGTAACAGTAGACAAGGCAACTCCGTTCATCTTGTTGACATGATCTGTATTTTGAAGACCGCAATGTTAGCAAACAATAGGATAGCAGGCTACAGAAAAATTTATTTATTTAGAAACAAAACCTGATAGGTAAACTTTTGTGAAAAATAGAAGTTGCTCGCGTAGTACCTGGAAGATCTTCGCGTACAACAGGATGGGAACCTCTGTGCTAGCAGCAACATTACACTTCATTCAGCTCTAATTTTGCAATACATGTTTGTAGTTACAACATTAACGCATGATAAAGAAAGTTTTATAGATGAGTTGATTGAATTGGATTATTCATTTTTGAAGTCGAATCTTTTTCATTTTCTAAATAATTCCATGTCACATAATCTAAATGATCGTCACAGAAAGCGGAGTCTTCACTGACGTAGCGTTGTTTTCTTGGTTCATGACGCTTCTCGTGGGCGGAAGTTGCGCAATTAGTAGAATGCGATAAGAACACTGACATCGATGCATCAAGGTCTTCTAGGTGTTGTGGCGAGCCCCTTATTGCTCGATTTTCCTTTTCAAAATCTTGTTCACGCTTAAATATTGTTTTCATTTGATCTATGGTTGTTTCCGAAATGTAAGGACCTGGTTTGTGTTCATAGAAAATAACTTGATTAGATGAACAGAAAGAATCGCAGTCCTCTCTGGTGCAAGAAGTGTTTGAAGCGATCTTTAGATTTTCAGTATTTTCTTTTAAAAAGAAAGGCTTCTCCGACATTTTAAAAACTTTTTTGGGTTCGATTTTAAATTTGACCGGTTCAAAAGTTTTTTGTTTCTCATGTAGTAAATCAAGTGGTTTAAAAGCATAACACGGATCAACTGTTTCTTTGAGAAGAGGTTTATCTTTGATTATGCTTTTCATTTGCTCTTCAATATCTTCACGTATAATCTCTTCCTGTAATATATTTGATATTAAAACTGTGACAGAATTTTTTACCTGGGGAGAAGATAGCATACCAAATAAAGTTTTTTAAAATTTATAAAAACGTAAGCAGCACGGTTTGTGATTAAAAATGCACTTTTTGATTAAAAAAGCTTTAAAAACTCTTTACAGTCTATTTTTTTTTAACTTTTATAAAAAAGAAATTACTAGAACCGATAAAAATAAAACTTTACGGAAAGATTTTGATTAATTTTGGAAGTTTTTTGAAAATTTTTTCTCGTATTGATTTCAATCATCGTCAGCATACATTCAGCATTCACAGAGAGAATTTGTTGCTGCCCTTCAACATTTAAAACCAGGTAAAGCTCCGGGACCTGATTCCATCTGCCCCGAGCTTATACTCCATGCCGGAGCTGCTTTGAAGTCCTGGTTACGTGACTTCCTTTCTTCCTGTTTGCGCCGACTCAAAATTCCCAAGATCTGGAGAAAAGCGCTTGTGGTCGCGATCCCAAAACCCGGAAAGCCCGTGGGGGACCCAAAGAGTTATCGACCGATATCTCTGCTCTGTGTCCCCTACAAGATCCTTGAGAGGCTTATCTACGCCCGCGTTGAACCATTAATTGATCCACTGCTCCCTAAAGAGCAGGCTGGGTTCCGACGCGGGAAGTCAACCGTAGATCAAGTTGTTCTGCTAACCCAGAACATCGAGGATTCTTTTGAGGCTAAAAAGAAGGCCGGTGCCGTATTTATCGATCTGACAGCTGCTTATGACACTGTCTGGCACCGTGGCCTTACCTGCAAGCTGCTGAGACTACTTCCGGATAACCACATGGTCAGAATGATCATGGAGCTTGTCCGAAATCGAAATTTCACCCTTACTACCGGTGACAGCAAGCAAAGCAGGCTACGCCGTCTTAAAAACGGCGTTCCTCAGGAATCGGTCTTGGCTCCCCTCCTATTTAACATCTATACGTACGATCTTCCTTCCATGATTTCCAGAAAGTTTGCTTATGCTAATGATTTAGCATTGTTGCATTCTTCTGGAAACTGGAAGGACTTGGAGGGGACTTTAAGCCAAGAAATGTCCACACTGTCAGCGTATCTCCAGACTTGGAGGTTGAAGCTCAGTCACACTAAGACGGTGACGACAGCCTTTCATTTAAACAACCGAGAGGCCAAACGTGAGCTAAAGGTCTACAACAACGGTAGACTTTTACCGTTCTGTCCAACCCCTACTTACCTTGGGGTAAAACTGGACAGATCGCTCACGTTTCGTCACCATTTAGTGGCATTGCGCAAAAAACTATCCTCGCACGTCACACTGCTGAGGCGACTCGTGGGCTCGGGATGGGGTGCTGGTGCTAAAACACTACGCATAGCCACCTTGTCTCTAGTCTACTCAACAGCTGAGTACTGTGCGCCAGTCTGGTGTCGCAGTGCTCACACTCGCCTCATTGACAGTGTCTTGAATGACGCCTTGCGCATAGTTACTGGATGCCTGCGTCCCACTCCAACGGACCACCTACCTATACTCTCAGGCATCCATCCAGCTGAGCTTCGCCGAATGGAAGCGACACTCTCCTTGGCTTACCGTGGATCTCTGGACCCCGATCATATTTTGCATGGTCTGTTAAGTGGGTCCTCAGATACTCGCCAAGTGAGACTAAGATCCAGACGCCCGTTTGTGCCAGCTGCGCGGAATCTCTTGGACAACCTTGCCAGACTTGGCATCCGCGCCTCTGAATGGACAAATCTTAAATGGAACGCGGAGTACTGTGAAGGTGCTTCCAGGCTCCGTGCTTTTGTGCCCCAGACCGGTGCCAGGCCTGTTGGGATGGGCTTACCCCGAGCAGCTTGGGTTAAGCTCAACCGCCTGCGGACTGGTGTTGGGCGATTCCATTCGTCCATGCACAAATGGGGTCTCGCTCCTTCACCGAATTGCGAGTGCGGCGCCTCTAAGCAAACCGAAGACCATGTACTAACAGCGTGCCCTATACATCGGGCACCACATGGAGCACGAGGTCTGACGGTTTTGGATGACGAAACTCGATGCTGGCTTAATGACATCACTGCCAGCGTCTGATCCAGGCAGTGCAGCAGTCTGGGGTAGTAAAAGGATAAACCCTTGGCCCCAGTCCTGTTTGTGTCTGACCTGGAGTGGATACCTCTTCAAACGACGACGACGACGACGACGAGCATACACGCAGCACGTTGCTCCTCCTTTTCGTGCAGCAATACATTTATATATGTGCCGCAAACACTTCAAGATCTAACTTAATATTATCTTAAAGTTTGGCAGGTATCTACTGTAATATAAATGCATTCATCGTCATACAACAAGCCAATACTAAGACAAGTTCAAATACAATGTCTATTAACACCTTTTGTCTTATAAAATATTTAAAGTCAGATATTTAGTAATTTTCAAAAAAAATTAAGGTAATGAAAAATATTTTTTTACTTACTGTTTTTTCTGGCATGGTTATGTCATTGATAGAAAATACTTTTTTGAAAAGTTGTTTGTCATTGTGCAGGAAAAAATAAACAATTATAATTAAGAGAAAGATAATCAATAGAACGCTTATGCTTATCGCCAATAAGCGTTCCAAATTGTCTTTTTTGGATTCACTAAAAAGTAATAATTAGTAATACTAAAATATCCGCTTATAAAGGACCCGGATGTAAGGGGTTATTTTTTTATTTTATCTCTACATTTATCCTGCTGACTCGCAGGAAAGCGACGGAGGCGCTAATACATAGGGTAGGCAATTACCCCGACCTGCTTCCAGAGATGCCAAGATATTGCTGTCCGCTTGTAATTTAATAGATTAAATTTCCAAGTTCCAATCATAATTTTCTAGTAATTTCAGTTGGTTATAAGGAATCAATTTTTGTTCGGATAATGGGTAAAAATATCCAAAAGCGCGTGTTCCGATTCACTTTCGCGTGCTTTTCTGAGGAAACGTCTTTGTCGCGGGCTTTTTGGAGGGGAAAATGTGGAAAAAGGGTGTTTTGAGCGTTTAAAACTTGCGTTCTTAGGGTATCGGATCGAACTTTGCGTCAGTCGGTTATAAGGGATATTTGGATATAAGGGATTAATTCAGTTAGTCCCGGCCAATCTCTTATATCCGAAGTTGACACTAAAAAAAAGTAGTTCAAGATGGGCGTGCTCAGACTTCACTTGGAACATTATTCTAATTACAAAGACTAAATGGTAACCTTGAAAGGAAGCTTTATATTTTTGTAGCGGCCTCCCAAAAACATCGAATGAGATAAAGAGATAAAAGTAAATTAATCTTGGTGGTTCAATAAAATAGCTTTTGGGGTTTGACTCTGATGCATTAATATACAGGTGCCAATCGCCGGGACCACACCTTGTTCCCGATTGACTACGAATATTCACACAATTGACAAGAGACAACTTCTAAATCAAGAATTAAATATGCAAGCTCGCAAAATGTTTAAACCAAGAAAACTTTTTACCAATAGCTAATTATTGTTGGTGATTTTTTTTCTTTTTTGTTCCAGTATTTTCGGTTTTTATGCTTAGCTTTGGCTGGTTAGCGGTATAAATTTTTTCATTTATTCTAGCTGGATATTTTTAGTTATAGTGGTTAGAATCATTTTGGTGTTATATTTATCTATTTACTTCAGCGCAGTTATACATATCCATTAAAATTTGATAAATAAATAACCAGTGAAAAACTTAATCAATACCAAATTAGAAACTCACCATCTAATATTTTAACATTGAATAAACGCATTACGCCACAAAGAAAAAAAATTAGTTACAAATCAAGGTTATCCGTTTACCTATTTTTAGCGCCCACAAATCGCCAAAGATGTGATTCACATCTCTTAGAATAATACTGTTGACTGTCTTTTTGTAGAATGAATACATTTTTACTTAACTCTATCAAAAATCAATCTAAAGATAGACGCTGAAGACTGTCAACACTGCAGCCGACTGGTTACAATCGCTGTATTGACGGCGAACGTTATCAACATGGTAGCGATTCAAAACTTACTTGCATCATTCTGTTGTGTCCTTGAAAAAGACAAGTTTAGGGCACATGTTATTCGGTGGTTTTGGAAAGCAGCACTTTATTTCAGTCGTATCTCTAAATTAGAAACTACAAAACGAAAAAATAATTTTAACTGGACAGCAATACCTTGGCATTTCCGAAGCAGGTCGGGATAATCGCTTTACGGTTGCCCGCAGTCAAACGCTGCAAGATTTTCCTGGAAATCAGGAGAACAAACAGAAAAAATGATAACTGTAATTATTTATAATTTTATAAAGTTGATAAATTTATAATTACCTTTGAAGTTCTGATGGCTTTAGCAATGGAGCTAAGCAAACCTGGAAAAAATAAAATTGTCATCAAAATTTTTTATTTATTTCGATAAAAAATGTTAACATTATAAATTCTTTTGCTGTCTTCTACCAATTGAAAAGATTTACGTGAAGAATAAATATATAGTTAAAAAAAAGTCAATTTTTACATATTAAAAAAAATAAAACAGCAGAATTGATATGTTGTTGATAAGTTGGTATAAAACAAAGGCTTGGGGCCGCAGCTGTTACGTTTTGAGCATTGCTAATTCTATTGCAATCGAGATAAAAAAAAATCCGGAAAAATCCTGGGCGTGAAATTTCCAGGAACTTTGAAGTCTAGTTAGTCATTCGCACAAAGGAAACCATGCGCTGTGACCAAATATTTCCTCTCCAACTTTTAATCAAATGACTCTATAGTGTTTTGATTTGTCATGACTGCTTTTTGGCCAGATGTTAAGATGAGAAACCTTCTGCAGTATCATTGTAAAGCCATTCAATTCAAATGGTATAGATTGTTTTAAAACAACCAAAATTTAACATACAAAGGTTAACTATTTCTTATTCTTGAACGCTTTACGAAAAACTTTGGCTGCGTAAAAAATGTTTTAACATCAGTAAACTATTTAAAAAGTCTAAAAGCGCAATGTTTTGATTGTTTTAAATCATTCATTAAAATATTCCTTTTTACAGTCAGTTAAACTAACAAAAAATAAATTTAAAAAAATAGCATATCTCACTAACAAAATTATAATAAACTGTTATGAAACAAGTAATTTTCATAACCAGTTTAAAAATAAACTTAGGTACATTTTCCAGGACTACAAATATATATGTAACCAAATAACTGAAATGTAATTGAATTGAAAATGGGTACCTTTGAGCGTATTGATTATAATAGCGTTAAAATCTTAATTTAAATACATAATTGTTGGCCAATAGGCTAGTACATGTACAGTATTTTAAAATTTTTATGCGCATCGCCTGTCTGTCAGCACTGTTGACAACAAGCAGTAAATCTAGTTTTTTTAAACTAATAAAAATTGACCTTTCTGCAACAATCAATCCAAAATTTGTTCCTGAAAGAAATTCAACAATAGGGCAAAAATCGACATTCAAAATAAAGTCAAATATTTTTTTTTAATTAAAATAAAAATTGCTTTACCTATCATCCATATCAGGGGTGGGAAGCCTGATTGCAGTTGCGGGCCGCATCGCAAAATTAAAAAATTTAGTGCAAACTGCATGAAATTTTTAGTTCATTTAAGAAAAAAAGTAGTTTCTTGACAGACCAGCATTCTTCAACTGGGTCCTCATGTCAAGACCTTTTTTTATCTTCGCTGGCATTAAATAAGTATTTGTTCTTCAATCTTGAGTGAAAAAAAGGAAAGGTTTTAACTTACTGGTTTATAAAGTCGCATAAGACTGATTTATTCTACAGCTTTTTCGGGGTTTACCTGAATATTAATATTTTTTCTGATGAGCCCACGTTTTCATTATTACATTTTGGTCGTTAATAAAACAAAAAAGCATAATTTTGATCAAAAAGATTAATATGCTTCTTCCCAACTTCACGCGGGCCGCATTAAAATACGTTAAGGGTCACAGATTTTCCATCTCTGGTTTTTGTCAAACTGGAAAAGCAAAAAAACACTTTTTCTAATTACAAAATATTGTTGTTTTATTGGATATTTATATAAAGTTGAAGACATTTTTTTAATATTTGAACTTACTTCACTTTTTGGTGAAATATAATAAGGTTGTAGTGGATAATCTACAAACTGAATAAAGATGCATATTTCTTTATCATCACTCAAGGAGGTCTCGATTTCGTATCTACGTTCTGTTGCTGCAATAGCTATGAGCTGTTCCTGGAGAAAAAGTCAAACGACTTGTATCAGAATTATCCCTATTTTTGTAAAAATGTTAAAAAGCTCTTTGTTTTATTCTACTACATTAAAGCTTAAACAAAATAGAACGAATAGAATTTGAAAAAAGAATAAAAACTACCAAATAAGGGCTTTTATTTTTCGGTTTTAACTGTTGAAAATAACGTCTAAATGTTTTCTTTTTTAACAAAAAAACATGGTTTTTGATAACAGAAACAACAATATCAGAAATAGGTATTTTTGCTACGACATCAAAAACATTTTGCTACAATGCTTATTCTACGTTTTTATTTTAGATTGTCAAATTTTCCAAGACACCTTTAAAGTTTTCATGTTTTCAGGAAATATTGGTTTTTCAGCATGAAATGTGATCCTTTTGTACAATTTGCTTAATCATAATACACATGAATAGTTTAAACACTTACTTATAATTCGGAATTAAAGCTTTGATGTATGAAATTATAAAAGCTATTCTGCTATACCTTGTCCATTCCATTTTTTTTATTTCCGTTTTTTTCAAAATATTCTATCTTATAGATTGATTCGTAACCAATTTCATCGAGTAGAATCTCTGGAACACTTTTATTTTTAAAAGCGTTTGATTTCATTGCTTCGAAATTCAAAATGATCCTGTTTGGTTCTCTTTTAGCTATTAATTTTGGTTTCGAAAAAGTCACTGCCAAAAGTAAAAAATGTTGATGTTTACAATAAGATTACTGTTTGATAAACCAATGATTTTCTTTTAGCAATACTTAATCATGACTTTTTGATTCGTTAATTTTTGTTTTAATCTTGACAAAGTTAGAAGCAAAAACACAGTAGGAAGTACAAGACGAGGTGCGACATCGATTTTCATTCCTGTGGGTAAAATTGCAACCTACTGAGATTTAAAAACATCCGACGATTCACTGCTGGCTTATCTGGAAAAGAACTTAAAAATTAAATCCACTTACTGTGACCTTGAGGATAATAATCTTGTAGCTGATTGGGTGGGACACTTTCTTTCGAGACATTATTTGGATCGTCGGAGCTAGTTATCCAGAACGTGTAATATTCATTGTAAAATAGAGTTTCCTGTATATCGCAATAAGGTTTGCACACATGAGCACATCCTCTTACAGGAGTCCACACCTCATCATAACCAGAGCTAAAATTTTCTTGAGTTAGAGAAGTAAAACTCTATTTATTTTAAGGAAGTTACAGTAAAATCGTAATTAGATAAAAAAAAGTTACCGTAATACAAGAATATTGTCAGTTGCAAAACTTTTTTGATATTTTAT
Organism: Diplosoma virens; assembly: GCA_963680785.1. Taxonomy (NCBI): domain Eukaryota; kingdom Metazoa; phylum Chordata; class Ascidiacea; order Aplousobranchia; family Didemnidae; genus Diplosoma; species Diplosoma virens. Next base: position 39,192,038 of record OY796883.1, read on the forward strand.
TTTACTGGAATAAAATATCTAATTTTTTCAATCATTATTGGCCGAAAAAACGATCTACTCGCACAATGGGTTTAAAGTCTGGCTCAACAAACATTGCAGAATATACTTTAAGTAAAGCAGGGCGAAAGCTTACTTTTAATGCTTTTCTAATTTTTTAAAAATCTATAACCACTTTATTAAACAGTGTGGCACTTTATGCTGATGATTAAACAGAGTTGCATATAAAACAGAAGTTTGTCAAAAGGGTTGTTTGTGAAAGTTATTTGAATACTAAAATTTTTTAAATATTCTATTTAAAATTGAGTTCTAAAAATTAAGTTTACAGCTTTTTTCTAGTTTTTTTACTTGACTTTCGGCCTTAAAGGGCAGTTGTTTTTCAAAGCCTGAGCCACGAGTAACTTGCTGCTGCTGCTACGTCTTTTGTTACCGTTATGCGCAATAAACTAAAAACAAAACTGCAAAATGGAAGGGTTTTACCCATCTTTGTGTTTATTCGGGGTTCGCTAATCCGCGTACATCTCTTTTAGAACGAGGCAATGTATGGAAAAACTACCCATAGCAGGCTACATTGTTGACAAATTCTAAGAGTTCATCATTCTCCAACTGAGTATTAAAGACCACGATGCAAGCAAGATGAACGTTTTTCATCATCTTGCTTTACATTTTGAGCACTTATCATCCTGTTACAGGAGACTAACTGCACTAGTACAAAAAAAATAGTAGGCTACTTCCAAACTATAAAATCGCTTGGCCTTTCTTAAACAGAAAGCATGACTTTTCCGCGTTTATCCGTAAGCGATTAAAATGTACTTTGCTGAACCAATCTCTATGGAGCTCGGATACTGCATGGCTGTGTGTAGATGTTAATGGTTATAAAATAGACGTCTACAATCATCCATCAACACGATTTCAAGGCCTAAATCTCTGCGTATTTTCTCAACCCTGTCTATATGCTGCCAACTTCAAATCTCAGTATTAAAATAGAGTTGCAAATTTGATAGTGCGAAAAGAGAATGCTTTGTTGGTTGGCCAAGTATTAACAGTCTTGCTCTCCTGTACAATGCAAGGATGCCACAAGCTTTCGCTTAAGGTGCTGAAACACTACCATCAATCCAGATCTAGTTTGCGAAAGTTTTAGTATGTATAGTAGTGTACCTGGCGGTTTAAAAAGTTTTCCAGGTTAGAGTATCGATGTTTGCCTATTATTTCACCAAACTTTGCTTTGCTAATGCCAAGTAGGCCTATGTCTGTTGAGCAATCAAACGATTGCATGGTCAAGTGTAGTCACTGCATTGCTTTGACAACAAATTCCGAAAGACTTTGTTGTAGTCAGATTCACCTAATGTAGACGAGGCTTTCCAAGACCCTTGCAATGCTATTTAAAAAAAGTTCAAAGCCTTTGGACCTGACTGTGTCGCACCCGGAGCAAATTTGTTTTCTTAAGACGACAACGACGACCGCGACAAATAGGCTAGCCAATTTTAAAAGTTTTTTTTCAATTTTAAATGTTAGAAGCTTTTGGGTTTTTACTTAAGCATCATCATCATTTTCGGGGAAAACACTTAATTAGTTCAGTGTATTTTCTTTTTCCCGCTTGTCCTTTTGGGGTTGCAGGGCAACAGCTCGAGTTGGAATTCCAAGGCTCCCGATCTTTTGCAACTTGTGGCAAATCCTTCTGTGGAATTCTAAAACGTGACAGGCCAGGTCTTCGACATAATTCTGCCAACGAGTTCTGGGTCGCCTTCTAGACCTTTTGCCACTGGGAAAAGCATGAAATTTTTTCAATTTTAAATGTTAAAGACTTTTTTGTTTTTACTTAATTTTAAAAGTTTTTTTTACGAACATTTACCTGGGATAGTTTGCAGCTACATAAAGGAGTGGCTTTAATTTCTTCCCTATTGAATGTACGACCTTGTTTAAATTAATAGGCCTAGCCTACTACACGATTGCTTTGCACTACTTTTTTCAATTTTTCTTTCATCAACGGTCATTTTATTCATTTATATTCATTCATTTTGCAGAGTAACGACTAGGTAAAGGTTTTATTTTAAACGTTAGAGCTTTACAAAACTCAACCAAGTAAACTGAAGTGATTAAATTGTTTTTTTAGATTTAATTAGACCTATTTTATCTTATTGCCTTCAGTACGCTATTGTAAATAAAACCAACATTTTTTAAATGTGTGCTCTCTTAAAGGGCAGTTTCCAATTTAACAAAAAAGTGCTTTACGATTACTATAATGTGGAAACAAACAATTTAAGTTTTTTATTCACTTGCTCATTTATGTCTACAGTATATCGATATAAAATTGAGAAATAAGTCGAAATGCTTTGAAAAGCGCTCATGGAAAATCCAAAACTTAAGCAAAGTGCTTATTTGTCTTCGAATTAAAACTTTTTACTCTGTTTTATGACGGCATAATCAGGGCCCTATCTCTAACACTTTTATACAAATAAGACCAAAATATTTTTTTAAGTCGTATGAAACAGACTGTGAAGGGGTGTGTTTTAATAAAATGATTATAAAATTTATGCAGATAAATGGATAGATTTTTTGATTGCGTAACTTTTTCATGAGCAATTCTTAATCATATACACGTTAAAATAAGTTCGCTTATAAATTTTTGTAATTCTACTCCTTATTAACTACATGCCAAACAGTTTTCAAACGAAGAATTATTGTATGAATATTTCTAGCAAAAAGCATTAATAAGAAATGACATCCGCTATTTAACAACGAATCGACGTTAAAACTTAAAGCAAGCTTCGAATCCGAAGCGTATAAATTCTTACTCTGGTCCAGGGTTTTCCTTTTCAAAATAGTCAAGTTTATACAATGTAAATGACGCGTTGCTATTGACTGAATTTAGAGTTTCATTCTCATCATTTTTCGTTCCACAATCAATTTTCCAAGAAACGTTAAAAATAAAGTTTTTTCCTGATATAGAGATGTTACAAGGCTGTATTTGACCTTTAAATATACTAAAGTTGTTAAAAAAAATTGTTTTTGATTAGTTATCATTTTCTGTTAATCTTAATTTTATTTTATCCCGCAAAACAAGAATTTGAATTTAAGTAAAATATTTTGCTTATAGTGAAAATTTTACAAAAAAATTACCTTTCACATTACAAAATATTCCAATTTCAGCTGCAAAAAAGGTATAGATGACTTCTTTCAATTTCATTACAAAAAATAATCGGTTACACTTATTATTTTGTATTCCCTATTGACCTTTCAAAATCGTTTTGTAGAATAATAGCAATTTTTTTATTTTTATGAATAGATTTATACTTCAGCAAATGATTTTCAGTAAGAAAAGCAAGATTTAAATAAAATAACCTGACACAAAACCTCTTTTGAAAATATCACATTTATGCAACTAAACATTTATATTTTGATCGTTGTTTAAGCAACTTTTTGTATTTGATGTGGCATTGTCAAAGTTTATGGTCTATTGTGACCGGAATTAAATCGTTCCTTGGTAAAATTACTGTATTTTACACTCTTAGAGAATCTTATTTTCCAATACTACATTTTAAATATTATTTGTGTTTTCTCAATTGTATCAAAAATTAAGATCTTAATCTAACAAATAATTAGATAAAAAAAAATCGCACTAAAGCTAATAGGCCTACTTAAAAATTTAATAAACTTTAACTGAATTTTTCTCGGATTACTGCTTATTAGTACCGATGCAAGTTAAACTACGTAGACCCGTTTTTGGCTTTTTTACGGCTGTTTTTATTAAACTTTTTTTTCTGAAGGCAGGGAAGGGTTTTAAGTACTTCTACTTTTAAGCAATTTAATACAAACTATTGTGGGCAAAACATTGAAACCTATATTGAGTTTATTTCTTTTTTCCTACCTCGAGCTATTTTTCAAGGATTTCTTCGTACAAAAGTTTTTGATTTTATAATAAAAGATTGAAAACAGATATCTTGCCGCGGTGCCAATGCCTACGTTAAAGTAACAGCTACAACAGACAACGACCTTTGACAAGACATTGTGGTTGAAAAATATTAAAGTTTAGGCCTTTTTTCTGTCTCCTTTGTTCTCGATCAACCAGCGTAGTCTTGTTTCATGCTAAAAGGAAGCATCTAGCAGAATTTCTACAACAAAGGTGCATGTACTTGCTTCAAATACACTGTATCTGAAATGCTTTCGTATCAAATTTCACTACTGATGCCAACTTAACATTTGCTTTTACCACATCAAAACCTTGTTAAAATGTCGTTTTTGCAAGCTTATTGCGGCAATTAAGATTCGTATTACTTCAGCTGTTGTTTTTGTGTGGAGCATGTTTGATTGCAAAATCAAATTGATTATTTGAGTGAAGAGCGATTTTCATAACTTGCTGAAGCTCATCATAATTAAAGTATAACAATGACCTTGGAGAACTTTGTTCAATTTGCTTCGGTGACAGATTACCATTAAACAGTTTTTTAATTCTGTTTTTGATAAGCAATTAAAAGGAAAGTCAAAAAAAAATAATAACCATATTTTGTTTCATTTTACGACTTTTATGAGTTTTCTTTCTGCTAAAGTGTAAATTTGTTAGTTGATGGGATAGTTTTTGTCCGATCAACCAAGAAAAAATAAAATTGTTTTTTGCCTGAGATAAAAATGATTATTATCCACATTGTTTTAAGAAAATTCTTTGTTTTTTTTAATTTCTTTGAACAAAAAGTCACTTGATTGCATTTCACGGTAAACAAGTGAAATTTTCATGAGTTTCGGTGAACATGAAATAACATTCAGCTTACGATTATTCTACATTGAGTAAGGATCATTGTGAATAAAAGCCTGTTTACACCTGGCGTATACGCTAGGTTTGTGTTTATTTCTTGAAAAAACTTCTTTGAGAAAGCGATTACGTAAATGATTTCAAGGATAAGCTTTGGCTACAAATGGCTTCATACGCTTTTGTTATATGGTAGTTTTGAAAAAGGTTGTTCTTAAAGGACTTTTCCGTCAGTATTCGTCGGAGGTGAGAAATTGCTGACATTAATTTTTTCTGATGAGCTTTGACCAATATGTATGCTTCAATAAAATAATCTTGAGTAAATTATATGTTTCCATTAAACTCTGGAATGATTATCAAGGAGTGGTTACACCGTACGAATGAAACACTTGTTTGTGAGTGCGCAATCGATCCAACTCGACCACGCTGCCGACAACTTTGCAAGCATATGAAGCGGTAGAAGTGTAGCGATGTTGAACTAACGTTGGTACAAAGTCAACTTGCAATCATCAATAAATTACAAATTTTGTAAAATAAAGCTTGCGTTTTATTACTAAAATCAAATGTTAATTATTTCTTTATACTTTGTAATTAAATAAAATTGATTAGAGCATTTTCTTTTTAGTTGGAAAGAAGTCGGTGTAAAAATACGTATTTTCAATATTTGTACATAATGCCGGACCAAAGCTGGGACAAAATTGGATAATTGACATCATTGAATTTGGAATTCACTATGAATTTATGAATTAAAGAAAAACTTCCATGAAATTGCCATAATTTAGCAGTTAGCTTGTTTTGAAAAAGTATTTAATTAAATACCAAATAAAACAATTTCATGTAAGTCGGAAAAACGTCAAGTTTTGACAATTCAATGTATCGATCGCTACCATGTCATCATCGCGACCGTGGCACCATCCCAACCATGTCATCATCGCGACCATGTCATTACAACCATGTTATCATCACGACCGTGTCATCATCAAGACCGTGTCATCATCACGACCGTATCATCATCACGACCATGTCATCATCGCAACCATGTCATCATCGCGACCATGTCATTACGACCATGTTATCATCACGACCGTGTCATCATCAAGACCGTGTCATCATCACGACCGTATCATCATCACGACCATGTCATCATCGCGTCCATGTCATCATCGCGACCGTGTCATCATCGCAACCATGTCATCCCGTTCGTCGTCCGATTGCTTGGTGGTTTGTTTAATCATTTTTAAAGCAATAAATTTTTTAGCTGTCGATTATGCTAATAGTTATTTAAAAAGTCAAAAACTACAAGCGAGATTTAGGAACAAGGGAATTAATTTGGTAAGATTGAATTTGCCTGCAACTTCCGCAATTAGTTAAAGGCGCCGACTTTGAGGTGAATTTAATAAACACAATTTCGGTTCCACTCTTTACGCTTGTCATATTGTTGTGATCATCAAAAAAGCGTTTTATCACACTTTTATCTGGTTGGGAGTTCGAACCGGGAGCTCCAAATTTTAGTCGTATCACATACGAAAACAATAAAAAATAATTAATTGGCTATGCATTGGCGACTGCAAATTGTCGTATCACTGGTTTCACGCCTTCTGTTTTGCGTTGGATTTTGTGCTTTTTTCAATTTTTGGTTAAATTATATGTTTTTTATAATCAAAATAATATTTACTTGATTATTGAAACCAAAATGAGCACTTTTGTAGAAAATTTTATTAAAAATCAGGTTGACGAAAAAAGGTGTAGGCTTGTATGCAGTAGTCAATCCTAACGCATACCACATCACCCATCCAATTTAAGAAAAGATCTTTTTTAAGTCTGAACTTAGATGCCAAGATTTCAAAAAAAATTGTAACTTAAATAATTTTTTAGGGATACAAAACTTTAAAATGATCAATAGTACCGTCGAATCATTAACTCTTTCAATTTATGGTAGTCTTTAAAAAGACTGTTTATCTTTAAAATTCTTTCGGCCAGCTCTGATCAGAAGAAAATGCTGGCAATGGCGAACTGTAAAAAACGTGGTTAATATAAAAGTAGAAAACATCGGAAGAAACCACATTTCTGATTGGTTTAAAAAAGAAAGCATGCAGTTGTTTGCTGGCTCACTTGCGCCGCAAGCGAGAAAGCCAAAAAGAATTTGTTTATGCACTGAAGCTTTCTCGCTTACGACTCAAGTAAACGAGAAAACAATTGCGTGCTCTCTTTCTCTAAACCACGAGTTCTTAATCTGTGCGTAATTTCTCACTGCTGGGTAATGACAGAGTCCCAGGTGGGAAATCAGTTATCAGCTGGTTTTCAATTAGTTAGTTATCACTTGAAAATAATTCGTTTATCATCAACTAATTTTGACAGCAATTTTAATAATAGCGCTATTAAATCCCCAATAATCCAGTTCTTATATATCATGTCAAAACTGGATTATACAAGAGAAGCGTTAGCCTTAAGAACGATGTGCCAAAAGCTTAAGTAAAAACTAGATCCTGCAATTAAAGTGGTGAACTGCTTTTAATACTCGACTGTTTCCGTTACTGAGTGAAGATAATAAACCTATAAATATGAAAATCTGCCGTTTCATACTTTTGTGCTATCTTTTTCCAAAGGAAAGATTTTGATTCAGCTGGCGTATTTAATGCCAGAGTTCGTTTAATTTTCTGATATCCAACAAAAAAAAGTTAAAGCGGATGTTCCTGATATGACGTTTCGGAAGTGATTAACAATATTTATAGGTATAATTTTATTAGTTAAACCAGGGTGGTCCAACTTCTGCACTCTTGTGGGCCACTTTTCAAAATTATTCGAGTTTGCGGGCCTCAGTCGGCTAAAAATTCCTATTTTCGTTCCAAAATCAGGGTGTTCTCTAAAAAAAAAAAAAGGTCTTCATTTGGAATCGGTCTGCAAAATTCCTATTTTCGTTCCAAAATCAGGTGTTCTCTAAAAAAAAAAAAAAAGGTCTTCACTTGGAATCGGTCTCCAAAATTCCTATTTTGGCGCAAAATCATAGCGTTCTCCAAAAAAAAATTACGGCTGCTGCTTCTGATCGACAAGACTTGTACAAAATTGATATGCGGCATGCGGCCCGCGAGCCCGTAGTTGGACCACGCTGTTATAGAAGATTGCCGCTACTTATGATCGACAAGACTTGAATTGTGCAAAATTGTTCCGCGGGCCGCACAAAATTGTTTCGCGGGCCGCATGCGGCCCGCGGGCCTGTAGTTGGACCACGCTGAGTTAAACAATTAATTGCAGGATATAGAGTCGAATATGTGGAAACATTGATAGCGTCAGCAAAGGTTAAACTCTGGAAAACAAAAACAAAAATTTGTGGGTTGTAGCGGTATTTTAAACATATTCAGTAAAACGAGTGTGTCAAACTGCTATTTTCAATGTTATTCCAAGTGAAGCAAATAATTATTTAAATAAGTCGATTGACAAATTTTAACGTTAGTTTTTTTTATTTTAAACATAACACCCCAGTGATGGCATTCACAAGAAATCTGTTCCGATTTTATTTAAAGACTATCCAGAAAATAAAAAAAATATCCAAAAAAAGACATCGAGCTAACTAAGATAATTTACAAGATAACACCTAGAATAAATTCTGGACAATGATGCAAAATGCAGCGTTAAAGTTACTGCTATTGGTTCACAAAAATTCGTAGCCCAAGATTAAATTTGATTTTTACTCAAACAAATATAGGTGTTGTTTGTACAGTATTCATTAGTTTGTAAAGTTGATGAATGACCGAACTATAACAAGATATTAAACAAATAAAAATTAGTTTTTAATTGTTTGATCATTTTCTTGTGGTTGGCTAAAGGCCTATTTGTCATATGCTCTGCGATGATGTTCATAAAAAACAAAAATATATACCAAAAGGCGAATAAACATATTTTTTTTACAAAACAATCTATGGTCAGCTCGTACGTAATTTCACCATAACCTTTCAAACAATGTGGAAATTTTTCGCAACATTGGCTATACAAAAATCTTGCAAACGAGCGAATATAATTAAATTTTACATTCGCCTGAGTTATAATCAAAAATAAAGTGTCGAATTCTCGTTCAACGAGTTCTCGGTGCTGAATTCTCACAACTCGTGCGGGAAAGTCAGTAGCTTGCTTACTTTTTCCCCTTCACTTACTTTTGCAAATCAACATTTTCAAGCATTGCTATCTTTACAAAAGCACGAAATAGATTGATGGATTTGAAGTCAGAATTTGCGATGCTAAATGTCAAAAATCAAACCGGGTGTGACATTAATTATTAAAAAAATCACCCTACAATCTGATATAAACTTTCAAGTGTTATATATTGAAATGTTCTCTAGGTTGAATTTTTAACTTTTGCTACGGTAGAAATATTTTAATCCGGTTTAGTTAAGTTTATAATATTTCACGTAGCGGATAATCAAGATTTACTCGAAACCGAAAGTGGGTAATGAAGAGAAAAATTTAAAAACCACTGCTCTAAACCAATCAGAGGCACCGTTACTTTCCACGTTTTCCAACTCTCTATAAACCACGTTTTCTTGCGGTTCGTCTTTTCCAATGATTTCTTCTGACAAGAGTTGGCCTACCATAGATTAAAAGCGTTATGACTTCGTCCGTACCATTGGTCCATTTGAAACTATAACTAAAAAACCGTGAAATAGCATTCGCATTTAATTGAAGACCTTTTCTTTTTTTTTGATGGAGGTCTTCACCGTGTTTATTTTTAAGTTTTGCTTCTGATGTTACTTTTGTGTGAACTTGCTCTAATTTAAGTTAGCAAACTTGTTCCTTTGTACCTAAATCTTTTGCGTTTTTAAAAAAAAACCTTAAACTTTTTTAAATTTGCTGTGGCAGCATATAAATTCCAGAACCGATCATTATGAAGATATTGCAAGTTGCAATTTTTTTGTGTTAATAGTTTACTTGATGATATTCAACGAACTCATTAACTGGGAAGATTTTAATTTTTCTGCTTCGGTAAAACTATACAGCTAAATCTGAACTTTGCACTCAGTGACTAGTTCGCAAGCGCATTAATTTTCAAAAATTTAACTTAATTACGCTTTAAACTGTTTCAACATAAAGAATGCAAAAGTAACTTTGTTTAATTTTATACGAATCACGGTTAGGTCTGTAGAATGAAAACGTTTGATTAAAATAACTGGCTCAAGAGAACACTACAAAAACAATGAAAGCCTTTTCAACTGTTCAGTCGCGGTACGATTTATTGAGGATGAACTACCAATTTTTATGATTACTTTAACTATTTATTCAAGACTTATTTATCAATATTTGGTTTTATTACAACTCTTCTTTTAATACATAACATTTGCTATAACTTTTTTAAGTCTACAAGCATGAATTTAACAACTTATACGATCTACTATCAAACCAAAGCCCACATAAACTAAAATAACCTTGATCAACGTGTAGTAGCTAAAGTTTTGTGTAAGATCCAAGCGGCTTATTCTCACGGGCACCAAAAATTTCTTTAGCAAAACTTAAAAAAGGGCATTTTTTAAATAAAAAGGGCTTTTCAAAAAACGAAAATTTTGGCGTATTAAGAAAGACTTCAACTAAAAAACATAGTGAATACAAAAAAAATTTGAAAATAGCCCTTAGAATTAGAGTCATTTCATTATTTTTCTTCTGACACTCTTCAGGAAAAATAGTCAGAATGAAGAAGAAGCGATCCAAAGTGAGTTAGAAGTAAAGAAGGATTCATTTTGGCCAGAGAAATAAGGTTTTCTGTATGCAGAAAGTACAAATTCAAATTTTTGCTTTTCTACCACTTCGTTTAAGAAAGGAAGGAAATGGTTAGTTTATTTTTGCAATAAACTGTGGAAAAGACTGAGAAATTGAAAATTGAAGTGAGGTAAGAAAAAAATTGAAAATTAAGACCCCCAAACCTAATTCTATTAGTAGGATGATTCACAGAAAGTTTATGAAAAACGCTTAACGGCAAACAGAATAAACCTTTTTCAAGCCACCTAGTGGACATGCAACCGCTGCTAAGCCAAGCAAGCTTTGGTTTTATTTAGTTTGTTTACAGCCAAGTCTTGAAGCGGCTAGCTTATGTCGGTGATTTGAATTTGAGTGGAAGTATAAAATTGCTTTAAATTTTGCAATCTGTTAGCTAACTAATGAAAATTAATTTTTTGCATTTATTGAGCTAGATTTTGCTTGTAGTCAAATGACGTAGTTATTTAAAAAAAAAATTTTTTATCATTTTTACTTCGTATCTCGCGGTAACTTTGCTTTTAAAATTTATTCAAGTCCAAATATTAGATAGCTTAAATTGAAACCGAAACTAGGTAGACAACCAAACTATTTTGAAACTGTACAATAATAAGCAGACTTTGTTAATTTAATTTACAAATATTAAACATTTAAATGTTTGTGTCAACATTTTTGGTAGAAATGAGTAAAATGATTACATTCTTCTTTCAAATAATATAATTGTATGTACCCGGTTTATTTTTCGTGGTTATGTCTATTCTTGTCGTAATCATATAGGCCTAAACATCACAATATAATAAATTTTTGTTCATTTTTGTTAATATGTTCTGACAGTTTTTTTCTATCTAAGTATTTAAATGCTTACATTTTAATACTTGGATAGTCTAATCAATTTAAAATGGTACTTAATGCAAATAACAAATTATTCAAAATGAGAAAAGTATGTTACCAAAACAATTATTGCAGTTTTAAATTATTATTATTTTTTCACTAATTTTAGTTAGTAACTGCAGAAAATGAAGGCCACAAGAACCTATAGGCATACTTTATTAAATGCCAACGAGCAAATATTTTTTTTAACTATCTTTATTTTTTCCAAGAAATTGAATGGAAAAACAGTCATAACATATTAACAAAAATTAGCTAAAATTTATTATGTCGTGCAACTTGACTTCAATAGAATTAGAGATACAAAAAGTTACAAGAATACACATAACAACAAAAAACAAACCAATTGCAGTTACATTATTTGAAAGAAGAATGTAATTATTTTACTCATTTTTACAAAATATGTAAATACAAACACGTAAAGGTTAATATTTGTAAATTAAATCAAAAAATTTGCTCATCATGATACAATTACAAAGTAGTTTGGTTGTCTACCTAAATTCAATTTTAATTTAAGCTATGTAACATTGGACGTAAATAAATTTTAAAAGCAAAGTTACCGCAAGCTACAGTGTAAAAAATGTTCAGAAAAATTAAAAAAAAACTATTACAGTATCTGACTATAAGCAAAGTTTAGCTTAATAAGTAGGCTACAGGAATTAGTATTTATTTCTTAGCTAACAGATATTGTAGAATTCAAAGTAATTTTATACTCAGCGACACCTTTAAAAGAGGGGGACGGTGAAAAAAATAGGGGGGCCACTGTCGTGGCGCTACTATGAAAAAATAGAGCAATTTTTTGCGTAGAGGAGCCACTTTTTGACGGTTTTTAAGGGGTGCCCGGTGCGGCCGTTCCGTTCGCTTTGTTACAAACCATCACCGATTATACTCCCAACTCAAATTCAAACCACCGAAATAAGCTATCCGCTTCTAAACTTGGCTGTTAAAACAAACTAAATAAAACCAAAGCTTGCTCGGCTTAGCAATGGTTGCTATGTCTACCAGGTAGCTGGAAAAAGGTTTTTTGCACAAACTTTGATCTAAGCTAATCACCAATGGCTGCCCGGTGAACACAATTATTATACTTTTATTTAAAATGTTAAATAATTAAATGGATACTCGGTCTACTAAGCCGAAAATATTCAGTCTACCGTCAAGCTCCACGGATAGGAACTGTTTTGGCGAGATTGAAATAGCAAATCAACAACGGCAGTCCAACACTGCTACTTTGCTGTCGAATTACGTGTTCTATTTTTACAATTCGACACCTCATACCAACTCTACTTTCCCGTTATTGCAGCAATGTTATCTACAATTAGTATGCCTCTGCAATAGTAGGTACATTGGTCGTACATTCCAAAGCTTGCCAGAGGGTATTAAACAACACATTTCCAAATTTTATTCATTTGTCGGCAACGTGGTCAAGTGGTTAAAGCGCCGGGATCGTAATCGACACGGTCTCGGTTCAAAACCTACTCGCGCCATTTTGTTGTGTCCTTGGGAAAGACACTTTACAGCACTTTCCCCTGCTTGATGGTTTTGGCAAACAGTTTTAAATTTTAATTATATCTCTATAAAATTACTAGCGGACAGCAATATCTTGGCATCTCTGGAAGCAATAATAATAATAATATATTTATTGCCAAACGCACAAACATAAATTTTATAATACACACACACGGTAATGTTAAAAGAAAATCAAAATATGTGTGAAGGCAGGGGGTACTGAAGAACATACGTTATCAAGTTAGGTGCCTCCACATCCAATACAGTCAAAAAACAAACTTTACATATATATTAATTAAATATTTTAATAGCCTACATATACTCAGTGGCGGCTCGTGGCTTTCATTAATGGTGGGGCCAGCAAAACAATTATTGAAATGTCAAAAAGTTCCATTCATAGACTACCTAAATTTTCGTTGTTTCTCGTTGTTTTTCGGTTAACTGTTATCTTGGCATGCATGTAAACATTTTCATATTCAATACAGGGTTTCTCTTTAGAAATTCACATATTATTTATCAAATTTTTAGTGGGGCCCAGCCCCTGTGGCCCGTATGTACGAGCCGCCACTACATATACTGATACAAATCTTTTTGATGTAAAACCAATGCAGTAAAAAACAAATTATTGAAAAGTAACGAGAAAGAAAAAGAACAACTTAGAAAAAGACGACAATGAATAGGGTAAAATTTAATACTGATCAATTAGTGCTGTTTATACGTTTTTTTGAAAGAAACCCACTGCCTGTCTTTTATTGTGTCGTCAATCGAATACCAAAGTTTGACTCCACGGAAAGTAAGAAGCTTTCTTTTCATCGGTAAAATTCAGTATTGGTGTTATATTTCAGCGTGGTCCAACTACAGGCCCGCGAAACAATTTTGTGCGGCCCGCGGAACAATTTTGCACAATTCAAGTCTTGTCGATCATAAGTAGCGGCAATCTTCTATAACAGCGTGGTCCAACTACGGGCTCGCGGGCCGCATGCCGCATATCAATTTTGCACAAGTCTTGTCGATCAGAAGCAGCAGCCGTAATTTTGTTTTGGAGAACGCTATGATTTTGCGCCAAAATAGGAATTTTGGAGACCGATTCCAAGTGAAGACCTTTTTTTTTTTTTTTTTTTTTTTTAGAGAACACCTGATTTTGGAACGAAAATAGAAATTTTGCAGACCGATTCCAAGTGAAGACCTTTTTTTTTTTTTAGAGAACACCCTGATTTTGGAACGAAAATAGGAATTTTTAGCCGACTGAGGCCCGCAAACTCGAATAATTTTGAAAAGTGGCCCACAAGAGTACAGAAGTTGGACCACCCTGTTATATTTACTTGACTCGCAAATACTTTTGATAAGCTTATATAAATTTTGTCTCAAAAAGGTTAAAGGCTCGAAATATCTAAATATTTTTTGGTTTTTACGTAATGATTTTAATCAATAAGATTTTTTATGATTTTGTTTTTACCAAGTTTTTTATCAAAAATTTTCTCCAATACGCTAAAATTTGCGTTAGTTGATACTTTTAACCAAAAAATGTGTTTTTTTAAACTTGGCTTTCTTGCTAAATTATTTTTATTAGCTAATGTTTTTTTAAAGTTTAGTTACCGGAATGTCTTTCTCTAGATATTTTACAAGCTTTTCTAAATTTACTTTTGGTCGAGATTATCCAACTGTAGATAAGTGCAACCAAAGATTTCTTTTGCCAATTTCAAAGGGCACTATCTGCTCATTCTGTGTCCCTGACTTTAAAAAATACAGTAGAGCAAGGGATACGATTTGCACGTGATGTATATTTTGCTAACGTTTGGAAATTGAGTTTTGTCTAGATAAAAGCAGCGTGGATAGAAGTATAATGTCAGTTTTATACCTTAGTATATTCAGAGTTTAGCTGAAAGTCTAGGCACTAATAGCATGCTTCTACCAGTTGCCATTTGCAATTTTATCAAGAAGGATGGGTTGGGGCGAGTTTTCACAATTGTCACAGGTGTCAGTGCCGAGCAATTTGACAACTCCGAGGTGTCTTCATTTTCCGAAAAATTGCAAATAAGTGATGTAAAGGTAAATGATTATATCTTGGTCCGATTTACTACCAAATTGACAGAAAAATTTTATATTGGCCAAATGATGGAGATGGATAAAAAAAGAAAAAGAAATTCATATAACATTTATGACTCGAATGAAATTTCACAAAAAAGGAAACATGTTTTGTTTTCCTGATGTTGAAGACACTGGTACACATAGAATAGAAGATGTGGTTTTTCTTCTACCACAACCGAAATGTGGCACTTTTTTGAGAAGTGCTGAACAGTTTAAATTCGATTGCGAACGTCTTCAACATTATAACGTTGTATAAAGGTTAACATTTTTGCAAAAGCCCTTGTTATACACATAATTTGTTTCACAAGGACCATATTTAATTTATGGCTTGTTTTTGATTGGTTCATTTAATGCTTTCAATAATATTTCGTTTAAAACATTGCAGTTTTCTTTTATTAAGTCTCTTTATTTTATTCAGATTTTTATTCCAAAAAAGTCTTTAAACAAAGTTTTTACCTCAAATCATAATCTTTTTTCTGAATTTAAAAAACTTGTCCTACAAATGTAGTTGGTTTTCTGTGCCCAAAAATTATTTGTTGCCCAAACATTTTCCTGTTACTGCCCAAAAAATTCTGACTTTGCTCAAACATTTCCTGAGTCAAATACAATTCAACTGCTTTTGAAATTAAACAATTTAATAACAGTATCAAAAGTAAAATCCTAAATGTTATTTATTCTCTTTTCAAAACCGTTCAATTAATGAATTCAAATTTAATTATACATTTTTTTGAGTTTGAGTTAAGTTGTAATGTAGACACCTTAATTTTTGCAGTTAAAGTCACATTTAACTTATATGAATAATATAGTACATACACTTATCATTGGTGAGATTAATGTGCTTGGCCCTAAAAAGAACTACTCATTAAAGCAAATTTTGTGTAGCTTGATTTTTTTAGATGAAACTTCGGTTGATATGTATGCATCAGCTTTTTTATGTCTTTTACTGCTTCCTTTTTGTCATAGGATTTGTGTTATTTTGCCTGTCTTAATTGATTCAATGCTATTTTTTGGAAAAAAATGTGTTACCCTTAAAAAAAAATTTTTTTGTAGTAAAAATCAAAATTGATTCAACTTTTTTGTTTGGCATAAAAGTGTATTGATATAAGAATAGAATGGGTGAATTACAGCTTTTAAATTTTAGACTTATTTTTTTATATGCCTATAAAGTTCGACCTCGGAAAAATGTAAAAAAACAAATTCAAAGCTCTTTTATCATATGAAGTAGTTTTTTTTACGACTTTTTAAGCTATTTTTTTGGACTCCTTGGGTCTTAAAATACCTGCCTAGCAATTTTCAGCAACCTCCTATGATCACAGGCTAAGAAAATAGAAATTAAATAAAATTTTAAGCATGTGCATTGAAGCGGAACAAGCAAAAAGGGCGTTTTTTTAAATAACCGTAACTTCAAAAATAATGGGAATTTTTAAAAACTTTTTTTTGCATTCTTATTATTTCAGTGAGATCTACAAGTGTGCCAAATTTCATAAAAGTATGAAACATTTGGTGTAACCAAAAAAAATTTGCTCATTTGGCATGGAATGACCCATACATTATACAATTTTATAAGGGAAACAATTTTGTTATAACGTCGGCAGCGTGGTCGAGTGATTAAAGGACCGGAACGGTGATCAACATGGTCTGGGTTCAAAACCAACTCGCGCCATTGTGTTGGGGCCTTGGGAAAGACACTTTCCCCTGCTTGCTGGTCTTGGCAAGCAGTTCTAAATTACAGTCATATCTCTATTAAATTACTAGCGGACATCAATATCTTGGCATCTCCGGAAGCAGGTCAAGGTGATTGCTTACTTTATGTATAGCGCCTCAGTCGCTTTCCTGCGAGTCAGGAGAATAAATATAGAGATAAAAAAAATATATATATTACGTTAATTTGTCAATACTTAAGTGGTTGAAATAAGAGTACAGCCGCATAAAAAACAATTTAAAGCCACATAGGCTACGGCCGCAGAGCCCTAAGTTGTATGCCATGGAAAAAGACAAACGGATTGCTGGCAAAATAGAGAAATTTATTAAGGACAAGGACCAACAAAAAATGTTAATAAATGAGCGAAGTGACCTAACAAGCGATAACTAATGCAAGTCTTACAGTAATATGCATGAGGAACGTATTGTTATTTAAAATCGTTCTTCATGTTTTTCTGCAGTAATAAAATCAGAGTCTAAACTGCAGTTAAAATCTTTATTGAAGAAAGAACGATAACAAAAACATGGCATTTTGGTGTCCTGTAAAATTACTCGACCTTCTACAGGAGACTAATTAAATGAAACACAATCATCATTGATAATGAAATGATACCGAGGCGAAGAAAGAAACATTTATAGTATGTAGCGACATTTAACGGGATTATTTAAAAATTTTTATTTTATTTTTACATTTATTTATTTATCACTAAATTTATCCTCCTGACTTGCAGAAATGCAACAAAGGCGCTCATACAAAGGACAAACAATTATGCCGACCTACTTCCGGAGATACCAAGATATTGCTGTCTGCTTCAAATTTTTTATTTTGATTTTTTAGTTTTACAGAGATATGACTGAAATTTAGAACTTCTTGTCAAAACCGCCAAGCAGGGAAAAGTGCGGTAAACAGTTTTTTCCAAAAACACAAGCGAAAGGCGCGAGTAGATTCTGAACCGAGACTATTTCAATCACAATCAGGGCTCTCTTGACCACTTAAATATTTTTTTAAGCAGTGTAATAAAACAATTGCTTTTGTTATTGAAAGCATGTTTATTTGAATGAAAAGTCTTTTCGCGAACATTTTTTTTGCCAAAATTTTAAAGTTTTTCCATTCTATATAATGATTTTGCGAATACACATGCTTCACCGGGCAGATTTGCTGTTCACATTATTACTTTTTAATCGCGCTAATTTTTTTGGTTTATATCACGTATGTGTTCTGTATCAGTCACAAATGATTAGTTGTTGAACCATTAATCGATCCACTGCTCCCTAAAGAGCAGGCTGGGTTCCGACGCGGGAAGTCAACCGTAGATCAAGTTGTTCTGCTAACCCAGAACATCGAGGATTCTTTTGAGGCTAAAACGACGGCCGGTGCCGTATTTGTCAATCTGACAGCTGCTCATGACATTGTCTGGCACCGTGGCCTTACCTGCAAGCTGCTGAGACTACATTCAGATAACCACATGGTCAGAATGATCATGAAGCTTGTCCGAAATCGAAATTTCACCCTTACTATTGGTGACAGCAACCAAAGCAGGCTACGCCGTCTTGAAAACGGCGTTCCTCAGGGATCGGTCTTAGCTCCCCTCCTATTTAACATCTATACGTACGATCTTCCTTCCATGATTTCTAGAAAGTTTGCTTATGCTGATGATTTAGCATTGTTGCACTCTTCTGGAAACTGGAAGGACTTGGAGGGGACCTTAAGCCAAGACATGTCTACACTTTCAACATATCTCCAGACTTGGAGGTTGAAGCTCAGTCACACTAAGACAGTGACGGCAGCCTTTCACTTAAATAACCGAGGCCAAGCGTGAGCTAAAGGTTTACAACAACGATAGACCTTTACCGTTCTGTCCAAACCCTACTTATCTTGGGGTAAAACTGGACAGATCGCTCACGTTTTGTCACCATTTAGCGGCATTGCGCAAAAAACTATTACCGCGCGTCACACTGCTGAGGCGACTTGTGGGCTCGGGATGGGGTGCTGGTGCTAAAACACTACGCAAAGCCACCTTATCTCTAGTCTACTCAACAGCTGAGTACTCTGCGCCAGTCTGGTGTCGCAGTGCTTGAACAACGTCTTGCGCATAGTGGATGCTTGCGTCCCACTCCAACAAACCACCTACCTGTACTTTCAGGCATCCAGCCAGCTGAGCTTCACCGAATGGAAGCGACACTCTCCTTGGCTCATCGTGGATCTCCTGACCCCGATCATATTTTATATGGTTTTTTTAAGTGGGCCCTCAGATACTCGCCAAGTGAGACTAAGATCCAGATGCCCGTTTGTGCCAGGTGCGCGGAATCTTTTGGACAACCTTGCCAGACTTGGCTTCACGCTTCTAAATGGACAAATGACAAATGGAAAACGGAGTACTGTGAAAATGCTTCCAGGCTTCGTGCTTTTGTGCCCGAGACCTGTGCCAGGCCTGTTGGGATGGGCTTACCCCGAGTAGCTTGGGTTAAGCTGAACCGCTGGCGGACTGGTGTCGGGCGATTCCATTTGTCCATGCACAAATGGGGTCTCGCACCTTCACCGAATTGCAAGTGTGGCGCCTCTGATCAAACCGCAGACCATGTTCTAACAGTGTGCCCTATACATCGGGCACCACATAGAGCACGAGGTCTGACGGTTTTGGATGACGAAACTCGATGCTGGCTTAATAACACCACTGCCAGCATCTGATCCAGGCAGTACAGCAGCCTGGGGTGGTAAAAAGATAAACCCTCGGCCCCGTCCTGTATGTGTCTGACCTGGAATGGATACCCTTCAAACGACGACGAGTCAGTTTTAAATCAGTCACAATTGAAAATTATTATTTAGAAAGAGTGGCACTGCAGCATCCGAAATTTTATTTTATTAATGGAGTAAAATTTGGTGTAAAATTCCACTTAAATTAAAAATTTTTTAAAAATAAAGTTTTTGGCAATGGCTAATTAACAAAAATAAACAATATTAATTCGAAACTTATCTCTAGTTAAAGATTTATATAAATAAAAACTTGCAAACATATATTATTAATGTGTTGGGTTTAGCTTTTTTGTATTTTTGTGTGCTGTTTTATGTATGTTTTGTTTAAATTTTTCTTTTTATTTTACAATAAAGTTTTTTACATCCAGTACAAAATGCTTTAGTACTTTCGCCGATGGAAATACAGTTGCAATAAGAAATACTTTAAATCAGGGTTTCCCAAACCGCAGCTCACAACATAAAAAGTTTGCCCAATCCTGCTTTAAATTGCTTTTTTTACTTATTAATCCGCCCGCCAAACCATTTATCTTGATTATTACATTATTTTATACCATTGAAATTTATAGAATTTATTAAAATTAAATGCGTTGTGCTATTCTGGCCCGTCTGTTAAAACTTTTAAAAAATTTTGGCCCGCAACAAAAAAGTTTGCACAGCCCTACTTTAGAGGATTTCTCTATCGAGATCAAACATGCTTTGAGAAACATTGTTCGTGTTAATACAGCGTTTTTTACGATGGAGCATTTGGTGATGGTGAAGGGCTTATCCGACCCATTCCTAGCAATGAAAGAGCAAATCAACCCCGAGTCCTAATAATCGAGCAACCCCAATTACAAGACCAGAAATTGAGGATCGTGAAGAAATGGCCCAAAATGGCCATGCGTGGAGAATCAAAAGGGCAATCTAGCACAAGATGCAAGATCCAGCTGTGATTCGGAACCACAGTTGCCGTACAGAGAAGCCTTGGCTCGATCAATTTGTTGAGGTATGTAGTAAGAAGAGCGGTGAGCCTGTTGCAGCATAAAGGCCCGCTTCCACTACGAGCGTGGAAAAGAGTATTTCTTGTTTCTTTTATTGATCTTCGATTGAAGCGAGCAGTTAAAATTGAAGCGGGCACAAAAAAAATCAATTAAACAAACAAAGAATGCTCTTTTCCACGCTCATAGTGGAAACAGGCCTTAACCGAGAGAGAGCACAGCGAGCGCAACACGAGAGAATAACCTCCATAGAAAATACGGTAGGAATTTGATGGTTGGAAAAACACAGATTGGATGCGACGTCTTCAATCGCTGTTGAAGAAAAGATATTATGAGGAAATAAGAGGTCAGGAGAATGGTATGTGGAGGGGTCATGAGTGCACCAGCTTTCGCAAGAGTATTCGCTAAGTCGTTGCCTGGAAGAGAGGAGTGATCAGGTATCCAATGGAAATTGACTACCTTGGAGTCAGATAAAGAGTTAAAATTGAGTATCAGTGAGGGCTTGAGTGTTACGGTTGGCAAGGTAGCAAAGAGAGAATTGTCAAAACAGACTGGAAGTCGGAGAATAAAGTGACGGTTTGATGATCACAGGACAGGGAATGAGAAATATACAATTCAAGAGCAAGAATGGCATCAGTCTCAGCGCTATAACTGGTAGTCCAGCGTCCGGCCGAAAAAGAAAGGGAGCAGCGAGACATTTAATGCAGTTAATATGAATCCCAGCTCCCCCCTTTCCCAACCCGCCAGGAACCGAGGAATTCGTCCAAGCAGCAAAGTCGCTGTGTGGGAAGGTTGATAGATGAGATAGAGCGACTGCATCGCAGAAGTAAAGGGAACTGTTACGAAAGCATGGAGAAGGTATGAGATAGAGTAACGAGATGAAAACCAAGGAAATTATAAAGAACATAGGATTAGCGGTTTGCGGGGTAATCGAAGGTCGAGGGTGAAATTATAGGATCTGGAAAAGGATCTTTATGATCCCTTCTTGAGGCGGGCGGGGGCAAGGGGAAAAAATTTAGTAATCTTAAAGTATATTCAAAGGGAGATTGATGGGTGAAGGTGACAAGTAGTGGGGAAGCGTAAAAGAGAAATCGGAGTAGATGACAAAAAAACCTATGATGCCTCTACAAGAGGATCTGTGCATTCTCTTCACGAAAATTAAACGAGTGAGAAACGAGAAGGAAAACCACCCTGGGGAGGCATAAGTAAGAATGGGGTAAATAAAAGCTTTATAAAAGGAACAAAGGGATTTTTGGAGGGCCCCAAGAACCTGAGGCAATAGAACGGAAGGTATGAGATCGGTTGTGAAACTTCCTCCGTTAAGATAAAACGTGATGTTCGGAAAGGTTGGGTCAAAGGTTACCCAAAGACAGTCAGTTTTGAATTAAAGCAAAGTGGGGTGTTGAAAATTGATAGAAGGAGTTTAAGACGAGATTGGTAGCAGTCTAGGCTGAAGAAAGATTACTCAGATTTTGAGAAGGTAAAGAGGGAAAGGCCACTTAGAGGACGACTCTACCGGTTTGTTGTGGGGGGGTCTGGACAGCTGCAGTTGTTCGCTCAACGTTTGGGAAGGAGGCCCATATGGCAAGATCATCAGCGTAAAATTGATTTTTTCTATATTCTAAATGGAAAAAAATTAAATTAAAAGCGTTCCAGGTTTATACAGTACATACCAACTTTCATTTAAAATCTCTTTTATTTGCGGTCAATTTGCATTATTCGCAATACAATTCAGTGATGTGTTAAACGGTTTTAAGATTTTTGGTCACAAGCAGCTTGGTCATACTAAAAATCGTGTTAGGGTTGCATGACGTGGTTAATCTACCAATCTCAAAAAAATCGATTACTCTAAAGCTGAGCAAGTTAATTAATTACTCGTCTGTAGCAAGGTGACTCGTCTATAGACGATCGTCAAAAAAAATTAAATTCTTCATTTGCGTATGACTCAGTTTGAAGTTAAAGAATCATTACAGTGCCTTCTATAATGAATAGTTTAAATGTAAAAACAGCTGATGCACAAAAACAATAAAAATTAAGGGGAATTGATTATATAACATTGATGCAAAACAATGACGCATGCTTTGGTAAATTATGTCAATGCACAATATCCAATATCAAGAACTCGAATATATTAATTCCTCATGTAACAATAATTTCTTTTAAAAATTCAAGTAAATAATGTTTTAAGGACCACGAAAAGTGCTTTATACCATTTGGCAACTCTGAATCGTAAATACAAGTTTCCGAAAACTTGCATTAAATTTTTTTACCAACATAAGGAAAATAAAGTGATATTAGCAAAGCATTTTGATATTACGAAAATTAGACGAACACAATATACAAAATTTTTCTTTATATGTCAGCTATTTACCTTTAAACTTGTTCATCTTCAAGTGGTACCTGCATAAAACTGGACAAAAATTAATTTTCAATTGTTAAATTTTTGTAGGTTAATTTTGACACTGCTAAAACAATGAAACCACTATAAATTTGGCAAATTTTCTGACAAAAATATTGAATAGCTATTTTATATCATGAATGTGGTCAACTTTACTTCAATCTAAACATATGAGAACTGCGTAGTTTATTTCAACTATCACTAAACTCAACTCTTGAAATTATTAACAAAAAAGTGGCTAATTCTCCAGTATCAAATGTATATGGAGTTCTAGAAATCTTTTGAGTAACCACAAATGCTGTAAAAACAAATATATTGACCAAACAAATTTTGCGGTTGTATTGGGTGATTAGACCAAGTGCAGACAATTTTCTAAAATAGGATATATAACTTGTAGAGTAAAGACACTTAATCTCATCAAAAAGACGTGAAAAAATTTAGAAGAAATCCGAAAAGAAGCACAACGAAATTGGCTAAAGCAATTAATGTCAGTGAAGGCACAATGCAAACTGTATTAAAAAATTGATTTGATTTCACTTCTCAAAAAAAGCAAACCTCAAGTGCTGTAACAGACAGTAAAAGCAAAAAGAATTAGTTGAGCAAGCTTCCTTTTGGAAAAACCCAAAAGATTACACCCAGCCTCGAATACAGTGGAGAAATGAAAAGTTATTCATATTAATAGTTCAGGCAATGCACAATCATCAAAATGATCAGATCGGCAGTATAAAGAAGATATTCCATTGAATGAACGACTAGGTTCTAAGTACCAAAAACCAGCGTCTGTAATGGTTTGGGCTGGTGTAACCTCAAAAGGTGAAAAAACTCAACTCATTTTCATTGAAGAGGGTGTAAAAATTAACCAGTATGTTTACTTGAACACATTCAAGGAACAATTAATTCCTTGAATCAATGCAACATTTAGGGAGTCAGGTATTACTCTACAACAAGACAGAGCCACATGTCACACTGCTAATCTTGTTCAAGAGTGGTGCAACAAAAATATGGCAGGTTTTCGGACTAAGGAATTATGGCCTCCTTCACTAGATATAAATCCAATGGACTTTGCGATTTGGGAGTATCATGGAGAGCAACGTCTGTCCGTCCTACATACAAGTGTTACGTCATTGAAAACAAAATTAAAGCATTGTTGGAGCTTAAATCTCTTCAAAAACCATTCCTGCTTAATGCAATCAATCAGGTCATGGACAGATTGAGACGTATAGTGAAAGCCAAGAAGGATATATTGAAAAATAAATTATATGTGATTTCTATATAAGTAAATGCAATTATAGTTGCCAAAACTTCTCATAGACATTTTTTGTTTGTATTTTTTTTAACTAAAAACTTATCTACACTTGGTCTGATCATCCTGTATAATTAACAAATAAACTATTGAGAGAGAGTAAAAACATATAATTGATTTATACTGTACCCATCAGAAAAGACTTTGTACTTGAACAAGAATTGAAAGATTCCAAACCTGTTAAAAAAACATATGTGATTGCAAAATTTTCTGATTACAATTAGTACTGATATCAATGGAATAATCTGTTTTTAATAATCAATAAATATGTTGACAGCGGCAAATATCAGAGTAAAATATTGTAATCTACGTAATTTATTTGAATAAAACATTTAACACAAAAAGCAATTTTTGTTAAACATTGTAATCAAATATTCAAATAATAAAACAATTCTAAGTATTTTATTAGAATTATTATTAGAATTTAAAACTGTTTTGCTGATAGCAGTATTTAATAAACCACTGGGCCAAGTTTAAAAATAAATAGAAAAATATAATATTAATAACCGACATTTTAAATGAGATTGTTGCTTTGCAGTGTGCAGTGTACTTGGAACACCTGACAAAATAAAAAGAAATGCATAACAACAGTACAATGCACAAAAAATATAAAACAAAAGCTTGGCACATTATACAACTAAAAAGTCCACACAAACAGCAAAAAGTTTTATGAATACAACAAATACAAGTCAATTAATGTCACCGGCCATTTCACAATTTTTTTCAGCAGATCTTGTCAGTGATTCATCTTTTTTAAAATTAAAGTTCATGATATGATTAAGATGCATTAAGCAAATGGCTTTTATTGCAATCATGACACATCTCAAAAGAAACATTATTTTTTGTAACATGTAAACATATCCCAGGAGAAACTTCTTTATTATGAACATGAAGATTTGATGCAGCATATTCTGAACTTGTTGTTTCATGCACAAGTTTGGAGTAAGAATGATCAGTAAGAATTGAAAAATTGGATTTGGTTGGTTGTAAGATTTCTTTTGAAACATTAACACCTGGAACCAAGGCAATAGCTTTCACAATTTTAGACAACTCACTGTCATGAGCTAAAAGAGATGTTAAATACTCTACTTTACTTTTTAACTCTTCAATAACAACTGTCTTTTTTTTTTGCTCATCAATCAATTGTTTGTTTTCAACTGTAAGTTTATTTACTAAAGTATTAAGATTTAGAAACTGAGCCTTTTTCTTAGCACGGTTCCTACGAGCCATTATTGCATTTCGTGACAATGACAAATTATCTTTAGAAAAAGAAGGAAGTAAATTAGTGTTTCTATTCCAACAATGAGCAGTGGTAAAATTAGGCGGTGATATAGATTTTGAAGTTTGATTTTTTTCTACAGAATTAGTGTTTGAAGAACCTGGAATAGTTGCCGGATTAATGCTATTCAAAACTAAGCTTGATAGATTTGTTGTAAATGAAACATTATTGGGAAGATTTGTGAACATATCACCAGACTCAAGACTCAAATTATCAGATCCAATTTGCTTTATACCACAATTCTCATTTAAAGAATCATTAGAACTGCTTTTTAATTTTAGAAAAAGCTGCTCAGTGTTATTTTCTTCAAGCGCAATATCTTCAAAAAAAATATTATCAATATTATAGCAATTAGAATCACCTTGCAACTCTGAAAATACAGAATCTGGAATATTTGAAGCAGACCACATTATATCAGGTTTGTAAAATTGATTGTTATTTAGATTCATAGAGATAAAACAATTAATTTTCAACAGAATTATGGCACCTAAAAACAATTCTTTTTAGTCAGATATAAATCACCAAAAATACATATTTCTAAATTCTAGGTTAAATAGATTATAAATACTAGAGGTAGGCAACTTAAAAAGTTGATTTTGTTTAAGAGCAACATAAGAATTTACAATGTAAATTTGTCTCTCAAAACTTATTCTAAGACCAAAAAATCAAACCATATTTCTAGATATGTTATTGAATGCTAGGTCAGATGGATGAAATAGCTTGGCAAACTGTCTTTGGTCTGCAGGTTGTAATTTACCCACCACTGATCTAAACATATGAAATAGACTAACATATGATTTATTTTATATTTACAAACAAATAAGATGTGAGCATGAGGGGGTAGCCTATTCACATATACATTTAAATTATGGTGAATGAGCAAAAAATTTATTTAAAACAAATCAGAGCCACCATAAAATGTTTTGCATAATAATTGGCAACACTATATTTTTAAATTCTGGGTTAAATACCATCTTCATAACCATGAAAATAAGTTAGAGTACGTCTAAACAAAAAATTGCATGCTTGCAAGTACAAAAACAATAAAGTTTTTATTTAAATTTTATAACCTTTTTTTATGTATGCAGATCATTTGAAAAAGTTTTTGTTATAAAAATTATTATATCCAAGGTCACAAAAAAGCATAAAACATTAATCTAAGCTACCAGGTAGGTTTTTACATCATCAGTACAAATACTTTTGAAAATTGGCACTACAAAAAACTATCAATCAAGATGAAAAAAGATATAAAAGAGATAAAGTTGAGCTTGGCAGATTGTACACTAGGCACAGTTTTACTCATGTTTTATATGTTGATCTCATGTTGTTGATCTTATATGTTTATTGTTGAAACCAAACTCATGTTGACCAATATGTTGAGTGAAAATAAGTGTGGCTCTTATCAATATTTTTACAGTTTTACCAAAAAGATTAAAATGTATTCAAAAGCAGGTCAAAGTGATTGCTTGTCCTACATATTAGTGCCTCCATTGCTTTCCTGTGAGTTAGGAGGGTAAATACAGAGGTAAAAAGTAGTGATGGGATGATTAATTGGAATCAAGAATTAAAATATATATATTTTAAGAATTAAAATTAGCATCAAAATTGAAAGATTTTTCATGATAATCTTAATTCTTCAAAATGATTCCTAATTTATTCATGTATTTCCCTTTTTTTGATTTATCTTGCTATTATTGAGCATGCCCATTTATGAAAAAAGGCATTTTCTTTTTTAGAACAATATATATTCATAATAATTATAATCATAGGTTGATGGTGAATTGTCCATGGCAAATCGTCACCAACCATCACTAACTTGAATGGGTAATTTCAACTACGAGTGTACATAGAACGAAGCATTCTTTGTTTGTTTTATTAATTTTTTTATTTTTTTATATGCTTTAGCACGAGGCAAGCAAAAAAAAGCAATAAAACAAACAAAGAATACTCTATTTCATGAATGTAGTGGAAATGAGCCCTAACAATATCACTACTAAGCCTAACCCAAATTGGCAGTGGCTAACTGTCTGTGACAAATCGTTGGCAGCATACATTTCTATCCAGCACATTATTTTTTCATTTATTAAGCAAAAACATCCTGTTTTATCTGATTAAAAAATTAAGGAATAAATAAAGCAAGCTGTAGGGTTGCTTCCTAATATCTGAAAAATCTATGTATTTGTTCTGACTTTCATAGCACTCTACAAAAACAAGTTGATTAATGTTTTCCTAATTTACATATATTGCATGAGTTTTATATAATATTGCAATAGGGTCATTCTGTGTCAAACATCTTGAAATTCAGAAATGTTCCAGCTTGACCCTCTCCAAATTTGCTCAAATTTTTCAAAACGTTGTATGTGATAATTGACCAGGAAACTGAAAATTATAGCTCAATATCTATTGTACTTTATGAAATACGGCTTCTTGAAATTTGGTACCCCATTGTAACAATTAGTGTTCACTCATTTTTGGGCATTTTTAAACAAGCATTACTCCAATTATAAAAATTGTGGAAAGCTGATTTTTAATACGTTGACCAACTTTCTGGTATATTACATGCATCAAGTGTCAAAATAATATTATCTTATAACATAATAAAAATATTAAGTCCTAAAATGTCCACATTTTGGTCCAAGAACAAATTTTTGGCCATATTTAAAAAGCTATAGCTGCCATTCAAAAAATAGCACTGCTCTAATTTTTAACATGAGTACTCTTTACCAACTGGACTATAACTTCACCAACTATATAAAAAAAAATACTAGCTTAAAAAAAAAGTTATACTACTTTTAAGTATGGACCAGTCATAAAATTGCCAAATGTGCTCCATCTTGTGGTTAAAAAATGGCCCTGTAAAACACTGTTTTTGAAAACAGATTGTTAACATGTAAAAGAGCTTTTCTTAAAGAACTCACACACCAAATTTCAACTTGGTTCTGAAACTGTTAGGAGGTGAGACATAGTCAACTTGTATGTCAGAAATTTAGTTTTTACCATATCAAAAAAAAGTGCAAAATTTTACCTACTATCTATAATTTTAATGAAATTTTGTATATTAATCAGAAAGTGAAAGCTAAATTAAAAAAAGAAAATTTTTTGCAAACGGGAAAAACTCTTAGAACAAATGATTGGACAATGCCGGGAGAAGCTACTACTTGTCTGAACACAACGATTTTCAAAAGTAATGTGTTTTGTGTATTATATGCGATACAAATATTTGACAAGGCCCTGTTTCGTCCTTAAGGGACTCATCAGGAATATGAACGTAAAGCATATTGCAGTAAATACACTACAAGGGATGGCAAAAGTTAGTTATATGCACCTGACAATGATGGTGTTACCAGGTAGAGAACCGGACACAGCCATTAACATCATGACCCGAGATAGAGAACTCGGCACGAGATGACGATTATAATGCATATAATCAAAATACAATATTACTGTTACATAACAATTTAGCACCTTAAGGCAAAACACTGAAACCAAAAATGTATCAGTAAGGCATCACGCATTAAAATCATGTTCAGTACATATTTAACAGAGCAAGCCTTGCATTCCCAACACTAAGCTGATTCACATACGCTCATCAGCAATCTAAATAGTAAAGTGCTCTAGCCATGCATAACCACCAATGGCGAGCTATATATTAGAATAAATGATTGGACAATGCCGTATATATATAATAATAAAAGTGGCAAGGCTGTATCTATATATATATATATATATATATATATATATATATATATATATAAAACACTGTATGAAAATCAGTACTTCTAAAGTGCTCAATAACGAAGTTAGAGCTTAAATTAACAATAGCAAAAACACGGAAATAAAAACAAAGTTAAAACAAACTTTTAACTTTGTTTTTATTCCCGTGTTTTTGCTATTGTTAATTTAAGCTCTAACTTTGTTATTGAGCACTTTAGAAGTACTGATCTGTAGGGCTTTTAACTTTGTTTTTGTTCCTGTGTTTTTGCTATTGTTAATATATATATATATATAGAGAGAGAGAGAGAAAGGGCAAGAGTAAAATGATCTTCATTGCAGAATCCTCAATGAAAAGGTCAGAGCAATTTAATAGAAAATTTCTTTTAAAAAACATCAAAAGTCTGTTTCATCCAATAAAATCAGTCTGTTTCACTTATACTAAGGTAAGAGAAGGGAAGTCAAGTCACTTTAATATGAATGCATAACCTCTGTACTTGTATTTACTATATTTTGAGTCATTTTTTTTCTTATATGATATTACAGGAATTGTAGTATTTGCTTGATTAGTTTTTTCTGAGCATACTATATGAAAAGCTTAAATAATATTTTCAGTTTTAGAAATGATTTAAAATTTTGAAATGACCTTTTATAATTTATGTTTCACAGAACTTGTGTATTATTCATTGAAATATGATTGACTTATTGTACCATGTTTTCATTACTAATGATTATATTCTTTCTTTTTTCAGTACCTACCAGACAATTTTATAAAATGAAACAGACTGTGGTTGTTTTTTAAAAAATATTAAAATAAATTTTGTACGATATATTCAAATATCCTTTTTCAAATAGAATCTTACTAATTGAATAAGGATCAAAATTCTATTTTTACATAGGTGCAACAGATGTTTGTGGTTTTTCAAAACAATGATTAAACAAATTTTGTAATAAAATATTGCTTTTATTCTTAATCAGACACACTACAAGGATGATTGATTCACTTTTCTAATATATATATAATCTTCAATTTACAATGGCCAATGGTAAACAATTTAAAACAATTAAGTCAATGAAGTGAGAGGCACTGTACATCGAATATCCAACTGATTAAAGAAGGTGCTTTAAAAAAAATTTTTTGTTAGTCTTTTATAAAAAACAAAATGAATTTTAACTAACAAGAATTGGAATCAAAATTGGCATTTAAATTGAAAATTTTTGTTGAAATCAGCATTGGAATTGGAATTTAAAAAAAATTGGAATCATCCCATCACTAATAAAAAGAATTCAAAAAATGTAAAACTATATTGTGGAAATATCAATTTACCGAAGCTTTTGCAAAAAAAGGTGGAAAGAACTAAACTAGATTATTAATTTTACGTGTCAGATTTTTTGACATTTTATTAAACGGCAATGTTAATCCATTTATAAAACTATTAAAAATATAATTTTTTTAAACATATTAAATAAAACTGTTTTTACAGTTTTCAACTAGAAAAAAAACTATGAATACAGCTCTTTTGTCCTAATATGGCAACTTTTGCAACTTTGCTTTGGCAAGAAGCTATACATCTCATCAATTATAATAAACAGTTAACATTAGTTTCCATAACTATGGCATCAACTGGATTGTTCTTTTGGAAAGTCATTTATTTTACAATACAACTAAACTATTTAAGTATTGCATTGCAAAAATACACCACATTACCTGCTGCAACAGCAAAACCTATTTCTTTTTTTATATTTTTATAGTCTTATCTTACAGCAATAAAAATAGTTAGTGCTTTATTGAAATACACATGCACGTGACACAATTTTATTTTTTTTATGAATAATTTGTTCAAATTAGGTCTCTTCAAGAAGTCACCAAAGCGATTTTTTCGGTGAAACTAACCCGGAATCCCGCTTTCAGCACAAGGGTGGAATAAAGAAAAAACTAAGAAAAAAGTATCTCTCAAGGAGTGATGGTAACAAACGGAGCATCTGAGTTAGTTTCACAAACAAAAATCGCTTCCGGTGACTTATTGTTGAGCAGTGATGGACATTCAAAATTAGGGGCCCGAGGAAAAATCCTAATCAGGATTCTCAAAAATTGGTGTTCTCTAAAAAATAGGTCTTCGATCTCGTATTTCCCTATTTTACTCCCAAAACCATCGTGATCTCTACAAAAAGGTCTTCACTTCGAATCGATCTCGTATTTCCGACTTTTCGTCCCAACTTCATAGTGATCTTTAAAAAAAAAGTTCCTCAGATGAATTCGTTCTAAGATTTTTCACTTTTCGTAACAATTTCATAGTGATCTTTAAAAAAATATACAGCAAAACGAAAGTATATGCGTTATTTTTAAAAAGGAGGGCCCTAAAAACAAGGGGGAAGTCCGAGGCAACTGCCTCACTCCTTTCAGCCAATATCCACCACTGTTGATGAGACCTTTTAAATCATTAAATTCAAAATCCTATTTTCATAATCTCCTATGTACACTCGTAAATTCTCAAGAAAAATTTGCAGACAATTCAGTAAAACAAAATTAAGTTTTTTCCCAGCTATCTCCGCGAATTTGTTTGGCGAAACTGAAATACAGATAGGTCTGAGGTTTTTCTCCACTTTTACTGGTTATTTGAAGTGAACAGTTCTAATTTTGTACTGTTTTACTTTAATAAAAAATTTTATTTGCATTCTATAATATTTTAAATTTACATTTTTTTGGGACATCCTGTAGTTGTAAGCAGGGTTGTGGCGTCGGAAACCCACGAATCGCATGTTTTAGAGCGAAATCGGAGTACTTTCTTTAAATTCGATGAAGTCGGATTCGCAAGCAGGAGTCGGTTTCTTTAGATTCGCTGGAGTTGGGAATGGACATCCTAATTGCTTTTGGAGACTTCAATTCACGCTAAATTATTTTACATTTTTTAATTGTATCTTATATTTATCCTCTTGACTCGCAGGAAAGCGACAAAGACGCTATACATTTTGTCGGCAGCGTGGTCGAGTGGTTAACGCACCGGACTGATGATCAGTATGGTCTCGGTTCAAAACCTACTTGCGCAATTCTGTTGTGTCCTTGGGAAAGACACTTTACGGCACTTTCCCCTGCTTGGTGGTCTTGACAAGCAGTTCTAAATTACAGTCATATCTCTACTAAATTACTAGCGGACAGCAATATCTTGGCATCTCCGGAAGCAGGTCGGGGTAATTGCTTACCCGATGTATAGCGCCTCCGTCGCTTTCCTGCGAGTCAGGAGGATAAATATAGAGATAAAAAAAAAAACATAGGGCAAACGATTACCCCGAGCTGCTTCCGAAAATGCCAAAATATTGTTGTAGGCCTACAATTGAAGTTTTTTATTTTGTTTTTTATTTTATAGAGATATGACTGTCCCTCGTAAATTCAGAATTGCTTGCCAAGACCGCCAGGAAGGGAAAAGTGGTATAAGTGTTTTTCTTGACTGTCAAAGCGATAAAAAAAAAAGTACATTTTGACGTATTTTTTCTACAAAATTTTTTGATCTTTAGATAAATTTTTTAAAACAACTCCAAACCGAAACTTAAGTTTAGATTTGAAAATAAAAAGCCAAATTTGGCCGTCAATATAAAGCCAAAATGTTTTTAGTTTGCACTTTAAATTAAGGTGCAAAAAGTGACCTTTCCAAAAACACGCCGTATTATAGCTTGCTTCTTTTTGAACCATTCAGATGATAAATATGACTATGGCTGTTAATAATTGGCTTAACTATTTATTTGTCCCTTTATTTTTGATAAAGAATTTTATTTGGTTATGGTAAAAAGAACTTAAATTTGGTTATGGTGACGAGATTTCGATGTATATATTAAGAAGTATAAAAATGAAAATGCTGATTAATTAATTATTTTTTTATTTGAATAAGAATAATATTAATTGATTATTTTTCTGTTTGAATAGGAAGCACAAAAAAACAATGTTTCTATCTTATAAGTTTATTGTATTTTGTACACCTTGTTGTGGGATGCGTGTATACATAAACCTGATTAAATTCTTTAATCAAGATAGAAAGGTTTGATCGTTTGTTCCTTAAATAGAATCAAGAATGCAACAATGGCTTTCAGTAATTTATTAAAAAATTGAAGTCGGAATGGCCAAAGAATAATACGAATATTACACATTAACTCCAGCACATTTAAAAAGTGACTGCGGCTTTAGCATATTCAAAAAACTAATTCGGCCTCGACTACCAAAAACTTGCAACTCCAACTTCTGACTCTGACTCCACAACCCCGACTTAAAACAACTTTCGTAATGTCTCGTGCTCGTCTTGGTCTCGGTACTCCCCAGCCAACAATGCTATCCAGGGCCCTTGCGGGAATTGCAAGGGCTGCCCGTACGGGAACCGTACCGATTTGGCCGCGGGCGCTGCAGTGGCCCCGCATGGGCTTACCGCACGAGTTTTATGTGGTTCAAACTATTTATGCAAATTGTTCCTTGTTTTAAATAATTAAAAAGGTTAGCTTATTTGCTTGTTTAATTTTTCATTACGGCTTAAAATTAAAAACTTAATTAAACCCATGCGCTTAGCTCATGCTGGGCCACTACAGCGCCCGCGGCCAAATCGGTACGGGTCCCGTACGGGCAGCCCTCGTAGGGTCTGCACGGCCCCTGCATAGCATTGTTAGCGGGGATCCAAAGTCTTCTGTCGTCTCGGTTTCGCAAAATCTTGTCTCGTCTCGGTCTCGCTATTACAAAGTCTCGTCTTGTCCCGGTCTCGAAGCAACGTGTTTTGAATCCACCTCTGGTAGCCATGAGCTGCCCCTTGGGTTCTATGCTGACTAACATTTTTGTCAGTTTTTTTTATTTATTTTATCTCTATATTTATCCTTCTGACTCGCAGAAAAGCGACGGGGGTAAGCAATTACCTTGACCTGCTTTCGGAGATGCCAATATATTGCTGTCCGCTAGTAATTTAATAGAGATATTACTGTAATTTAGAACTGCTTGCCAAGACCACCTAGCAGGGAAAAGTGCCGTAAAGTGTCTTTCCCAAGAACACAAAAGAATGGTGCAAGTGGGTTTTGAACCGAGACATGTTGATCATCAGCCCGGTACTTTATCCACTCGACCACGCTGCCAACACTCGACCACTCCACCATATTATCATGAATCCTTATTGTTTGAAAAAGTGAAGAAACCACAGATACTATCGCTAAGTGGATGTTCCGTTCCTAAAAATTGTCCACACTATGTATATTCACAATCTCATAAAAAATCTCTTTAATTTTGTTTTGGTCCGGCTCAAATACCCTAAGAAATAACGGTTTTATAAGCAATTTAAATATTTTACATTTAGTTATAAAAAAAATGGCAACACTGCTTAGTTTCTTGAGTCTTGGAGAAAGATCCAAACGATACGCCTGACTGGTTCGCTATTGTAACACATGTGACGCAATAATGCTGATTGTGTGATTAACTTGATTTGAGTAAGTTTCAGAACGTTCAGTTCAGTTCAGTTCAGTTCAGTTTTCTTTTATTTCTGCACCGCCACATGAACAAAATAACAAAATGTTGAAAAGTTTGTGTGTTGTTAAAGACGGGTTAGAAAAAGGAAGAAGCAACAAAACGAGTTGACGTTGTGTCTTGCTAATTAGCGATGAAAGGTGTGACTTGTTGTTTAATATAGAAGCAAGCTTGCTTCACCTCATTATAAAATTGTTTAAAAAAATAGAAAGAGAAAAAAACAAAGAATAGGACCGAGGTTATTTGCTTATGAAACACTGCTATGGGGGCGGTGCAATGGTGGGACCATAGCAGAGTTCGGCTGGATGAATATGATCAGTCCTTAAAAATATGTAAAAGCATGAACACATTCTACCAGCCCAACAGGCAAACAAACCCACCGAAAGAAATCCTGTTGCGGATCAAAAGATCATTCAACGTTCGAGATACTCACGACCGAGTGATATAAATAAGGTTCGCTCGGAAGCATGATTATGATTCGTTGTGGTAACTTAGAATTGGAAAATTGTTAGCTGTGTAAATTCATAGTTTTTGAACGCAAGTCTCTGGTTGCCTACGTTATTGTAAAGAATTAAGCTACTAAATCTGTATTTGCTGTTGATTTATACTATTGTGGGCTCCTAAGTGGATTGGAGCATATTTTTTAATAAAGAAGTTATTGTGGTAGTCTGAGCTGTGGTTTTGCTAGACTATATTTTTGCTGTAACTGGTTCCTAGGGCAGATCCAGTAAGAAGATTTAAGAATTTTGTCTTTTGGTAGGTGGCCAATTTTGCGTTATCGGTGAGGCCTTCTTAACAGATATCGAAAGGTTATAAGATTAAAAAACGTACTGAGTTACCGAATTAAGTTCTACAAAAATTTAAATCAACTTCTACACAATTTCAAAAAACTAAATTTGTGGAAGTAACAAAAATTCAAAAACTTTAACAAATTTTAAAAAATTTGCTACAGTGGACGATACTTTTGCTATCTTTGATAGCGAAAATGATTGCAATAGATTTCTTCATTAATTAAACTACTTGTACCCTTCTTTTTGGTTTATTTTTGAAAATGAAGTTAATCAATGTTTTCCTTTTTTGATGTACAGGTGGAAAAGATGAGCTTTAAACTTATTATAGTTGTTTACCATAAACCCACATTTATAGGACAATACCTAAACTGGAAATCCTTCAGCTTTGAAAAAAAGAAAAATCAGTTCAATTTTCACCCTTGTAGGCTACATCGAGCCTTAATGATCTGCTCAGACGTTACACTGCAAGCTAAACTTAGAAAAATTTTTCAATACTTCTCATGAATGGCAATTTCGACCACGTCATTGAGAAAATGATTGCCCGTAAATTAAAAGATTTTACATCACCTACTTCACACACGGTGAAGAAATGCTCTGCTATTTTCATCTGTCCAGGTTGGGAACTCTTTCGGTCAAACATGAACGTATAATCAAACCCAGAGTGGAAAAATGCTTCTTTGCAGTAGAACAACGTGTTTTTTTACATCTCGCCCACTTCTTCCTGCAATCAAAAGTTTTTTATTTTTTATTTTTATCTCTATATTTATCCTCCTGACTCGCAGGAAAGCGACTGAGGCGCTATACATAGGGTAAGCAATAATTACCCCAACCTGCTTCCGGAGATGCCAAGATATTGCTGTCCGCTAGTAATTTAGTAGAGATATTACTGTAATTTAGAACTGCTTGTCAAGACCACCAAGCAGGGGAAAGTGCCGTAAAGTGTCTTTCCCAAGGACACAACAGAATGGCGCAAGCGGGTTTTGAACCGAGACCATACTGATCATCAGTCCGGTGCGTTAACCACTCGACCACGCTGCTAGAGTTGTCGCGGGCACACTTTTCCTGCACTGTGCCCGCACTGCACTGCAAGGTTTCTGCCCGCAACCGCACTGCACTGCAAAATTTTTTTAAGTACCGCACTGTGCCCGCACTGCACTGCAAACTTTAAACATAAGAGCAAGTATCCACATGCAAACTTTAAACATACGATTGCACGGTGTCCGCACGGCGCGGTAAATTTGATCAAAAAGTTACGCGGTGCCCGCACGCCGCCGTGTACGCTGCGCGGTTGACATCTCTACACTCTGCCGACAGTACATGTTGCCTGCTTCGTTTTTAAGCAATGTAGTTTATAATTTTTCGTGCGCTGTAATAGTCGATACAGAGGCCGCACATCTCAACAATTACAGGAATAAATTCGTCAACACGTGCCTAAATTTATTAGAATCGGCCAAGTTCCAAACTCATGCAATATCTCCACTTGTTCTGGCAAATCTTCAACCCTAGTCATATGTTTAGAAATCTGCGATTGGTCAACAACTAGTTTTAGATAACCATATGTGCGCCAAGAATTACAGTGATAAAAAACTTACTATAGTTGTTGTCAATTATTCAAAATATGAGTGAAAAAAGCTTACTTGGCAGTGACCCAAATTATTTTCAAATTAAAATTATAAACTTTAAGCAGTTTGATTAAAACAAAAAAAAGAATTAATCAAGCTATAAAAATTAATAAAATTAAGTAGTTTTAAGTAAATTGATTACCTACTCTAATATTTTTCAATAAACCAGTTATTTTTAAAAGTTAAGTATTACATGTATAGTCAAAAATTAATTTTAGCAAAAGTTAAGTTTTTATTTAAGTGATCTGATATAAAAAGTTTTATATTATGAAAAATTTAGCAATATAAGTTGTTTAGGCAGTTAGCAAAATAATTAAGAAAATAATAAAAAATTTAAAACCTGAATTTTAAGCATTTTGATCAAAAGAAAAAATTTTTATTTTTATCAAATTGGAAGTGACTAGGTTGATCCCTCAAGAAGCTAATTATTTTTTAAATAAAGTATGGTTGTTAAAAAATAACCTTCTAAAAATTTTTTGTTTTTAATTGATAAATCATGAGTGGAAAAATTTTTTTTGATGTAAAATGATATGGCAAGAAAATTTCTCATTCTACTAATTTTTCAATAAGTCAAAGAAGCCAATTATTTTAAAATAAAGTATGGTAGTTAAAAAATAATTTTTTTAGAATTTAAAATTTTTTGCATTAATTAATAGATCAAAAGTAAAAAATTTTTTTTGATTTAAAATGACATGATGAGAATATTGCCAATTCTATTAATTTTTCAATAAGTCAGTTATTTTAAAAGTTAAAAGCATGTAGCCAACAATTTATTTCTTCAAAAGTTGTTTGTTTTATGAATAAAAGATTAGTGTTATGAAATAATTATAATTGTTCTACAATTTAATTTTTTGTGTAATTACTCTTATGTTCTATGCTACACTGTTGGGTGTAATATGGTATTGAACAATTCAAATATTTATTTTTATATTTCATATAAGTATAGGAAATTTTTACTTTCACTTTAACTGTTTTTTTAAAATAAATTCTATGGTTTTAAAAATACTTATAAAGACCAAGCCAAAATTTTGTATCACAAAATTCTGTTTAATATTAAGTGTTATTAAATTTGCTGCATTTTTGAGTTTAGGTAATTGAATTTTATTTGCTTAATTGAATTTTGAATATTACATAAAGTTCTTAACAATGGTAAACACTTGCTGTATGCCAGCTTGTAATTCTGGCTATAGGTTCAACAAGAATGGAAAAACAGTTGCACTCAGTTTCCTGTAAATTCTGAGCTTTGTGATAAATGGTATAGGGCTATCACAAGAAAAAAGTGGAAAATATCAAAGTCTCATAAATTTTTGTAAAGCACTTTCATGAAAGTGATTTCAAAACTACCTTAAATCATACTTGTAGTACCAGATGTAAATCTAGAAAGACCCTAAAACTGCAGAGAGTGGATCTGTAACCTATTGTTGTTCCTAAAATTTTTCCCTCTTTGCCAAAATACTTTTTATCATCTTTACCAATAATGCATGT
This sequence comes from Diplosoma virens, assembly GCA_963680785.1. Lineage (NCBI taxonomy): Eukaryota > Metazoa > Chordata > Ascidiacea > Aplousobranchia > Didemnidae > Diplosoma > Diplosoma virens. The sequence continues at coordinate 39,230,504 of OY796883.1, forward strand.
AACCCCCTCTACCAGTTACTCTTCCAGACATGAAAAACATAACATCATTCCACAAAAGCAAAATAGTGATTTTCTCATCCAAGACTTTTTTTCAGACTTGTCATTCTTTACAAACAAAATGAAAAATGCAGTTTTTTTCTTTGGATACACAATTGTTTATTCAGCTTCATCTGTTCAGTTCAATTTTGTGAAAAACGATGATAATTACAAAGTAGCTCCAGAACTTGCAGTGTCTGAAATAATTTTAAGTGAGCTACAAATCAAAGCTTTTGTTTTTTTAACGTGATACTGAAAGGTCAATATATGCATTAGCTTTCATGTGGTTTTCCACAGAAAGTAACTGAATTGTCTAATATTCTTGCTTGGTGTAAATATTCTTAAAGAATTTGATGCTCTTCCTTTATTAAAAACCAGTGGTGATAATGGAGCTGAAGAAAATAATGTGCTTTGGCTTGATGTATTCGCTGATGTTTTTTTGGATGATATAACATGTGCGTATGCCAATATAACATACTATGTGAGTGGCTATGTTGCAGAAGCATATCTTTCTCCGCAAATGCTCTTCCTGCAAAAATTGCTCATTTCAGGTGATGATTCCTTTTCAATTCACCATTACCTGCCAGATGAGTACAAACAGTTTGAAAACGTAAATTGTGGGGGCCTGTTACAACCATTCGAATATATTTACACTGGGACAGCGCTGGCAGTGCAACATTATATGGTCATTCTATCTACTACAGAAGCAACAAAAACCAAGTTTTTATCCATGAGCAACCCGCGATCTGTTTTTCTCAAAACAATAATTAACATTGTTGCAGCAACTGAAACTTTCAGTGACCTATTGTTTCAGCAATGTACTGCCGGTCATTTAAATTTTAAAGAAGTGGTTACATCTACGTTTAATTGTTTTGCAAAGAAGAAACTTAAACAGATAAACGCATTTAAAGTTAAATTGCCAGAAATATCAGCCAAAAATCTGCGAAAATTAACTTCAAAAAGCTCACAGTTTTAATGCTTGTGTAATAGTTTGTTTTTTGTTATTTTGATGGTTTTGTTGGTTGTTGTTGCGTTTTAAGCTAAATAGTTGTTTATTTTTCTTTCTTGTTAGGCAGGCTATTTTTTTCGTTTTATTGCATGCTAAATTGTTAGTTAGTTTAATTGTTTTTGCATGTACTAGTTCATTTTTGTTTTCAAATAATTGTAGTCAATGTATATTTAGTTTTCAGAATCTGGTATTGCTTAATGCCATTATCGAAATAAAGATTTCAATTTCTTTGAACAAATAACCATGAGAAATCTTTAAATTATAACTAAAAAATGCGTTTAACTTTTAAATGAAAGGTTTTGAAGCTTCGTATGTCTTTTGACACTATTTTCGCAGTAGCCCTTCTAACGTAAATAGCCAAAATGAGTTGTTGATCCCGGTGTTCTAACATTCCTAGACATTCCCAAACTACCGTGCTTCTTAATAATGATAAATATATTTCCTTTTTTTTTTAAGTTATCTGTAGAGAGATGCAGCCGAAACTATTATTCTACGTTTCTTTGTGTTACTTTTTTAACTGATTATAGAGGGAGCATCTGATTTGATAACGCATGTTCTTCGATGCTTCCGACCATTGCGCCAATTTTGTTGCTTGCTGTTTGTATTTATATGTATTGTTTTGTAGGTATTGATGAATAAACTATCTATCTATCTATCTATTCTGACGAGTGTCTGACGAAAAGCTTAGAGAGGAGTTTTTTGTTAACTACTTTTAAATTCTACCACAAACCATTTGTTTAAATACTTTCGCAACAAGAAAAATACAAAAAATAACCGTAGTGTAAACAGTAGAGCCTAAAAGCAATAAAACTTTCTCTGACAACGCATGTTTTATGGAACAAATCGCTTCTTTAAAAGCTTGTTGCTACAAATATAGTACCACTTTTTTGAACCAGCGTAATAACCAGTGGCATAGGCTAGGCGTACCAGCCAAAAAAAATTTGGGCAATAAAGGTTTGCCCAAATTATGATTTTCTACTACTTTACGGATAGACCAAAAAAAATGTCCGAGATTCTCGGACAGTGACTAAGTTGCATCCTAAAATCATTGTGATCTCTAAAAAAGGTCTTCACTTGGAATCAGGCTCATATTTTCCAATTTTCGTCCCAAAATCAAAATGTTCTCTAAAAAAAAGAAAAAAAGGTCTTCACCTAAATTTGGCGACTATTTTTTGCAGTTGATCATTGTCACTGCCGTAAAATTCCTGACTTTGCCCAAATTGTGGAAACTTGGGGGGCGATTGCTCTCCTACCCCCTGCCAGGTAAGGCTATGAGCAGTGTTTCAAAATATGTATCACTATTTACAATTATTTTCTTTGCGTTATGAGAAGCCCAGAAAGCGTACCACCTCATTTACTGATAATCAGAAGCTAGTGGATGCATCTGGGAACAATTTTCATCACGTGCACAGTATACTTTCATTCACTTTTAGCAAATTATAACAATAAAGGAATAATTCATCATATTTGTAAATATGACAAAAAATAAATTTTTGGCCTAATGGAGTTTTTTTTGTTTATTTATTTTGAGCTTGAAACAATCAACATGCTCATGGTGGATTTTAAAAACCATAAGAATTCTTCACAACATAGTCTATCTTTAAAGTTGTTCTGGAGCGTTAAAATTTTTTCATCGTCTCAACGATGACCTTTTTTGTTCTCTGACTCTTCATCAGGGAAATACTTTTTAAAATTTGCATTGCGAGATACAACAACAAAGAAAAACTAAAGCCCTACAATCCTTATCAATTCTGATGTCCATACAGGATGTTTAGATTATTAAAAATACTTGCTGTATTTTTTATGTGTTAGTAAATTTTTCATTATTCAAGCAACGTTCCACAAAGAGTTTCCTGATTACAAACTTGATAAAGATATAATTCGGCAGCGTAGACAAGTGATTAAGTGCGTCATAATTGTGATCGACATGGTCGCGGTTCAAAACTTACTCGCACAATTCTGCTGTGTCCTTGGGGAAAGACACTTTACAGTAATTTCCCCTACTTGGCGAGCAGTTTCAAATTTCAGTCATACAATATTTTTTTTTATATAAAATTCACCTCATTCACATGTATTTGTTTACCTATCAAATATTTTACACAAAGTGTAGTAACAATTCAACTCAATACTTCACTCAAGGACACTTGTTTTAAAACAAAAAAGTTCTTATTGTAAAAATGTTTTCCGGTAAAGTTTTATAAAACGCATGATTCAAAAATCCCGGACATATTAACACATTTTAACGTTTATCCTTGACAAAGATTTGAAGATTAAAATCTCGGACATGTCCGGAATGGCAATCCTATCGTAATCAAATCAAGGCTAGGAACCTTTGTAATGTGTTTGCTTGAAAAATTTTTAACCTTATCCAAATTTTAGTTCTAAACTTAAATTTATATATTAACTTTGTTGACAAAAAATCTGCAAATATTTTATAGCAGGAAATGTAGTAAAAAGTTACATTATATTTTTGGGTTTTTTTCTCGCCTAATTTACTGCATGAATCTTCCTCAAATTTACTGAATTTTTGCTAGAGCTCCAGATTGTTGTTTGCTTTTCCGCTCTTTTTGATAAAGTGTTTACTTTTTCTTTTGTGTGAGTTGATTTAAGCAGGGATGTCCAATCTACGGCCCACTGCCTGCTCAAATTTTTTACTTATATTTTCACTACTGCATTGAATTCGATGTCATTGCTGTTATAATAACACTCTCGTTTAGAAACAAAGTGTGTACATCAGTTAATTGCTGCATTGATGACGACCAATGAACTGATTAATGACAACTTTTGTGGGCGAAACTTATCATAAAGACGCTTGCCCAAAGCATCATTTTCAGTATTGAAATTGTTTTGCGATTAAGTTAATATTGAATTCAATGTCAGGTCAGGAGGTTGTAAGTCCTCTGCTAGTGGCTCCAGGTCAGTACTACCTGCTTCAGGGTCGGGTTGACGGCGACTAAACCGTCTCCCCCACCATCTCCTTTTGGAGAATGGTGTGGAAGGTGGCTGGACACCCTGGTGGAATGAAAAGCAAGATCCATTTTCAAAAGCGCTGGCTCAGGAGAGCGAACACTGGCCATCCAGCAAAACTAGGGTAGATAAAACTCGATAGCCTTGACAGGCCATTCATCTAGGACAAGGACAGTCTGATGTAAAACCTACGACTCGAGGACCTCGCTGTCACCGTCCCAGCCTGCTAGGCCATGACAGATGAACCCCGGGTGTAAAAGGTGGGGCCAGGACCGCGCACACTGTACTCCACCTTAAAACTTCATTGCACAGGCTTGAAGGACATGTTTACGTCCACGACGCCACCAATTAACCAAGCCCTGTAGCGACAGGAAAGGAGCGAAAACGGCAGGTGGAAGATGTCACTGGAAGCCGCAGTTCCAATCCTGCATGCAGGCGGTTCAGGATATTGGTCGCCCGATGTTGACCCAGAGACGACAGCATCACTCGGCAGCACCCTGAACGACCAAGCAGCCTTATCTTATCTAGGGACAGCTCTGCTTGCTCCACATGGAGAGGGGCCTAGAAAAGGTGGCCTAACCAAAGCTCGTCTCTTATTCCCCAGTTGACTAACCGCGGTCAACGGGCATCTTTTCATGCGGTCGAACTACAACAAATAAAGGAAGGTACGCACCCACCTATAAGGGTGTAAAAACACAAAAACTAGCATGCTGGAACCTCAAAACCATGCTTGACAAAATTGACAGCAATCGACCGGAACGTCGCTTTGCTTTGATTGCGCATGAACTGTCCAGGCTTGATGTCGACATTGCTGCTCTCAGTAAAGTTTGCTTTGCAGAAGAAGGCAGCCTACAGGAGCATAGCGCTGGATACACCCTCTTCTGGTCAGGAAAACCTGCAACAAAAAGGAGTCTTGCTGGCGTTGGCTTCATGCTCAGAACCTCCATCACCTCCAAGCTGGAAGACCTACCAACCGGCCATTCCGACCGGATCATGTCCATGCGCCTTCCTCTTCAAAACAAGCAGTATGCAACGCTGTTTAGTGTATATGCTCCGACTCTTCAAGCTGAACCAGCCGAAAAATATAAGCTTTACTCAGAGCTCCGCAGCCTTCTCTAAAAAACACCCCTGCAGACGACAAGCTGTTAATTCTTGGCGACTTCAATGCTAGAGTGGGCCAAGACGACGTTACCTGGAAAGAAATACTTGGCAGACACGGCGTTGGAAACTGCAACGACAACGGGCTCTTACTGCTGGAGTTCTGCACGGAGCAACAACTCGTCATTACCAACATCATCTTTCAACAAAAAGACAGTCTGAAGACAACCTGGTGCATCCTCGGTCTAAACACTGGCACCTAATTGACTATGTCCTAGTGCGCCAAAGAGACTTCAAAGATATCCTGCATACCAGAGTGATGCTCAGGGCAGAATGTCATACTGATCATCGCCTAGTGCGCTGAAAACTCAAGTTTCACGTTAAACCTAAGCCAAGGAAGGGAGGGCCTTCCAAGAAAAAGTTTAAGCTCAGCAAATTACAGTCAGCTGAAGTGAAAACTGACTTTCAGGCAGACTTACAGGTCAACCTTGGAAACAACAAGTGCCCAGAAGATCCCTCTCCCGAAACACTCTGGGACAAACTGAAAACCACCATCCTTCAGACATCTGAAGAAGTCCTTGGATTTACCACTAAAAGGAATAAAGACTGGTTTGACGAAAACAACGAATAGATTCAGAATTTGCTGGCGGAGAAGAGGTCAACCCACCAGGCCCACCCGTCCTGTCCTGTGAAGAAGGCAGCTTTTCGCCACATCTGCAGCAACCTCCAGCTCAAGCTTCGAGTGATTCAAAACGAATGGTGGACCAACCTCGCAGTTAGAATTCAGCAGTACTGGTGATTTCAGAGGCTTTTATGAGGCTCTCAAGGCAGTGTATGGCTCGACACACCAGACACGGAGTCCTTTGTGCGATGGACGGGCACTCCTCAAAGACAAGACATCTATCCTGAGCCGTTGGCCTGAGCACTTCCAGGAGTTCTTCAGTGCTGATTGAGTTGTCCAGGACTCAGCGCTCCTCCATATTCCCCAGCTACCAGTCAAAGTGGAACTGGACGAACTGCCCTCTATGCAAGAACTTATTAAAGCCATAGAGCAGATGAAGAGTGGCAAGACAGCAGGAGTTGACGGAATTCCACCTGATTTTTGGAAAAGTGGAGGCCCAGCGTTGCACAGCAAGCTCCACGAACGTCTTGTCTGTTGCTGAAAGCAGGGCAAACTACCAAGAGACCCTCGCGATACAGTCATTGTTACTTTATACAAGAACAAAGGGGAAACATCCAACTGTTCTAACTACCGGGGGATCACTCTGCTCCCCATCGCAGGAAAAATCTTTGCTCGAGTGCTCCTGAACAAGCTAGTATCTATCATTGCAGAAGACCAGCTTCCAGAAACCCAGTGTGGCTTCAGAGCAAACCGGGGAACCACAGACATGGTCTTCGTCCTCAGGCAGCTCCAAGAGAAGTGTCGAGAGCAGAACAAAGGACTGTATGTAACATTTGTTGATCTAACCAAGGCGTTTGACACGGTGACCAGGAAGGGACTTTGGCTAATCATGGAGCGCCTCGGCTGTCCCCCAAAGTTTCTCAGTGTGGTCATCCAGCTGCATGAAGACCAGTACCGCCAAGTTAGGTTGAACAGCGACCTCTCTGAACCCTTTCCAATTGCCAACGGCGTGAAACAGGGTTGCGTCCTGGCACCGACTCTGTTCAGCATCTTCTTTAGTATGATGCTCAAGCAGGCCATGGAAGGCCTTGATGGTGACAATGGAGTACTGCCTTCCTAACATGAGGATTGGCGAGACTGTGTTGAGGACCGTTCACCAGTTTACCTACCTGGGGTGTACAATTACATCAGACGTCAAGATCGGCAGGGAAGTGGACAACAGACTGGCCAAGTCAAACAGCGCTTTCGGCAGACTGTGCTACAGAGTATGGAAAAACAGGCATCTGAAGAAGGGCACCAAGATCAGCGTGTACAGAGCCGTCGTACTCACCACTCTACTGTACGGCTCTGAGTCGTGGGTAAGGTGCCGTCACCACCTGCAACTCCTGGAGCGTTTCCATCAGCGCTGTCTCCACATTATTCTCAACATTCATTGGAGCGACTACGTCTGAAATGTTGAGATCCTTGAATAGGCGGAGATCACCAGCATCGAGGCCATTGCTGAAATCACAGTTGCGTTGGGCAGGGCACGTCTCCAGAATGGACGATCATCGACTACCTAAAATAGCCCTGTATGGCAAACTTTCTACTGGCCACCGTAACAGAGGGGCACCAAAGAAGCAATACAAGAACTTCCTGAAGAAGTCTCTTGGTGCCTGCCATATTGACCATCTCCAGTGGTCTACTCTGGGTGCTGACCGCCTCACCTGGCGTCACATTATCCACCAGGCTGTCTCCTCCTTCGTCGATTCCCGCAAAAACAACCTGAGTGAGAAACGTCGCAACAGCGAAGCCTCAACAACAACCGTACCAGGTGTGATCTTTGACTGCAGCCGGTGTGGCCGCACTTGCCTATCTCGCATTGACCTTGTCAGCCACGAACGTGCCTGCAGTCGACGTGGACAACCCCTATCATGAAATCTTCGTTCGCGAAGCCAAGCCACGACGACACAATATTGAATTGGTTATTTCCTAACATTTTTTACAATATCAAGTAACAATTGTTAATGACTTTAGCGGTAGTAAAGAAAGTAATTTTAAATCAATGTTGAGTGATTTGGAATACGACTGCAGTAGTAGTAGTAGTAGCAGTGGTCTTGCTTGTCGTAAAAAAGGAATTGTGTAAATTTATTAAGGAGAATGGACAGAGGATCAAACATTTTTATTGATTCTAGCTCCAATTTAGAAATTTAACATAAGGTTCAGGGTTGCATAGTTAGCCAAGGAGAGTGTCGCTCCTACACGGCGAAGCTCAGCTGGTTGGATGCCTAAAACTATTATTAAGTGGTCAATTGGAGTGGAAGATAGCATCCAGTGACGCATGCAAAGCGTCCTAGAGAGCACTGTCTATAAAGCTAATGTGCACGATACGATACCAGACTGGTGCGCAGTTCTCAACTGTCAAGTAGATCAGAGATAAGGCAGCTGTGCGCAGTACTTTGGCACCAGCACCCCATCCTGAGCCTGCAGATTGCCTCAGCGGTGTGAGGCGCTAATAGAGTTTTTTGCCTTAGTGTGAGTGAGCTTCAGCTTCTAAGTCTGAAAATACACTAAACGTATGGTCACGTCTTGACTTAAAGTCCCCTCAAAAGCTTTCTAGTTTCCAAAGAAGTGCAATAATACTAGATTTTTTGCGTACATAAACTTTCTAAAAATTATGGAGGGCAAATGTAGACGTAAATAGAAAAAGTTGAAAAGGAAGGGAGGCAAGACCAATTCCTGAAGAACGATGTTTTTCAGACGGCAGATCCTGCTTTGCTTGCTGTCACAAGTACCAAAAGTGAAATATTGGTTTCGGACAAGCTCCATGATCATTTGGACCATGTGTTTCTGGCAGAAGCCTCAGTGGCTTACATGCAAGGCAAACAAAGTTTTATGCCGCCGTCAGGTTGACAAATTGACAAAAAAAATCTCAATGTTTTCTGTCAATAGAATGACTTGATCCAAGGTTGACTTATCCCGTCGAAACCCAGCATACTCTTCAGGGAGTAATGGATCAATAATTGGCTCAACACAGACTTACATAAGGCTCCAGAGGATTTTGTAGAGGACACAGATCGGAGATATCGATTGATAACTCTTTGGGTTTTTTACGGGCTTCACTAGCTTTGGGATCGCAATTAAAAGTGCTCTTGGACATTTTGAGTCGGTGCAAGCAGGGAGAAAAAACTCACGTAACTTGGACTACAAAGCAGCTCCAGTATAGAAATTTTTTATGCTAATTACTTAATGATTTTAATAGTTTCACATTTTACTTAGATTCCTAATTTGCATTTAATATTTTTCATTTGGTCGTGGCATTTAATACTAAAACGAGGAAATCTTAGATAAATACATATAGTTTTGCCGCCAACTGAATGTATTTAAATTTATCAATTGGGCCATTATGAAAAAAGTTGGATATCCTTGATTTAAGAATAAGGTTTTTAACTTTTTACCCAACTAATGGGGCAAGTTTTTATCTATCTTAAATGACAATATTATTCGCATTATGAAAAATTAATTTTTTTTTGTACATTCATGAAATATAAACCCCTCCAAAGTGGACATAAAAAAATTGGAGCTAAAATTTTTCCTTTTTTTTAAAATATCTAGTTTTTTTGTTTTTATCTTTAGATTGCATTTTCTTTTTTGTGGTCCTCCAATTTTTTTCGGTTTTTACACACAGTTTCAAGTTATTTTTATTGATGTACAGGTAAGCATTTCATATCTTTGCAAGTTTACTTGGTTTGTTTTTTTGATGCATGACAGATTGATAGGCCTATTAAATATTTGCAAAAATTTAATGGGTTGGTTTATTGTTTGATTTCCCCTTGCATCAGTTGCTCTTAATCTGAGAAACTTACTAGAAACCAAAAAATGAAGCTTGTCTAGATTATTGGTTGGAAGAGAAAATTGCGCTTCACCAGAATAAGCTCATTACAACATTCGATATGTGGTTGTCACAAGACAGTTCAGCTGTCAAATATAATCGTGTCATTGGGGAATCAATTTGTTCCTGCATGAAAGTTGATCATGATGTTAAAAAGCAGATATCCATGATGTCCATAATTCTCAAAAAAATTGAGTGCAATTAGTAAAATCAATAAGAATAGGCTATATTGATAAAAGTATTATATCATTTTTCTGCATAGTCTAGTTTAATAACTCAATAATAAAAATGGGATATATTGATTGTCCAAAACGAGTAGGATTGGTCTTTGTGGAGTTAGTTAAGCAATACTAGCAAAATAGGACTCAAATTATCAGCCTCAAAGTGGTGAATCCCAATAAATAACAAAGTACTAGGCGAATAATGGTGAATTCGGGGTGCTTCCGGGTGGTAGAAGGATAGACCCTCGGCTCCGGAAGCAAAATAAAACTCGATAAGTCCACAGATACTAAATGTGGGCTGTTTGTGCCTATAATACTACATTTAAATGTTGAAGACCTAAACGCAAATAAGATCTACGTTATCAGCCAATTAGCCATCAGACATAAGACTCTTGTCATCCTCTTACAAGAGACCCATTGCACGAATGCAGACCGGTTGTAATACCATACTTTACACTGGCTGGTTGGGTCTCAAGCAGGAAACATAGTTTTGCTACGTTTGTTCACGAGAAGATTAGTTGGTTCCTTGTGGGTCAATTCTCAGAGAGATCAGCAATTGAGTGGTTGTGTGTGGACATTGATGGTTGCAAGATTGTCAATGTCTACAAACCACCAACCTCGCAGCTCATACTAACAGCCATTTTAGTGTTCCCATACCCCTGTCTTTATGCAGGTGATTTTAACGGCCAGCACACTGACTATGGCCATAGTTACACCAACCCAGATGGAGAATGTCTGGCTGGCTGGGCAGCCAAGTGAAATCTTTTTTTTTGTATAATCTAAAGATGCGCCTAATTTTGTTTCTGGTAGCTGGAACATTGGAATCAATCCTGATCGGCTTTTGCAAGTAAAGATTTAAACAACTCCGAACTGGACAGACTCACTTCAGAGAAGTTTCTTAGTCCCAACATCGACCATCGCTAATTACGACCTTAAAAAATCTGGTCCCAGTTCCAAGTGAGCCGTACAAACGTTGGAACTTCTGCAAGGCCAATTGGGAACTCGTGACCCAACAGCGTAAAATATCGAGAAGTGAATAAGTATTTTATAAGTTTATTTCCTGGTTTATAACATTTTAGTCAAAATGATTCTTAAAAAAGTCCAATTTTTTGCAATAAGCACTTTATAGACAAAACATCTTAGAAAATCAAACTCGTTTTTACATGACTTTCTAGGTTGCTAATATGTAGGCTAATATTTTACAAGTTTTTTTGTGGTTTACCAGGATTTAGACGGATTGATCCTGGTAAAAGCCTGTTTTTTTACGTTTATTTAAGTTTAGCGGGATCTTTTTTGGTAAGAGATAGTTACCAAATGGAATTAACCAAATACCTAAGCCATTAAACAATTATTTCGCGATCATTTTATATTATATGTAAGAGCGTATATTCTTTCACAAATTGCTGGGTCACAAAACAATAAAAGTCACCTTTGTTTATAGCAAACGCGAACGAGTGTGGAACCGTTTTTAGCCTTTTTTGTATTTGTGTTTATTGCATTTCTCGTTTTGTATTTGTTTTTTTACAATGTTTATTTAATTTAACACTAGAATTACCGGTGGAGTCATTTTGACCGTTTTTGATTTTTAATCGCTCATATCTCTGCTTTGGCAAGTCTTCGAATATTGAAACTTTTCTAAGTCTTTGTCAACTTTTAGCATGTTAATTTTTATTGCATTTCAATAAGCACAGCATTTAAATAAACCCAGTAGGGGAGCGATTTACCTTAAATTACCGCCAACAGTGATTTTGACCGGAAAGCAACTTGTAATTTTTTTACGATTAAAATTGCCTTTACAACAAAACTTTTGTTGTGCTATTGTTTCAAAACAATTCTGCAACAATTACTGCAGTATCTGGCAACACTTATTTACTAGCTAGTTGATCATGTTGAGTCATTTGCAGATTGCCGAGACCAGAACGAGTTAGTAATATGCAAGCTCTAGCTTTCCTGAACGCGATTGCAGAAGATGATTCGAGGAATGAAACCGAAAGTGAAAATGTTTGTAAAGTCTTAGATCGGTGGTCGGCAAATTCAAAACAAATTTGACCTACATGGGAAGTGATTTTTTCAGATGGATCGGATTCAGAGACTGATGTTGATTAGAGGTGTGCAAAAAATAACAGTTCGTTAAAAAGTAACAGTTAATTTCCTTAACGAATATTAACAGTTAAGTAAATCGCAAAGTAACAGTTAAGAAGTGAACTGCTATTATTATTTACACCAGTGTTTTTCAAACTTTTTTCATCGGGACCCATTTTGCACAGGCAAATTTTTTCGCGATCCCTAAAATAGGATCTTCACCTAGAATCCATTTCTGATTCTGCTATTTTTTCCCCAACATCAAGGTGTTCTCTAAAAAAAAAAAGGTCTTCACTTCGATTTCATTTCTGATTTCCCTATTTTTCTCCCAAAATCAAGGTGTTCTCTAAAAAAAAAAAAAAAGGTCTTCACTTCAATTTCATCCCTGGTTTCCTTATTTTATTCCCAAAATCAAGGAGTTCTCTAAAAAAAAGGCCTTCACTTCAATTTGCTGTTGTATTTCGCTATTTTTCTCCCAAAATCATGGTGATCTCCAAAAATTAAAATCTAAAATCCCGCGACCCCCATTTACTGCAGTTCACTTGCTTTTTTGTTTTCTCTTATTTCTCGTATCTGCTACTAGCGAAAGTGTTGTTTCGCTTAACGAATAAAAAGTAACAGTTAAAAATAACAGATAAATATTTCAAAGTAGCAGTTAGTAACAGTTATTCAAAAGTAACAGTTAAGCACATCTGTAATGTTGATAACCTGGAGCAAACTGATTCTGTATCATGTCAAATTTCAGCTCTGGCAGTGGCAGCAATGATACAAGTACTGCAACACAAGCGCGGAGTGATGGGCTTACTCCACTTAGTAGTAGTAGCAGTGACCAAAATTTTACACAATAGCTGTTATAGAAAATGTAGCATGATTGACACAGCAATTATCATAAAGTAAGCATGCTAGAATCACGCATTTGACATGCACTAACCACGAAAAATTACAGTAGGAAAAGCAGGGTATCGAACCGCTGGCCTTAGTTCATGTCCTGTTCTTATAAAATCCCTTTTAAAAAATTTTTTGTTGGTACAAAACTTTAAAATAGCTTTTAAAAGCAAATATTTCATTTAAAGCTCTTTTGTTAATTTAGTAGCCTTAAAAAAGGCTGTTTTGAAAAACTCGAACGTTTTCGTCGAGCTCTCTTCAGGTGGTTTCGCTAGAATGAATTGCAGAACTGAATGTAGTATTTCAAAAGTTTTAAGACTGATTCTGATTGCCTAAGAATTAAGGTTAGTAATAGTTATCATAATAATTGAAAAGTATTTAATAAATAAAACCACGTTTCGTCAACGTAAAAAATTTTTTTGGCAAAAAAAAAAGGAACAAAATTATGCAAGTTTTGTGTTAAAATTTAGAACTAAAAAAAAATTTTTTACAATTATACTAACAATTTATGTTTATAAACAAACTCTTTCTGTCTACACAAATTAGATTTTTTGTCTTCAAGCGATTAAGTTTCTACGTTTTAATAAACAAATTTTAATTACTAAGCCTGACAAAGGTTCAGGAATAGTCATTCTTAATAGATCAGAATACAGTATGACAAAAAAATGGTAGCTATTGTTTCTGACGTAACCAATTTTAATGCCTTGGGCCTGCAAATGAATTTGATAATACTGCTCAAAATGAAACCAAACTTCAACGTCGTTTAGTTCAATTAGTTAAAAGTGATGATCTCCGTAAAACCGTTTATGAAGTTATTAGACTCACCGGCTCAAAACGACCAAGAATGTACGGACTTTCAAAAATTTACAAACGGGATGTGTCTTGCCGTCCTATTCTTTCGATGATTGGATCTGCCCGACATGAACTCGCTAAATTTCTCGCCGCCTTATTACAACCCGTATTAGAAGTTGCATTAATGATTCCTTTTCTTTCACTGAAATGATACAACAACTCAAAGTAAATTCTAATGATTCAATTCTTTGTTTATTTGATATTTGTAGCTTATTTACTAACGTACCTTTAGCGGAAACCATTAAAATTTATACTAAAACACTTTACGACGGTCACCTCCCTACTCCAGTTATGCCTAAACATGTTTTTATGGAACTGATGAAAACCGCAACTACTTCTGTTGAATTTAGCTTTAACAACATTACCTACAGGCAAATTGATGAAGTTGCTATGGGCAGTCCCCTTGGTTCCGCTCTAGCAAATATATTCGTTGGCTATTACGAATCAAAACTTTTCAATGAAATTTCAAAACCTACCGTATACTGTCGTTACGTTGATGACACCTTTTCCCTTTTTCACAAAGAAACTAAATTCCAAAAATTTTTAAATGGTCTTAACTCGCTTCACCCCTCCTTAAAATTTACGAATGAAATTGAAACCAATAATTCTCTGCCTTTTTTGGATGTACTTGTTACCAAATCTAATAATAAATTCATTACTTCGGGCTATCGAAAGCTCACTTTCACAGGTCAATATATTCATTGGAATTCCTTTGGACCAAAACAACGTAAAACAAATCTCATTGATACTTTAACACATCGAGCCTTAAAAATCTGCTCTAAATCTACATTAAAACATGAACTAGACAAAATTCACTCTATTCTTGTACAAAATAGTTATCCAGAATTTTTTTTGATTCGAGAATTTTTAGAAAACTTTTACGTTTTTAACAAAGCACTAAAGAAGGTTCAAAAAAATGTCCTGTCTATCTAAAACTGCCTTGGATTGGCGAAAATTCCCTAAAATTTGAAAGAAAAATAAAAGTATCTATTAATAATTGTTTTGGAGCGATCCAGCCACGAGTGGTCTTTTCCACCAGACGAATTTTACCTGTAATACATAAAGACGTTCTTCCCACTTTTCAACAAAGTAACGTCGTATATGAATACGTGTTCCACTGTTATAGTCGGTACGTGGGCGAACGTCTCAACGTTTGCAGGACAGAATCCGCCAGCATGTGCCGAAGTCCATTCGGAACGGAACCAGTAAGGAACGTAAACAACCAGAACGTACAGGAAACTAGCTAATTCAATACCGCAATATGACTGCGATTGGAAACCATTTGTTACATAACCAAAAATGTGCATCTCATTATAAGGACAATTAATTTTTTATTCTTTCTAAAGCACGATCCGATTTCCATTTATCAGTTTTAGAATCAATTTTCATCACTCTTGGAAAATTTAATTTGTGTAGACAGAAAGAGTTTGTTTATAAACATAAATTGTTAATATAGTTGTAAAAAAATTTTTTTAGTTCTAAATTTTAACACAAATCTTGCATAATTTTGTTCCTTTTTTTGCCAAAAAAATTTTTTACGTTGACGAAAACGTGGTTTTATTTATTAAATACTTTTCAATTATTATGATAACTATTATTAACCTTAATTTTTAGGCAATCAGAATCAGTCTTAAAACTTTTGAAATACTACATTCAGTTCTGCAATTCATTCTAGCGAAACCACCTGAAGAGAGCTAGACGATAACGTTCGAGTTTTTCAAAACAGCCTTTTTTAAGGTTACTCAATTAACAAAAGAGCTTTAAATGAAACATTTGCTTTTAAAAGCTATTTTAAAATCCCTTTTTTGTCCATTTCATGCAAATCTGTAGTAGACTGTGAACATGATTTGTGCCCACATGATGTCTACTTATGGATGTCATTGACCCATTTTCTGGGAGGTTAAAAAACAATGGCATATCCTGAAACTTCTAAGTATCGTCTCTATGAGACGTATTACTCATTTTCAAAGATTGTCTTTCTATTTTCCGATGAATAGATTTTATTTCTGATATCATAGAGTCACCAGAAAGAAATGCAGAACTCAGAAAGCAGTTATAAAAAATTTTCCCAGTTATCAGTTAGCACTGGAAATAGACTGATTTCGGATTATAGAAGATTTTATAAAACAGAAATAGGTTATTTTATATTATTGACAACTACGGGCTTTCATCGACATTCAGTTCACGGTGCTGGTTGGGTATTTTTCCCAAACAGCATCTAGCCCACTTCCTCATGCAGAAAAAGCAGCGGAGCACACAGGCAATTATCCTTTTGCATAAGTTGATCATAATCTTTTGTAATAAAAGCATGGTGTTCATGCCCAATTAGTGCTAATCTATTATGGTTTTACAGGTGAAGTAAGCTACTTGACTAAAAAATATAACATAGTGAAATCTATTACATCATGTCTGAAAGACCAAGACGTTTTAGTGAATTTATTGCTATGATCACATCTATACGCGAGGATGATTCCGGAGGGGAAAGTGAAATTAAAGAAAGCGACGTGTTAGATTGGCAACTCTTCTCCTCAGATGAGATGAGCGGTAATAAAGAAACAGAGTAATTTGATGATGCACAACCCATTGTTCATGTAGGTGATTTACAAACTGCTGATACTAACGTTGAAACCCATTCTGCTACATGTTATGATAATGATTCTGGTTCGGGCGCTGCTGAAAGTTTGAACACACACGAGACAGCAAGAAATGGCACAAAATGGGAATTTATGGAATTCTGTGTAGAAGCACGAAGAACGCATGCAGCTCAGAATGTCCTAACTGAGCAGTCAGGTTTATCACGCTTTGCCCTTAGAATGGCAGACTCTCCTGTTGGTGTTTTACAAGTTATATTTGATTGCCATATGCTCAAATACAATGTAGCAATGTAGAAGCTCGAAGAGTCTTAGGGAATAAAGAATGGAAGGTTTTGCTTTGTGAGCTCAATGCGTTTATTGCACTGCTATATTTACGAGGAGCGCATGGTGGCAAAAACTTTTTCCTTTACAATTTTTGGAATAAAGAATGGGGCGTATCATTTTTTCAATAACCATGTCAAGAAATCGTTGTCGTAAAATTATGCGGTTCGACTTGCGTAGCACAAAGTCAGCACGCTTGCAAACTGACAAATTTGCTCTTAAGTCAAATATTTGGAATAGGTTTGTAGATAACAGCATCAGTTGTTGGAAACCTGGAGAAAATATAACGATTTATAGGCAGCTGTTTTCGATAAAATCTCGTTATCCAGTATATATATCCAGTATATGCCAAACAAACCAGATAAGTTTGGCATAAATTTCTGGTTAGCGGTTAACGTGAAATTTAAGTATATCCTAAATGTCATTCCATATCTGGGCAAAGACGAATCACGTCCATCCACCCAAAGGCACAGTTAGTGAGAAAGTTGTCATGACTCTCATGGAACCATTCATGAGTAAAGGTAGAAACGTTACCACCGATAACTTTTCCACGTCGTTTTTACTTGCTCAAGAACCGAAAAAGAAGAAAACCAGCCTTGTTTGAACTATGAACAACGTTAGACGTGAGCTGCCTGCATCTGCAAAATGCTTGTAACAACGTTATCCTAGTAAGCTCATAAAGGCAGGCGATATGGCAACTTTAACATTGTATCAGTGTAAGCCCAAGAAAAACATTTCTGTTCTCAGTTTTCTGCATATGTCTGTTGAGCTTGGCAAATCTGAGAAAAAAAACCGGAAACAGTGGAATTTTAAAACAACACCAAATGTGGTGTTGACGTGGCAGATCAAATAACCAGGCAGTATTCAGTCAAAGCAAACACTCGTCGGTGGCTCGCTGCTGCTTTTGTAGAACATTTTGAATTCGGCAAGCACCAATGCATTTCTCCTCTATAAAAAACGAACAGGTGACAAGGTTTCAAGACGAGATTTCCTTTTCAAGCTTGCTACAGAAATACGTGAAGACTACATCATTGAAGACCAAGCAGAAACACTACTATTGCTAGACCTTACCAACTATCGACAGCTCCTAAAAACACCAAAGCCGAGAAGCGTAAACAATGTCAAGTAGCTGCAAACTGCACTCAAAACAAAACCAGCAAACTTTGTTTTAAGTGCAACAAACCGTATGTGGCAAGTTTACCACCACAGAGCTTTTCGAATCCGTTATATGTGCGACAACGTAAACATGAAACATTTTTCAATTTTGTGTCCAGTTTTGTGCCCCTTCCTTCATATAAAACTGTCTTTTTATAGATAGATTCATTGAATTATTTGACCTGAATATTTGCTCAACACTTAAGTTGCAACCACACTACGCATATACTAGAAAAATGCGTTTTCAGAGAAGCGGTCAAAATGACCGCTGCTGGCCGTTAAAGGCTTATCGCAACTCCGGACATTTTAGTGTTAAGTCCCGCATATACGAGTAAATTCGTCGGCACGTGACTTTTATCTCGATTGAAGATATACGAATGCGGAAGCGAAGTCGTACGAGACGACGAAAGAAAGACGAGAGAGACGCATAAAGCGAAAAGTGTCGCTTTGAGAGAAAGTAGAACTTGGGGCGAGTATTGAATTTATTTTGCGCCGGTGTTTTGGAATTGTATTCTACGGAGGTGGAATCATTTGCGTTAATTGAATCAAATTATAGCGTTGATTTCGCTTTGCAGTGTGGCAAAGCGTGGAATAAAAATTTCGTCGGCCGTAATTTTTGTAATACATTCGTTCTTATTAGAGACAGTGGTCTCTGTTTGTTGTGAAAAAGAGTCTTCAACCGATTAATGCGAGCTTTCGTTCAAACCAACTGTTTAAAAGCTTCAGGCTCATAGCAGACTACTTCTTGAGCCGGAATAAAAGAAAATTTAGACACAGCTTTGTTTAAGCGCAGGTATTCAGGTTACCTAGCTTAACTGGTCTTTTAGGATTCCCGAACAAAGTCTGTGACACTGTCCATTTTGTCCATGTATATAATGAACAGGAAAGGAGAAAGAAAACATCCCTGTTGTAGTCCAACACTGACACTAAAAGGCTTTGTTTTCATGCCATTGACACAAACACAGACTTCTGACTTCTTGTACTACGATTTCATTGCAGCTAATAACCGACCTCTCGCATCATACTCCAACAGTGTTGCCTACAACTTTTCTCTTAGATCATGGTCATATGCTTGTTCAAGATCTACAAAGCATGCATGAGCCTCTTTGGCATATTCCCACGCTTTCGCAAAAACTTGCTGAAGAGCAAAGATCTGGTCCATGGTTGATCTTCCAGAACAAAATCCGCATCATGCATCCTGAATCGGGGTTCGACTATTTCACGGCATCTATTTCAAGGCACTTTGCGTAGACCTTTCCAGAAAACTTAACAAAGAAATACTCCTGTAGTTAATGTACTTCTTTTTGTCCTTTTTTATGAATAGGTATCAGCACACTGATCTGCCAATGCTTCGGTATCTTACCATTTCTCCAAGCTACTTAGCACACACTAGTCAGCCAACGAACCTAAAAGTTGTTCATGGTCTTTAACATTTCGGGTCAAATATTGTCGTCACCATAAGCCTTGCCAGCTTTCAAAGATTTGATTGCTGTGCTCATCATTGCTTCAATAAAATGATTTTCTTCAGCAATTTGTTTCTCGAATGTTTTTAAATGTTGGACTGTTACTGCTACTGGATTGAAGAGCTGACAAAAGTATTATCTCCAACGATTTAGCATGCTTTTGGATGCTTCAGAATCACACTATTAGCATCTTCAATGAAGGTGTTCACTGGTATTTGTTTACCGCGGAAACGACGTATGTTTTGTCAAAATATTTTGTTTGCCGTTCTATAGTCTGTATCCAACATTTGTTCAAATTCTTCTCATAACTTTTCTTTCGATTGTTTTATAATAGTGGTGGTAGTCTTATATTACACACTGCCTCCTAGCCCTAAGCACTTACTTAAATCAGTCGCAGTGAGTCGGCAGAAAAGCAGGTATAATGTATATAATAACACACAAGGCACAAACGATCAAAACATACCAAGTGTTTAATCTAAAAAACGAACACTAAAGAAAAGGTTATTCCTTCCACGATCTTATTCAAAGGGAAAAGGAAATCTAGTTTAAATTATCTCGTGGTCGAAGACATAAACCACGCCACCAAACGGAAACTAATAAGCAGCAGGATATAGGATCCATTTCATTTTCTACATACCCGGCCCCAAAGGCGTTGGTCAAAAACAAACGCCTTTACATCAAGAAAATAAATAATTAGCACCGGGAAGATAAATATTACGATTACCAAAACACACAACTAAACGTAAAGCAAACAAGAATAACACTGATCTTATACTTACCAGAGTGACCCAAGATGCGAGCACATAGACTAAACACAGATAACATAATATGATGCGGCAAATATGCAAGTTATATCGCTTCAACATTAGGCATTTAAGGTAAACGCGGCAAAGGTTCACAAAAAACACATTAAAATTTAATCCATTCTTCCTTCTAGGACACAGATCTTCCGGATGTCCCTCATTAGCAATCCTCCGTCAGCTGTTCGAACACGTACTCGTCTAACCAGATTGGTCTTATCTGGCATCGTCTCCACTATTACAGCCTTGGGCCATTGCCCTCTTTTTTGGCATTCCTCAACCAAGAGCACAATATCTCCAACCTGCACGTTAGGTGAAGCACCAAACCATTTTTGTCTACGTTGCAGTGAAGGCAAATACTGAGCAAGCCATTTTTCCCAAAATACGTCGGCCAGGAACTGGGTTTTTTTCCAAGAGCGACGATAACCGTCAGCCTTCACAAACGTGTCGGGAGGGAGAGAATCACACATATTACCAGATATTATCATACTAGGCGAGATCGTTGCTGCATTATCCGGGGATGATGGTAGACCAGTAATGGGTCGATCGTTGATGATGCGCTCAATTTCGGCAACCAACATCAGTAAATCAAATTCATCTAAAGTGGCTTCTTCCACTAATGATCGAATAAGCTTGCGAACCGTTCTAAACATTCGTTCGTAAAAACCACCTTGATGGGACGAGCGAGGCGGGTTAAAATGCCAAGTTGCTCCTTCTTGCAAGAGTGCATCATAGAGTACTTTATTGTTCCAATTCTGGATGCCACATCGCAGTTCCTTCTCAGCGGCAACGAAATTGCCGCCATTATCGCTGTAAACTTCCTTTGGCTTCACATTTCGACGGCTGCAGAATCGTCGATAAGCTTGCAGGAATGCATTTGCTTCGAGAGACTGCACAACCTCAAAGTGGACAGCACGCGTTGCCAAACAGTTGAATATGCAGATATATCGTTTTACCTGGCATCTTCCAACACGAATAATTAATGGGCCCATGAGGTCCGTACCAATAGCCGTAAACGGAGGACTCCGAGTGACTCGATTGGCGGGCAGATCTGCCATTTGTTGACGACCCGTGGTGACCTTCCAGAATCGACAAGTTAAACATTTCTGCAAAACTTTCCTTACTGCACCTCTCCCCTTCAAAATCCAATATTCTTTATTGATGGAAGCGAGAACTTGAGAGCAACCCATGTGGCCTTCTTTTTGATGATGCATCATTATGATTAAATCCGTAACTGGATGAGAGTGTGGCAAAACTATGGGATGCTTTGCTTGGACTGAAAGTGATGAACATTGCAAGCGCCCTCCAACCCGAAGTATACCATTCACCAAATATGGATTTATTGACTGGAGTGAGCGAAGAGGCGGAGATTTCTGTAGCTGCTTTTCGGTCACAAGATTCAAAGGTGCATCAAAGTCAGCATGATTGTGAAGCAGCGGAAACACTTCAGGAAACATTTGTCTTTGAACGGCCCTTAAAATGGAAAGTCGGCTGGATTCCATATCATCTGCAGACAGCCATTTAGATCGAATTTGCATTTGGCCGGATAAATGCTTCACCTTCAGATACTGTATATAGCGTAGTATCCACGCCACAGTACGTAATAAACGATGAAAGTCCGAATAACGTGAGAACAGCCGGTGGAGAATGTCAAGAGTGGTCGACGGCAAGTTGATCGAACAGATTCCTTCTTCAGTAGATCGCGGCGCACGTTCAAACCAATTAACAAGAAAGTCTGGCTGCTTAGGCCAATTAGAAAAATTACCAAACAAAAACTCAGGCCCTTTAAACCACACATTGACGGCATTTACTTTATCAGGCCACACTCCTCGCGAAGCGATGTCTGCGGGGTTTAATTTAGTTGGCACATAATGCCATTGATTAAGAGAAGAAAGCGTATGTAACAATTCTATGCGGTTCGCCACAAACGTTTCAAATCTAGTAGACGTATTGTGTAAATAGCGTAATACGACAACAGCATCGGTCCAAAGATAAACAGCAGATAAATTAATTTGAAATCACGTACGATTAATGCACTTAATTTTGCGGCAAGAACTGCGGCAACTAATTCGAGTCGAGGCACACTGACTGGTTTGAGAGGCGCTACTCGTGACTTGCCCATTACAAAACAGCAACGTACTTCACTATCATCGTACAAAACTCGTAAATAAGAACACGCGCCATAACCGTATGTGCTCGCATCGCAAAAGGTGTGCAATTCATATCTGGTCACCTTTTTCCCTAAAACAGTAAAGCTTCGGTCCAACGACACGCTCTCGAGTAAAGGAAGGACATTGCACCAGCGATCCCACTCAACCTTTAAGCCAGGTCTGGTGGTAAGTTCTTCGTCCCACTCCAATCCTTCGCGACAAGCTTCCTGCAAGAGCTGGCGGGCTGGAAGGAGAAAGGGCTGTAAAACACATAAAGGATCATAGGTCTG
Organism: Diplosoma virens; assembly: GCA_963680785.1. Classification (NCBI taxonomy): domain Eukaryota; kingdom Metazoa; phylum Chordata; class Ascidiacea; order Aplousobranchia; family Didemnidae; genus Diplosoma; species Diplosoma virens. The sequence continues at coordinate 39,252,920 of OY796883.1, forward strand.
CCCTATAACAGACAGCAAGCCACGCCTTGTGCATCGTTTTTCAACAACATTTACTCTAACCTTTAGTTTGTCTTCATACACATCCCATACGACCCCTAGTGTTTTATGGCGGGGAAGCTGAGCATCTTTAACGTTAAAATCGGGTGCTCGGTCTTCGAGAGGTATTGAACTGACTACCTCATTATTATTTGACAAAAACTTGGTGAGGCGAAATCCTCCGCTTTTAAGTAAATCACATAATTGCTTAATAAGCTGAGAAGCTTCTTCAATATTATCACACGATACGCACAAATCGACTACATAAATATTATTTCTTACAGCAATCAAGGTTTTTTCATCGGCTCCCGTCAAGTTGTCTTCTGCCGTCTTTCTAAGAGCAAACGCAGCGCAACGGGGCGAACATCTTGCTCCGAACACGTGGGTTTGCATGCAGTAGTCGTGCGATGATTTGCTGATGTCGCCGTCTGGAAACCAAACAAAGCGATACGCGTCGCGATCCTTCTCATCGACAAAGACCTGGAAGAACATAGCTTTGATATCTCCTATCACCGCAATAGGTCGCTCACGGAAGCGAAGCAAGACTCCTAATAACGAAGTCGTCAAATCCGGACCCTGTAACAAACAATCATTTAAAGATAAGCCACGAAATTTAGCACTGCAATCGAACACCACACGAAATTTGGTGGTGACAGAAGTGCAGTGGTGGGGAATGTAGTTTGCACCAGATGGTGCAACATTATCTGAAACTGCTATTGCATAACCATTTTTTATGTAATCGTCCATCTTTTGGGAATATTTCTGATGTAAATTTGGATCAGCAATAAATTTTCTTTTCATACTAAGCAACCTTTTTACAGTCATCTCACGATTATTTGGTAATTGTGGATCATCATCTTTCCAAAGTAGTCCTACCGAATAGTGATCACCAATCTTCTTTACAGTTTTATTCATTATTTGCAGTGCATGCTTATCTTCCAGTGACATGCAGGTAACTTGCGGTACATCAAGATCAGCAAAGTCTTGCTCCAATATTTTTAAGATATCATTGCATGAGTCCCTTGATGGCCTCATTTTCAGTACAAAATTTACCATTACTCTGGGTATGTCTTTCACCTCCTGGTTTCCATCATCCTTTCCATATATGGTCCATCCCAATGCTGTATGCATACCAGTAGGCTCTCCAGGGGCTCCAATACATATATTCTTTAACAGATATGCTTGATGGAGGTCACTACCTAATAACAACTCTACCTTTTTCTCCTTAATCTGAGGGAATTCAAGATCTTGAAGATGACGATAGCAGTTTGCCAAGTTTTCTGAAGGTATGCTTGAGCTTACATCTACTATTTCGTCCATGACCAAGGTCTCTCTTAGGTGAAATGCAGCTGTTTCTGATAAGCCTTGAATAGTTTAATTCTCAACTTTTTTCGTTTGGGTGGTAACTGCATTAGCAGTGACTAAAGCCATCTTCCCATCCTTCATTTTCAATCCTAGTTTTGATACAAGGCTTTTTGAGCATAAGTTCACACTTGAGCCCTCATCTATAAATGCATATGTTTTCACATGCTTTGATGGGTCATTAACCCAAACTCTACCTTAAAAATTGTCTATTGTGAACCAGAATTCTTGTTATGGGCAGTTGACACAATACCCTTATTAACTGTTGATGAGGGAGAAATAGGGTTTAGTGAAACTGTAGGCTTAGTGACTTCATCTACATGTAGAAGAGTGTTGTGGTGTTTATTACATTTCAGACAGGTAAATTTAGAATTACATTGTTTTGCCCTATGACCAGCATTAAAACAATTAAAACACAATCTTTCTTGTTTCAAAAAGGTTCTTTTATCCTCAATTGATTTCAATTTAAAAATATCACATCTTCATAATCCGTGAAACTTACCACAACATGGGCACATTTTTCTTGTTACAAATCTTGTATCTTGATTGAGAGAATGATTTTGTGCATTGCAAAACTTCATGGATTTTCCAGTAACCCTTACTTCCTTTCCTCGAATTCGATTTTCCTTCATGGGGTAAAGCAGCTGTCCAAATTCACTATCTGCCTCTGAAGCAGCATTCTCTACAAGCTCTCGTAAATCAGAAAAAGTGCCATACTCTGGTCCCCTGTTCTCAATGGCCACAAACTGGGTGCGCAACTTATAAGGAACTCGACAAAAAAAAGTTTCTGCAATAGATCATCATTGTTAAGAAGAGCTTCCTTGCCCCATCCTTGGAAACTTGATTCACACTTATACATTTTATCGCATAAAGTACGCAGTCCTTTGGCATCCCAATCCTTAACTGGTGGATTATCAAGCAAATCCTTTTTGGCCTCTGCCATTAATCTTTTTGGGTTTCCAAATCTTTTCTCAAGACGTTGCCAAGATAAAGTATATGCTTCAGCACGATTCTCCAAACAGCTAAGACCAGTAATGACTTCATGTGCTTCACCCACAGACAGACTTTCCAAAAAGGTCATTCTATCTTCATACACAAGATAAACTTCCTCTATATATCTCTTAAATTGTCTCTTAAAATTTATATATTTTAAAACATCACCTTCAAAGGGCTCTATAGTAAGTCGAGGTGGTGAAAATTGATCACGAGTCGACAACCCCTCAATATTAGGTTTGTAGGACACATTTGATGAATGTGAATGATGAAATATTTGGGGAGGTTGAAAAGGGATAGCTTGAGGACAAAGTGATGAGTTATCACTAATTGGATTTGAAACCTTATTAATTTCTTCCTTATTTATTGTATTACCTGATTTGTAAGCATATTCCTTAATTGGGACAGCTGTAATTTTAGCCCTATGTTCCTGAGAGAACATATCATCCTTTTCCACCTGACCATCATGTGATGATGAACTAGCTTCATCTAGTGATTCTTGGTGTTTCTTAATTATACCTATCATTTTAGTATTACAAGAATTTAAATTACATTGATTAATTAATTTACTACATAAATCCAAAATTTTATCTAGCCTTTCCTCATATTTTTCAATTCTGCCCTCTAAGGTATTTGTGCAATCAGGGTCCTCCAAACATTTTAAGTGCAGTGTGTCTCTTTCTTCCATCAACTGCACACACTTCAATTTGTGAAGCTGCAATTCACACAAGTTTTCATTATTGGGGAAATCATGTTTAAGCAATTCCTTTTGGAGAGCTGTTATTTGTGCTCCAAATAAAACAACTTTTCTCCTAAATTTATGCGCATTTACTTCAATGTTATTACGCTTGCTGCAACTAGGTATATTGACACTTTCTGAATCAGACATACCAGTTAGTAGTAACAATTCAATAAAGGCTAAACAATTTTACTAATTCAACAAAAATTAAAGTTTACTCAAATAAAGCCAATCTTATTCCAGTTAAAGAAATTAGAAGATTAACTATATAACACAAATAGTCAATTTTCAAACTTACCCTTCTTCTTAGATTATTAACCTTTTCTTTAGAATATTACACACTGCCTCCTAGCCCTAAGCATTTACTTAAATCAGTCGCAGTGAGTCGGCAGAAAAGCAGGTATAATGTATATAATAACACACAAGGCACAAACGATCAAAACATACCAAGTGTTTAATCTAAAAAACGAACACTAAAGAAAAGGCTATTCCTTCCACGATCTTATTCAAAGGGAAAAGGAAATCTAGTTTAAATTATCTCGTGGTCGAAGACATAAACCACGCCACCAAACGGAAACTAATAAGCAGCAGGATATAGGATCCATTTCATTTTCTACATCTTACGTGCTGCCGAGTACCGCAATTGAAGCTGTTCAGATGACTTGTTTGTTAACCAAGCTCTAAACGCAGTTTTCTTTGCATGGATAGCTTCTTTAATTTTTTGGTTCAACCAAGCAGTTCTTTTTTCACTACTTGTTTTACCTGCCACACGTTTGCAACCACAGCTAGCAACTGCAGATGTAATGAATGCTGATTTAAATAAATCTCACTCAGTCTCAATGTCCTTAGTAATGTTAGGGAGTTCTTTGAACAGGGAAGCAACTTTGCTCGCAAAGGTATGTTTCATCTTTTTATCGGCTAGTAACTCCAGCTTTATTTTGTATGTTCTTCGTGCTCTAAACGTTTCTTTGTTCTCAAATGGCTCAGGCCTCTCAGAATACAGACAACTAGGTAGTGGTCGGTAGACAGTTCAACTCCTCTTTTAACACAAACATCGACCAAATAAGAAAACAAGTCCTCTGAGACAATACAGAAATCAAGAATAAAATTGCTGTCATCGTTTGAAGGTTCCATTCCAGGTCAGACACAAATAGGACTGGGGTCGAAAGTTTATCCTTTTACTACCCCAGGCTGCTGTACTGCCTGAATCAGATGCTGGCAGTGGTGTTATTAAGCCAGCATCGAGTTTCGTCATCCAAAACCGTCAGACCTCGTGCTCCATGTGGTGCCCGATGTATAGGGCACGCTGTTAGAACATGGTCTGCGGTTTGATCAGAGGCACCACACTCGCAATTCGGTGAAAGAGCGAGACCCTTTTGTGCATGGACGAATGGAATCGCCCAACATCAGTCCGCAGGCGGTTGAGCTTAACCCAAGCTGCTCGGGGTAAGCCCATCCCAACAGGCCTGGCACAGGTCTCGGGCACAAAAACACGGAACCTGGAAGCACCTTCACAGTACTCGGTTTTCCATTTGTTATTTGTACATTTAGAAGCGCGGATGCCAAGTCTGACAAGGTTGTCCAAAAGACTCCGCGCACCTGGCACAAACGGGCGTCTGGATCTTAGTCTCAATTGACGAGTATCTGAGGATCCAATTAAAAGATCATACAAGATATGATCGGGGTCCAGAGATCCACGGTGAGCCAAGGAAAGTTTCGCTCCCAGTTGGCGAAGCTCAGCTGGCTGGATGCCTGAGAGTACAGGTAGGTGATCCGTTGAGTGGGACGCAGGCATCCAGTAACTATGCGCAAGGCGTCATTCAAGACACTGTCGATGAGGCCAGTGTGAGCACTGCGACACCAGACTGGCGCACAGTACTCAGCTGTTGAGTAGACTAGAGACAAGGTGGCTATGCGTTTAGTGTTTTAGCACCAGCACCCCATCCCGAGCCCACGAGTCGCCTCAGCAGTGTGACGCGCGAGGATAGTTTTTTGCGCAATGCCACTAAATGGTGACGAAACGTGAGCAATCTGTCCAGTTTTACCCCGAGGTAAGTAGGGGTTGGATAAAATGGTAAAAGTTTACCGTTGTTGTAGACCTTTAGCTCACGTTTGGCCTCTCGGTTATTTAAGTGAAAGACTGCCGTCACCGTCTTATTGTGACTGAGCTTCAACCTCCAAGTCCGGAGATACGCTGAAAGTGTAGACATGTCTTGACTTAAAGTCCCTCCAAGTCCTTCCAGTTTCCAGAAGAATGCAACAATGCTAGATCATCAGCATAAGCAAGCTTTTTGGAAATCATGGAAGGAAGATCGTATGTATAGATGTTAAATAGAAGGGGAGCCAAGACCGATCCCTGAGGAACGCCGTTTTCAAGACGGTGTAGCCTGCTTTGCTTGCTGTCACCGGTAGTAAGGGTGAAATTTCGATTTCAGACAAACTCCATAATCATTTCGACCATGTGGTTATCCGGAAGTAGTCTCAGCAGCTTGCAGGTAAGGCCACGGTATCAGACAATGTCATAAGCAGCTGTCAGATCGATAAATACGGCACCGGCCTTCGTTTTAGCCTCAAAAGAATCCTCGATGTTCTGGGTTAGTAGAACAATTTGATCTACGGTTGACTTCCCGCGTCGGAACCCAGCCTGCTCTTTAGGATGCAGTGGATCGACTAATGGTTCAACGCGAGCGTAGATAAGCCTCTCGAGGATCTTGTAGAAGACACAGAGCAAAGATATCGGTTGATAACTCTTTGGCTCCCCTACGGGTTTTGCTGGTTTTGGGATCGCGACCACAAGCGCTCTTCTCCAGATCTTGGGAATTTTGAGTCGGCGCAAACAGGAAGGGAAGAAGTCACGTAACCAGGACTTCAAAGCAACTCCGGCATGGATTATAAGCTCTGAGCAGATGGAATCAGGTCCCGGAGCTTTACCTGGTTTTAAATGTTGGAGAGCAGCAGCAAATTCTTTCTGTGAAAAATTGTCAGAAATATTTACTGCGTCTGGTGTTGTGGCCCTCCAAATGTCAAACCCGTCTTGAGAGACAAGTCGAGAATGCAATAGCATCGGGTGAAATGGGACAGTGACGAGGAGAGTGTCGTGATCTACCAGTAAGGTTGTTCAAAATACTCCATGCTTTTCGACTAAAGTGTGAGAAGTCAATGCTCCGAACTGCTTCGGACCATCAATCCCTCCGCTTCCTGTCAAGCTTGGCAAGCAGAGCTGTAGCAGTCAAACTTGAGTTGTCTCCATGAGGAGACTGCAGAAAGGTTTTATAGAGGGATTCACACTCTGCATCCCAACACGAAATATAGTTATTTCGATACCCGCGTGGGATAGTCTTTTTGGCTACTTTCTTAATGGTGTTTCAGAAGTCCTGGTAAGCCGCATCCATATCAAGCGAATCAGGCGGCAACAAAGTCTTTGCGAATTTATTCGTCAAAGCAATGTAGTGACTCCATTTGTCCTTGCGGAAGTTCCATCGCTTAACAGGCATGGTTGGCACTGCCATAGCAAACCTTGGTGGTGTAATAAGCGAAGATCGATGTTGTGACCTGGGAAACTTTTCAAGGAGACGTCTATCCGTTAATCGACTGTTTGGACCTACGCTGGCGGAAGCTAGATTTGGATTGGTACCAATGTTCCAGCGGCCGAAGTAAAAACTGGCAGCGTCCTTGGCATTATACTGTATAGGAGGGCAAGACAATTAATACTTGCCCATCCAGCCAAGCACTCACCGTCCGGACTGTTGTCATCGTAGCCCCAGTTAGCATGACGACAATAAAAATTGCCAGCTAAAAGACAGGGGTGGGTAACACTGGGAAATCCAGGCATCGCAATCGCGTTGGCGGTGGCTTGTAGACGTTGACTATTTTACAGCCATCAACGTCCACACACAACCACTCGATCTCCGATGTCGGTGGAGATTGTTCCAAAAGCGTGTATCTCAGTCGCTCGTGGACAAACGTGGCAAGGCCATGCTTCCTGCTTAAAGAAGACCCAGCTAGTTGGTAGTTCGGAAGTACCAACTTCTCTGCATCAGTGCAGTGGGTCTCCTGCAATAGGATGACGAGTGCCTCAGACTGCATAGCGAGGTAATGAAGAACGTTCATCGATGTTCAGCTGAAGAATATTAAGTCTTCGGAACTTGTTGGCAATGTGCCCTGAAAAGGGCAGTTTTATTGTGACATTGCCCCGTCATGAAAAGGACGTTTGCCAATTAGCAGACCCACGCTGAACATCGGAATGGGTGGATACCCTTTCGTTTTGGTAGGTTCGGTTTCGGTCTGTCATTTAAACAGCAATGAACAGACGTACTCACGGCCCAGGCTGCGAGAAAGCATCTACCATCTGGGCCAAATTGCTTTTGGTCTATTTCTCACCTTCAACCTTGCTGCCATGAGTAGCCCCGAGAGGAGTCGAAAACTCAAGACGGCATTGCTCTTAAAATCATAGAAATTAAAATACCTCAACCACGCTAAGGTAGCAATCTATTGGAGAGATTAAAGTTTTATTTAAAGAGAAAAATGCATGTACGCCAATTAATGCTATATAAGGCAATCTAAAATTCTTTGATAAATTTATTTCCATTGCGATTAGATAACCACTTATACAATGCGGTAACCTTTATCGTTTATAAGAATTCCTAACAAACCTCAAGTAAGGAATTTTGCATGACAGCAAATAGTGAAGCTATTGTAAAATCTCATTCTGAAGATAAAGGCTTGAGATTGTTAATTTTTTTTATTGCAGCTAGACTTTCCTCTACGTATCTTGCACCAAGCATGTCAAAAGCATCACTCGCCAAGAAGCACTCCTATCATGGCTGCTTTCGAAATTTTAAGAGCGTTTACAATTCCAGCAACGTGAAATGAGCAACGAATCTATTGTATTCAAGGAATTTAAAATTTGATACACAGCCGATTACAGAATAAGTTCGAACCTCTGTAATAGACAAAAAGTTAGTATAATATGGTAAAAACTGAAGAATCCTAATTTTTGGCAGCAACTGTATTGTGATAATTTAAACAAGTAAACTGCAAGTTAATAGAGAAAAAAGATTGAAGATAACCTATGAAGAAGAAAATCAAAAGTATCTTCGATGAGATGCAAATCGAGACATTTTCTAGAAAAGCAGTAAAAAGCGACTGCAACATCGGATAAAGTTGAGCTTAGAGGTCGCAAATGAAACAAGTGCATTTATTTGCACTGAAACAGGAAAATAAATTTACGAAGTCGGACAATAAATTGGTAAGAGCAGACGTGTTAAAATTATCTCATTAACTGATATGGATTATAACTGACAAGAGCAACTACGGCACCAGGGCCGATTTTGACACCTTTTCCATATTAATCCTGAACAACAAACAATTTATCTTTATTAAGATGTCATTTGATGGGATTGTTTTACATCATAAAAAAAATTAATAAAATTAAATTAGTTTTGGGCTCACATACTGCCTGTCTGTCAAAATTTTGAAAGGCAATTTTGCCAACCTTTGCACTAAATGGGAAAAATTGAATACGAAAAGCTGATTCCAAAACCTAAAAAGTTTATTTGCTTTTACAATACTGCAAATTTTATAAAAAATAAGAAAAAATCTTAAATAAAAAAAGCAATTTAAGCAGTAGGTGACCCCAAAAATTTTTCAAATGATCCCATTCTGTGTCGCAACTTACAAGTTTATAAAGACTGCCGTAAACTATACATTGACTCGGAAATTCTTTACATAACTTCCAAAATGTATGAAAAGGATGAACAGAAAAAAAAGCTCAAGTAGTTTATAGGCTATAACTTTTTTTATATTGTGGAACCTCAAAGGTTTTCCTGGAACAGTGGTTATGAACAACAGTTTAATCGATTGTTAGAAAACTAAAAATCGGTCGAATAGGTTAAATTTGTTGTTTGGTTTTAAAATGTTTACAATTATGCAATAGACCTATATGCAAAATAGTTACAAAGTGGTTTCCAACCAGGATACCATGATACCTTGGTGTGTTGCTTTTAATTACTACAGTAAGTGTGCCATACTCAGCTCAAAAATTGTCCCTATTTAATTATAAAATAAAAACAACTGAAAAAAATCACTTTGGTTTTGTAAGTAGTCTAAATGAGAAAATTTGGAAGTCACTAAATTTTAGGCATTTAAACAGTGGTTTTAAAAATACAAATTCACCAAGCTAAACGTAAGGTAAATGATATTTTCTTTTTACTTTTGCAATTACAATTACAGTGCTTAGAAATTTCAACATGTGCAGCTTAAAAACAAATGACCTATTAAACAGATATAGCTTTTAAAATTAGCAACAACAATTTCTACGATTAAAAGATTAACCTTAAAGTATAATATAAAATATCAAACATTCTGGTTGCATTTAATTTGTCCTGTATTGCAACAAAGAATATACTAAAATCAAAATCAGAAATTTTAACCGAGACCAAATCAATCGCGATAAAAGTAGAATTGGCGTTTTTGGCACAGCTCTATAACAACACATTTTAATTAAAAATTTACGCATATTTATAAACCGTACTTCAGGGTAACTAAGCTACATCTAAACCAGCATATTATGACGTACCGCATACATTGACCAGCAAACCGTATACATTGACCAGCAAACCGTATACATTGACAGCAAACCGTATACATTGACAGCAAACCGTATACATTGACATCAAACCGTATACATTGACAGCAAACCGTATACATTGACCAGCAAATACCTTATACATTGACCAGCAAATACCGTATACATTGACCAGCAAAATATACTGTATAGATTGGGAAAAAAATAAGGTCGTACCATAGGCCTACATATTGAAATTTAAAAGTTTATTAAGTGTTGGAGTGAAAAAGCAACAAATAAAAAAAGAATAAAATAAAATAGTTTTTTCAGAACCGTTTCGCTTAATCTACCCAACGGTGGAAAAATAAACACATTCTTTAAAAGCAATAAAAACAATAATTAAAACAAAAAAACATTTTTTCGAAAGTTAAACACAATAAGAGAGAAAAAGACTTTTTTTCAAATAGCCAAAGTAATTTGTACTAAATTCATGATCAAATCTATTTCGCAATTACTCAAAACCTAAATTCATGATCAGATCTATTTTGCAATCATCTTAAAATCACCTTGGCACGAATGGCAAGAAACACTGTGTGGACACTGGAAATGACATCATACTATGGTAACCACTTTATTGTTTAAGTCCATTTTCAGATTTTCGTTGTAACCAAGGACGATGTCAGCGAATTCAAAAAACTTTGTAATTCTGAAAAATTATTTTAATCCAGTGGTATTTTGCTAAAATCTGATCTTTTACTTTCTAGACTGTAGAATTAAACGTTAAATGCTGGTCTATGCCAGTGGCTGTAGATTTTTTCTCTTTGCTTTCCTGATATCAAACATTACTGAATGCGAACGGTTTCCGTTTTGGTTCTTGACTGGTGAGTGGTGCATATTGACAACGTTTTTATGGTTAACATTAGTCAATGACAAAGGCTTATTTGGTGGTCGATCTGCAATTGCACTTGAGGCGCGAACAACAGTGGCCACTTTGCAGATTTCCATCTGAGAAAATAATTACTTCCGGCTGTTTGGGTTGATGGACATCAACTTGCACCATCATCATTGACGAATCCTCTTGTTTTTTGCCATAAGTTGGAGCTCGAGCTTTAAGAGCAAAATCCTCATAGTACATGCATTCTCCAACTTTTCTTGCCAAGAAGCCCTTTTCTTCTTTTCCTTCTTTTTTTATCTTCTCAAAATACTCTTTCGTGTCAGAGACTCGAATAGCATCGTCATCTCCAAAATTGCTTGCATGACCTTTGAAGTAGATCTTCAGATCATCTTCCATTGCGCGAGAAACTCCTTCTGATCCTTAAAAAGTTAGAAAAATCATTGGGTGCAAATTTATAACAAAATGTTTTAAAAATCTATCATGTTTATATTTTTTAAAACTGCTAGTGCTCGAAATTATTTATAATGTTTCTATCCATGTTTGAAGACAAAAAAGTTTTTAGTATTTTTTATTATTTTTTGTGCTTTGTGTATTTACGAAAAACGTCTACCAGCAAACAGCTGGAACCGTGGTCAAGTTGTTAAAGCCCATTGTTTGTGATCAACATGGTCTCGGTCAAAACCTACTCGCGCTATTCTGTTATGTCCTTGAAAAAACACTTTATGGCACTTTTCCCTGCTTGGTGATCTTGGCAAGCACCTCTAAATTTCAGTCATATCTCTATAAAACTAAAAAACCAAACTAAAATATTTCAACCGAACAGCAATATTTTCGCATCTCCGGAAGCAGGTCGGGGTAATTGCTTGCCCTATGCATAGCGCCTCCGTCGTTTTCCTGCGAGTCAGGAGGATAAATATAGAGATAAAATGAAAAGAAAAATGGAAATATATTTTGCACAACTTAAGCATTTTTACATGTGTTTCGTATGTTGTTTTAACAAATGTTTCTATGGAAAAATACTGTTTTTTTTTTCAGTTGAGTAAAAAGCGACTTTTATATTTTATTTAATTAGTAGTGTCAAAATTTTTGTTTGAATAAATTTAAACTAAAAAAAACCTTTATCTTTTAAATTTCAAAACAAATTTTACCAACGATTCTCTTTATTAGAGCAGAGGCCACGTCACAGATGAGCAATTCATTATCATTGTATAAAGGAATTTTCATTTCTGCAATCATTTTTATGTTGGGCTTACGAATTTTCAGTGGGGCGTCAACGGCATCCAAAAGATCAGACAGACCATCAACAGATAACTACAAACAAAATAAACAGTTTACGTTTTATCATAAAAACTTACTAATACAATTTATAAAATATTTATATCATTCAATAGGATATCTTAAACATAACACAAAAATACAAGTCAAGTGTATAATTAACGTTTATACTTCAAATAAGGTTGTTTAAAAACATTTAAAAAAACAAAGAACATTTACTTTTCCGTTTCCATTATGATCATATCTTTGCCACATATCAAAAAAATGCTCAAAATCATCAGCTGTAACAGCTTCTTCGTTGTCTTTTGAGACCTCCTCAAAATTTTCAAGGATAATGGCAATGTACATGTTAGTGACGATGACGAACGTAATAAGTAAATAGCTTGAAGAAAATAGTTTTGATAAGAAAAAATATAAAATATTGCAATGAAGCTTTTAATGGGTTCTAGAAACAGGTCCAAAAGTTTTTGGAAAAAACAAGGAATATTACACACAAAATTAAGATTGTACATTTTTGTTCAAAGAGAAAAAATTTACTTGAAAGATCAGTTGACTAAAGCTTACACAAATTTACAAAAGTAAAAGTGGAACATAGTGTGTGACGTACAACCAAGTAATGATAGGTCATTATCTAAACTGTAAAGTTTTTATCTTTATTTAAAAGAAGTTTTAAAGTAATTTTTACTACACGTTTTCCATCAAAGCCACTTAAATATTTGCTCTCGAATTTAATTTTTCAAATTGTTTTGACTTACAAACAAATCTTTTGGTCAATCAATGCAGAGCAATTTTAAAAGCAATAAAATATAAAAAAATAACGGTAGTGAAATAAAAAACAATGCATAAATCGTTAAACATAACGCAAAAATAGGCTTATATGTATAGTTGTACTTTAATACTCAATAAAGCAAATGTTCTACCTAATAAAATAAAAGTATCCTAAAAATGCGCTTGCCACGCACGACCTTCCTGAACATTTATATCCGGAGTCTTTCTCAAACAATGTTGGTTCCATAAACCCATCCCAGCCAGCGGAAGTTGACATCTTGAAGAAAATTAATAATCAATAAACACTTGGTGCCTGTGTTACAAGTAAATAAACTCTTCGCATTACAAACAAAACCTCTCTCTCTCTCTCTCTTTTTTTCTCGCAATTCTTACCTGAAATAATAGAAGAAAAGCGTTTGGAAAGGTTTCGAAATTCAGCATATCATTTATAACTCCGTTGTGCTCAATGTACCCAAATTGTGACATTCCAAATATAGCATAGATGAACATGAACAAGAACAAAAGACTTCCAACATTAAACAAGGCTGGAGCAGAAAGCATAAGAGCGAAAAGAAGAGTTCGGATTCCTTTTGCTACACGAGCGACGCGAAGTATTCGTACCACGCGAATGAGACGCAACATCGGTAACCATAGCGACGTGGAAAATACAATTGTTTTCGAACCGGATTCAATCTTCAATCCAATTATAACCAAGTTGACTGAAAAAATTTTGCCGTCAAAATATACCAGTAAAGTTTATAAGCCCTAACTATCAAGCTCGTTAATCAATAGGCCAGCGGTTTACCAACTACTTGAGACTGCGGCACATTGACTGTGTGATTTTGTCCTTTTTGATTGACTGTGTGATTTTGTGTTGAAAAAAAAAAAGAAATCAATAAGACAAAACAAACATGTCAATGTTTGCTTTGTCAAACTGCCAGACAGAGTTTGCTTAATGCCAATCCACAATTTGCTAAATTTACGGAACAATGTGTAATTAAAAGCGTTGATGTTTTTGTCAGGCTGCAAGGAAAAATTTAATGGAAAATGAGTATTTGTTACAAATTTTGAGTGTCAGAATTGAACTGTCCGATTAGGAGATTAAAGGGGTAAAATGAAAAGAAACAAATCCGTTTAAAAAATTTTGTGCTGGATAAGTGGGGAAACCCGATTATCGAAGTTCCGATTAACGCAATTCGGCTGCATTATAAACTAGTAAGTTTGAGTCATTGCCACATTGTTAAAAAACTTTTTCGAGCTTTTTGATCATTGCAGTTGGCGTTTTTGATGTTTGCGAATTATTGAAAAAAATTTCTTTGATTTTGGCGCAGTATTTTTTACTGTGTACTTGATTGCACTTCCAAGCAAAAAATTATTACATAACAATCATGTTTTTCCGAGCAAAAAATTCTTAAGGTGCCATTTAGAGAAAACATGCTATCACATGTGATTATGCCTTCCAGTGGGATTTCTGTTGCGATAAGACTGTGATATTCTATATAGAAAACTCTCTAAAGATTCATGCAGCCGGCGTGAGAACTACTACTGAGAGCTTAGAAAAGTCTCTTTGAAATTTATTTTGTTATGATAAAGATTTTTGCTTTTTAATATGTGCTAAATAATTAGTTGGTGACAGAGATATACGTAAACATAAACTATAAATGATTAAAAGATTTACGATGTTAAAATAAATAGTTTAAAACAAAAAATAAAATTTTTTTACCTAAAAGCGAAACTCCAATTAGCAAAAAGTCGAAAATATTCCAATAAATATAAAAATAGGACTTTCCCATTGCTACGATTCGCAGAGTCAGTTCGAGGGCAAAAATGAGCACGAAAGCATAATTTATGTATTCCAAAACATGCTCTGCAACTAAACGTCATTTCGCTTACTTGATATTCAAATAATTTAAGTTCTTGCTTAAAACTATTTTTTGCTAAATGCTAGATTGCAAGTCGTTTTTATTGACTCCGAATTCCCCATTTAATATTGCTATTTTTCTTTCGATGTTTTCACCGAATACTTTACAATAAAATATGAAATTAATAAAGCAAAATAATTTATTTGATATAAAACTTACGAAGTTTCAAGTCAAATAGTAATTTTTTTTCGGTAAGAATACTTTCTATTGATTTACAATATTAATTATTTTCATTACCAGCAATGCAAAGTATTACCAAAAATGTTATTATTTATCTTCCTGACACGCAGGAAAGCGACGGAGCCGCTAATACATAGGGCAAGCAATTACCCCAACCTGCTTTCAAAGGTGCCAAGATATTGCTGTTCGATTGAAATTTAATAGAGATATTACTAAAATTTAAAACTGTTTGCCAAGACCACTACGCAAGGAAAGTATCTTTCCGAAGGACACAACAGAATGGCGCGAGTAAGTTTTGAACCGGGACCGTGTCGATCACGATCCCGGCGCTCTATCCACTTGACCACGCTACCGACAGGTTAGTTGTTTAGTTATTTGCTTGTATTTTTGATTAATGAAAAATAGCTGGACATGCTTCCTTTGCAGTAGTTAACTATTTAACTGCCAACAGCCACTATAGTGGCTTTTAGGGCAATATTTTCGTATTGTTAAAAATGTATTGAAATTACTTCTGCAACATGTTAATTTTGACTTTGGTCAATTGGTACTTAACCATACTTAAAATAAATAAATAAAAATTTGGGTGTTTTTATTTAATTTTTCTCCAAAAATTTAGTTGAAACCAAAAATAGTATCTTTAAAAAAATTGTAGATATAATGAACAAATTGGTGTTCTGTCACCAAAACCAAGTTTTTTTGGAAACTAACTATTTTGACATGAATCAGCGCAATTATGCAGCATCAGAATAAATTAACTCACACAAAATTTAACATGAATAAAATTTGGGGGTGCAAAAAGGGGTGATACATCCCTCCCTCACAAAAGAAAATTTAATTTCAAAACAATGCCATGCAATACAATGGCAATGCAAGATTCAATCTATAAAGTTACTTTCTACTAATCAATAAACTAAAATTAAAATAAAACGCCACATATTTGAAAAGTACATGCTTTTTCTAAGAACTTTCATGCTTACACTTTTCATGCAGCTCTTGTAGATTTTGAAATATTGCAAATTGTGTAAATTTTCTTCTTTTGTGATGATTTACACAAGAGGGTCTGGCAGTTAAAGGGTTAAATCAGAAAATTTAAAGCCAATAGCCTACTTTATAAATTTAGACGATATAGTCAATTGACTTACATTTGGTCATCCCTTCGTGTTCAACCGCCATTGGCACGAGATTTATCATGGTTACAATTAAAACTCCAAGTTCAAATTTATCACTAGTAACCATTAGGTATAATTTTTTTTTCCATTCAGCTTTGGGAATAGGTAGCAGATGCTTTGGTAATCTC
Source organism: Diplosoma virens (assembly GCA_963680785.1). Lineage (NCBI taxonomy): Eukaryota > Metazoa > Chordata > Ascidiacea > Aplousobranchia > Didemnidae > Diplosoma > Diplosoma virens. Next base: position 39,268,952 of record OY796883.1, read on the forward strand.
ATTTTCAACTTTTTCATGGCGTTGTAAGCTTTTTTCTGAGTCTGATAAAAAGAAAAGACTATACTGGTTTTGAACGTATCTTTTTGTGAGTTTGAATACATTAGAATTTAGTTACAATTGAACTAAATATTTAATATTGTTGTCACTTTCTTGTAAAACAGAAGTTTAATCAAGATTGTTTTATACTTCCTTTTAGTTTCTTAAATTTTTTTACATGCATGAAAACCTAAATATCGAAGGTAATTTATTGACACGAATATTTTTAAGCTCTATTTTAAAAAATTATATTAAAAAAAAGTTGAATTAAAAAAATGATAAGTTTTTAAAAACTTTAAACGAAACGTTTCTTGAATAAAAGTTGCTTCACGTTTATTAATAACATTTTGCTTAAATTGATGTAGCATCGATAAAAAAACTTAAAACAATGTGCCCACAATACTTACGTCACTCATAAATAAATCTCCATCCTCTAAATTTTGATTTTTCTTTTGTTCATTGAAATTATCGATGACAACAGAAATAAACAAATTCAATGTAAAGAAAGCGCCGAAAATAATAAAGGCCACGAAAAAAAAGTATTTGTAGATATCATTGTCGCGAATTGGTTGCTGTTCAATGTTATCTGGCGAATCTACTGCAGCGTACATAATGGGCATCCAGCCTTTAAAAGTAGCTACCTGCAAAATAGGTTTGTAACGTTAAAATTCCAAGTTTTTTTTCATATTTAAATATCAAACAATTTTAAAATAAATGTAAGAATTTTATGCCAAATTTCTAGCTCAAAACAGTCAAAAGTATATGCCTAGAATAATGGAATTCAGTACAAAACAATTTTGTATGACCAAGCTTTGTTTTATTTTCAGTCAAGAACGAGCGTCAAAAGTTAAGATTACCTGTTGCCTGTCAAAAGTTAAGATCTTCAACATTCCATCATAGCAACCCAATCTCTTACGGTCGCGACGCCCGCTAGCCGAGAATTAGAATAACAATTAGGTTAAAGCAGCTTATTAAAAAATAATTTATACTTGTAACAACGAGACATAAGCGATGGCTGTGTTGTCAAAGTTGATCAGTAAGTTTCTCCATTCTACTTTGTTTCCTGTCAAATTGGCAAGTTTTTCGCACTGCGTTTTGTTCGTCACTTCTATTGGAGGCTTGTTGTAATACTTGGTTAAATTCGGATAGCTGCAAATCAAATTTCATCACTACAACAAGAAAAAAAGCAGTACACCTGATTTGTTACAACTTTACCTAAATGTGATGTAATTGTTGAACCAATTATTTCAATTTTACATTTTTTATAAAGCGTATTTTAATTGCATTCTATTCATTTTCTGTTATATTATAATGCATGCCTATTATGACTTTAATGCCTTTTGCTTATAAATGACTTTAATGTCTACTAAAGTAGTACAATATAGATTAAGATACAAGCAAAAAATAGAAGTTAAGTAGTCATTGACTGTGTTTTAAGCGTTGTTCCTTCTATTTTGTCATGCGAATTGCAGACGTATGTGCAAACCTGCAGGACACAAGACTCGAATAAAGCTTCAGCGCAAAAATTCGTATTTGATTTACGTCAACAACAAAGTAATCTTTATCAAAACCCAGTTTAATGGTTTAATTGGCCTTTTTTTTCGAACGTGCTTTTTAATTGAATTAACTTTTTTGAACAGTTAAGTTTATGAAGAATGCAATCAAGATATTCTACATTGATACAAAATATCATTTGTTAATTAACAGGCTTACTTTTCAAAATCTTTAGGATGCCAAACTTTCTCGCCAGTATCGACCCACACACATGAAGCCATTTTTCCGGCAAATAAATTTACTCCCATAATAGCAAAAACTAACCAAAAAATTAAGCAAATCAGAAAGACATTAGCTACTGCTGGAATGGAACGGAAAAGAGTGTCTGTGACAACCTAAAAGCAATCCATCATCAGTCATATCCGAAGAAACCCGAAAAAAATTTTTTTATTTATTATCATAAAAACACATTATTTTGTTTATAGAATTCGTTTCAAATAATATCGCTCTTGATATCTAAAAAACATATCTATTAAAAAAAAACTTGCACAAACCCATAAGAGCATTTATCACAAAATGTCACTTTTTAGAAAATAACAATTGTTAAGATTTCATTTCATTTTTTCTCAATAGTTATCCTACTGACTCGCAGGAAAGCGTAGAAGTTGTTATACATAGAGTAACTGTCAATCAACTACTCCCACCAGCTTTCGGAGATGCCAAGATATTGCTGTCCGATTGAAGTTTTTATTTATTTTTTTTTATTTGTTTAGTTTTTTTAGAGATATGGTGAAATTTAGAATTGCTAAGCGAGGAAAATATGACAAGAAACTGATTATGACAAAACTTGCTTTATTATACGTATGAATTAAAATAAATTCTTGATTACGCAGAACTTTAAAATAACTAAAGAAACGGACCGAACCATAACTCTCTATGAATTCATGCTCAAGGATACTTTCTCACTTTCTCACCTTTATCCCGTGAAACCGCGACATGGCACGTAGCGGACGAAAAGCGCGCAAGCTTCTTAATACTCGAAGTGACGAAAAGTCGCTTCCTTGTTTGGAACCCACGGTATTTTCCAGAATAAGTGACGTCACTGATACCTGGAAAAATTGTAAACTGAACCTTTGTGTCAAAAACAAAAGCTTCCACCAGTGGTTGCAAGACGAGCAAGATATGCCTCAGGTGGTTAACAGAGACAACAACTAAGTTGAGAAAAATTGATAAAAACCCAGAGTTTTTTTCAAAAATTTAAATTTTTGGCCCAATAAAAGAAATCTCGCTAAAAATATTTGTCAGAATAGCTTTTTACCAGGCTGCTGTCTTATAAAGCTCCGGGAATTGTAAGTTTTGGCCGAAACTGAAGCAACTGATTACCAATTCTTTTCACCTTTTTCATCTTTGCAGTTTCAGGTAAGTTTTCTAAATCGTAATTAAAAATTTAATTTAAGTTTTTACGGTCGTGCTCGCTTCAAAAATTTTTTTTAATTTGCATCGTTGCCCATTGAGAATGCACTGAATCGTTTTATAGGAAACTATTCACTGTAGATCCAAGACTGAAAAAAATTGTCATAGCAAAACTGTTTTAATTATTATTTCTGTTTTGCGTAATCCACGTTTCAAATCCGTCAGCATGCAAAAAAATACCTGAAAATTATATTCGACAAAAAAAACATGCCCAAGGAAAGTTATAACGTAATTTTAATTTGTTTTTGCTATTTTTATGTAATTTAATGATACTTTTTTTTTGCTTTGAATGCTTTTTTCTGAAATTTTAGATTTGTTCATTTGTTCTTTTAGTAAATTTATCTGTTTACGATTAATAATAGTTTAGAGTTTGAATCAGCCTCAGCTGAGTTAAAAAGTGATAAAACTCCGGGATCAACAAAAATCAATTTTTGTAAGAGGTAGTTGTATATTATAAAAATTATAGCAAAGTTTGTAAATAATTAGTTATCAATAAACTCCTGGGCCGAAGGTACGTTTTTTAACAAACGTTTTCATAAATTTTTTATAAAATATGACAGCTTCATAGTGTGAGGTTGTCTTTTATCTTGGAAAAAAATTCGGGCCCAAAATGAATTGGATCAACTTTTTGAAATCCCTGAGCTTCAGCAAGCGAATTTGATTTAAAAACATTTTTCAACCGCAGGGTTAAATCAGTGTTACGTTGAACGAACGCTAAGAGATGAATATAAACCATGATTAATTGATCATACTTTGCGTTGGCGGTGGTAAGTTGATAAAAAAGTACTACTATTTTTTTTATAAGAGATAAATTCTTGATTGAATACTAGAAAAACTCACAAAAACTATGCAGAAGTCCAATAGGCACCATCCTTTCGAAAAGTAAGACTTCAACCCGTAGCCGATCCACTTCATCAGCATTTCAACAATAAAAATCGAAGTGAAAACTTTGTCCAAAATGTTCAGAATTTGTTTGAGCTGCTTTTTGTCATCAAGATGGCGATCTTCAAACGCCTAAAAACCAACAACATATTGTTGTTATTGAGTAAACTAAATCGTCAAACATGTATTATTTGAGAAACGATTTGATATCAAAAGCGTAAAATACAAAATCTTTTCTATTTTGAAGATACCTAAAAAAGGGAACTATATACTGTATTTCTTGTGAATTCAATATTAGTTTCAGTAACTGTTTGAAAATAAATTATTTGACAAGTCTTACCAAAGTCACACTGCTGGCCGTGATAGCAAAGATGATGAAGGTCTCAAAAATACTGTGATCGACAATTTTAAGCATGACCTGCCGAAGTTCCTTCCATATATCCCCCCATGGGCGTAATTTTTCATCACTATGGAGCTTTGCTTGAAGGCCGTAAAATTTCTTTTCTTTTTTCATAATGAAAGGAGATTTTGCTTTTGACAGTAACTTTTCTACCGGTTTGCTTCTTGAAGAAACTAATTTTTTGTTTTTTGTGTTAACGGAATTCTGTCGAAAAACACACAAAATAAAACAACATAAACTTTTTTACTCCTACGAAATCCCGAGCAATCATTTATTAATGTTAATTTTATGATAAAATTTTATTTTTAAAAAGGATTATTCAAACTATTACTGGAGAATAAAATTGCTTTTAAAATCATCAAAGCATTGTTTTTATGTTTTTGCTATATAATTTTTATGACAATTGGGATTTTTTTCTTATTGTTTCACATTTAATTTACAGTAGCAAGTAATAATTAACTCAAGCTTTTTCGCAACTTAGCAATTTTGATTATTTTTACCCCTTTTAAAGATTTCAATATATGTTGTGGCTTTAAAAACCGTACTAGAATGAAAATAATCGACTTCCCCAATTAAATTTTATGATGAAATAACGCCTCAACTAATCAAATTTTATTATGTACCAACGCAGAGTTGTAAGTCGGGCCTGGCTTTTCGGATCGGGTTTGGGTTTAGGCCGATTCGGGCCCAGTGCGGAGCTTACAAATAAACGATAACTTTTTTTAGCGCCAAGTGCAAGTGTTTTAGACAAAACTTAACATTGGGGCTTTTTCGGGTCTATTTAGGACCTGAAATCAAATTCGGGTTCGGGCCTGAACTAGTCGGCCCGTTTACAACTCTGTACACCGCCTCAACCAATCAAGTTTCAGCACGTGACAACCAGTGGCGGCTCACCGATCTAGTTCAATCACGTGTTGGGACCATAATGACTTCCGACAAAGTGCACAAAAGTTTTTATTTAGTTGATTTATATGAGCAGAAGATCACCAGAAAAGAATATTAAAAAAATTTTAAAACGTACTGTAAGAGTTTGAGAAAATTTAAATTATTTTATGGAAAAATAAAATCGCAAACTTAGATCTCCACCTTTATTTCGTGCTATTGTTTATTACGCAAGTCACTTTTCACTAATTATTCGTCACTAACTTTAGCATTACCAAAAAAAATTAGGGTTCGTTTCCACTACGAGCGTGGAATAGAGTATTCTTTTAGTTTGTTTAATTGATTCTTTTTGCTTAACTTAGCGCTCGCTTAGATTTTAAGCGTGGAAAGATCATTAAAAAAAACAAAAATGCTCCATTTCACGCTCGTAGTCGAAATGAGCCTTAAGATTACAAAAATTATTTAAACATTTTTTTGGAAACTTTGTTAAATTACAAAAACAACTTGAACTAACAAAAATTTATTAAATATATATTTCATCAAAATAAATGGGCCCAGATGGTAGATGCTTTCTCGCAGCCTGGGCCGTGAGTACGTCTGTTCATTGGTGTCAAAATGACAGACCGAAACCAAACCTACCAAAATGGAAGGGTATCTACCCATTCTCATGTTCAGCGTGGGTCTGCTAATCGGCAAACGTCCTTTTCAAAACGGCGCAATGTCAGGATAAAACTGCCCTTTTCAGGGCACTTTGCCAACAAGTTCCAAAGACCTACTATTCTTCAACTGAACATCGAAGGCCTCACTGCAAGCAAGATGAACGTTCTTCATTACCTCGCTCTGCAGTCTGAGGCACTCGTCATCCTACTGCAGGAGACCCACTGCACTGATGCAGAGAAGTTGGTACTTCTAAACTACCATTTGGGTCTTCTTTAAGCAGGAAGCATGGCCTTGCCACGTTTGTCCACGAGCGACTGAGATACACGCTTTCAGACCAATCTCCACTGACATTAGAGATCGAGTGGTTGTGTGTGGACGTTGACGGCTATAAAATAGTCAACGTCTACAAACCACCTTTTCTATCTATCTATCTACAAAATTTCCTGCAGTCTTCTCAGGGAGACGACTCAAGTTTGGCTGCTTGCCAAGCTTGCCAAGCTTGACAGAAAGCGGAGGGATCGATGGTCCGAGGCAGTTTGGAGCATTGACTTTTCACACTCTAGTCGAAAAGCGTGGAGTATTTTGAATAACCTTACTGGTAGGTCACGACACTGTCCTCGTCACTGTATCGTCTCAGCCAATGCTATTGCATCTCAGCTGGTTAGAAGTGGGAAATACGAGGCTGTTGAGCGCAAGTCTTCTCGACTTGTCTCTCAAGAAGTGTCTGACCTTTGGAGGGCAACAAAACCTCTGAAAATTTTTCACAGAGAATTTACTGCTGCCCTCCAACATTTAAAACCTACGTAAAGCTCCGGCACCTGATTCCATCTTTCCAGAGCTTATAATCCATGCTGGAGCTGCTTTGAAGTCCTGGTTACGTGACTTCTTCCCTTCCTGTTTGCGCCGACTCAAAATTCCCAAGATCTGGAGAAGAGCGCTTGTAGTCGCGATCCCAAAACCAGCAAAACCCGTAGGAGACCCAAAGAGTTACCAACCGATATCTTTGCTCTGTGTCCCCTACAAGATCCTCGAGAGGCTTATTTACGCCCGCGTTAAAGCATTAATCGATCCACTACTCCCTAAAGAGCAGGCTGGGTTCCGACGCGGGAAGTCAACCGTAGATCGAGTTGTTCTACTAACCCAGAACAATGAGGATTCTTTTGAGGCTAAGACGGCTGGTGCCGTATTTGTCGATCTGACAGCTGCTTATGACATTGTCTGACACCGTGGCCTTACCTGCAAGCTGCTGAGACTACTTCCGGATAACCACATGGTCGAAATGATTATGGAGTTTGTCCGAAATCAAAGTTTCACCCTTACCACCGGTGACACCAAGCAAAGCAGGCTACGCCGTCTTGAAAACGGCGTTCCTCAGGGATCGGTCTTGGCTCCCCTTCTATTTAACATCTATACAAACAATTTGCCTTCCATGATTTCCAAAAAGCTTGTTTATGCTGATGATCTAGCATTGTTGCACTTTTCTGGAAACTGGAAGGACTTGGAGGGGACTTTAAGCCAAGACATGTCTACACTTTCAGCGTATCTCCAGACTTGGAGGTTGAAGCTTAGTCACACTAAGACGTGACGGCAGCCTTTCACTTAAATAACCGAGAGGCCAAACGTGAGCTAAAGGTCTACAACAACGGTAAACTTTTACCATTTTATCCAACCCCTACTTACCTCGGGGTAAAACTGGACAGATTGCTCACGTTTCGTCACCATTTAGTGGCATTGCGCAAAAAACTATCCTCGCGCGTCACACTGCTGAGGCGACTCGTGGGCTCGGGATGGGGTGCTGCTGCTAAAACACTACGTATTGCCACCTTATCTCTAGTCCACTTAACAGCTAAGTACTGTGCGCCAGTCTGGTGTCGCAGTGCTCACACTGGCCTCATCGACAGTGTCTTGAACGACGCCTTGCGCATAGTTACTATATGTCTGCGTCCCACTCCAACGGACCACCTACCTGTACTCTCAGGCATCCAGCCAGCTGAGCTCGCCGAATGGGAGCGACACTCTCCTTGGCTCACCGTGGATCTCTGGACCCTGATCATATTTTGTATGGTCTTTTAAGTGGGTCCTCAGATACTCGTCAAGTGAGACTAAGATCCAGACGCCCGTTTGTGCCAGCTGCGCGGAGTCTTTTGGACAACCTTGCCAGACTTGGCATCCGCGCTTCTGAATGGACAAATCACAAATGAAAAACGGTGTACTGTGAAGGTGCTTCCAGGCTCCGTGCTTTTGTGTCCGGGTCCGGTGCCAGGCCTGTTGTGATGGGCTTAACCCAAGCAGCTTGGGTTAAGCTCAACAGCCTGCGGACAGGTGTTGGGCGATTCCATTCGTCCATGCACAAATGGGGTCTCGCTCTTTCACCGAATTGCGAGTGTGGTGCCTCTGATCAAACCGCAGACCATGTACTAACAGCGTGCCCTATACATCGGGCACCACATGGAGCACAATGTCTGACAGTTTTGGATGACGAAACTCGATGCTGGCTTAATAACATTACTGCCAGCATCTGATTCAGGCAGTACAGCAGCCTGGGGTAGTAAAAGGATAAACCCTCGACCTCAGTCCTGTTTGTGTCTGACCTGGAGTGGATACCCTTCAAACGACGACGACAAAAATATATGAAAACATACATTATTGCAATGATTTTCTTTCGATTGATAACAAACGTTATCGAAGTTGGTTAAATCTTTTTTTTCCAAATTTCTTTTTAGATCTTCCGGAGTATTAATAGAATTATCATTATTTTGTTTTTGAACTTCGAGATGCTCATTTACAGTGTTCGTAATGGCCAATTTCAAATTCTGATGATTGACTCTGTTTGCCTACAAAGGTAGATTAAAAAAGTTATTCGGTCTATAGGTTAGACGTAATGCATAAATAAACAAAAGATGCACTTTCTAAAACATTTACGACATTGACTGCAAAATAAAATAATAAAGAATATTTGATTATTTTAAAATTACTTTCTTAGTCTCAAATCTTTAAACTTTTGGCTATAGTATTATCCATTCATATTATATTTACAATTTTAATCTGGAATCAGTAAGTTTAAAATTAAAAAAAAAGAAGTCCAAACAATTGAATTAAATCTTAATGTAAGTATTTTACCGAATTAACTTGGTGTTTTTGTTCTTTGACTTCTTGGGATAATTCGAAATCATAGACAACTTTTTTTATTTTATCATTCTTTTTTGCAATAGTCTGTCAAAAAAAGTACATATAATTATGGATTATTCAATATATAAGGTGAGTTTTCCCCTAAAAACTTTTCTAGTGGAGATAAAAGCTTTTTTTTGTCACAACCTCCCTGCGCAGCCACACATTTTTGCCAACTGTGTACAAGTTGTTGAATGCCACCTGCTGCAGAATTCTTTAGATTGACCCTTAAGTTAATTACTCACTTTGTTTTTTATCTCTTCATCACTAGTAAACTTTGTTCCTCCGGTAAACTCTTTGAGGGGCCCAAACAAGTAGAAATCGGAAGGGTTAAAAACTGGGCTATAAAGGGGGTAGGGAAGCAGTTACCAACCGAACTGGTTGATTGGCCTCACTGTTTTGACTGCTGTGTGAGGCTTAGCATTGTCTTGATGCAAGATCACTCCAATTGACTGAAAACCTCCGCGTTTGTTCCTTTTAAGTTTACCTTCTTCTTCTTTCGGCTTCTCCCTACTCGGGGTCGCCACAGCGTGACAGTATTCTTCATTTTATTCGATCTACTTCGTCTCCTTCCCTAGCTCCAACCCTTTCCGTGTCTTCTCTCAACAAATCCATCCACCTTCTCCTTGGCCTTCTTCTTTTCCTTCTTCCTGGCACGGCCATCTCCATCATCCTTTTCTCCACGTAGTCTTCTTCTCTCCTTTTTACGTGTCCATACCATCTTTTCAATGTGCATTGTAAAATCTGTTCCCCATAGGTTTACCATGCGTCCCTATTTTGGGGGACAGTACCGATTCTTAGGGCTTTTTCCACCCCGTTTTCCAGAAATTCAAGGCATATTCGAAGTGAAGACTTCTTTTTTTTTAGTGAACATTATTTTTTGGGAAAAATCATGAACCTTAAGACAGATTCAAAGTAAAGAACTTTTTTTTTTAAAAAACACTGCTTTTCAGGAAAGAATTTTTTTCTCTTAACAAACATCTCGGTTTACCATTTCGAAAATATGGTATGCCTAGTTCTTCACATCTTTCTTCATCTGTCTTAGAAGCTCACAGTAGTTGGAACTATTAACAGTAATTAACAGTAATTCCTTTTTCATGAAATGAAATGGTAATGGGCCCTTATATATTCCAAAAAACTGTAAGCATAACTTTGCCTGTAGACAGCTAAGACTTAAACTTCTTCTTGACGAGAGAATCACTCTGTTTCTATTCTAAAGATTGTCTTTTGGCTTCTCGCTTATAGTGCCAAACCTGTGTTTGGTCACAAGTAATTACTTGTTTGAGGAAATCAACACCCTTTTTTTTTCAAAGCGGCAAAGACACTGCTGGGACAACTCTACGCTTTTCTGTTTATGTTTTTAAGTAAGCATTTTGTGAACTAAGTGGCAGCTGACCTTGAAGTAATCAAGACCTTGATGAATAATTTTATATGCTATTTCCACAGAGATATTCAAACTGTGTGGAACATCTGTGACCTTCACTCTTTTGTCCGATCGAACGGTGCCATCAAGTGGTTTTATCATGGTTGAAGTTCTCACTCACGCAAGTCTTTCTCAAAAGACCTGCGTCTCATCAGGTCTCGCCTATCTTCACCAAAAACATTTTTTTGTTCTTTAAATAATTCAGCCCATTTGCAAAGTTTTTTGACTGAAACATTTTTTGTCATACACAGTAGACATTCTTCTGAATATTTCACTTGGTTTGCATTGTTTTGCTACCAAAAATTTGATCACTAATTTTTGTTCAATCCTTGAACAACTCTCCGGGTCAGCCATTTGATAAAATTGAATAATTGCAAGCAAAAGAATAGGCTATCAAAACACAAATTAAATGAAGTTTACATCAAATACCTAAAAAAATTAAAAAAGCTTTTATCTCCACTAAAGAATTTTTCTAGAAAAATTTACCTTATATTTTAAATGGTCCTCGTATTTTTGATAAATAACTATACATAAAATCCTGAATGTGAAACATATTCTATCACAACAGCTAAAAATAAATCGTTATTTTGCTTTGTATCAGCGGACACAAAGTCTTCGGATGTTTGTAGGCTAATACAAAGAAAAAAATAAAAACACAAAAATGTTATTGCCAAGGCTGCATGATGAGAATAGGGATTAAACCCAGATTATTTCCATCATTATAAAAAAGCTCCAGGCTACCGATTTCAGTAAAACATTTCTTCTTCTTCTTCTCCTTTCGGCCTTTTCCTTCAATCAGGGGTGGCCACAGCGTATCATCTTTCTCCAAACCTTTCTGTCTTAAACATCCGTCTCCTTTGCATAAACTTCCCCCATATCTTCTTTTACTACATCTAAAAATCTTCTCTTTGGTCTCCTTCTTTTTCTCTTTCCCGGTAACTCCATTTCCATCATCTTTCTTCCTACATACTCTTGGTCTCTCCTCACAATATTTCCATACCACCTCAGCCTGCCCTCCCTCATCTTTATTCCTAGCCGTTCTACCTTAACTGTACCCTTGATGTACTCGTTTCTAGTCTTGTCTTTTCTCGTCACTCCCATAGAAAATCTCTGCAACTTTCATCTCTTTTACTTGTTTCTTTGTGACCGCCACCGTCTCAAGTCCATACACCATTGCTGATCTTACCACTGAACTGTACACTTTTCCTTCTACTCTAGCTGATAATCTCCTGTCGCAGATTACTCCCGATACTTTTCTCCATCCGTTCCATCCTACCTGCACTCTCTTCTTTACCTCCCTCTCACAACTACCACTTTCTTGCACTGTTGATCGCAAATACTTAAATTTCTTTACTCTTGGTACTTTTGTATCCTCCATCTTCACTGTTTCGTCGTCATTTCCTCCATTTATGCACAGATATTTGGTCTTTGACCTACTTACTTTCATCCCTCTTCTTTTCAATGCATACATCCAGGATTCTAGTTTCCGCTCCACTTCTTCCCTGGTCTCTTCGCAAATCACAATATTATCAGCAAACAGCATTGTCCATGGTGGTTCTCTCCTTATTTCATTCGTTAGCCTGTACATTATCACTGCAAACAGGAACGGACTTAACGCTGATCCCTGGTGCAGTCCAACCTTGACCTTGAAACTTTCTGTAGTTCCTACTAGACACCTCACCACTATTTCGCTTTCCTCATACATATCCTTTACAAGTCGCACATACTTTTCCACTATTCCTGATTTTCTCATACAGTACCACAGCTCTTCTCGCGAAACCCTGTCGTAAGCTTTCTCTAGGTCTACGAATATACAATGTAGCTCTCTTTAACCTTCCCTGTACTTTTCCATCAATATTCTTACGGCAAACATGGCATCGGTGGTTCCCTTTCCTGGCATAAATCCATATTGCTGTTTGCTGATTTCTACTCTATCCCTTAGCCGGGTTTTAATAATTCTTTCCCATACCTTCTTTGTGTGCGTCATTGGCTTTATTCCTCTGTAGTTTCCACAGCACTGTGCATCCCCTTTGTTTTTATAGATTGGGATAAGCACCCTCCTTTTCGATTCTTTTGGAATCCGTTCACCCCTAAATAGCCTGTTGAACAGTCAGGTCAAAAACGTTATCCCCATCTTTCCCATGCACTTCCAAACTTCTACTGAAAACTCATCTGGCCCAATCGCCTTACCTTTTTTCATCCTTTTCAGTGCGTTCTTTACTTCTTCTCTACTGACCCAATTTATCTCTTTGTTAACCACTTCTGCTTCCTCTGTCCTAGGGTCTCTGTTATTTTTCTCGTTCATCAGTTTCTCAAAGTACCCCTTCCATCTCTTTAACGCTGCCTCCGAATTTATCATTACATTACCGATTTCATCCTTTATAACCATCACGTGCTGTACATCTTTCCCTGCTCTGTCTCTCTGCCTAGCCAATCTGTACAACTCCTTTTCACCTTCTTTTGTTTCCAATCTAGCATACAAATTGTCATACGTACGTTCCTTCGCCATCGCAACTGCCTTCTTTGCCTTACTCTTCTTTTCTTTGTACATCTTTTTAGTATTTTCATCTCTTAGTCCCATGCTTTCTTCGTCTCTTTCTTTTTTTTATGCTCTCCTGTACTTCCTCATTTCACCTCCATGTCTCCCTGTCTCCTTTTCGTTTCCCAAATATCACTCCCAGTACAGTTTCAGCTGTTTATCTTAGCATTTCCGCTGTTTTGTCCCACTCATCAGATAACCCATCCTTGCCTCCCAGAACCTTGGTCACCTCTTGTCTAAACGCTTCTTGACAGCTTGTCTCTTTCAGTTTCCACCATCGTATCTTTGGCTTTACTTTCTCTGCTTTTTTCTTTTTCACCATGAGAGCCATTTTGCATATCACTATACGGTGCTGCTTTGCGACGCACTCATTCACTATTACCTTACAATCGCACATTTCCTTCAAATTCCTCTTTCTGCACATCACCTAATCTACTTGAATACTTTTACCACCACTTTTATACGTCATCCTGTGTTTATCTTTCCTCTTAAAATAAGTATTGACAATCGCCAAATCCATCCTTTTTCCAAAATCCACAACCATTGATCCTTCCTTATTTCTTGTTCCAGCACCGTATCTTCCCATTATTTCCTCATCCCCTATTTTTCCTTTGCCAACATTTCCATTAAGGTCTGCACCAAGAACTATCCTCTCCTCTTTTGATACACTCTCTATCAACCCATCCAGGTCTTCCCAAAAATCATTTTTCTCCTCCATGCTGTTATTAACCTGTGGAGCATACGCACTTACTATATTTAGAATGGACCCTTTTACCTTTAGCTTCATAGCCATTAATCTGTCTGACACCCTCTTCACCTCCAAGACACTTTCAGTCAGCTCCTCCCTCACCACTATCCCTATCCCATTTTTTCTTCTATCAGCTCCGTTGTAAAATAGTTTGCATCCACCTCCAATGTTCCTTGCTTTGCTCCCTTTCCACTTCGTTTCCCGTAGGCACAATATGTCAACATTTCTTCGCTCCATCAAGTTTGCCAACTCTCTTTCTCTTCCAGTCATTGTTCCAATATTTAAGGTACCCACCCTTATGAGTGAGCGTCTTCTTTTCCACACTTCCCGCGGCCTCTTCACTCGCTTTCCTCCGCTCTTTCTCCTCTTGTTTTCACTATGTTTAGCAATAGCATAATTTCCACAGGTGACCTACTGTGCGACACCTGAGGCGGTCGTTGGTAACCCGAGCCGCGACCGATCCGGTATGGATTTATCAACAATACGCATTTGTATAATCGGGCAAAAAAGTTTTACGCCGGATGCCTTTCCTGCCGCAACCCTCCCCATTTATCAGGACTTGAGACCGGTATCAAGAAACACAGGAATGTGCCTCCGATGACTGGGTTGATTTCAGTAAAACACATTTCAGGAAAATCAGTTATTTTAGTATCGTGACCGGGACTACAACTATTAACTTTTTTTAATTAGCTTTTTTAACTTAATTTAAAAAAAATGTGACAAAAATAACAAACCAGCAAAAATTAAGACAGGGAGGGAGATGAGTAAAAATATTTTATATTTTTAACCCTATCAACTTTTTAAACAGAATATTTTTAAAAATACACAGTCTTTACAAAGTCAGTCTCTCTTTTTTTGAAAAACATTTCCTGTAAATAATCTTGATCTAGACTCTACAGTAGACCAGTGCTTTCCAATCTTCTCGTGTATGCAGCACAGGTCGCAAAGTTTCAAAAGTTTGCAGTACACTTGAACTAAAGTTTTAATTTTTTTTCTTGAACTAAATTTTGGATTCAAAATTTAGTTCTCAGGGAGGTTAGTTCAAAATGTTACGCTGAAATCAAAGAAAAAGCAAAAAAGCTAAGTGTTGCGGGACATGGTTTGAGAATCGTTGGTTCAGAGGAAGCAAATTAAAAGTAAAATATGGTTGAAGATATATTGGTTGTTAATTAAACTAGACCTACCTTCTTTCTTGCTTGTTTGAATGCCTTAAATAACTTTTTTGCTTGAGATTGTTTGTTTTTGTAAATCATATCTCCATTAAATGAATTCAGCAACAATGCCAAGAACAAATTCAAAACCTGTTTTAATGTATAAAATTAAATAAAGATCGAAACTGTTAAAAATTAATAAGAATACTTTTCTTTCAGAAATTTCTGAAAAAAAAACAAAAAACTGTAGGCTGTCTATATTAATAATAACACGTATAAAATATCAAAACAACAATAATTACCACTAAGTTTCCGAAAAAAACCACGCCGAGAAAAACCAAAAGACAAAATGATACATATCCAGTGGATCCATTTTCACTAACGGTGTACATACAGTTCCACATATTTTGAATCCATTCTCCACATTGGATACGGAACACAACCAAAAAAGCATGGGGAAAATCGTGCATATGCCACCGAAGAGGAATACCCTAAATATTTAGCATTATGATAAGATATATTTTTATCATATTGGGTTAATTATTAAAACTTCTGATTTGCCAGATAGCAACGGAGGCGCTAAATTTTAAAAACTTGGTCAAGCAATTATTCAAAATTGCTTTCATAAAATATAATCTAACTCTTTTTATTTGCACTTTCCTGATGAGCACTTTCCTGATGTCGTCTATCACTCTGTCTAAGTATCTTGTTCTATTTAAGGTGCCACTTTAATTCATTTTATGTACGTTTAAAGATATTACTAATATAAATACTTCACTAGACTTTTGTACAAAATTTCTACAACAATTGCCATAATTCGTGTTATTTCAGTTGACTTTTTTGTAAAATGTTCTCAAAGCTGAACAACATCCTCGAAACGTCTAAAACACATGTTTTTTGTTTAAAGGTTACAGCGTTATTGAGGGTGTCTTTTGATTATAATTGACATGTCCTATGATTTACACGTTAAAAATTTTTTTCCACGGTAAATACTATTTATTTGTTGTTACTGTAATATCTACCTTGATTTTTGTCATTTGTCAGTTTTTACAAACCATAATAGGTTTGTAAGAAATTCAAAGTACAGGGTTTTCAAAAAATTTGACATCATTTGACTTGTAAATATTACAGAAACTACATAGTCGAATCAAATGAAATTCAACAGGTCTGATGTTGACCAAAAAAAGATTCAATGACCATAAAAGATTTCACAAATGTTCAATGTGAGCGCCGCCTGTTACCCGGCACACGTCAAGTCCGTAGTCTAGCTCCTCCCAAACACAATAAAGCATGTCTTGGGTATCTGTCCTCACTGCGATAGTGATTCTTTGTTTGAGATCGTTTACATTTGCAGGAAGAGGGGGACATAAACCAAGCTCTTCACATATCCCCAGAGAAAAAAATCGCAGGGGTCAGGTCAGGTGAACGCGGAGGCCATTTCAACATCACATTGTCTTCACCACCAGCACGCCCGATCCATCTCCTTGGCAGATTGTTATTAAGATAAGTCCGCACAGGGAGCTTCTAGTGAGGTGGAACACCGTCCTGTTGATAAATGAAATCTTCATGTTTATTTGTAATAAGCTCATCTATTAGCCAGTTTTGAAGTATCTGCAAATACACATCGTCAGTCACATTTCCCTCAAAGAAAAACGGGCCATGAACATGATTTTTCGAGATGGCACAAAACACATTTACTTTTGGTACGTCCCTCTCATGCTCAATAGTGGCATGGGGATTTTCTTCGCTCCAAATGCGAATATATATATTTTTTTTATTTCTATATTTATCCTCCTGACTCGCAGGAAAGCGACGGAGGCGCTATACATAGGGTAAGCAATTACCCCGACCTGCTTCCGGAGATGCCAAGATATTGCTTTCCGCTAGTAATTATTAGAGATATTACTGTAATTTAGAACTGCTTGTCAAGACCACCAAGCAGGGGAAAGTGCCGTAAAGTGTCTTTCCCAAGAACACAACAGAATGGCGCAAGTGAGTATTGAACTGAGACCATGTTGATCACCAGTCCGGTGCTTTAGCCACTCGACCATGCTGCCGACAATTATGCCTATTAACTTTGCCATTCGTATGAAATGTGGTCACTGAACACAAGACGTTTGTTGAACTCGTCTTCTTCAAGTTTCTCTTGCATATCAACACAAAATTGTTTACGCTTTCGCTTGTCATCTACAGTTATGGCCTGAACAAGCTGCAGTTTGTAGGGTTTCATTACCAAACGTTTCCTTACTTCCCGCCAAACTGTCGTTGGAAGTATCAGGATCTCCATAGGACTTTTGGGGCTTCTCAAGAGTGTTTGACGAATCCGCTCGACCTTCCCTTCTGTTGTTGCTGGTCGTCCAGATACTTTTGCTGTGCACAGACAGCCTTCATCTTTGGATTTCTTTTTCCAGCTTCAAATCTGCTTTGCTGTTGGTGACTTCTTAGTGAACTTTCTCACAAACGCACGCTGCACAGTCTTGTTTGAGTTTGTCCGAGCATACTCCAACACACAAAAAGCCTTTTCTCTGCTACTGAATACCATTTAAACACATAGGTTTGAACGCATTGGGGATAATTTATCAATTAAAAACTTCTACACCTGAAAAGATAAACATATCAAATATTAAGCACAAAATTTTGGCCTGTTTCTACACCTACTGTGTGAATTTAAAGTTATTTAAACAGGAAATGCCAAAGTTATTAGATTGCACAATGATGTCAAATTTTTTAAAACAACCTGTACTTTTCTCAAAAATTAAATATAAAATAAAACCATAATGCTTCTGAATTGAGGTT
Organism: Diplosoma virens; assembly: GCA_963680785.1. Taxonomy (NCBI): domain Eukaryota; kingdom Metazoa; phylum Chordata; class Ascidiacea; order Aplousobranchia; family Didemnidae; genus Diplosoma; species Diplosoma virens. Next base: position 39,286,604 of record OY796883.1, read on the forward strand.
AAATTGTTCTATTGGCAAAAAATCTAAACTATTGCTAGTTTTTATTATACTAATTTTTGCAGTGACTGTAACACCATAGTGGCTTGCCTTTTGTCGATCTGTATTTTATTCTTGATTTTAGTTAGTAAAAACTAGCCCACTATATCTATTTTATCTTCAAACTTCAAATTAATTCGCTTTCGGCAATATAATTTCTCAATAAACGGTTTATTTACCACTAAAGCAAACTTGGTTTAGATTTGATTTAGTTAAGTAGTTGATTATGCAAGACCTACCGTTTCCGGATCAGTGTAAAAGTAATTTCCGACTGTCTGCATTCCGGCTAACGCAAAAATAATGAGAAAAATTTGTAAAACCAAGGTCAAATATCCAACTTTGCTCAATGATTCTGCTACCACTTTCATCAATTGGCCAAGAGTTTTCCATTCACGAGCTAGTTTTACAATTCGAACCTACAAAAACAAATAAGTAGCAAGAAGAGTAATAAAAATGTGGATTGCATCGCTGTTGCCACAAAAAGGTCAACCTAAAGTCAAACTTTGGTTCACTTTATAGTGCAATGTTAGTGCAAGATTGTAAATAGAGCCTATTATAACATTAGAATTTTTAGATTGCGTTATGTGCTCAAAGGTATAAAAAACATCAAAGTAAATGTAATTGACGAATTAAGTTTAATACAAAAAAGTAAAAAATCACTTTTCTGATATTCTTCCTTTTCTATCAAAATTAAAAGTGATTTCTTACTCACTTTTGCAACAATATTTGCTGCCGCAACATACAGAAAATTAGTAAAAATTGCTTTTGTTACATTTACGGTTTGAAAAATATTAAATGTTTATTTTTATTAAAATTGATAAAAAACATCGTTTTTTGCACATATTTACACAAGAACAAGGCGAACAAATTAAAAAAGTATATTGTACTTTTACGAAACGCGGTACCGTATGCCGAAAGATAAATAACATACCTTTTGCAGAAAAATTGCAAAATGACAATTCTATTTAACACGCCCTTTTGATCTTTTAAACTAATTTAGCTCTTTGCTATTTTCTTTTATACGTAGCCATCTTAATTTTTACTTTTACCAAACATAGTACAGCGAAATAAACTTCTTCTTGTAATATACCCTACCACCTTTAGTTCTTTACTAATATTCCTACTAAAATACTTATCTCAAATTTAAAATACATTTCTGTGATTTTTTAGATGAGTTTAATTGTTAATGAAGACTCGATTTTTTTCGAGGTTAGATTTTTTAACTAAGTTAATTTTCCCGCCAATGTCTTTAAATTAAAAGCTGCTTTATTTTCGTTGCCGAACGTAATTATTTTCGCTAACCACATTATCTAAAGTTGTCTTTTCCCGCCAATATCTCTTAGATCATAAATTGTTTTATTTTTGCCTTACGTTATTGTTTTCAACAATAACATCATCAAAAGTTAATCTCCAGCCAATATATCGTAGACCAAAAGTTACTTTATTTTTTATTACATTACGTATTTTTTTCCGATAATGACATCATTTAAATTTCTTTTCTCGCTTCGCCTCTCTCCACGTGATATCTTATAGTCGAACCCTCGTGGGCCAGTTTAAAATCAAACGTAATCGTCATTCTTGTTTGGAGATTGTGAAGCGGATTTCAGTTAAAAATCGTATCTATCCAAGGCGCGCGTATTTACATCCCACCTTCACATATTGCGACAAGTCAATTTCGCCGCAATATTGACTAAGAAATTGATTGCCATTCCGAATTAAGAACAACTATAAAAAACAGTTGGAAGGCAGTATACCCTTCGCCGCAATATTGACTAAGAAATTGATTGCCATTCCGAATTAAGAACAACTATAAAAAACAGTTGGAAGGCATTATACCCTGGAAAATAAATTAAATCATGATATAGGCGAATAAGATTTTTTGAGACCAACAAAAAAATGTTGATAAAGCCGAATTCTTGTTCATTTGATTATTTACAAAACTATTTAACGATTCTTTAAAATATTAGACTAAAACGTCAGTTTATTGTCGGTAACTTACCAGTCGAATGAGACGAAACACTCTAAGTGCGGTAAACCCATCAGGCAGTTTTTGTAAAATTAGTTCCATAAGACTGAGAAAAACCACGGTAAAATCAAAAACGTTCCACTTCTCACTAAAATAACCATACAGATCGAAAGCAAACACTTTCAAAATCACCTCCACTGTAAACAGAGCCGTAAAGACCTAAATTAGATGAAATTTGTAAAAACTCTACTTGAAACCGTACGCTACCTACTGTTAAAAAATATTTAAGGAAGTATTGATTAAACTATGTTATCTATTACAAAAACAGTGCCAAAAGTTTCTTATGCACTGTAAAATCCTTTCAAGTTTCCTTATCAGAAGACAGCAATACTTTCCTTATTGTTATTGAACACTGCATCAAGCTGGACATTGGAATATATCTATGTGTTGCGCCCTTTGAGATAACAACAGACCACAGTTTTTAACAAGTGTTACGGTTTAGGTAACTAGCTCATGTTCAGAAATAGGCATTTTTTTTTAGCAAAGCGCAGTGCAACTTGCGCAATGTGATTTTGAAATCATGTGAAGCGCTGCGCAATAAGGGCAATGCGCTTTTGAAATTCATGTACAGCGCAATGTAGATTGTTTTAAAAACTATATTAACAACGGCGCAACCTGATTTTAAATCAATTAAAACGTAATGTACTTTTTTAAATCATGAGCACATTCTAATCGGTTTTCCAATCGCCTTCATTGAAAAATAACCAAAGTAGTTTGCGCTTTTGCAAAATTGGATTATAAAGCGCAGCACAACAAAGCGCAATTAATCTGTTTAAACTTTAATGCGCAGCGCAATAAAGTGCAAAAATTTTTATTTCTCGGTGCGCAGTGCAATTATAGCCCAACTTATAATTTTTTAACCAAGAGCCCAGCGCATAGTGCGCAACGCTTCTAAAAAAAATATTAAAGCGCAGTGCAATTTTCGCAATTGCGTTTCAAGTTGCGCTTCGCCCACCTCTGCTCATGTTATTACTGTTATATGTCTCACACTTTATTACCTTTTATTAAGGCTTTAAAAGACTAAATTTAAGACAAACAGAAATACAACAGACACCATGATGATTGCTAACTAACTGAAATAACGAAAAAGAAACATGCAAGGCAAAACCTATGACGTCACCAACACTGCACAAGAAATGAAAGAAAAAGGCAACTAATAAAGTGACACGCAAAGACGGAAAATCACCACAATCTCCCCCCGTTATGAATAAATGTTATTACCATATCTGTCTATAGGTCGGCGAATACGTGAAGAACGACGTAAATTAGGAGTTTCGCAAGGTGCATCAGATGATATGCTTTCAGTATCGTCCGGCGCTTCTCGACCGTTGGTAGTTATGTCAGGTTGCGAAAACGAATTAGATTCATTATCAATTTGCGGTAAAATTGTGTTTTCGGTATCGTCAGAATGCGATGAAAGATTTGTATCGTTCGCAGCATCAGCAACAGGGTTTCGAGCTAGATCTCGTAGAGAAACATTAATTTCTCTTCCATCATTTAATTTTACATGGGCGTAATGCGGGTTAGCCTCAATGAGCTCAGCTTCTTCAACTAGCGGGTCATTTTTGTTGCGAACATGACATTTCACATAAACTGGCCCAGGCTTCACCCAGGAAGGCAATGATACACCGTTAAATGACTTTCGAGAGTGCGAAAACATACGTTCATGTGGTGTGCAATTGATAGCGGTACACAGCAGAGATCGCATAGAATGAAGTACATCAGTTAGAACGTATTCCCAGTGAGTCAGAGGAAGTTTTTTTGAACGCAAAGCTAATAACACAGTTTGCCAAATAGTGCGGTTACAACGCTCAACTTGTCCGTTTCCTGCGGGATTGTATCTATTTGATCTACTTGTCGGCACCCCAAAATTATGAAACCACGATTTTAGTTCAAACGACATAAAACTAGATCCTTGATCGGTATGCACATAACCAGGAAAGCCAAATATGCTAAACAAATGAGTAAGTTTTTCAATAACGGTCGCTGATTTTATATCGGGGCACGCATACGCAAAAGGAAAACGTGAAAATTCATCAACAATAACAAGCAGATACTTATTTTTTGAAACAGATAAAAGTGGTCCTTTAAAGTCGATACTAATTCGTTCAAAAGGCTGGGTTGCCTTTATTAAATTCATTTTGTCTTCTGGTTTTAGGAAAGAAGCTTTTACTTCGCTGCAATCTTTGCAAGCTTGTATAACATTTTTGACATCGCTTAACGAAAACGGCAAGTTTTTAACTTTGACATAGTGAGCCAATCGAGTAATTCCAGGGTGACACAATGATTTATGTAAATTGATTAACGATTTCAATGATGGAAATGATACAGATGCGGAAATAGCGCGAGAAAGCGTATCTGGAGCGACATTAAGTTTACCCGGTCGATAGATTATAGTAAAATCAAAAGCGGCAAGCTCTAATCGCCATCGTAATATTTTATCGTTTTTGATTTTTGATGTATGCCTCATATCAAGCATAAACGATACGCTACGCTGATCTGTGATCAGTGTAAAATGTTTTCCTAAAAGCAAATGCTTCCATTTTCGAAGCGCTTCGACAACAGCGTACGCCTCTTTCTCCACGGCTGAATGTCGTTGTTCCGATGTCGAAAGGGTCCTAGCGTGAAAAGCTACCGGTTTTCCATTTTGATTTAAGGTTGCAGCAATGGTAAAATCGGACGCGTCGGTTTCAATTGTAAACGGAACAGCTTCATCTATCGGCTGTAAAGTGGCGTCGGCAAGCTTGTTTTTCATTAGATGAAAGGCAGAAATAGCATCGTTTGATAGTGGGAAGGCTTCGTTTTGAACTAAAGGCCTTATAATTTCTGAAAAATTAGGAACCCACTTTGAATAGTAACTGAATAAACCAAGAATCCTTTGGAGTTCTTTTTTTGATTTTGGCACTTCTAGATCTTTCAGCGGTGCAATGCGCTCTGGATCGGGCTTGATCTCGCCATTTCCCACTAAATGGCCTAAAAGTTGAATTTGTGAACGATTGTATTGGCACTTGTTTTCATTAAAAGTAAAATTTTCTTTTTTTGCAGCTTCCTTTAATGCACATAAATTTTCGTCATGGGAAGCTTGATCCATGCCGCCAACTGTAATATTATCCAAATATACATTTACTCCTTTTAGTTTGTAACGGTCGATAAATTCGTTCATCACGCGCTGGAAAGCAGGCACAGCATTCGTTAAGCCAAATGGCATAACTTTCCACTGGTATAATTCTAATCCGGATTGGAATGCGGTGTAAGGACGATCTTTTGGATGGATTTTAATTTGGTGGTAAGCCGATTTTAAATCTAGAGTGCTCATACGTTTCCATTTGGCAACTTCGTTAACAATTGATTCGATACTTGGTAGAGGGTAGGCGTCTAATTCTGTAAACAAATTAATTGTACGGCTGTAGTCAATGCACATCCTTCTCTTACCTTTCCCATTATCGACGACAAGTGGTTGCGCTCGCCAAGGTGAATTACTTCTTTCAATTCGATTTTCGTTCAGCAGTCTTTCTGTTTCCGCTTTTATGAGCGCTTGGTCGGATAAAGAGAATTTTCTAGTCTTTATTGCAACGGGTTTACAGTTTCGGTTAATGTTGCGAAATAAATCTGGATATGGTACGTGAGCAGTCGGCATAATTGATGAAATGTGAAGTTCTTTTTTCTTTCCACGGAATTCAAAAGTTACACTCTTATGTTGTTGTAATAAATCATCTCCTATGATTGAATCGGCGACTAGGTTTGACATAACGTAAAATTTAAAATTTTTATAGTGGTGCTCAAGAAAAGTTAAATCCATGTAAGAAACGCCGCAAATTTCAGTTTTAAGAGATACATCGGCCATATTAGCAAAGTATTTTATAGTTTTATACGGAAGTTTATTTCTCTTCATAAATTCTTTATTTAGATAGCTGTTGGTACTGCCGGTGTCTACCAAAGCTTGGCCGGATATATTATTCACAGTAATTTCAGCTAAGACATGTTGTGAGAATGTGGATCGCATAGCCGTAGTCGGAGCTAAACAAGGTTGATTTACGCAGTTCAAAGAATTTTTGCGTTTTAAACAGCATTTCGCATAATGGCCTACCTTTTGGCAAAAATCACAAATTTCGTTTTTAGCAGGACAGCGACTGCGGGGATGCCATTTAGACTCTCCACAAAAATAACACGTAAAGTTTCGAGATTGTTTTTTTGAAGCTATTACGCTAACATTGTTTTCATTCGATTTGGTTTCGTCTTTTTGGAGAGCGCACATCTGTCGGGAGGATGTATCTTGGCAGGTATACGTTTCGCAATTTAACTTTGCCAGTTCAATTGAACGAGCTTTTTCATGGGCTTCTGTAAATGTTAAAGTCCTGTTTTCAAGTAGCCGTTGCCTAATAAAGTTTGAAGAAAGTCCGTTTATAAAAGAATCTCTTTTCATGTCATCTTTATACTCTTGAGCACTTACAGCGGTAAAGTCACAATTTTGACTAAGTTTGTTAATACGCAAAATAAACTCATCAACTGATTCACCAGCGTCTTGTTTGGCTATTGCAAGCATGTGCCGCGCGTAGATTTCGTTCTTTGGCTTTACAAATAAATTTTGTAATGCAGTTATAGTGCTCTCGTACGTAGTTTCTTCACTTATAAGTTTGTAAATAGGAGCTGATAAATGAGCTGTCAGTACCTTTAGTTTATCTACAGTATTTTCTCCTCTAAGCAAAGCTTCGACAAAGTTAGTAAACGTTTTAAGCCAGAATTTCCATTCCTCTTCAGCTAAATGTGAATTGGGATCTATTGTAAGCTTTTCTGGTTGCAAGTACCTCCATTCAGCATTAGCCATTTTTAGTCTTTTAAATTGTTATATGTCTCACACTTTATTACCTTTTATTAAGGCTTTAAAAGACTAAATTTAAGACAAACAGAAATACAACAGACACCATGATGATTGCTAACTAACTGAAATAACGAAAAAGAAACATGCAAGGCAAAACCTATGACGTCACCAACACTGCACAAGAAATGAAAGAAAAAGGCAACTAATAAAGTGACACGCAAAGACGGAAAATCACCACAATTACATTCTATCTGGACCTGACTAAATTGCTTAGCCTTATCCTTATTAACGAATCTCGTTGTGAGTTAGCGATATTCAACTTTACACTAACTTTAACTAGTTTTGGTTTAATACATTAGCAAAGTGCAAAAAAATAATTCTATATTTTAATACTCTTTTTCAAGCACGTGCGCTGAATAGATGACTGAAGGTAATCACCAAGCAGCCACGAATGAAAAAGGGCTATGACGTCACAAATATATTACAAAGAAATGTTATTGCCAATTAACCATCCGGAACACTATCTTAATTTTCAACACATCCCATTCACCCGAAATGTTTGTAATGTCAATGGTTTACCTTTTAGATCCCTTTTTCTAAAAAAAGATTTCAATGAAAAAACAACTCTTAATTCTTAATCTTGGATTAAAAATACGTTTCATGAATTTGTGATAAGATATTAGTCATGTTTTTGATTATGGCTAATTTAAAACGACGGTTTTTTGTGTTAGAAAAAGCATTTAACTTATTTTTTTCTATGACCATATTTGGTAAAAACATATGAAATCTGCAGTTACTTAATCTTTCTTACAATATTTGACACATTTAGAAATTCATCAAATGCTGGGGTCTTCGGTTCTTTTTCCAAAGCCAAAACAAAAGTATTTAGAATGACCAAAGCAGCTATAAACATTTCGGCTTTTGAGTTGCTTAGAAGAAGCTTCAATTGACTACGAACTTTATAAATCACACCGTCTCCAATACAGCACGACCATCTGCAAGAAAACATTTGGCATTCTATTTAATTCACATTAATGTTTTGCTCTAAGAATCTATTTACTTAGCTTTTAATCTCATGCAAAAATTATTCGAATTTTAGAAAATAATAGAGAATAAAAAAATTTATCCCTAAGGTTTTCGTCCGACACTCGTCAGGAGATAAACGTCGGAATCAAGGGAAGAAAAACTCAATGTTGCTTTTGTTTCGGAGTCACAAAAACGGTTCCACCAAAACAATTGCTGCTTTTGTTGATGTGCTGCTTAAAATGAGCCTAAGCTGAAATGAATGATCTGCAGATATCGAGGTCGAGTAATTGAGAGTTTTGTTCCGATAGCGCACGTAATCGACATGATGACTGTTCAAAACTCCTGTCATTTTGTTGTGTTTTTAAGAAATCACGGCACTTTTCTCTGTTTGGGCGTATTTGCAAATAGCTCTAAACTACGTCATATTTCAAAATGAAAATTAAAAAACCCAAATAAAATTTTAATCCGACAACAATGACTTGGCATTTTTAAAAGTTGGTCGTCAAAATCACCTGACTGTTGACGTAAGTATGACTGTGAGCTAACAGAATAAACGTAAGTCGAAATAAAAAAAATTGGAATTGTCCGGATTAAATTTCTTATGAAGAAATCACAAATTTTTATTTGTTCTTTCAAGTTTTATGCAGCATGCAGTTTACAACTTGTCGTTATATAAAATAGTACAAAAAAAGCAATAATAAATTTTACTCTTTATATTTAAAAAGTCTCAGAAGCTTGCCATTTTCACCAAGTGCAACCCATTTAGTTAAAATCCCAATGTGCTACATTCATTATGATTAGGCATACCATATTTTCGAAAACGTAAACCGGGACTATGGGTAAAAGAAAAAATTCGTACCTAAAACGCAGTGTTCACTAAAAAAAGAAAGGTGTTCATTTTGATTACTCTGATTTCTTAATTTTCGTCCCTTAAAAATACTGTTCTCTAAAAAAAAGGTCTTCATTTCAAATCTTTCTTAAATTTCTTAACTTTCGTCCTTAAAAACCAATGTTCTTTATAAAAAAAGGTCTTCACTTAAATTTTTAAATATCGGAACATAATGTAACTGGGCGGGATGCTGGGGCAAAGCCCTAAACAGAGGGACTGTCCCGGCTAAATCGAGATATATGGTAAGCCTAACCATGATAAGTATAGGTGTTGAAATGAGTTATCTTTGAGCTTTAGTTAAAGCTAACCTATTGCGTATAAATTACGATTTATGTAGAAACTGCAAAAAATTGATTATAATGGCACAACTAATAGTTCGCTAAGCACAATAATAATGAATAGTATAATAATAACTAATAACAAACCTAAACAAAACATCTACCAAACGATTTAACTCCAATTGATTAACAATAAAGTGATAACGCTTTGGTTCCACATGCATTGCTTGATGTTTAGTTAGCTCAATTTCGGAGTCTTTCTTCTTTTGCAAATACTCCTAAAAAAATTATTAAATTTAAATGATCTCAGAATTGAATAGGCCTAATCTTAATCAAACAGAAATCGTGGATTTTTACCGCAGTGTTAAAACCTTGATGAAAATGTGAATTTAGATGCTTCTGACTGGATAAAAGTCAAAATTTTGTCGAAAAAGAGTTTTTGGAAAAAGTCATACAATTTCAGGAGTCAAGTTTTTCCTAAGATACAGCACATCTACATGTGCTCCAGGGAATTACCCGATCGACCTTGAGTTCAAACGGAAGTTCAGGCTGTTCTCCGCTGATCAGCTGGTTAGGGTGTTGATCAATAAATGGGCATTGGGGTTGGCGTCCAAGCGAAGTCATCTAAAGGTTTGAATAGTTTCAAACGCTTTACTCAGCCCTAATCTTTCAAAAGGTAAGTGAGCATGAATTTAAATAAAGGGAAAAATAAAACTAGTATAGAGGACTTAAAATAGTGCGCTAAAAACAAAATTTATTTAGATTACAATGATATTGTGTACTCATGATCGCCTATAAAAAAGTAATTAACGAAATCAACTTGACTCCCTACAGCATGTCAAGTGCTGACAACATTTGTTTTGTAAATATTTTGATTCTTTGAAGTGTTAAAAGTCTTGTGTTGTGGCAATTGTAAGCAACAATTCTGGACCTGAATTCTGTTTTTAATTTTGTCGCCCAACTCGCAATACCTTTGACCGATCAAAAGACGCCAAAGTTATGATTAAAAAGTCGAATATTGGAAATATCAGCTGTTGATTCTGCTGCGTTTGGTCATAAGCATTTCTTTTTTTTGGTTTTAAAAAGAATAACTTTCTTATTTGGCATACCAGAAAATTATACACCAAATCAAACCAAAAACTAAATATTTTAGTATATTCGCTTTCAGTTCGTTTTTGTTTGCCTAATTTTTCATTATTGCATGTTGGTATCTTAGCCATATAGTGATGCGAAATCCGGAATGTCAGCCACAACATAAACCTGGCCATTGAGAAGGCTAAATTGAGTAGCTTTTTTTCAAGAAACAACATAAATTATCTAGGTCAGTTAAAACTATAAAATTTGTAATTAAAATTTTTTTAAAATCATTGTTGCGTCGCAATATAACTCACACAAAGCATTGCTGTTTTTAGCAAAGTATTGTAGAGATGTGATTTAAAAATTTAAGTTTAAAAAATCCCAAAAATACTTATATATTACGTAAGCTAAGCACAAGACAAATATGGTGGTTTCAATTGATTATGTTTATTTGTGGAAAGACAGGTTAAAGATTTCAGAGATACTTACGCAATTGATTATTATCACATTACTGTTTTCATCCTTCTTAATTCTTATTACTGTTTTCATCCATCCGAACTTATCATTATATTACTGTTTTCATCTTTTATAACCCTCACGTGCTGTACATCTTTCCCTGCTCTGTCTCTCTGCCTAGCCAATCTGTACAACTCCTTTTCACCTTCTTTTGTTTCCAATCTAGCATACAAATTGTCATACGTACGTTCCTTCGCCATCGCAACTGCCTTCTTTGCCTTACTCTTCTTTTTTTTGTACATCTTTTTAGTATTTTCATCTCTTATTTAGTCCCATGCTTTCTTCGTCTCTTTCTTTTTTTATGCTCTCCTGTACTTCCTCATTTCACCTCCATGTCTCCCTGTCTCCTTTTCGTTTCCCAAATATCACTCCCAGTACAGTTTCAGCTGTTTTTCTTAGCATTTCCGCTGTTTTATCCCACTTATCAGGTAACCCATCCTTGCCTCCCAAAACCTTGGTCACCTCTTATCTAAACGCTTCTTCACAGCTTGTCTCCTTTACTTTCCACCATCGTATCTTTGGCTTTACTTTCTCTGCTTTTTTCTTTTTCACCATGAGAGCCATTTTTCACATCACTATACGGTGCTGCCTTGCGACGCACTCATTCACCATTACCGTACAATCGCACATTTCCTTCAAATTCCTCTTTCTGCACATCACATAATCTACTTGAATACTTTTAGCGCCATTTTTATACGTCACCCTGTGTTCGTCTTTCTTCTTGGAAAACGCTTTGATTAATCAAATTTATTAAAATGTCCAGAAATAAAATTTCCATACCGCTAGGTGCATTGGTTATTATTCCTGATTTCAAAATATTGAAACAGAAAAAACGCTTATGACTCTTTTACATAGGACCAATCAAAGTGGCACATGATATTTGAAAAAATACAGTATTATCCTATAAATTTAAGATGAATAAGAAAGTTTAATTTTGGTCGAAATCCTCATGTCGATGAAGACTTTTACGTCAAAATTTGTATTTAGAATTTTATAAGTTTGTCCTTTTTTTTTTTTGGAAGAAAAAAAAGCAGTTTACTTTTTCTTGCAAAAGTTCTGTTTTTTCTTCTTTTAAAAGATTTTCCACAGTTTTCCTCTCGTTTTCGTAGGATTTTGCTACCACGGCAAGTATAAGGTTAATTAAATAATAGGAACCGAGAAATATCACGACAAGAAAAAAGAACCAAGAAAACAATCCTATTAAAACAAACAAATTCAAATGTGAGCTTTATATTATTTCTAAATTAAATGTTAATTTCTAAATTAATAATTTGATATTTTGAAAAATTAGAAATGTACAAAATATTTTTTGTTCTTAAAAAGTTTTCTGCGATTGTTGCTTTCTTGAACTTCAAGCATTTTTACTAATTTCGAGCCTTATTTTATGCTTTGTTTAATAATAAAATTAGTCTGGCCAGCATAGTTAATTCAAATAAAAATCAATATCAAACGGTTTAAAAGTAATATATGTAGTAAAATCTACTAACTTTGAATAAACACACTACTCTAGCCTTTATTATTAGTACATTCTTGTGTTTGTAAAATATCTAATTTGCCTGTTTTCATGTTTAATGACACTCGATTCCTTAAATATATTCTCAATCACAGTTGTGCTTTATTCAGTTCCAGTTTATTATAAATTTTTATATGATTTCAATTCTCAAAATTACATTTATTTCTAAATACCATATCAACATTTAACAGTTTAAATTAAATAAGTAATTAGCGTATTAATTTTTCATAAATATAGAATAGGTAAAATGATTTTTTTTTACCATTTGTTTCTAAAACTTGTAGATACAATTCCTCCCAATTATCTTGCATGGAAAGTCGAAACACGGAGAGAAAAGCATAATAAAACGTATTAAAATTGGTATACCCATAATTTGGATCAACTCCCACTGCGTGGCATATTGTATAGTTCGGACATTTACTAACAAAACATAAAAATTTTTTAAACAGTTTTTAAGGCTAATTATTGAAAATGCAATGTAGATATTAAAAACAGTCTGAATTTACAGCATCTAATAATAATTGTTTTCATTGGTTACCTTCAGTATATAAGCAAGCTCAGCTTTTATATAAAAATCAGTATCAATTCATGCAATTCTATTTGATTTAAAGCTGTTTTTATAGATACTAGGTTTTTTACTTACTAGGCATCATGTGCGGTCCCACAAAGACGAAAATTGTTTGAGTTGTTAGTTTTTAAATAATGATTATCGCTGTTAAACCAACTTTCATTTGTAAAGTTATACCCGGTGGAATTAAAAGTCTTCGAATAAACAACGTAAAAAGAATATTTCTTTAACGATGAAGCATTCGTCGATGTTGTGACCAAATCCAGTGAAGTGGAATTATTTAAGAGCGACGTAGCATCACTGGTTTGAGTTGCATAATTGGTAGCTTGGGTGACATTCGAACTAAAAACCGACAAAAATAAAGGATTTGAAGAGTAAGAAAATGTTAAAAGTTTACCTGTACGTGGCTGTAGTCGTTGATAGACCATTTTCAACTGACATAGAATTGAGAAGAAAATCTACTTCTTCGTATGTGTACGAATCGAAATTGCTTTTAATGAATTCGCGGTAAGTAGCCGCATCGACGCAATTTTCTGGCCTTGACATGCTGAGACTGAGAAATTGAAACAGATTTAATCAAAGATTATTGAAATATTTTGCCAACAAGAAGGGATAGACAACAAGTGATGATCACCTTTTGTTGGTCAAAAAATTTTTTAATATAATTAACTGACCTTGAATTTGAGCAATTAGAGGCAAACTCCATCCAAGAAGGTGCTTTTAGGACACATTTTTGTCGAAGTGTTCCTCGGAATACTTGAATTCCAACAAGGGAAAACATTGAAAACCCAAGAAGACTTAATAATATGGCATCTTTCAAGGCCTTTATAGATGCTATTAGAGCCGAAACAATTGTTCTCAATTCTTCAAAAACAAGCAATTAATATTTTAACCTTTTTTCTGTTAGAAAAAAAACAACTTTTTCATTGGGACAAAAAGCTAAACAAGCAAGTTAGAAGCTTAAAGAATAATTTAATCAGGTTTTTATTTTTATCGATTGCTTTTGACAATAAACACTTTTAGTTGAAAGAGGCACAAATAAGTAAAATGAATTTTTTCAAGATTAAACAACAGTGCAACCAATGAAGCAAGTAAGATGGAGTCAGTCCAAAGCTGACAAACTGCATCATGCAGGCAAATCCGGCCCTTTTCATTTATTAATCAGACCTAAAAAACACTTTATTGTAATTATAACGTCATTCGATAGTATTGCTTTCGACTATATCATCTACTGTTCTCAACTGCCTCGTATTTCGAAATTAGTAAAAAAATTGACCCGCAACATAAAAGCTTTTCCAACCCTGGCTAATGTGTAATAGCCGGTAATAAAGTTTAATTATAAGTCTAGTTCACACTAAAGGTGGTTTACCAGGCGTAAACTGACAAGTCTGCAGCTGTATGAGTGTTGTCAGATTTTTTTATTTAATTGGACGTTCATGCAAATTACCCTGAAGTTGATTAACACTTTTACAAAAGAGATGTGTCGTTTTTATTCAGAATTCACGACGTAGGCCTATTTGATATGAACTATAAAAAATGTCTGCATTGGCAAATAATTCACTTACCTGGTATAACTGATAACGTTTTGAAAACTCTTAATGCTCGAAGGAAAGTTATACTGCTGTAGCCAGTTCCATTATTTGCCGTCTCCGCTACAATGACTAAAACATATCTGCAAAAATAGGTTTTGTTTAAGACGTAAATTTGAGCTTTTTCATTCAGGTTCGGCTTTAGGTTTTTAAAAAATGAGCTAGAATCGCCCAGAAATTGATATTTTGAAGCGTGTGTGTGTCATAATGCGACTTTCTTTACTGAAATATACATAGTAGTATGAGTGTAAAAACAGAGAGTAAAACAATACTTAGAATGAAATTGTTTATAGACGGATGGTATTTTCCGGTGAATCGAGTGTCACCTGTTTTTCTCTAGATCATAAACTTAGACCTTCTAAATCAGGGGTGTCCAGCCTTTTTCGCCGAAAGGCCACAGGCAGTTTGTGAATGATTAGGCGGGCCACTTGAAATAGAATTCGTGGTTTAGTTTTATTCTACTGACTACAGGTTAGTCTAAAAACAAAAAAATCCTCACACCAAAATTCCAATTTTACAAATATGTCTTTTTGCAATTTTTACTTTTCACAATTTCAAAAACAATAAAAACAATGAATAGTAAAGCCGACAAAATTTTTAATACACATCAACATTTTAATGTGAAGTTTGGCACTGCTTTTCTCTAACAAGCTTGGCAATATCTGGAGCGATAGACGATGTAGCAATGCGAAGCGAACTTTTCATATGACTGACAGATACTAGTGATCTCACGGGGGATTTAATGTGGTTCATCCTTGAGAAAACTTGCTCGCACAAATAAGTGGTGCCAAATAATGAAGTCATGGAAACTACCAACCTGTGAATCCTCTGATATTATTCTTTTGACACGTAAGTTTTGTAAAAATCTAGCAACGAAAGTTATTGAATTTCTCATTTACGAGTAAATCTGACGAACTCTGAAAACCTATAAACTCCATCTGTACGTTTTCGGGTATCTCCTCTATCTTGACAGAAAAAGGGCAGCAAAACATATTGAAATGCATGGCAGACTTTTTAAAGTCAGTAAATCTGCGGTCGAAATCATCCTTCAGTTCTGTTATTAGTATTGCGTATTTCTGAGTGTTTTTAACTTTCCGACTCTGAAGAGTAGGAAAATGAACGAAATTTTTGTTCTTTATCTGCTTTTCCCACAGGGTTAATTTCATGGCAAAAACGTTGACATGATCAAACATGGAATGTATTAGTTGCCCTTTCCTCTGTAGACGTGAATTTAGTTCGTTTACATGGGCAGTTATATCCATTAGAAAAACAAATACCCATTCCTCGTCATTGAATTCAGCAATAGGGTTTCCTTTTGTTTCCATAAAGGCCTGTATTGCATCCTTGAGTTCAAATATTCGTTTCAACATTTTGCCGCGACTCAACGGTCGGACCTCAGCGAAGTACGAAATGTCTTGAAAGTCTGAATCTATGCTGTGTAGTAATTCTTGAAATTCTCTGTGGCGCAGCCCTTTGGCACGAATAAAGTTGACCATTTTAGTGACAATTGACATGACGTTTTGCATTTTCAATCACTTTGCACAAAATTTCTCTTGGTGTATTATGCAATGGAACTTCACAACAGAGTCATTCCCGACTTTACTTACTTCAAGTTGAAGTAGGTTACATAGACTCTGTTGTCTCCCAATCATTAATGGGGCACCATCAGTATTTATTCGCGAAAGTTTCGACAAAGACAAGCCAAGGCGCTTGATTGTTGCCATCACACCTTCCAACAAATCACTGCCTCTGGTCGTGCTTTTAATCGGGACAATGGCTGCAAGTTCTTCGGTAATTTCACGTCACGATCAACTTCACGTATGAAGATTTCCAGTTGAGCGGTAGACCTGATATCAGTGCTTTCGTCATGCGCTAAAGAATACGATGGAAAATTTCGCGCTTTCGCCAATAAACTTTCCTATATAAAATTTCCGAGCTCTTCAACACGACGAGCAATGGTCTGTCTTGAAAGGCTTATTTTTGCAAATGTCTCTTTCTCATCAGGACAAAAGACATCAGCAACCTGAACAAAGCATTTCTTTACAAATTCTCCATCTGAAAATGGCTTCGATTTTTTTGCGATTATTTCTGCCACCAAGTAGCTCGCTTTTACAGCTGACTCCTGCTGCAAAGAAACTTTTGAAAAAACCGATTGCTGTCCACGAAAAACTTTTGTTAATTCTTTTATTTTATCTTTTCTAAATTCATTTTGATGTTTATCATAAGACTATGAATGTTTACTGACGTCATGCCTCTTTAGATTGTATTCTTTGCACCCTGATATAAGTTGATTACATATCAAGCAAATCGGCTTACTCTCGATAGACACAAAAAAGTACTGACATGTCCACCTCTCTCGAAATATTCTATTGGCGTTGCTGCTTGCTTTTCGTTTCCTACTCGACATATTCTAGACCAGGGCTCTTCAAACTGGGGGTCGCAAAGTGGTTCAATGGGGGTCGCGAGATTTTAAATTTTAGATTTTTAGAGATTACGATGATTTTGGAAGAAAAGTAGCGAAATACAAGATTAATTCGAAGTAAAAACCTTTTTTCTTTTTTTTTGTTTAGAGCAGCGGTTCCAAACTTTTTTTTTTCACGGCGCCCTTTGAAGACTTAAAAATACTCGCGGCGCCGTAATGAAAAAAGGTATTCAGTTCCATTACTTCTTTAAACAATTTTTTTTCTCCGAAAATTAGGGTGTTCTCTAAAAAAAAAAAAAAAAAGGTCTTCACTTCGATTTTATATCCAATTTTCTTATTTTTCTCTATTTCCCTCCCAAAATCAGGCTGTTTGAAAAAGGTCCTCAATCGGAATCGTTCTCTGAAGGGAAGTTGCTGCTAATAACCTTCACACTGCAATTATTGTGAGAAAAGCAGTAAGTACAACAACTTTCGCATACTTTCGCGGCGCACAGTTTGGGAACCGCTGGTTTAGAGAACACCTTGATTTTTGGGCAAAAATAGCAGAATCAGAAATCGATTTTAGGTGAAGACCTTTTTTTTTTTTTTTTAGAGAACACCTTGATGTCGGGGGAAAAATAGCAGATTCAGAAATCGATTTTAGGTGAAGACCTTTTTTTTTTTTTTTTAGAGAACACCTTGATGTCGGGGGAAAAATAGCAGATTCAGAAATCGATTTTAGGTGAAGACCTTTTTTTAGGGGTCGCGGAAAAATTTGGCTGTGCAAAATGGGTCTCGATGAAAAAAGTTTGAAGAACACTGTTCTAGACTATAACTTACCACTGCAGAAGATTTTTCATTAATGATATGCCCTGTCCAGATACGATTTTTTGGAAACAATGACATTTGTCCTTTCAACATGCGACTTGCTAAATTTTTGCGGAGTGCGAAAAACAGGTCACAAAGCGTAACAATCAGGATATGACGTCATAAATATAACTTGAACAATCACTCACTACCTGCTGTTCTTAAAAGAAAGTCTGTAATGCGGACGACAAAAGCGAAAAGGTTTTGCAACCCTGGACTATGAAAACCAGTTATTTATTTCGTGAAATGAAAGTTTACGTCTTTTCAAAAAATACCGCGCGGGCCAAGCAAAAACTTTCCGCGGGCCACGGGTTGGACGCCCCTGTTCTAAATGGTTCATCTCTATTTCGGCTTGCTCAAGAGTTGAAATTTTAGGATTCACCTTTAACACTTGAGCAAGCTCAAACAGAAAACGTGATTTCAAATCTGATGAAAGCAATTTTAACATTAAAAAGTAAACTGTTGGTAAACCTCGTGAAACTTGCTACTTTAAAAATAAAAGTTTCCTAAAACTGTTTTTTTGTTTTTTAAACTAGAAAACAATTAAGTCTCTCAAAATACCTTCTGAAGATGTTAAATTGAGGACTTGACAATGTTTCGTATTATGTTCATGGCTGCAATTTGTATTTGATATAGGCTGAAATCTATCTATTTAATGTATTTGATACAACTGTAACCTATTTAATACTTAAAATCTATAAGTAGATGATAGTTTGCTATCGAGATTATTTAGTTGAACGCTATTTTGGTGTGGGGCATAGAAGCCTAAGTTTTTGTAGAAGCATAAAAGCTAAAAATTGGTCTGAATAAACAAAGCAAAAAAAAGAATGTTTGTGATTATCAAGCAGTCAGCTATTTAAACAAGAAAATAAACTTTGAAAGTATGTTAGAGTTTAGTAATACTTGTGAATCAAATATAATTAATGAAAAAACTTCTTAAAGTAGGCTACACGTTAACAATGATAATGAAAAAAACTTTGTATATCACGTTACGTTAAACAAATTTGTGCAGTTTGTCGGTCGTACACAATGCAAAAAACGACCCTTGTTTTGTTTGGTGCTACAACTAGCCGCAGTGACGATGATTTTATTCCAAGTTTTTACTTTCTTAATTTACCAATGCCATGTAACTAAAAAAAATAACATATGTGAATAAAAATAAATAGGCTACATTCAAAACTGTCTAACAACCTTTAGAGTTTTTTTTGTTGTGTTGTCTGGTCAAAAATTAACCAAAACGGTTAGAAATGCTACGTCTCAAAAAAAAACAAAAAAACTTGAGATTTGAAAGTAAAGCATGAAATGGAAGGTTTCTGTTACGTATTTCCTGATTTTGCTTACAAGATTATTTCCTGATAAATTAGAATCAAGGTTTATTACATGATCTCAACTCCTAAATTGGCTTTTAACTTGGAGGTTCCATTTATGTTTGTTTTGCCGAGTTTACACCTGACAGAACAGAATAGTTTGTTTTATTAAGACTTAGATCGGCTACAGTAAAACTTAAACGTTGTTCGTCATTCAAGTAAATAAAACATCTCATAAAAATTAATAAAATCAATAATAATAATAAAGGATAAATCAACATTTTTATAGATAGTTTAGAGTTTTGCATAATTTTTAATTTTCTTGCGTCACATTACGATCAGCTGAATAAAATTAATGAGTTTGTTGTTAATTTTCTTTGCACTTCCATAAAGGTATATTGTATAAACACAAATTAAACTTAATCTTGATACTTACGCAGAAATGACGACAACAAAATCCAGCCAATTCCATGCGTCTCTTAAATAACTAAATTTATGTAAAATAAAACCTCGTCCAATAATTTTCACTATAGCTTCAAGTGTGTATATTGCAGTGAAGACATTTCTAAAAAAAGTAAACTTGTTTCATTTCAAGCAAATTATCAGCGTCTAAAAAAAAGCTAGTGCTGGTTTAGTTTATGATCTACCTACATGTTTCTAGTTTAGCTTGTGATCTACGTAAAAAATGCCACGATGAGAGAGTATGTGATAAAAAAATGATTAGAGAGTTTAACTGAAAATTCCCGTACAGATTACGAGTTAAATATTCTTATGTATGATTGT
This sequence comes from Diplosoma virens, assembly GCA_963680785.1. NCBI lineage: Eukaryota > Metazoa > Chordata > Ascidiacea > Aplousobranchia > Didemnidae > Diplosoma > Diplosoma virens. The sequence goes on from OY796883.1 coordinate 39,306,299, forward strand.
ATTAAATAAATTATTTTTTTATACTTTTTAAACGTACTAGATGTTGGTAGTGGTAGATCATATTTCTTGGGAAGATCACATACTAAACCTGCACCCATAAAACTTTGCATTGTGTAAGAATTTCGATATACTTTTGCAAAGGTTTTAATAATTATTGTTAAAATTTTACGAAATCTTAACTAGTTCTTAGTCGTACAAAACTTTGAAATCACCAACGGTACTGAAAGACCCAAAAGCTTTTTCAATTTTGGTGGTCTTAAAAAAATATGTTTTTTTTTAGAATTCTTTCGGCCAACTCTTGTCAAAAGCAATCGCTGGCAATAACAAACTGCAAGAAAACGTGAATTATATAGAGTTAGAACTCTCTATGTATAAAATCAACTTTATATAATTCACGTTTTCTTGCGGCTCGCTATTCCCAGCGATTTTTTTTGACGAGAGTTGGCCGAAAGAATTCTAAAGAAAACAATCTGTTTAAAGGCTATTCATAAATTAAAAGCATTAGCGGTTTCTCAGTACCATTAGTCATTTTAAAATCTGTAGACAAATGAGACGTTCCTACTTGCCTCACCTTGTATGTAAGAAAAAAACATGCGATTATTCAAAAGTTATCTCGTCTATCTAATTTGAAAACATGAAAATTCATTTTGCTGTCTAATTTTCTCAGTGTTTTTGTTTAAACAACTTCTCGAAAAAAGAGATCCAATTTTTTAGAGGTGCTAAAATCTTTAAAACTTATTTATTTTATAGAAATTTTAGTATTAACAACTGAATTTCTTTTATAGTAAAATACAAATAAAGTAGTTGGTCTACTTTTCGTTCCAAAATAAAATTAGACTTTTTTCTCGGAACCCGACTGTAACAATTTTTTGTATATTTTAACAAGAACAAATTTTTAGTGTATTTCGTTCAATTGAAATCAATTTATTCAAAAAAAGTACTTAAATTGATAGATATAAATACAAAAAATAGCCTTAAAGAATAATAAAAACATTGAAAAAATATTTGCCATTGTCAAAACATTTAAACAGAAGATTATTATTCAAAAATTCAAGAAGGGCAACTGATGTGTACTTTTCAAATATATCTAAAGTTTAGTACAATAAAAAAACTCGAGGTATTCAACTTAAATTTTATTCAACCACATAGTTTGGGTTGTAGTCCTATCTTTTAAAGTACAGTATGCTCTTATAATGAATGGAATGAATGGCTTGTAGCACAGATAAATGAATGATTTCATGTGTAGATGCACAATTAATTTTTTGTTGATTTTCAAAAAATTACAATTATTTACGGTTAATAAAGATGAAACAGTTTGCTTTTCATGATATAGTTGTAGGTAGTTTGAAACATTTTACTATTATGATGCATTTGTAAAATACAAAATGTACTAATATTTCACCACATATCAAAGGGCATCTTTTATATAAAAATAGCGTGTTATGACAATAACCAGTGACCAAAGAATGTCCATGCATTGATAAAATTTTTAAATTTCCTCAACTCAAAAAAAGAATCCAAGGTTGAAGTTTTTAACTGGTCTTTCAAATTCTTTGCAATTCTTTGTGGAGACTAAGTTTGTTTTTAATTAAATATCAATTTTTTTTGTTCACAATTATTTTGATAAAACGAATTGAATTAACGCTATAAAATCAAAGCAGATAATCGTAAGTCAAACACAGTCGCTAATTTGAAATTACCCGCGTTCTGCAAAAAAGTGTGTCTCTTGAATGCTTTCATTTTACCAACTGAAAAAAACTATTTAAATGGTATGTTTAAGCAATTTTTAGGTCATGAAAAAGTTACCACTACTTGACGCGTCGCAGGTCCGTGCTTATCAGCATCTAAAAATTGTATCTTTTGAAGATTTCTGGAAATCGATGTTGGCCAATTAATCATTTCAATTAAATGTTTTAGTGCTTTTTACACAAATTAATTGATGTTATTTCTAGTTTAATACAAACACTTCGATTCTTTATATAAATTTAAAATATAAATTGATAAGATAACGTTGCTTGTTAGAAAAGTTTATCTCAAGATACGGCCGGTAACTTTTTGGACTATGAGTAGTACAAACCTTTCTAATCACATTTTGTTGTTGTTGTTCAGGCCTTTTTTGTTGCTCAGGCCAACATGAAGTTATTTTAAATTTTTATTTCAGTAATTTATGGTATTTAATTACAGATTTAAGTACATAGTACGTGGTCTATTTTGTTTTATCAGGGACAATCGTTCATCATATTCCACTAACAAATAAAAAAATCTTGACAAAACCCCTGCAGTTCATAGCTTATAGATGACAGTATTTTTATTTTGTATTAATATTCATTTATACGAATTCATCTTGAATTGCTGCCAGAAAAGCTTAACCTGTTCGCACAAGACAAGTGAAATTAAGCGGCTTAACTTATTAGCCAAAATCTTAACCTAAAAACTTTTAATCTATAAAAGATTAACAAATTATAGCTTCACTTATAATTTCAGTAATTAGACTTTGATATTTCACAGGGTTTCTAAAGCTTGTTACATACATTTCTGTCATAAAAAATTAATAAATGTAATAAAATTAAATCTGTAACTAACAAATGTCTTCTGCCTTCATTCAAGTAATTTGATTGCGAAATTTTATCTAATATTATGTAAGTTGATTCTCATCCCAGAGGTCCCCAACTGGTGCATCCCGGGCCCTGTGCGTCATTTAAAAAACTCATGGGCGTTGCTAATAATAGATTAAACATATTACTATTTAAATCGTTAATCCTTTGCTACTGAACTGGCACTGTTCAAAGGTGATATTGGACAAAAGAAAATTTTAGCTCTATTATATTTAAATTTCATGTGGACACGTAAAAAGGAGAGAAGAAGACTACGTGGGGAAAAGGATGATGGAGATGGCAGTGCCAGGCAGAAGGAAAAGAGGAAGGCCAAGGAGAAGGTGGATGGATTTGGTGAGAGAAGACATGGAAAGGGTTGGAGCTAGGGAAGGAGATGAAGTAGACCGAGTGAAATGGAGATTACTGTCGCGCTGTGGCGACCCCGAGTAGGGAGAAGCCGAAAGAAGAAGAAGAAGATATTTAAATTTCATGAAATTAGATGCTGTAAAATTACTTTTTAGCATCTGGCTTGAAAAGCGTTTTCTGAAAGCCCATATCTATAAGATTTTAGTGCATGGTTGTGCAATCTCATTTAATGGCGGGCCAAATACCAATAAGCACAATATTCTGCGGGCCTCGCCTTTAAATAGGGTAATATTTTACCCACTTTTAATATTGCCAGCGATAAAAATAAAACTGCAATAATATCAAAACAGTAATACCAGTATTATTCGAAAAAAATCGTTTAGTTAAAAAACAAAAAGACGTAACTGTATAATCAGAGCATAGCAATACGATTTAATTTTTGTGCAAACAATTCAGTGAGAAATATGCAGCTGGCTTTTTTTCTAAACCAATCTATTCAAATTTACTTTAATTGAGGTGCTGGCAACTCTAAGTCTATTTTCCAAGTGTTCGTCTGTTATTACTAATCGATAAGGAGATTTCATGAAACCCATTTTAGAAAAAAATTGTTCACACAAATAAGTAGAGCCAAAAATTGCCATTTTGGAAGCTATAAACTTTCTTAAATTTGGCAACTTATCTTGGTCAAGATATTTCTGGTAAAAATCACCAAGATTCATTCCACATATTTGGCCTTCAAGTCAGTCCTCTCCTGAAAATCAATCAGTTCCATTTAGATATCAGTGGAGGCTTTGTCAATATCTGTGTGGAATGTTGAAGAAAATATTTTAAATAAACGTTCATGGGATTTGAACCTTTGAAGTGAGCCAAAAACTCATTAAACAATTTTTCAAGTTGATCTGCAAAGTCGATCTTCTTGTTTGGGCGCATTCCCATTTCTTTTAAAGTTGGAAAGTGAGAGAGATTCGCATTCTGTATGTGTGCGTGCCAAAGTCTCAACTTATTCATAAAGCCTTTTATGTCCTCGTACATTTTACTCGCATACTGGGCTTTTCGTTGCAGCCTTGTATTGATTTCGTTTATGCGAGTAGTGATATCGACCAAGAAAGCTAGATCACACAACCAACTTTCGTCTTCCATTTCAGCCATTGGTTGCCCTTTATTTTTTAAAAATAGTGCGACTTCTTTTCGCAGTTCGTAAAATGGTCACAACATACTACCCTTGCTTAGCCAACGCACCTCGGAAAAGTAAGCTAGATCTTGATGTTCGGTGTCGAGATCATCCAGAAACTTCTGGAATTGCCGGTGGTTAAGTCCTCGAGCTCGAATAAAATTTACTGCCTTAATGACCAGGCCCATGACATGTTTGAATTTCAAGGATGAATGATACAGTGAAAAATTGCTATATTGTCACTGATATTTTTCTCTTTCAAAGCAGATTTCAAGAGACCTTAAAATCCAATGCCAGTTCCAGACATGGCTCGAGCATCATCAGTTGCGATTCCGCATTAAGTGGATAGGTCCAAACCAAACTTATCAAAAGCATTAAGAACTTCAGAAAAGATATTAACACCAGTTGTAGTATCCTTCATACACTGTAGTGACACAAGTTCTTCGGTTTGTTCAACTCCTTGTCCACTCCTTTTATAAATATAGCCAGCTTTGCCGCGTCCTTCACATTGGTGCTTTCATCGATTGCGAAGCTCCATGATACAAAGTTTTTCGCTTTGTGTTTAAGAGTGTCACAAATATCACTAGCAAGTTCATCGATGCGCCTTGCTATCGTCCAACGCGATAAACTTATTTTCTCGAACTCCTGTACCATTTTAGGACACATTTCCTCTGCGACATCAGTAAGGCACTTTTTCACAAAATCACCTTCAGAATGCGGCTTCATAGTTTGAGCTATTCTCTGTGCAATTAAGAAATTGCATCAAATTGTTTTTTCATTATCAGTATGCATTTTTTGAAACATAAAACGCTGGCTCTTCGATTGTTCCTTCAATAGCTTTACTTTCAGCTCTCTGTCACGTCCTTTTAGCTTTCCATAAACACGGTTAGCATGTTTTGAGTCATAATGTTGTTTAATGTTGTATTCTTTATTAACATTTACAGTTTGATTGCAAATCAAACACAAGGGTCTACTGTCTGCATTTTCGATGAAAAAGTATTCAGAAGTTCATTTTCCATTCGCATCTTTCTTCTACTTTCCTCTTTCTTGTCTCTTTTGAATTTGCGAAACTTGCCATTGCGGAGTGATGAACTAATTGAAACCAAAGTTTAAATTTGCTAAACTCTTGTATATAGGTTGGTTAGAATTAGACAAAATCAACAGATATGCTGAAACCAAAATTCATAAAGTTAAAAAAATTAGCTACCCCTTGATTCGCTAGCACAACTATCAACCACAAATTAGCTACGCGCTAATTCCTGAAGCCACGAACGAGTGAATCTCAATTAAAGATTAGCAAATCGTCAAAAGGACGAATCTCTCCGATTAATTAATAATTTTCTTTGTCGTATTTATACAAATCTCACTAGATTCTGGAACTTTTCCCAAGAGGCGAGAAGAACAAAAATTAAGCAAAATTAACTAATAAGCCTTTTTCCAGCTACCTAGTGGACACTGCAACTGTTATCAACCATTCCAGACTTTGGTTTTACCTAGTTTGTTTTAACAGCCAAGTCATGAAATGTCGGTGATTTAAATTTAAATTTAAATCATATGTAAATTTAAATTTAAATCATATGATTTAAATTTAAATTTAAATTAAATGTCGGTGATTTAAATTTAAGTTGAGATTTGAGATTCTTGCACATCAACTTAAAATGTTATTTAATGCAAAAACCAAGTTATTTAAAAACAGAAAAATATCCTTGATAGCCACAAAATCTGGCCCCATTCTGGGAAAAACCTGGCCAAGTCTGACCCCGATCTGGGAAAGACACTGTAAGATAAAGGCTACACGAAACTATACTTTATCAAAAGGCAATGAGTAAATATTTTTAACAAGCTATCTTTATTTTTCCTAAGTAATTGAATGGATAAACTGCTATATTGTCAGAACATATTAACAAAAATAACTGAAATTCATTATGTTATGCAACTTGAATGCAATAATATTGGAGTTTGCAAACTTATAAAAATAGATGTACGCATTAGAAACAAACCAGGTGCAAATATATAATTTAAAACAAGAATTGTAATTATTCTACTTATTTGTACAAAAAATGTTGACATAGACAGATAAATAGTTAATATTTGTAAATTAAATTAACAAAATTTGCTTAACGTAATACAGTTACAAAATAGTTGGGTGTCGATTTAATTTCGGTTTAAATTTAACCTATGTAACATTGAACTTAAACAAATTTTAAAAGGAAAATTACCCCGAGTTACAGTGTAAAAAATGTTCAGAAAATCTCTTTAACTAAATAACTACAGTATCTGACTACAAACAAAGTCTAGTCTAATAGGTGCAAAAATTTAGTTTTTATTACATAATTAACAGATTGCTAATTTAAACTAATTTTAAAATCTTAACTTAAATTTAAATCACCGAAATATGCTATTTGCTCCATGACTTGGCTGTTGAAACGAACTACATAAAGCCAAAGCGTGGAATGGTTAGCAATAGTTGCCGTGTCCACTAGGTGGCTGGAAAAAGACTTAAGGCCCGTTTCCACTACGAGCGTGGAAAAGAGCATTCTTTGTTTGTTTTATTGACTTTTTTTTGCGCTCGCTTCAATTTTACCCGCCCGCTTCAATCGAAGATCAATAAAAGAAACAAAGAATGCTCTTTTCCACGCTCGTAGTGGAAACGGACCTTTATTACAGTACTCGTACATGGAACCTTCTAGCAAAAACACGCAATAGTATTTGTCTATAACGTCACAAGCGCACAATATTTAGTTAAAATCTTGTTTCTTTATTATCTTTGCTGCGCATCGAGCAGCATTAAATTAAAATATATTCTTGCAAAGCGGTTAACTTTTAAATTATTTAACTTTATCGATTTAAACAGGGTTTTCCAAACTATGTACCGCTACACACACTGGTGTGCTGTGAGAAGGATTAAAGTGTGTAGCAAATTTTTTGTGTTTTGACAGAAAGCCATAGAGTCTTGGTCTACAGATGACTTATGTGTTTTATGTAATTTTAGTATTGCTAAAAATCTTAAATATAGGCTGCTTCAGTAAAAATGTAAAAGGAAAGAGGCTAGTTGCATAAAGTTGTTTGTTTTTTGGGATATTCAAAGTTAGGGGCCGAGGCAAGGATTCCCAAAAATTGGTGTTCTCTAAAAAAAAAGGGCTTTAATCTCGTATTTCCCTTATTTTTCCCAAAATCATGGTGATCTCTAAAAAAAAAGATTTTTACTTCGATTTGATCTCATATTTCGCTATTTTTTTCCCAAAATTATAGTGATCTCTAAAAAAACATATACAGTAAAATGAAACTATATGCGGTATTTTCAAGGGGTGGCCCGAGGCAACTGCCTCCTTTGCCTCACCCAATATCTACCACTGCCAGTATCAAACAATTTTGTAGGCACACCCTTTCGGTAGGTGTTGCTGCTATCATATATTAAATATAATTTCTGTATGTAAACTTGAAGAGGGTATTAAGTAAACTCAGAATTTATTAATGTGCCGTAGTGAAAAAAAGTTTGAAAAGCACTGATTTAAGATTTACCTATCAAATAATAAGCGCTATATTCATTGCAATAACTTAAAGATATCTTAAATAATACTCAATTTATTGAAGTATCAAATCAAGAGCGCTGTATTTATAACATTAACTTATAAAAATAGCTATGATATTCATTATAATCCAAAGCAAAACACTTTATTTGTGACATTGATTTTACAAGCACCTCAAAAAAACGTGTGAAACGTTCGCGGGCCGCACTCTATTCAAAATCAGCAACCCTCCGCGGGCCGCAGTTTGCACACCCCGGGGTTAAGCAATCAGATTCATACAATGGCGTTTGCAGAAATTTGTTATGGGGAGCGGTTGAAAACCGAAAACACGATCACTATAATTTGTCATAATCTTTACAAAAGGAAGGCCTGGTGCAACAAAGAAAAGAAATCACTTTTAAAGATTTATTAAAAAAAACAATTAAATTATTTATTTAGTTTTGATATAATTATTTTATCTTTATTTTTATCCTCCTAACTCTCTGACTCACAGGAAATTGTCAGTGTCATTATACATAGAGGAACTGTCAAGCTATTACATTGACCAGCTTTTGGAGATGCCAAAATATTGCTATCCGATTGAAATTTTTATTTTGTTTTTTTACTTTATACTTAGAGGTATGATCAAAATTTAGAACTGCTTACTAAGGCCACCAAGCAGGTGAAAGTGCCATAAAGCGTTTTTCTCAAGAACGCAACAGAATGGCGAGTGTAGGCTTTGAACGCCGATGTTTGGTCATATTTTGCACAGGTCTGATGTGTACTATTGTATACAGGTACTATTGTACCCGCTTTAAGTCTCCGAACAACTTTATTGTTAACACAGCGTTATTACTATTGGAGTTTAATTTTAAATCTACTTTAAGACGTTTTCAATTGAATATTTAAAAACTTTAGCTTCCACTTAATGTTTAATTCATTTTTTTATCATATCTAATCTGCTTTAACACTTTTGAGCAACGTTTGGCAGGCGTACTAAATTTTAAGCTCCTAGATTTACTATAACAACCAACATTGAAAAATCCATGTCCACTCTCTGGGGCTACTGTTGTATTTAAGCTAAATTAAAGCTATATCATCTATCTTGCTGCTGTAGATCTACTTTTTCTGAATTTATGTAAAGAGCTTCTTTGTGGTACAGAATTTTAATATCGCTTTAAATAAAGTCGATTTTATCGGAGCCATAAGCTTTTCGTGACGCTCTCATCAGTAGCAATCACGTCAAAATAGAACGAACCAGATAAATACCTTGATTTTCTCTGGTTCGTCCCATTTTGACGCGATTGCCACTGATGAGAGGGTCACGAAAAGCTTATGGCTCCGATAAAATCGACTTTTTCTGAATTGTTTTTTTTGTTCTTCTGTTAAAGCTTGTCTTCTTACAAAAAAAAAGCTAGCTTATGTAATCAAGTTACATGATTTTTCTAAAATCGAATTAATTTGGTGTAAATGTTTTAAAGGCAAGAGTGGCTGGTAAAAACATTCAAAGCACTACCAGACTTGTTTGTGGCCAAAACAAAAAAATTTAAACAAAGTTTTTTTTAAATCGGATTGGCTTGTAACAGATGGGCTTGATCACAATAAAAATCTTAAGTGGAAAAAACGAAGAAAGTCGCAAAACTAAAGATTAAAAATATTTGACTCGAAGCTTTTTAGCAATTAAAATTGCGGCAGAGCTGGTCAATTGAGTGTTATTTCTAAGCAAATTGCAAAATTCATCACAATAACATTAAATTAAAAAATATCAAAAAATATCCGATCTCGAGACTAATTAAAAAACACGAGACAGAGACGTCATCACCTCTAGACCTAGACTATCAGCAAAAGGCCGAGACCGAGACGGGACCGAGACCGCAAAAAATCGGTCTCGGAACTGGTCTCAAAGGTCCGAAACCAGTCTGGATACCTTGGTCTTGGTCTTGAAACCGAAACCAGTCTCGATACCATCATTGCTGGCTTACAATGGTCTTGACTCTTGAGTAACTCAAAAAGCCTTGGCGTCAAAACCAAAAGAAAAATATACATGTTTATACAAAAAAGTAAAGGAAAAAATGATTTGCGCTTAAAATGTTTCACTGTTAATTGACAAAGTTCTGATACATAAATTAATAAATCAAAGCTCAATGGGTCAAATATTTAATGAAGAAATTCAAAACTCTAACTAATTTATAACGAAAAATCGATATTGACCTGCAAAGGTCATCATCTGTTTATGTAAAATATCAAAATTTGAAAAATTAAAAAACTAAAAAAACATTACTCAAATTAGTCGAGTCCTGACTCCAAAGACACAAAGTGAAGCCTCAACAAAACGTACAAAGCAAGCGACTTAACAACTGACGTTGTGATCGTTAAACACTTAAAAAAAGAAGATGAAAAACGCATGCGTATTTTGATTTTGATTTTTTACAGAAACTGATGATGACCTTTATAGGTTGAAATCGATTTTCGTTATGAATTGTTAGTTTCAGTCTTAACTTCTTATTTAAATATTTCGTCCATTAAACTTTGACTGACAATATCAATTAATTTATGTATCGCAAAATGAGCAGTCAAATAAAAATCGTCAATTTCACTTTGCTAAAAAAAGATTGTAGGTTTCTGAAGACTTTTGACATTGACTAAGTTCCAGGTTGTTTAAGCGTCTAGTGACTGCCACTGGTAGTCATTCGATATGTTTTGATTGGCGTCACGCCTAAGACGTGCGTCATGCGAATATTAATAGCATTTAAAAGGTTTTAAATCTTTTTTTGACTTTGCGCACAGGTCGCGCGCACAATTTATTTCAAATAATCACGCTATTTGTCAAAAAATCATTAAAAATTTGGGTTTACACCACTGACAAGAAATTGAAAATTTACTTAGTATGATTCACAAATGACTTTTTTTACAGAAGGTTACTTTCTTGAAACGAAGCGTTTTGTGTCTGGCTGAATCGGACATACCTGTGTATGGATGATCGATAGAATCATCTAAATTGACATTTTGAATTCAAGAAATAAATAGATCTCAAATAAAACAAAGATATTTTGGCAATTTTTGTGAAACAAATACCAAAAGTAGGTTACTAACGAGTGATTGATAACCAATCAACCATAAATTATACGTTTTAATAATTTTTTTTTACTTTATTCAAATTAATGTCACTGCAATAAATCAAATGCTAGAAAGTCAATCACTGTTGAAAATTGGGATCATGAAATGATATAAAATAATCAAAACTAACAATGAAATAATTATACTAATATCAACCTATATTTCCCATCAAAATTACTTAAATCACACTTCAAAATTTGAAAAGTTTTAAACCTGTCACAACTTTATCAGGTTTGTGCTTGGTGATAAAATTCAACAGCTTTGATAACTTGAGCAAAAACTCACCGAATTTGGGTTCCTGTCAACAGTTTCGAAAGGTTAGCCTAACGCATAAGACGTGATTGTGTTAGTTTTGGTACGGAAATAATTAAAACTCGAACAAAAGTGTATTAGTTTATTCTAACAATTATGTTAAATTAGATTAAATCGATTAAATCAGGTCATAACAAAAAATTGTTCCGTCCCGAAAGTCTGCAAGAAAGCAATTCCATTAAGAGAAATTGAAAGAAAAGGCGGCCAGCAGGCTCTCTCACCAACCTCAGTTTCATTCAAAAATTGAAGCCCGTGTAAACCATCCCACTTAAAAGATCGCCAAAAGGCAGACAACAACACATTGGAAAAACCATTAGGTGCCATCTGCACACCTCAATTAAAACGCAATCTTACGTAAACTTGGTTCGCGTCTTGCCGACGTTTCATGATTGATTAATGTAAATATTGTCATTGCAATACTGCATTGAAATATTGTTATTGTGCTTAATATAGTAAACATTTAACAGTATTATCATTTTATTAAAAGATACTGTACGACTTTAAAAAAATTTTAGATTAAAAACATCTTTATTTAAATGTAGGTAAGGTTTCGGCGTAAAAATTTTATGAAATAAAAATAGTCGACTTTCAAAATTTGTTTCAAGGAATTAAAATGTTGATATTGATTAGTGGTCTTAATTTTGATTTGTCAGGGGCGGGCAAACTTTTTAGCTCGAGGGCCACTTTTAGAAATTGATTTTGATGGCGGGCCGTATCAGTATTTATGACGTGAATTCGAGCCTCAAACTAACTCGAAGACAAAAAAGATCTTCACTTTGGTTTATGACAACACTCTGGGAGATGAAGACTAAAAAAATAGCTGCATTCTTAGATGTACCATTAAATACTTGGCAGGCCTTGGTTTGACCACCACACATCTAGGTTCATATAATCCATTTTTATAGATACATAAAAATTATTTTATTGTGGTGTTTTGTTCTTTTGAGAACCTCTTTAATATTAGCCTTTGAGTAAGTCACAGGAAATATGTACTTCAAATTTCAAGCGTAGAGCCTGAACATTCTTTCTTTTTTTTTTTTCTGAAGTTTTTTATCTATGTGTGTAGATCACAAGCTAAACTAGAAACATGTAGGTAGATCACATACTAAACCAGCACCGTTTTATGAAAAACCGAAAGTTTTTATTTAAACTGCGGCTGTTCATGTTCAATCTATAGCAGTGCCTCATGTAATTATTTATACTTAAAACACGTCAAAGTTGGCAGCGTTTCAGGAAAGACAATGCTTTACACGCCAAAGCGACATGCAGATTTGGATAACGTTTTTATCGAAAGCAATCACAAAAAGCTTTTCAAGCAAAGTGTCAGCAGTATTCATTTTACTATAAAACATTTTACAAATCCAATCGACTGAATGATTTTTGATGCGAGAGTTTATACTGAGAAGATACTTTTTAATTATTTATTGTTGCTTAGATCAGGGCTTCTCAAACTTTTTTTTCTGCGACCCCATTTTAATAAATCAATTTTATGCGACCCCAATATGTGTTAGGCTAATTTTACGTTAATTTTTTTCTATGAAAAACCATACGTGTCCATGAAAAACCATGTAATAAAAACAAGAAATGGAAATAGTAACCTTAAGCGAATTAACAAAATTGCAACAGACTTTATTTAATAAACATTATTAAGCACATTTATTAGAATGGAAAAATTACTCTATAGTCTTTCACAACTACCTTATCAAGACAAATAAATAATTTGATTTTTTTGCGTTCATCTATAAAAATCAATCTTGGCTTTAGACTCTGTAAGTAATTTTTTTGGCTTTTGTTAATTGCTGTTCTCTTGATTACATAACACGAACACGCCACCTTATTACTTTATGACGCAACAATCATGTAATGACACTTGTCTTTACTAGTTTTTGACTGTCAATAAATATTATTGTAAAAAAACAATTTCAAAAGCACAAAAAGCCAATTTGTTTTGCGATACCAAAATTTTTTTAACGCCGCTCCATTTGGGGTCGCGACTTACAGTTTGAGAAGCCCTCGCTCAGATTAGTTTGATAGTGTTTGTTCTATTTTTTTATAGTTAGCTGTTCTTTTTAAAATTGAAAAACATTCGAATTTCTATTTTTTATAGTTAGCTGTTCTTTAATATAATATCATATCATAGTTAGCTATCTTAAGATAAAACTCTACAATAACCTATAATTAAAACCTATCCTGGTTCGCTATTCAATAATCCTACTTTGCACAAAAGATTTGTCCTATTTTTTATGAATTGAATGATAATTTAAGTGGATAAAATAGGTTATTGCTTAAAACTTTTTTTAACTTCTAAAAATAAAAAGATTCAAGTAACTGTAATTGAAAAAAAAAAGAAATTAAAATCAGACTTACTCCATATAATATTCAGACCATTCAGGTTTCTGATTTCCATTGATAATCGTCATTGCGCAATTGACTAAAATCGTTAAAATTACGAACCTGTTAAACCATGTGAAAGGAAAGATAAAGAATACAACGGAAAAAATATTTTGTCGCATACAAAAAAGGCAAAACTTTATATTAGTTTCTTTTTTCAATATTAACAATATTAATGTAATGATAAAAGAATTTTTGCTGTTTGATCTGAAACAAAGAAATGAAACCAGATTCGAATTGGCAGATATCTAAATCTTTCTTGATAAAAATCCCCCTCTCTTGTTTGACTACTTGCACCGTAAACTATAATTCAGCAGTTGAGAGCTATATTCTATGACCCCTACGAAAATTAATAAAAACAATGACAGCGACAACAAAAGGATATTTGTTTATCAAAAGTCGTATAAAAAACATTCGAATTTTGCTGTCTCTTTCAAATAAATGAAGGGATTTTTCTTCGCTGAATCGATATATTATACGGTCTTGATCCAAAACAACAAAGGTCTGAAAAACAAAGTTGGAATTTTTGAATAGAACAAATTGTAAATTTAACTTAAATGAAAATTATAGAAGGTTCTCGAACTTAATTCTTTAAAGTGTTTTAACGTTAGAAAAGCATTAAACTATGAAATAATTTAAACAAAGAATTTCATGTCTATTTAATTACGAAAAAGACATTAAGAATATGATTTAAAGTCTAAATATCATCTTTTCATCAAGTCAAGCGAAGAGCAAGAAAAGCTTTTGCTTGAAATGAAAGACGTAAAACGCTTTTTTGATCGTGTTTGTTTTTTGAATGACGCCTCAAGAACAAAAAAGATTTCTAAATAAAAGACTTTTCGGCTCCTTTCTAGGCTCAAAAAAGTCTAGTAATTATAACATTTAAATAAAATACTGCTTCTAAAATTACCGCAATTAACAATTTTTAGTCATAGGCAATTTATAAAATACATAGTCTGATCATGCTGTCCCAAGTCATATCAACTGTTGTTGTACAAAATATTCAGATACACTTTTACCGAAACATTATCGTCTTTGTTATCTTTCATTAAGACCTATGTTGGTTATTTATGCTTTGAATTTAAAATCATATCTTCAATTAGATGCAGAAACAAAAAGCTATTTTTTATGTTAGCTTTAAATGTACTTATAAATAGCCAATATATGCTAAAATGTTTATGGTTCTATAAAAATTAATCGAATCTGCCTAAAACTTGATTACTTAACAAAAGATACCCAGTTTGATAAAAAATTTGATGATGCATTTGTACCGAGAGTTTTTTAGATTTTAAGTGTCATAGCAAAAAACATTGGAGCTAAAAGTTGGTTAGGGATTGTGCTGTCAGTGAAAGCAGCATAATCAAGGTTACTCCAAAATGATACAAACAAATACTTATAAAATCAGACATCTAACTGCTGGTGGAGGTGAAAACATGCTGCAGTTTTGTTAAAAACTAATGAAAGCACGTTTTTGTCATATTACTCCTGCAGAGAGAGATTTTAATCAAACCTTATTATCAAAGCTATAAAAGGAGGTCAAACTTTTGAATTTGTTGCTCAAAAAATTTATTATTTTATCTCTATATTCATCCCCCTGACTTGCAGGAAAGCAACGAAGGCGCTAATACATAGGGAAGCAAATTACCCCGACCTGCTTCCGAAGATGCCAAGATATTGCTGTCCGCTTAAAATTTTTATCTTGGTTTTGTAGTTTTATAGAGATGTGACCGAAGCTTAGAAATGCTTGCCAAGACCGACAAGCAGGGAAAAATGTCTTTTCCAAGGACACAACAGAATGGCGTGAGCAGGTTTTGAACCTAAACCATGCCGATCACTATCACGACACTCAACCTCTAGACCACGATGCCGATAAACTGAACTTACTCTGACTAATTTTTAATGAGCAAAGTTTTTTTTTAAGTTCAAGATTTCGATTTACATACGTCAATGCAACTCTACGGGGCATTTTAGTTTAATAGATCGTTCGTTTCTTTATGTTAAAAAAGTTAGTTTCAGTTTAGGCTATTCTAAAACCAAAGTTTATTAAGGATTTATATTTGATTGTAAACGTATACCGTCAAACCTCTATTTCACCGCCATGGCGCTCTATTTTTCAACCCTTCCCCTATAGTGGTGTTCTATTAGAGGTGACGTTCAATTAGAGGGTGGCGCTCTATTTTTCGACTCGCTGATCAGAATTACGAAAAGATAAATTTCATGAATGAAAAGTAAAAACATCTAACACATTTATACAATTGCATTCATTCATTCGTTTGTAATCGTGCTGTATGGTGTCGAATCGTTCGTTCGAGCGTGCGTGTGCTTCAAGAAGGTCAGGCGCAGCCTGTGTTGATTTTACCGCTTATTCGAATAGAGTCAACATCGATAATGTAGTTGGCGTTTAGGCCACCGCCATTAGTCCATTAAAAAACTACAGGGACTTCCCAGCGTCTAAAAATAAACGTGCAATTCGACAATCCATTCTTCCCTTCTTATACCTGGAAAGGCGATTTCAGCCGTAACTATTGCCAAAATAGAAGAGTTCATCAAAGTGGCGTTCAATTAGAGGTGGCGTTCAATTAGAGGGTGGCGCTCTATTTTTCAACCCTTCCCCTGTAGTGGCGTTCTATTAGAGGTGGCGTTCAAATAGAGGTTTTACGGTAAATTGAATATTTAAGTCAAGTTTAACTTAGTAAAAAATCAATTTGCCTTAACTGTTCTTTTTTTGTGTATAGTTTTGCTTAATTTGTAATGTGGATGTCAAACATACTGAACAAATTAATTTCTGTTCTGCTCTTTTCATATGCCTCAAGTTCGAATTTTACTGCATAGTACTCTTTTAAATTTAATACAAAAAGTGCAACGCGCAAATATTTTGTTTTGCAAATATTTTGCTATATAAGTTGCATGTACGTGCTAGAGACAATATCATTAGCTGAGACAACATATTTTCAGCTTTCAATGTATCATTAATTGTAGAAGCATTAAAACTGAAACTGAATTATTAAACAATATAGATCGCCAGGATTGGTACCGGGGTGTCTGGATTGCTAGGGTTAGTATCGAAAGTGTGGATTGCTAGGATTGGTGTTGGGATGTCTGGTTCTAAGGTTGGTACCGTGGTGCTGGATTGCTAGGGTTGATATTAGGGTGTCTGGGTTGCTAGGGTTGGCATTAGGGTGTCTGGATTGCTAGGGTTGGTACCGGGGTGTCTGGATTTCTAGGGTTGGTATTGGAGTGTCTGGGTTGCTAGGGTTGATATTAGGGTGAGTGGGTTGTTAGAGTTCGTACCGGAATGTCTGGGTTGCCAGGGCTGGTACCGGAATGTGTGGGTTGCTAGGATTGGTACCATGGTGTCTGGATTGCCAGGGTTAGACCGGGTTCGGTACCGAGGTGTATGTACAGAATTGAGCGGGTTAAATTTTTTTCAGTTTGGTATGACTGTATGTCGAAAGTTTTTGTTTAACTCATTTTTTCACTTAACAGTTTTGGCAATATTAAGCAATGGCAAAATTTGTCAAAGCAAAAAAATTGGACAAAATTAACTGTTTTTTCAAGATTACAACTTTTGAATTAAAATTTAATAGAAAATATTAAAAGATAAAATCACATCCCACTTTTACGAGTGTTGAATTTGTCTTACATATGTTTTCGATTTCATCTCTTAATGAAAAAAAATTTAAGAGCTCGGTTTATAGTACACCTAACCTCTTAAAACACGGTATCTGTTTTCTTGTGAATGTTTTCAAAGCGTTTGGACAAATTAGCTGAAATAAAATCTAATAAAAAATCAAAAATTTAAATTGATTCATTTTTTTAATTATAACGAATAGAAAAATTATTCTGTGATTCTTCGTTTACCTCTTTTTCTTTGTAAAATGGATCGGGGTCATCAATGGCGACCAATACATCATCTTTCGACTTCATGTGTCTCAAAGCAATTCTACGCTGCTCTTTTAAACAAGCAAGTGGTTTTTCCTGTAAACAAAAATTTTCCGGATTAAAAACTGTGATTAAATTTGATCCAATTCGATAAAAATAGTTTGTTGCTTTCTGCACTTAATAAAACTGTACGTTTGCTGTTGATTATCATCGAAGTCTGCTTTTGATTCCAAGCAAAATTACCCCTGCAAAAAATATTTTCTTTTTTTAAATTCTTATTCAAACAAGCAACTTAACCAAAGCTCAATTTAATGATTGTCGAAACTATTAATTGTAATTCTTGCCAAATTGATTTTAACAATCAACACCCCAAAAAATTTTATCTTCCAGATGCTTTTCTTGCCAAATCTATATAAAGGACATTACTTTTTAGATAATAATTATTTAGAGTGATGTTAGTCTTGCGAGTGAATATATGTCAAAAAGTATTATTAATAAAAAGACGCTTAGTGGCAATAATAGAAGCAATTAATTGTGACTTGCTTTTAGCTTTACATAGAAAACGGAATACTGCGAAAATGCTTCCAGGCTCCGTGCTTTTGTGCCCGAGACCGGTGCCAGACCTGTTGGGATGGGCTTACCCCGAGTAGCTTGGGTTAAGCTCAACAGCCTGCGGACTGGTGTTGGGCGATTCCATTCGTCCATGCACAAATGGGGTCTCGCTCCTTCACCGAATTGCGAGTGTGGCGCCTCTGAGCAAACCGCAGACCATGTTCTAACAGCGTGCCCTATACATCGGGCACCACATGGAGCACGGGGTCTGACGGTTTTGGATGAAGAAACTCGATGCTGGCTTAATAACACCACTGCTAGCATCTGATTCAGGCAGTGCAGCAGTCTGGGGTAGTAAAAGGATAAACCCTCGGCCCCAGTCCTGTTTGTGTCTGACCTGTAGTGGAGCCCTTCAAACGACGACGACGACGACGAGCTTCATGTAAAAGTCAGATTCATAATCAACTTTAAAATTTGTTCTTTGTTTGAAAAGGACTTTTACTGTAAAAACAATTTTTTCTCTGTAGTGAGCCAGGTGGCCTACTGTGAAATACGTTGCTCTAAAACTTACTTTTTTAAATAAATCTGTCATAATACAACATTTTTAATAATATTTATAATCACCACCGTAAAACTCTCGATTAAAAAGATGCATATAGATTATGCATTTATTCGCTTTAAGAATAAGGTTTTCAGACCAAATTATTAATAAGGTGTAAGTGATCATCACCATCATCATTTTTGGGGAAAATACTGAATTAGTTCAGTGTATTTCCTTTTCCCCGCTTGTCCTTGCGGGGGCAGCAGATCGAGTTGGGATCTCCAAGCCTCCCGATCTCCTGCAACTAGCGGCAATTTCGCTGGTGGAATTCCCAAGACGTGACCAAACCAGGTCTTCAACATAATTCCACCAGCGAGTTCTGAGTCGCCCTCGACCAAGCCTTTTGCCACTCGGAAGAGCATTCATTATTTAGGTGTAAGTGATATGAAGAAATTATTTTTTATATTATATACTCTCTAAAAACACCAACTGGCTTTCAAAAAAGTTCTATCTTGAATAAACATGAATTTTGCTTTTGTGATTAAATTTTGATTCAAGCAATAATTATTGTTTTCTGTTGGCTACGACAATAAAATTGATGTTGCATAATCGCCTAAAACACATGAAAGACTAATAAAATACCCCAACAAACCAAATAAAAGTAATTAAACTGTTTACGAGATCAATAAAACATTTTCTATATTTTGCGTTTGGGATTGACGTTAACAACAGGAGCGAACATAAGACAACCTGGAAGCCCGAGCCTGGTTTGATATTTAATGGTTTATACAAAAAGCCACATGGCGATATTTAATTTAAAAAAGATTTTAAAGATTAAACATATTTTTAACTGTTTCTTCAAAATCAAGAAGACTTTAAAAGGTCATTGTTCCGATCACAGCTTAAATAGTGATCATATTGTCGGCAGCGTGGTCGAGTGGTTATGGTTAGTGATTGAATGGTTTGTGATCGACACGGTCTTGGTGGAGTGGTTATGGTTTGTGATCGACACGGTCTTGGTTGAGTGGTTATGGTTAGTAATCGAATGGTTCGTGATCGACACGGTCTTGGTTGAGTGGTTATGGTTCGTGATCGACATGGTCTTGATTCGAGACCTACTCACGCCCAATTTCTGATTTTGTGATTTTCTTTAATCAAGATAACCATATACTGTAAAAAATACATTTATCAGAAATTTTTAGAATTTGAATAATATAACCCATTGTGTTTTTTTCACTTTTATCTTGGACTCTCCCCGAAAAATTGCAAAAGGAAGCTCACGTCTCTAATTGTTAAACATCTCAAAAAAAATCAATTTACATAAAAAAGGCTGTCTAGATTAGTTGAAGTAACTACCTTACGTTTTTAAATAAAAAAAAAAGTTATTTTGCAACCTGTCTGACCTAGGTTCAAACCAAATCTGGATTGCATTCAAGACTAGATGTTCAATTATTATTATTAGTTTTTGAAGCATCCAACAAGCAAAAGATTTTGTAAAAGGAAATCAAGCAGACAACAACCATCTTCGATCGTTTAGCCATGACCTTTCAATTAGGAGAAAAAAGTCTGGAATCCAAATCAAATGCGCTCGCAGTCAAATTTTTATTTTGAAATTGCTTTTGGCATTTAGTAAATGCATTTGTCAAGAAAAAAAATACATCAAATATGTTAATTCTTTCAAGCTGTTTTGCTTTCTAAAAAAAGTTATCATTGATTTGTGTAATTTCTAAATTTGACAGCTTTATTTTTTAGATATTATAGATCCACATTATATGAGAGGTGGATAACCTGTAACTCGTGTGTGGCTGGGGGAGGTCGGTTTTCCACGTTTTTCTTTTTTGTCTTTAAATTCAGCGTAAAAGTTACATAAATTACTGAAATTATCCATGCAATTCAATGGAGACTTTTTTTCTTTTTCTTTTTTGGTCTTCACAACGAACCGGGGGGAAAGTTAAGTAAATTAACGCGAGTGAAGATAAAAAAAAGTTGTTGAATTGACAAACCAGATGAAAGAGGATGGTCTGTCGAGTAACTACTTTTTTCTAAAATCAACAAAAAATTTAATGCGGCCCGCACCTAACTTTTTTATTTTGGGGTGCGTCGTGCAAGGAAAATGAGGTTTCCCACCCCTGTATTATACTTTCAGAAGGCCTGTCTAAGATTGAGTATCTATAACGTCACCCATACAAAAGTTAGACGGTATTGAATACACTCAGATCAATAATTCATCCATCTCTTAAGTTAAACATTAAAAATTCCGGGCAAATTTCAAAATCACGATATTTAACATCCAGATCAAATTCACTAGTTTTTTTGCAGTTTTTAACCGCCGACTTTTTGCAAGTGAGCTTATATTTTTGCCATATCTATTATAATTTTGCTGGTCTTGCCTCAACTAATTCTCACATAATATCTGAGATCCAAAGATTCAACTAAACTTGCTTTAAAAAGAGCAACATTAAGACCTGTAAAAGATTACAAAAATTAGAAAGCCTCTTACGTCATCGTTTTATTTAAATAATAATATTAAAAATAAATGCATAAGTTAGAAACTATGCCATTGTGTAACAAGCCCCTTTTTTGAAAAAAAGTTCATAGTTGGTAATAAATACCAAATAGTTGTTCAAACGTTTTGGGCTAAATTATAAATTTTTCTGCAAAATATTTTTGTATTGGTTTTATAGATATCAATTAACTTAACAAACTTTATCTAAATTACACAAGTAATTTTAATTGAAGTTTAAAACAAATCTCATATCCTATAAAAATTACCAAGATGTTTGCAATTTATTCTTTACAAAAATCGAAAAAAAATAATTCTCTCTCTCTCAAAAACAGAATCTACCTTTAACAGTGACTTATTTTTTTAATCAACTGTAGGCATGATATAGTAACTCAAGTTTTGAAGGGCCATAAAATAAACATTGAATGTCCGGTGGTTGGACCTCCTGCTACTAAAAGTGATCTTCTGAACACGCTCAGCAGAATATTTTCTCATGCCACTCAACTGCTCTATGACCTTCTACAGTACCCGGTAGTCATAGAAAAGAAATATACCAAAACTGTCGTTGCTTTAAAAATAATTTTCACGAAAAATTTTGAGTGAAGGTGATGACATTGTGTCACTCCTAAAAAGTTGATCACGTTTGCTGCTTCTTTACTTATTTTTAAAATTTTTTGGCATCATTAATGAACAGGTTAACATTAACATACGTAAATATTCGCTTTGGTTTGCATTTTATATTTTCGTAAATTCGTAGAAGATTTTGGCAATCTTGTTCATAAGGTTTGTATTGCAGTTAAATTATTTTGGATTGATTGTTTAATTTCAATTTATAAACTTCCGACGGCTGAAATTGTTTCTAAAATAAATCTTGAAATGAAGCATGATTTACATTACTTAAATTTAAAATTAGAAACTTTAAACAAACTCAAGAGTCCAACATATGTGAAACTGATATTACCCTCATTTTTGAGTTAAATGAATGTCAAGAGATTCTTCACAACATCTGCCCACTTGTGGACAGGGTTTTAGAGTAACTTGTAGTTCGAAATTAATTGAGGATTTTAAAAACTTTTGTTTGATAGCTAGCCCTTGCTGACGCCAACCAATGTTATAGCAGTTGTCTAACTCAAGGGTGGAAAAACTCGGCCTCAGCAAATAATTTCACTCTCTCTCCACTTTCAATCGCGGTGATCTTTAAACCAGATAATTGAAAGTGATAACCTTTTTTTTAAAGATCACTACGTTTTTGGGACGGAAATTATGAAATCCTAGACAGATTTAAAGTGAAGAATTTTTTTTTAGAGACCACTTCACTTTAAGCCATTAATTAGATATTCAACGTTTATTTTATGGCCCTTCAAAACTTTGGTTTATTAGTTTTTTTAAATTGAGCTAAATTTTGTATAAATAATTTTAAAATGGAAATAATGATTAAAAGGCAAAGCTTTGCGTTATCGAAGCTTATTTAGTAGCGTGACAAATTATGTAACATAAATGAAAAGGGATCTCGTGCTTCGTATCACAAGTATACAAAATTATTTGGTTAAACACGGATCTAAAATGCCTTATTGGTGAAGGCACCCAATCAATGAAACATAATAATAATCACAATTTCAATTTATATTCAACATTGTAATAATAATATACGAAAAGTATAATATTGTAATAATAATAACAACATTGTAATAATAATATTCGTATATTATTATTACAATGTTGAATATAAATTGAAATTGTGATTATTATTATGTTTCATTGATTGGGTGCCTTCACCAATAAGACATTTTAGATCCGTGTTTAACCAAATAATTTTGTATAAAATGGAAATAAAATATAAAAAATCGAATTTCATTTTGAATAACTTTTTAAGAGAGTTGAAAAAATGCATTGAAAAAGCAATTTTTTCGACTGCTTTTGAAAAGCGAAAATCAATGAAACTCAATAAACCTTTTTTCTTGTCGAGATATCCAAGGTGCTTTCATCCGCCATAACCGCGGCTTTTGTCGCCTTGCTCCTCACCATTTCCATGGTGATGCAATCCTTCCTTCTGAAATCAAAAACCCAAACATTTAAGAAAGGAATTTTTTATAATTTTAATTATTCGAAACAAACATTTCGGGTTGTAATTTCTCGGCGGTAAATTGTATGAAAATGCCGCAGACATACGGTAGTAACTCGAGGAGTTAACAAAAAACTACTCGAAATAGGGCTAAACGTTTTTGTAATAGTCTACAGGTAATGATAAAATTAATTTTTATTTTAAAACCGCACTGTAAGCAAATACTTTTAGCGGGCTAAAAGTGATCAAAAATACAAAAAGCAAGGTTTCATCATTGCAGCTTGCCTCTTTTACTCATTTCGGCAAGGTATGAAGATTTGGTGCTTCTTTTCTGAACTAAATTTTTTGCTGAGACACATATCAATTGTTTTTTAGTTTTGTATGCGAAACGGATTATGTTTGACGTATCCAAAAACAAAAACGCAATTGACAGGAGTAAAAATGTATAAATTTCCAAACAGCGTTTTAAATATGAAACCTCGAGAAATATTGTATGTTTAAAAATGTGAGTCTTTCTTTTATCGTTTACAAATCTCACACTCTTTACTTGTTTGTTGTTTAAAACGAAAACAAGAAACACAAACAGAAACTAAAAACTCAAATATTTTTCTAGCCATCAAAAAAATGAACAAGCCAGTTTAAGAATCAATTCACAAACCTAAAAATAAACTTACTGCATATCTCCTTCAATTAATAACTTGTATCATCCAAAGTAAATTGACAGTGCATACTTTGGCATTGACTGTTATAATTGGATTTATACAAATCTTATGACAAACTGTCTTGAAAGCATTTTAAAAATCAACTAAGCTTAAACTCGTTACTCTTTAGTATTTACTCTATAATTACAGTGTAGCCTATATATTAAATCTATTTTTGTATAATTTTTTAGCCTATTTTGTTTTAAATTTGCTTATAGATCTGTTTTGCAAATATAGTAACTCGTTTAAGTAAAAACTTTTAAGTAAAAAACGTCCATCAACAACGGTAGTCACGAAACGAAAAATTAAAAATTTAGATGTGTCAAAATTATGGATTTGCCTGAAAAATAGAAACAGTTTACAGATAAAACTATAGTTATATATATATATTTTTTTTTTTTTTTTCAGACTGTTGTTGCCCATATAACAATACAATCTAAAAAACAGACTTGAAACCGGTAAATAAAATCAAGATCCAAGTAAAAGAAACCGTTTCCAATTGCGTCAAAGTTTAAAGTAATTTTTGGTTGGACTGATAGAAACTTCAACGTTTTTTCTCATGAATATTTTTATTCTTTTTTTTTATAACATAACAGCCTTTACATAGTTTTCAATAAATATCTGTCAAAGACAAATATTAAGATTAATGTTTTACTTTTGTTGGTTTTCTTTGGCGTATAGTTTCATACCATAATGAATGAAGCGTAAAAACTTTTGGAAATAGTCTAACATTTTTCATGGCGGTCTTTAGAAAAAATTAATATTTTTGTCCGGAGTTTTATTGATCTGTACTTACAAAGATTATAAAATTACTTTAGAAAAAATGGCGAAGTAGTAACCAGTTGTTTTTTCAAAGCCACGACTTTGAATTTCTGTTTCGAGGAGAATTAATCACCTAGCCAGTAAAAGAAAAGTCATTTATTGAGCTGCGCTTTCGGACGTATTGAAGACGTAATAAAAAATATAAAAGCAATTAATTTTGTTTGTATGTTAAATAAAACAGTGAAGAAAGAAGAAAAGTGATTGCAATGATTTTGATGAAAAAAACGTTTCATTCACACTAAAATGTTTAAATAAACGTACTAAAAAGTTAAAGTGTTCAAAAGGTATTGTTAACTAAAGCTCTATGTAAAAAATAATAAATTCAATAAATTTTTCAAAATTTATTTATCTATATCAATATAGCTTAAAAAGTTTGCAAAAACTTTTAGTTGAAAATTTTATATTTGATTAGTTAAAGAAATTTATAAAATTCTCATCAAACTTTTATGCAATAAAAGTTTTGGTAGAGATCTAAATAGGCGGACAGTAAATAAAATTAGCGCTTTGCAAATGTCGAATTTTTGAAGGAATAAACAAGTTGTCAATGCAATATTAGCTGAATAGAATCTGTGTAACCACTGAACGATTGATTTAAAAAAAAATTATTATGACTCACAAAAAGCAAAACATTTGTACATGGGCAAAGGGGATTGAAATTTTTAAATATATGACAAAAAAAAAAACAATAAAATCTAATAAAATTAAACTATTTGGGCATTTTCGTATACACCTCAGCCTATGATGAATATTTTGCGTAGATACTTTAGATGGAAAGTGTGTGGCCTATTTAACATGGTCTTTTGACGATCTTGAAGAGGTGATACGCATTAATATCTTGTTCAAGCGTAGTTGCGCAATTCTTTTTTTACGTTAAATATATTCTTGAAGTGTTTTCACGTTTGCTTGACACAAGTTGACTCACGTTTTATCTTAAATTGTATAATAAATTCAACCTATATTAGTTATCATCTATATTTATTAGATTTAAATTCTAGCATGAAAAAAAAGAGTAAAAAATCCAAAGCTTGTTTTATAACCAAAAACACCTAAAACTGTCGAAAACTCAATCAGGTCCAAACTTGCAATGAGTGAATATCCACTGTAGGATACAAAAATAGAAAAAAATTATTTAAAAAAACTTTCTTAACAAAAAGTCTAAATACAACCCAAATTTGTTAAAACTTCTTTAAATACTTACGCAAATTCAAATACTTTTTCCAATAATTTATTATTCTATTTGAATAAGTATCTAAAGAAATTTTAATAAACAAAAGCTTATAAATTGAGTGGCATTTAGCGGGGATTTTTTGTCAAGAATTGTTTTATAAAGCGGAAAAATTTTTTAAAAAACTATTCACAATCAAAATTAAATTTGAAATGTCACTTTCATTGAAGCAAACTTTTTTATAGTGTGTTGTGTAAGTAACATTTGAAAAAAGGTATTAACAATTATCTGGAGTTATATAACCAATCTAACAAGTTTGTAATAGTTTTAGCTTTGCTGTTTACGATAAGTATAGAATGTACTAAAATATTGGTGGTTTTCTTTGCTAGCACTTTTACATTTTTAATTTTTGTGAGATGTTTCTTAAACCTATATGCACATCAAATTTAAAACACTGATCGTGCGAAATGTTTTTTTTAGTAAATTTTAGAAGAAACTTGATTTAACATCTGGATGATACATAATTTTGACAAGCGACAATTAGTTTTTTCCAATTAAAGCATTTTTTCTGAACAAAAAACTTTTCTTCGGTTTAGCTTTTTTTAACAAAGTTAGAATTGCAAAAATGCACAAAGATACAGAAACAAATAATTTATTTATTTTTTGCCGTGTAAATTTTTTGTGCACTGGTTATGAATAAAAATTTGAGATTTACGCAGCTTAAACTTATCATTAGATTTTGTTAACATCAACGTATAATTAAACGAAATCAAACATAGGTGGAACAACAAGTTTCAATAAGCAGCAATATGGTCATGCGATCAACCCAAAAACTCAACTGCTCTAACAAAGGCCGAGATAATTTTACCACATATTATATATACTGATAAACCTTTCATTACGTGAACAAAAATTAGAAACTTTCAATTACCAGAAACAACGTTTTACAATTGGAAAAAATCTAGAATTTAATGAGTCTGATCCTTATAGGTTGCAATGCATTTTCCGCCATCGATGTTTTAGGAGTGGGGTAGATGTTGTACTTGCTTACGTTTATCTGATTTAACCTAGACTGTTATTTTCCGCCAGTAGCCAAACCAGTCATATATAATTATCTAAAAACTCGTATTGACGAAAAATTTTTATCGATAATCAGTCGTTCTTTTTATTTACCCAAAACATAATGTAAAATTTAAACATTGCAAAACAGAATAGCTTAAAAATAAAACACTAGAATAATGCTTCTCAAAGTACACTATTCGATAGGAACATAGCAATAAAAGTAAGAGATTAAATGGGGGTTGATGAATGACTCATTGGATCTACAGCAGCAATGAAGCAACGGTAACTTATTTGCAAAGCTACCAAACTAAAAATTTTAAGATTATTAATGTGGAAAATTGCTGTGAACTGGTGTTGGGTGATGCCATTCGTCCATGCACAAATGGGGTCTCGCTCCTTCACCGAATAGCGACTGCCTCTGAACAAACCGCAAACCACGTCCTAATAGCGTGCCGCATACAACGGGCACCACACGGAGCACGAGGTTTGACGGTTTTGGATGACGAAACTCGATGCTGCCTCAAAAACATCACTGCCAGCATCTGATTCAGGCAGTACAGCAGCCAGGGGTAGTAAAAGCATAAACTCTCGGCCCCAGTCTTGTTTGTGTCTGGCCTGGAGTGGGTGCCCTTTCAAAACGACGACGACGAATGTGGAGAAACTTTTTGGTCTTCACTATAATGATAATTTGCATTAGTTAAGAGTTTAAGAACAAAAGGTCAACATTACATTAGTTAAGAATAATTCTGATTTCAGAATCGAGTAAAATTTTTTACTCAAATGGAGGCTGACGAGCAGAAAAGTTTGAAAGCTACTGCACTAGAACAAGTAAAAATAAAGAGCGATTTTAGAATGAAGGGCTTTGATGTTTTTTGACAATTTTCGATCGCCTAATAGAAAAAATAAACAGGCTAACACTCTATTCAGAGCGATGATAATTGCTACTAATAGATTTTGCTTCAAAAAAAACTTTTTTATTTTATTTAATAAATAGATAATCGCATTTAATGGTTGATATATTCAGCATGAATTGGCGCCATGAAACACAAAACCCACCAACTTTATGAACAACAGCTTTTGACAGCCGCTTATGTTTTACTATGTAGCTATGTGACAACATTTTTTATATTTATTAATTTTCCCAAAAATGTTGCGTATCTAGTTTGACGTAGTTGGTGAGTTGTTTGAAAGTCAGAGTCAATTTATTGCGAATACAAGAAAAGATTCAACAAAACATATACAACAAGTTAAAGATTTACACATTCGATTCTTTATTAAGAAAAATGCCATTTCCAAAAATGACATTAACCAAGATATTTTTACTTAAATGCTTCACCATTTTAATATTCCGTTTCTACTACAGAACAGGTCGAACTCTGCTTTTTATTAAAGAAATACTTATGGGTTTATTTTGATGTTATAAAAATAAGTTGACCAAATTTTATAAATATTTACGATAATTTTTTTATATTAAAGGAGAAGCAATTGTGAGTTGCATTTATCCATTTTTTTTATCTCCTTATTTATCCTCCTGACTCGCAGGAAAGCGACGGAGGCGCTAATACAAGAAAACGACGGAGGCACCAATGCATAGGACAAGCAATTACCCCAACCTGCTTCCGGAGATGCCAAAAAATTGCTGTCAGATTGAAATTATATTTTGTTTTATTAGTTTTTATAGAGATATGACTGAAATTGAGAACTGTTTCCCAAGAGTACCAAGCAGGGGAAAGTGCCTTAAAGTGTCTTTCCCAAGGTTACAACAGAATGGCGCTAGTAAGTTTTGAATCAACACCATGTAGATCACAATCACTATACTGCCGACATTTTCAGTTCAACCGACGAGTTCAACCCTTGATATGACGCTTTCACGTTTTTAAGCACTTTAAATTAAAACAAAATAATTTTATACTTGGTTGATTTTTGTAAATTATCGATGTTAAACAGCAGAACTAGGTTTAGTTTTGTTTAAACGAAATAAAATGTTGCAGATGCAAAGTGGCTAGGATTGATTAACTCAACGGTTTTTCAGACTTGTTTCAAATTGAAAGGGGAAATTACTTAAGCATGATCAGAATGAGATATTTTGAAATAATTAGCCTAAATTCAGCTCATATGTAACAGACATTGCTTTGCTAGAATATTAACGTCATCATGGGAGTTTTAGTTGCCATAAAAAAATTTAGTTTTTATCATAAATAATTTGTGAAAACAAAAAACTTGGTTTTCTACTTTTTTGTATATATTTTACGTAAGGCCATAGTATCAATGAAATAGTAATAACTCGTAAATCGATTCAGATAGGTGTAATAAAATTATTGACTAAAAAGTATGTTTTTTACATTTAAATATTAAAATTTTTTATTTTCTGGATATTAAGCGTTTTTTTTTTATGAATAGCCATTTAATAAGCAGATACCGTAAACCCACCCTGTTTTTTCAAAAATCGCCGTAAGCGATTTACTAACCAGGATTCTCCTGCGGTTACTATCGCTTCTTCAAAGATCCATTTTTTCTTGTTTTTTTTTTATTCCATGCTAATGCTAATGCTGAAAGAGGGATTTCGGGTTAGTTTCACCGCAAAAAGAAATCGCTTACGGCGACTTCTTGAAGAGACAGGGTGGCGCTAAATTAGAGGTTTACGGTAAATAGTTTTAGCCTTAAAACATTGCTTTTCTTTTTTTCTATGGCACAAAAATGATCAAACTTTCAAAACAAGTGGTTTAAGTAATTTTTTTGCAAGCCATTTTAAAAAAATGGTTGACGTTGCCGGTCACAGTTGGTCTTAAATTGCCCAAATAGACCAGAAATGGTAAAAAAAATCTTTACTTCAAATCGATCCTCAAAACAACCTTTGACTTTTTGACTGCTAATGATGTTAATCAGTGTCCAAAGAAAGAACATTACTTAATTAGGCTGTTTGATTCTGCTTAATAAGGCTTGTAATGTCTAAAAAATTTACAGAGACAAGATTAAGTATGTTTAAATGTTCAGCCAGTCGCATAAAATCACATCACTACCAACGGTTTAGATCACCTTGTTTTAGGGCAGTAGTTCCCAACAGGGGGTCCGCGAGCAGTTCATGCCAATATAAGAAAAAAAGGGAATCTTGGCTGAAAAAGCACATGGCACAATTTCAACGTAAATTTTAGCGCTGCCTTTCCCGTAATTAGTCGGTAGTTCGAGTTGAGGATGGGCAAATCATGCAACGAGCATTCTTGTTCTCAGGTTGTCTGGAAATCAAAGAGAATATTTTTTTTTGGTCTTCAACTTTAATTAACAACTAGTTTTTGAAAAGGTTGCAGACAAAAAAGGGGTCTTTGCTTTGATTTGTAATTATTTTGGGGACGGGAATGCTTGTTGCATGAGTTTTTTGTCTTCTACTCGAGTGACCGATGAATTTCCGGAAGGCAATGCTAAAATTGACGTTCAACTGAAAGTAAAGAAAAAAGGTCATCACATTAATGAACAAGTATTCCGCAAAATTGTTAATGTCAGTGAATCGTAAAAATTAGAGATCTGTAGCTTGTGCAACTTTTGGTAAGGGGTCCACGATTTAAAAAAGGTGGGGAACCACTGTTTTAGGGCTTGAAAATAAGGTTTCAAATTTACCAGCAACAAATTTTCTAGGCTAAGTTTATTGGCTTGGTTACAATGAATTCTGAGAAATGCATCACTTAGGGCTAGTTTCCATTACTAGCATGGTATGGAGCACTTTTTGTTTGTTTAATTGATTTTTTACTTCTTTCCGCACTTAAGCGCTAAGAGAAGCAAGAAAAAGCAATAAAAAAAAGAATGCTCTATTCCACGCTCGTAGTAGAAACGAGCCTTAATGTCCAAACTAGTTGTTAAAAACATAATTGGCTGCCCGTTATGCACGTGCTGTATTTCAAAAAAAAATCACTTTTGCGTTTAGTTAATGAAAAATTGATTTTAATATCAATGTGCCGAGTAACGTCTAGCCGGAAAGACAAGCTATTTGAACTCCAAATTTATCTTTATGAATGCCAAATTAACAAAGTCAGCTGTTTTTCAAAGCGCTTGCTAATAGTACTACGACAGTTGATGGAACACACTTGATCGAACGACAGTTGATCGAACGACAGTTGATCGAACGACACTTGATCGAAACGACATTTGATCGTAACAACATTTGATCGAAACGACGTTTGATCGAAATGACAGTTGATAAAAAAAAGATTTACTTTTGTATGTTTCTGCGATTAAACAATGTCTTTGTTACTGTAAAGATTCACAAAAAGCAGATGCCATCAGTAAGAAGACAGTTTGTTTTTCTTTTTATAATTTCATATCAATGTCATGGTTAAGGTTTTTTAACAATGTTCCTGGGAAAAGCATTTTTAGGGGGGGCAACAACTAAATTTTTTCTCATGATTATGTTTTGTTAGATGCCTATTGCTGCAATTTTTTTGCAATTTTGTTACATTGTAGTCAGTTATTTAGGGAAACATTGTGTCATGACCCCACTTTTGCAGACCCCTTGCAGAAATCGGAGACAGAGTCAAAGAAAAAATCTATTTTTTTAGAGATTACTATGTTTTTGGGACAAAAAATCAACAGAACCGGGACAGATTTAAAGTGAAGACCTTTTTTAGAGATTGCTATGTTTTTGAGACAAAAAAATGACAAAATTGGAACAAATTCAAAATTGTAAATTTTCTCTTTCATTTTTCGATCAAGTATCGTTTCGATTAAATGTCATTTCGATCAACTGTCGGGTCGCGCTTGCTAATAACGTATTTGAGGGAATATTGGGAAAACTGGATACGGTGAAGTTATGACAGAAAATATATTAATCAAAATGCGTGAAAATATAAATAAAAAAATTTTTAACAAATGTGATGTTTTGAAAGAAAATATTTTGTGTGTAGCTATTTATAGTGTCTGAATTTGTAAAAAAGATTTTTAAAAATTAAATAATTGCATCGAGCAATTTGGGTAATATATAAAATATTTCAAACAAAAAGTTTCTATATACTTCAGTTATAATAATATATTCTTAAAATAATTATTTTCCATCCGACTTAGATATGTTTGCTCGAAAATTAGTAATTTATTAGAATTAAATTATTTTCTTGTAGCATTTTATTTTTAATGGCCATTTTCAATAATTAAACAAACTTTATAGCAAAAGTAGATAAAGTATTGAACTATTAGACAAGTAAAACATCTCAACTGCAAGCTTTTTCAGTAAAGGCGCGTTTACAGCCGTCTACAGTACTTTTTTCTTTCAGCGTGATCTTGGTTTGTTTTATTGACGCTCAAATCCGCTCATTTTTTCATGAAAATATGAGTGGATTTAAGGCCCGTTTCCACTACGAGCGTGGAAAAGAGCATTCTTTGTCTCTTTTATTGATCTTCGATTGAAGCGAGCGGTTAAAATTGAAGCGAGCGCAAAAAAAAAGCAATAAAACAAACAAAGAATGCTTTTTTCCACGCTCGTAGTGGAAACGGGCCTTTAAGCGCCAATAAAACAAACCAAGATCGCGCTGAAAGAAAAAGTACTGTAAACGGCTGTAAACACGCCTTAAGTCTCTTTAAAAAGTCATTGTAAGCGATTTTCGTTAGTGAAACTAACTAGGAACCCCAACACACTACAGGAGGGAATAAAAATAAACCAAGAGGAAACAAATCTCTTCAAGAAACAATAGTAATCACTGGGGAATTCCGGGTCAGTTTACGAACAAAGCATACGCTGACTTTTTGAAGAGACCCCTAGCGATATACTTGACTTAGAGCTATCACAATTTTTAAATAATTTATTAATTTAACATGAGACTAAATGTTTATGACAACAAAACACCATGCAATACCATACAAATTAAACATGATTTACTCTAAAATTTTTACAGTACAAATACTATTGTGCATTGAAGGAAAAAAAAATTTAATGAAAAATAACTTGACTTTAAAATGTTTAATTTCCTTTTACTTACCTTTTGTTTGATCTTGGTTTATTCCCAAAATGTACTTTGTTTGCTATATTTCCCACTATTTTGTTTTGTTTTCACCTATCTATCTTGAGCAATACCCTGTGACTGACTGTTGTTCAAACAACAAAATATGCCTAAAGTTACGAGTTTGGAATGAACCCAATCTTTACATTGTTCAACTGAGCTGATATTTGTACTAATGCTTTTAAGCAAACTTTTTTTCTTTCGGGATAAACGTGCAACGATTTCTTTTGGACTAAAAATATCAAGTTTCTGATGCGTCATAATACGATGCCTTTAAAAGATTTGTTATAACCACTTTGTATTTCCGGTTTTGTCGCAGCTAGAAATGAAAATTACAGCTTTAGAAGAATTTTTTCAACATTGTTTTATTTTCAACATGAAGTTAAAAATAAACCCAAAAAATTGTTTCATTTGTTATCACTTTCACGAACATTTTGTTCGGAAAATAGCCAAATTAAGTTTGCACGAAACTCTAGCTGAAAAACGTTCTCAAGACTCAAAATTATTACATAAGTATCCTTAATAAGTTCCTATTGTACGTTGACTGAAAAACAACTAATTTCAACTTGATTGTGAACTAATTTTTCGACACAAAGTATAAATTCCTTGTAAAAGGTCAATTCATTCAATAAAATTTTGTTTAATAAAAAACATTTCGCCCATAAGAAAGTTGCATGTCGAAATCTGAACGTTTGGAAGATTTCCAATATTGAATTTTATTAATTGGTTTAATCTGATCAAAAATAGCCTAAATCAGGCTGGCTCAAACGACGGTGTTCAGGTCTTAGATGGCCGAGAAGTGATTTTCTGCGGTTCGATAAGCTATTTAAACATTCTTAATCTTTTTGTAATGACATTATTAGTGCAGCTAGTTTTAGCGCAACCAGAACATCATCATTTTATACCTGAGCAATATGAGCGCCTCGAGTGAGCAGCGAACTCGTAATCTTGTAGGGCGCCCTTTCGGTGAATTATTAATTTCATTCGTCGTCGTCGTCGTTTCGGTGAACTATTAATTTGTGAACTATTAATCACTATTAATCAGAATTTAGTCGTGAGCTACTAATCACCTGCTTCGGTGAACTATTAATTTCATTAAAAAGCTTTTAATCTGATGCACTTCGGAAAAAGGCGCTATATAAATGTGGTGAATTATTTAAATCTTGTTAACCAGCAGTAGCGCCAACCTTGTAAAGCAAGTTTGACTAAACTTTTTACTTTTCCTGTTCTAATGCGTATTCTGCTGTTTTCTTATTGATTTAAGCCGAAAGTTTTGAAAAATTATGGTTTTGCTAAATCCGTTTTTTTTAATTTTTGATTATTCTGTTAGGAAAGGCCCCCCTTATGCAATAAAACGTCTCAATTTTGCATATCTACTTCCTAATTCATAGCTACTATAACTTTGTTTAGGCAGAACTGGTGCGCAAAAGATGCAGATTATCCCAGAGCTATATTTAGGGGCAACGGGGGGGTTTAACCCTCCAACCTGTATCTTTAGTGAACAAAATTTGCTTTAAAATCTCAATCATTGTGCAAGCTGAACAAAAGATTGTAATGAATCCTCAAAAGAAATCCTAAATACGGCCTTGAAATAGCCTAATTAATATTTACTGTACAACTACAAACAATTATTAACTTTTGGTGTAGTCACACTATTTGTCATCATGCTGTGTAACTCTGGTTGGAATTTTTTTCTTTTTTTATTTGAATGGAAGAACAAGATGAACAAAGGAAACAAAGAAAAGAGGCAGCCAAAAATCTTATTGTGCGTAATGCTTCTGCGTGTAATACGCTTTGAAGCGCTTTCTGTGTGCAATCCTGGTTTCCCGATGCATGTTTGCAATAAAACAGAGTTGTTTTGCGAGATTGTGGTAAGCTGCATACCATGCAGTTTTTGTTGTGCCCTCGTGCAGCTTTGGCGATAAAATGTGGTTGTTTATTTCAATTTTAATCTCACGTCATGATCAAGGGAACTTGGCAATGTATTCAAAAGAAATTTACTCAAGCTTTCTAAATAGGTTACTGCAAGGCTTTTGTAACCATATACAAGAACAGTGTTTTTTTTAAGGCATTTTGAGGAACCAAAACGGTCTCTCAAAATTGTCCAGCCGTCTCTCAAAATCTGCTTTTACAATAGTGTAAACAAACTTAACACTAGAAGTACCGTAGGGGTCATTTTGACCCATAGCATCATGTTATTTGCGTATATCTGCAAGGTTGATTCGAATAGAGACCTGAAACTTCCTGACTTTTCCTAAATTTAGTAGTTGTACATGCTAATGGCCGTTTCGGAAAAAAATATGTTTTGAATTAGCTTGTAGGTGGTGATATACCTAGAAGTACCAGCAGGGGTCATTTTAACCCATATGGTTTTCTTTGGTTTCTGTAAACCCAACCGTTTTGCAAAGCAATTTTCCAATCAACAGTTTTGTCTGGACAGAATTTTTGAAATGCTTCTACTGCAATGATATCCGCAAGAGACTATTGTTTTTGTTTTGAAGGAAGCTTTCAGCTTTGTTGAATAGCGTTTGCGAAAACGATAGAGTCTAAATAATTTGCTCTTCTTACGAAAAATTTGTCTAATTGTTCGAGCGCTTGTGCAATGCCAGCTTCAATCCTTTTTTTCTTTTGCTTCTAAAAATTCACGTTGAATGCAAACGCTGCTTGCATTTCAACAAACATTTGATGGATATATTTTTTCACTGAAAAGTGTGGTTGCAATTTTTGTGATGAGCTATACAGTATGTTTGCTTTTTCTTTGGCAGCTTAACAAAAGGTGTACGTTTGTTGCATTTATAGCTGGCAGTTTATTTTTTAGAACTGCTCAGCAGCAAAGATATTCAGACTAAGTGCAATAACTTATAAGCCTATTGTAGAAGTTTTGAAAGTGTAAACCTAACTTATCAGTAGACCTAGTACTAGCAGAAGCAAGTAATTTTTAGCAACAAGAACCTATTGCGTTGTATTAATTTTGCAGATGAAATTACGTACATTGCATAACTGCATGCAACTTATAAATATACAGTATACTAACTATTGAAATTTTTACGTCATAGATCTAGGCCAATCTGACCTGATTACATACCAAATTAATGGCAGGTAAAAAAAGAGTAACGGCGCTAAAAGCTTTGGAGTTGTTACAAAGCATCCAGGAAGATGATTTGGATGTAGAAATTGTTATTGAATCAGATACAGATGTTTATGATTTACATGAGGACAATCGTGATAAGTGAGAAGGTGTATCTTCATCTTATAATAAATCGCTAGTTTCAGAACCGTCAAACTCAGAAATTTCGGATTTTGAAGATAACGAAACGAATTCTAAAACGGATAAAGATCACGTTTTTCAAAATAATACAACAAGTTTTGCAACTTCAGATGTAATTACTTGGGATCTTTTGAACCCCAATCAAAAAAATTCCTGAAGACGATCTTGCCACAATGTTATCACAAAAGCTCCTGGGCCATCTGCTTAAGCACATCGTAGTATTATCAAAGAATCGGTTTGCAGTGCATGGGATCTATTCATTGATGAAAGTATGTTGCGTCATATACAAAGATGTACCGAAGAAGAAGCTCGAAGAGTTTTACAAACAGACAATTGGTGCGTTTCGTTACATAAACTAGATGCATTTCTTGCAATTAATTACGCACGTGGAGCTCACAAGGCAACTAAGATCAAGATACATGAATTATGGAATAGGTTATGGGGAATTTCAATTATTTCTGAAACCATGGCGCGCAAGAGATTCATTGAAATGATGAGATTTCTGCGCTTTGACTATAAACAAACACGATCACATAGACTAGCTACAGATAAACTGGCTCTGATATCAACAATTTGGAATACCTTTATCGAAATTGTCTTAAGCATTATAGACCGGGTACCAACATTACTGTGAATGAGCAACTTTTTCCTACCAAAGCTCGATGCAGATTTATCCAGTACATGCCAAATAAGCCCGACAAATTTGGTATCAAATTTTGGATGGCTGCTGATGTGAAAACTATGTATATGCTGAATAGCTTTCCTTATATGGGTAAAGATGATTCACGTCCGGCAGGAGTAACATTAGGTGAGCAGGTTGTTTTGCGACTACTTGAACCTTACAGAAAGACAGGTCGAAACGTGACCACAGACAATTTTTTTACGTTGGTAAATCTCGCTAAAACTTTGAGGCAGCAGGGAATCAGCATTGTCGGAACTGTAAATCGCATCCGAAAAGAGATTCCGCAAGAAATCAAAAAAATAAAGGAGGATCTCCACACAACAAAAGTTTTCAAGCACGATGGCTGCACCTTGACAGTTTATCAAGCCAAAACAACAAAAAACGTTTTGTTGCTTAGTACAATGCACTCTACCGTTGATATAGGTGACGACCAAAAATGAAACCGTAAACTTTTATAACTCTACAAAATTTGGAGTTGATGTGGTTGACCAAATGCCAGAAAGCCAAAAAGTACACTGTAAAAACTCATTTATTGTAAAATTTGCTGGCAATAAATATTGCTTATGATGTGTTTTGTCATGTTTTTTTGTAGCAATGCATGCAGTATTACTTTAAAAGCTTTGCCAGAATTTTAAAATTTGACTCACTCAAGAATCGAACCTAAGTCTGATTTTTTATGAAATAGATGGAACATGTCTACTGAGTCTACAGTTGAGTTAATTAAAATTTAAAAAATGTAAAAAGCGTCAATAAAAAGAAGGGTCAATTTGACCCCACTTGGTACTTCTAGGTAGTGCAAAATCTCTGGTACTTCTAGTGTGAAGTACGCTCAGGAACAATAGGAAAAAAAATTAGCGGTATTTCAAAATTGTTTAGAGGTTCCTCAAGCCAAACCTTAAAAAAAACACTGTACAAGAATGCCTTCACATTGTACACGGCACTAAACCGGTTGACCAAACCAGCTTTGACCAAACGTACCCACCAAGAAGCTAATCACGTGTATCTGCGCATTAAACATTCCTGAAATGATATAAGACTTGCTGTAAGGATTGCAATAAGGACTGAATTACATAAATCTGTTTATCATCCCAGGAATGAACTTGGATCGCAAAGAAATAAAGAATAATGTACAAATTTAAAGGCAGTGCTGCAAATACGTTGTTTGAATCGCTTGTTTGTCACTAATATTGTAGCTTGTTTATATTCTGTGTTCTTTTTGACTCAAATTGACTTTTTTATTTATTTATTTTTTATCTCTATATTTATCCTCCTGACTCGCAGGAAAGCGACGGAGACGCTAATACATAGGATAGGCAAATACCCCGACCTGCTTCCGGAGATGCCAAGATATTGCTGTCCGCTTGTAATTTAATAGAGATATGACTGTAATTTAGAACTGCTTGCCAGGACCACCAAGCAGGGGAAAGTGCCGCAAAGTGTCTTTCCCAAGAACACAACAGAATGGTGCGAGTGGGTTTTGAACCCAGACGCTTTAACCACTCGACCACGCTGCCGACTCGTCGCTTTAACCACTCGACTTTAATTTCAGAGCAGAGGCGACAGCGTTTCCTCAAGTTAGACTTTGAGCTTAATTTTCCTGTTTAAGCATTATAAAGAAGCTACTTTCACAAAAATTATTTTCTAAGACGATGTTTCCTCTACTCTAGCTGTGTGTGTGCGCAAAAATTTTTTGTGTGCAAACTTTACTGTTTTTTGCAAAGTATATGCACTCTCTGCGCGGTACGCAAAGGTACTATAGAGAGCATTTGGATTTAGGCACAATAGATTTGCATAAATCAATAAGCAAACCAAACAATAATAACTAAAAATTGTAATGTTTAATCCTTTGAACT
This sequence comes from Diplosoma virens, assembly GCA_963680785.1. NCBI lineage: Eukaryota > Metazoa > Chordata > Ascidiacea > Aplousobranchia > Didemnidae > Diplosoma > Diplosoma virens. The sequence goes on from OY796883.1 coordinate 39,344,830, forward strand.
TTGAAAACTTTGAAAATCTTTGCCAATACTTTGGCGCAAAATAATTATTAAAAGCTCTTTGGAACAGAGGTTTTCAAACTTTTGTGCTTTGAGTCCTTGATTTTAGTTCTATTTTTATTATTTGTTTATTTTTTAAAAGGGGTTTGGTATTTTGCATTTTCGATGCAATTAAAACAAATTAAAATAATAATTTAGAATGAGTTTTATTTTGAAATCTTTTGTGCGCATATCCTTTTTTATGCGGGCTAGTTTTAGCACATAAGTGCGCGCGAACACGCGCACAGCTTAGAGCAGTGGTTCCCAACCGCTGTGCCGCAACAACTACCTTGGTGTGCCACGACATAATGCCTTGAGGCAATATTTACATCTAATAATAATAATTATAAGAGGAAAGTGGGGCAAAAAGAGATATATCAATAATTCAAAAAGTTTTACTTTTAATTTCTTGAATTTAGTTTGTTTAGGAGGTTATCACTGATTAAAACATTAACAGTGTTGTGTTTTTCACTAGTTTGAGTAGTTCGAATGCATTGAAAAAAATTGAGGTGGACTTCTTGTATAAATGGTTCGATTTTTTATATAATTATTGAGTAAAGAATATATCTTGAATGGCTGTAGTCGGCAGCATGGTCGAGTGGTTAGGGCGCTGGGATGTAATCGACATGATCCTCGTTCAACACCTACTCGCGCCATTCTGTTGTGTCCTTGAGAAAGACACTAAACGGTACTTTCCCCTGCTTAGTGGTCTTGGCAAGCAGTTCTAAATTAAAGTTATATTTTTATTAAATTACAAAGCAGCAGCAATGTCTTGGCATCTCCGGAAGCAGGTGGGGGTAATTGCCAACCCTATGTATTACCGCCTTCGTCGCTTTCCTGCGATTCAGGAGGATAAAAACAGAGATAAAAAATAAAATAAAAATAGTCGCTACTAACCCGGCTGGTGATTGTGACCAGTAGGACGGATTCTTAACTTGTATTGTTCAAGCTACCATGTCATCAGCAAGAGATATTGATGATTATCATGAAGTTTATTAAATCTACTACCTTATATTACAGTGTAATTATTTTAATAGTCACATTATTATTACCTAGGCTTATGTGTTAATTTAGCTATATTTACAAATTGAATTCCAACATGGTCAGAAATTAAAAGAAAATCTGAAAAACCAAAATAGTCTAAAGCCAATTTTTAAATTGCCATTGTAGATAAAACCGCTATGAAAAAGAGTGTTTGGGGAATGTTCAATTATATTTTGTTTAACTTTTTACTCACAGTCCACTCGGTTGGAGTGGGTGTGACGTCAGACAAAAAGAGTTAAAAAGCGAGAGGCTTTCTCTAATTTTTTGTCCCCGCACATGGTCAGGTGGTAAACAGCATTATTATTAATCAATATGATGCCTGTGCTGCGACGTTTTAAATAACTTAGCAGTGTGCCGCCCTATAAAAAGGTTGGAAACCACTGTCTTAGAAAAAACTTTTTTTCAAGAGATATTCACTTTTTTATTGAAAAGTTAAGCTATAAAAACTTCTTTTCACATTAGTTAAAACAGAGCAATTCTATGCCAGAATTGTAGTATGTAAAAGTGTCTCAAAGTAAAACACATACGTAGGACTAGCCCCCATAGTTTATTTTTTACTGCGAATTGCTATTGTATTGCCTGGATCAGCAGTGTACCAAACCACCACTGTTTTTTGTCATCCAAAATTGTCCAACCTCGTGCTCCTTGTAAGGCCCAATGCTTGTGACACTCTGATACAAAGCTATCTTCTGTTTGTGCAATGGTACCACATTTGCAATGGGAGAAACGAACGAGACCATAATTGTCCATGCACGAATGAAAACGCGCAACTACAATCTGCAAGCAAAATGGGCCAACAGGTCGCAACCCAACTAGACGCAGTCGATTGATTAGTTAGGCTGCGGCCAGTGGTCCGATACCCGTCTGCAGGCGTTTAAGCATAACCCAAACTGTTCTGGGCACGCTATTTCAAACGAACTGGGTAAGGTAAAGCGCTGGTAATGAAAGCACAGCGCCCGGATGTACTCTCACAGTATTTTGTGTTCGATCTTTGATAATATCAGCACGTATGCCTAATTCGGTAAGATTGTTCAATTTTTCGCGCAGCAGACGCAAACAAGCGTTTGGACCTTTGTGTTTTTCGACAGGCATTTGATAACCGTGAAATAAACCACAGTCAGAATCTAGAGCAGTGCTCTGCAACCCGTATGCCGCGGAAAAACAACAAACATACTCTTCGAAATATAGAGAAAAAATAATGTTTTTTTTAAAGTAGCAACCAATAAACTTCAAAAATTCATTGTACATCTCATTATGTGATGTCAAGACATTTTTTGTCTTTACGAAATTTCGAACGCTTTTCTTTCACCTGAAGTTTTATTTAGTTCACATAAACGCCTATAAATTTCAGTCTAGCTCTGCACAAATAAATTGATAACTTTTTTTGATCGGTTGTCTTACAGGCTCGATTGTACACGATATGCAAAAATTGGTAACTTCAGATGAAAAAAAATGTCATTGCTTTATATTTAGAGTTTGGATTGAAACTTTTACGCTTTTTATGAGAGTCAAATGAAATTTTAGCTAAAGGAAAGCGTTTAAAATTAAGCTCTTTACCTGGTCCGAGTGTACTGCAAAATTATTAAATCTTTTAAAGTGTTGCGCAGGTTCAAAAAGGCAGCAAAGCATTGGTCTAGAATGCGACCTTAAGCTAGGATTGCTATACGTCAGGATTTTCCCGGACATGTCCGGGATTTTAGTGGCCAAATCTTTGTCAGTGAGAAATGTTAAAATGTCTTAATATGTCCGGGTTTTTGAATTTTGTGTTTTATGAAATTTTACCCAAAAACAATTATACAATAAAAATTTTTTAGCTCTAAGCAAATTTTCTTGAGTAAAATATCGACTTGAAATGCTGTTGCATCCTGTGTAGAATATTTGATAGGTAAACAAACACATTGGGGTAATGTAATTTTTTTTCATTTCGATTTATCCTTCTGACTCGCAGGAAAGTGTCCCAGGCGCTATACATAGGGCAGGCATTTACCCCGACTGATTCCGGAGATGCCAAAATTTTACTGTACAATTAAATTTTTTTATTTTTATTTTTTTAGCTTTATAGAGATATGACTAAAAATTAGAATTGCTCGCCAAGACTCCCAAGAAGGGAAAAGTGTGGAAAAGTGTCTTTCCCAAGGACGCAACAGAATTGCGCAAATAAGTGTTGAGTCGTGAATATGTCAATGCAATCACGACGCTCTTAACCACTTGACCACGCTGCGGAATAAAAAAATTTTTATTAAGTTTATGGTATGAAACCCTTTGTGGAATGTTGCTCGAATGATAAAAAATTTATTGTACTACCAACTCATAAAAAATGGTACAAGTATTTTTAATAATACGAACATCCTGTTTGGCCATCAAAATTGCCAAAATTGTACAATTTTTTTCCTGTGATATCTCACAATATAAATTTTGAAAGAGTATTTTTACTGATGCAGAGTCAATGGACAAACAAAAAGATAATTGTTGAGACAAAAAAAATTTTAACGCTTCAGTACAACTTTAAAGATGATTTGTAGTCTCTACTGTTTTAGACTACGTTTATTTTTTTGGCTGCCTATTGTATGATAATTTTGGACTGTTTTTTGTTTTCATAGATGTTCTTGTTTAAAAGAAACAACTAGCATTTGTTTTAGTAAAATTCAACAACTTTACTGTTTTTCTTTTGTTCTGTATTAATCTACCACAGGGAAAGCGACGGCGGCAAGTGACGTTGAATGAATCCATAATTTATATCATAATACAACTGTTCTTGGCAAAAAAATTGTTTAATGAGTGACATAAATCTGACAGAGATTGTGCCTATTCAGATTTGGTAACACTACTTTAAGCCAAAAAGAGTGTGGCTCTTAGTTGTCAAAGCTCAAATAGCGGCATGTTTGAAAAAACTGGTAAATGATCGGAGAGGGACGGAGGCATCCCGTGGCTACGTGCAAAGGGTCATTAAAGACACTATTTACGAAACAATCTTAAGTGTGCTGCAACGACAAAGCGGATCCAGTACTCAGCTGTTGAATAGATCACAAATAAGGCAACTGTATGTGGTGTTTTTGCACCAGGACCCTCCCTGAGCCCGCAAGTTTCCTCAGCGGATGCGCAAGAAAATTTTTGTGCAATGCCAAGCGGTGGTAGCGGAACGTGAATGATCTGTGTTGTTTTACCTCTAGATAAATCGAAACTGGAAAGTATGATAAAAGTCGATTGTTGTAAATTTTTAGCTCACATTTTTTCATAATATGATGATTGTTGAAAGTAAATTTTACGTATAGATGTTAAAAAGGAATCAGTTTTAAATGATGTCGTAGGAACACCGTTTCTCTGACACCAGAGTCTGTTTTATTTACTGCGCCGTCAGTAAGAATGAAACGTCTGCTCCAAACAAGTTCCATAATCATTCGAACCATGTGCTTATTCAACAAAAACCTCAGCAGCTTGTAGTTAATGCGAATTTTGTGTGCAATAGCAGATTGACAAATATAGCACCAGCATTCTTCTTAGCTTCTTAACAGAATGATTTGATTCACGGTTGCCTTTTGGGTGCAACCCAGACTGTTTTCTAAAAAGCAATAGATCAATTAGTTCGATGCGGACATAGATAAACCTCTCGAATTTCTTTCAGGGGACACAAAGCAGATATATTCGTCAATAACTCTTTCTTCGTCTTTTGGATTGCGAGTATAAGCGCTCTTCCGTAGATATTAGAAATTTGGAGTTAACGGAAGCAGAAAAGAGAAAGTTATGTAACCAAGACTTCAAAGCAAGTCTAACATGAATTAAAAGCTCTGTGAACATAAAGTTAGGGCCAGGAGCTTCATCCAGTATTTTGTGAAAAAACCTTTGTTGTGTAATTAAGCGCTGTACGTTAACAAGCCTGAAGCACGTTCTTGCTGTAAGTTTTTATTCTTTGCAATCTCTCCTCGTGGTTACTGCAGAACGCTGTGAACGCGACGCGCAATTGTTTAAGTGTATTGTTCTTGAGTTGTGTTACTCGTTTTTCTATTAGCATACATTTTTGTTTAGGTAACTGCGCTTTTCAGTTGACTAAAACCTAAATTCCGTTGTGCTTTGGGTGATTTCCGAACAATTTAATCAATTAAAATTCATTCATTATGGACAGACTTATACAACCTTCTCGCCTCACTTTAGACGCTAACTCGTCCTCTGTAGCGAAAGAATGGAGTCGTTGGTTTGTAACGTTCGAAAATCATATGGAAGTATTAAATGCATTGCTGGCCGAAGAACGGCCGACAAACAAGTTAACCCTTTGTTGCCTGAATATATCTACAAGCGTTAAAAAGATCTTTTTATTTAATTTTACATCACTTTTCTTTTAACTTAAACATACACATACCAAAAAACTAATTTTTTTTTTTTAAGTTAGTTTTGGGTTTGTAGCTAATTCGCGACAATAGGCATTAGTGGTAATAATACGCAACAATTATACCCCAAACTACTTAATTCGATTTTAGTTGTAAACACACCAAAATCACGATTATAATGCAATTCCAAGTCATTATAAGATAAAAAAATTTTCTATTGAGATAAAATAAATTTTGGGGACCAAAGCATTGAGGGGATTTGCACCCGGGGGCTGGTTATTGATGTAATTTAGTTGTTTATGCATGAAATTGAAAAAATCAGTTTGATTTTTTGCTTAAACACAAATGAATTTGGCATTTTATGTATTTAAATACTGTTTGGCCTTTGCATGATGGAAGCTTGCACCTTTGTCTCACTCCCATGACCACAGGTAAGTGGCCGATTTAATGACCACAGGTAATAGCATGACCACAGGTAAATGGCCAATTTAATCGCGAGGGAGCCTATTTTGAGCATAAAAACTCAAATTGCATAAGCTGAAACTAAGGTTACACATGTTTTACACAAAATAGTATGCATTACTTAAGTAATTTTTAGACTTACTCCTATCAGTTTGGCTCCTGCATTTTTCATACAGCTAGTCATCTAAACTGGTTCCATAAGACAATTTTAACCTCTAATGCCTAATGATGCAAATTCGCGACAAACAAAAATTTTACAACAGAAACAACATGAACATTTTTTTTCAATTTTTCTCAAAAAATAGTAATACGCACCCTGCTCAATCGCGTACAAACAAAATAAGCCAACCAATTTTTTATTTCGAAGATTTTAAAAAATGTGCTTTGCACTAGTATTAAAAATTTGTAAAAGCAACAGTTCAAAGCAATGTTGCCATGTAAAGAACTTAAATTACTTAATACAAATCACATAAAATTGAAAGGGAGTATGTGTAGAAATTGCACCAACCGGCATCTAATCCAAAAAGTAACTTTGCATATAAAAAAATAAGTGTTTTGTGATATATATCAAATTCGCGACAATAGGCGTTAAAGAGTTAAAAGCATTGGTGAATTGCGTCTCGTACCGTGTGTTCGAATATATTGCTGATTGTGATACATACAGTAGCAGGCAAAATAGTACGGATACTTGAGTGCATGTAATTGAATTCATTATTATAAAAAAACTACCAGTTTTGAAAATATTTTATTTGCATATTCTGATAAAGATTTTTATGCTCTTTCGAATAGTATAAGCTATATTTTATGAAATAAAAAATTTAAAAAGTTATGATGCAATTATTGATTTTTTTGCAAATATTGGTGCGAGCAAAACACTCTGGACGCTTTATATAAATACAAAAAAATATTAACACTCTAGAAGCATATATATACGATCATCGTTTGCCGCGCAGACGACGCATGATTTGCGCGGCAAACAAATTGTAATAAAAATTTTAATAAACTATCAATACTTAATAATTTTGTCCACATTATATCACATTCTATTGATACTCATTCGCCCTTGAGGCCAATTTCAAGATGAATTAATACATTTTTTTCAAAAACCCTGGATAACTAAAGGCTTTCTAACCTCATTAAAAAAAAGAGATGGATGATTAAATCTCATTTTTTAAGTGGTGAAGAAAAAATATCATTTTATAAAATTTACTTTGATAAACTAACTAAACTAAAGACTTTGTCTAAAAAATTATATTATACTTCTAAATTAAAATTTTAATTCAGGCTCTAACTTTGTTATCGAGCACTTTAGAAGAACTGATTTTCCTACAGTGTTATACTTCTAAATTAGATGAATGCCAAAACGATGCTCGTAAAGTATGGAATGTAATTCGTTCTATGCTCCCGTATTCTAAACCAATTAAAGAGACTCCTGACTTATTAGTAACTGACCGTGGCACAATCTCGGATTATCAAAATATAGCAAATAAATTTAGTAATTGTTTTTGCTCAATTGGCTCAAATTTAGCAAATAACTTTTTAAATACTTTCTTTAAGTCTTTTTCTACCTTTCTAAACAAACGAGTTTCTTCTTCTATCTATCTCAACATACCTAACCCCAAAGAAATCTTTAACGTTATTTATTCTCTAAAAAAAAAAACAGTTGGTTATGACGACATTCCAGGTTTTTTTCTTCAAATCGCCTTTTCAGTTACTATTCCGTATCTAGCCATCGAGGGCATATTTAAGTGTTTCCTGATGCCGGTCCCAAGCTCGGATGAATGGGGAAGGTTGCGGCAGGAAGGGCATCCTATGAAAATTTTTTGCCATGTTATACAAATGCGTTATGTTGATAAATCCATACCGGATCGGTCGCGGCCCGGGTTACCAATGATCGCCTTAGGTGTCGTACGGCAGGGCACCTGTAGAAATTATGCTACTTCTGGGCTTAGTGAAAACAAATCGAGAAAGAGAGGAAGAATGCGAGTAAGGATGCAGCGGGAAATATGGAAAGGGAGACGCATACTCATAAGGGTTGGTACTTTAAAAATAGGAACAACGACTGAATTGGAAGAGAGCTGGCAGACATGATGAAGCGAAGAAATGTAGATATACTGTGCCTACAGGAAACAAAGTGGAAAAGGAGCAAAGCGAGGAATATTGGAGGTGGCTGCAAATTATTCTACAACGGAGCTGATGGAAGAAAAAGATAGTGGTGAGGGAGGAGAAAATTGAAAGTGTCTTGGAGTTGAAGAGGATGTCAGACAGATTAATGGCCATGAAACTGGAGGTAAAAGAGTCAATACTAAACATAGTAAGTGCGTATGCTCCACAGGCTAACAACATCATGGAGGAGAAAAATAATTTTTGGAAAGATTTGGATGGGTTGATAGAGAATGTATCAAAACAGGAGGTGATAATTCTAGGTGCGGACCTAAATGGACATGTGGGCAAAGGAAACATAGGGGATGAGGAAAATAATGGGGAGGTACGGTGCTGAAACAATAAATAAGGAAGGATCGATGGTTGTAGATTTTGCCAAGAGGATGGATTTGGCGATTGTCAACGAGAGCCTAGAATAGAGGAAGCAGAAGTGGTAAACGAAGAGGTAAATTGTGTCAGTAGAGAAAAAGTGAATAATGCAATGAGAAGGATGAAAAAAGGTAAAGCGATTGGGCAAGATGAGTTGCCAGTAGAAGTTTAGAAGTGCATGGGAGAGATGGGGATAAAGTTTTTGACCAGACTGTTTAACAATGGGTAAACGGATGCCAGAATAATGGAGAAGGAGTGTACTTAACTCAATCTATAAAAACAAAGAGGACGCACAGTGCTGTGGAAGCTCCAGAGGAATAAAGCTGATGAGCCACATATGTGTAGATATGGGAAAAAATATTTGAAGCCAGACTAAGAAATAGAGTAGTGATCAGTGAACAGCAATTTGGATTTATGCCAGAAAAAGGAAACTACCGATACCATGTTTGCTTAAAAATATTGATGGAAAAGTACAGGGAAGGTCAAAGAGAGCTTCATTGTGTATTTTTGGACCTAGAGAAAGCTTACGACAGAGTTCCAAGAGAAGAATTATGGTACTGTATGAGAAAATCAGGAATGACGGAAAAGTATGTGCAACTTGTACAGGATATGTATAAGGGAAGCAAAACAGTGTTGAGGTGTGCAGTAGGAACAACAGAAAGTCTCAAGGTCAAGATTGGTCTGCACCAGGGATCGGCGTTAAGTCCATTTTTGTTTGCTGTTATTATAGATAGGCTAACGGGCAAAATAAGGAAAGAACCACCGTGGACGATGCTGTTTGCTGATGATATTGTGATTTGCGAAGAAGCCAGGGAAGAAATGGAGCGGAGACTAAAATGCTGGAGGTTTGTGTTGGAAAGAAGAGAGATGAAAGTAAGTAGGTCAAATGCCGAAATACTTTGTTTGCCGATTTATGGTCTGTATCCAACTTTTGTCCAAATTCTTCCCTTGACTTTTCTTTAGACATATTGACAATAGTGGTGGCAGTCTCACGTGCTGCGGAGTACTGCAACCAAAGCTGCTTAGATGACTTCTTTGTTAAACAAGCTCTAAACGCAGTTTTTTTTTGCACGGATAGCTTCTTTAACTTCTTGGTTCCATCAAGCAGTTCTTTTTTCACTACTCGTTTGACTTCCCACGTGTTTGCAACCACAGCTAGCAGCTGCAGTTGTAATGACTGCTGATTTAAATAAATTCTACTCAGTCTCAACGTCTTCAGTATAATCAGAGAGTTCTTTGAACAAGAAGCAACTTTGCTTTCAAAAGTATGTCTCACCTTTTTTCGGCTAATAACTCTCATTTTATTCTGTATGCTTTTCGTGCTATGAATTGTTTCCTTATTTTCGGATGGTTCAGGCTTCTCAGAATTCAGACAACTCGTGATGGTTGGTAGACAGTTCAACTCCAGTTTTAATACAAACATCCACCACAGAAGAAAGCAAGTCAGCTGAGACAATACAGAAATTAACGATAGAACGCTGTCCCCACCGAATCTCTGAACCAAAGTACTTGTGAATATCCTTCTGCCGAAAAAATTATTTATTATGCATAGTCCATTGGTGGCACTGAACTGTAGCAAACACTTTCCGTTTCTGCTAATGTCGGAGTCTCCTTGTCTTCCGATAACACCCTTTCATGTCTTGTCCTCGGTACCCACATGCGCATTGAAATTAACCAGTAGGACAATTGATTTTGTAGATGTTACTTTTTGTAAAGCAACACCCACTTTATCTAAAAAAGCTGGTACTGTGCTTTGGTGCTACGACAGTTGATCGAACGACACTTTAACGAACTCAATTGATCGAAGCGACATTTGATTGAAACGACACTTGATCGAAACGACATTTGATGGAAACGACACTTGATCGAAACGACACTGGATCGAAACAACACTTAATCGAAACGACACGTGATCGAAACGAGACTTGATTGAAACGATATATTTGATTAAAACGACACTTGATCGAAATGACAGTTGATAAAAAAAATATTTACTTTTTGCATGTTTCTGCGATTAAACAATCTTTTTGTTACTCTAAATTAAATTCATAAAAAACAGAAGCCGTCAGTAAAAAGCGTGACCCGACAGTTGATCGAAACAACATGTGATCGAAAGACAGTTGATCGAACGACATTTGATCAAAACGACATTGGATCAAAACGACATTGGATCAAAACGACACTTGATCAAAACGACATTTGATCGAAACGACACTTGATCAAAACGACACTGGATCGAAATGACACTTGATCGAATAATGAAAGAGGAAATTTACGACTTTGTTTCTGTAGTAGACTTTTATGGAAGACTGTAAATAATATAAAATAAACAGAAAAAAACTAAATTATCACACCCTATTAGATTAGGATGTGATAATTTAGTTTTTTTCTTCTGTTTTTTTTTAAGATGAAAACAAAAATTTAATTGAAAATCCTGTTCATGTCAGCAACATATTTAACAAGTATATTTTTCATCAATTGGAATCAATATGGCAAACAAAATTAACCGATCAAAAAACATTAAAACTACGGCTGCTTCATTAATTTGCGCAACAATAAATTCTTTCTTCTTGCAACCAATTAGTGTAGAAGTATTTCGCAAATTAACAAATTTAGATCGATCAAAGAGTACACGATCTGACTATTCCTTTGTAAAATACATAAAATTGGCTGCTCTTGTAATTGCACCCACTTTAACCAAGTTATTCAATCATTGCATCACAACCTCTACTTTTCCCCAATCACTTAAAATGTCAGAAATTATGCCTTTAATTAAACAAGGAAAAATATACAGTTTTAATAATTATAGACCAATATCTCTAATTTCAATATTTTCAAAAAGTTTTGAAAAATACATTTACAAACAACTTTTTTTTATTATAATAAAAACAATGTGTTTTATAAATCTCAGTTCGTTTTTGGAAAACTACTCAACAGAACTTGCTGTAGTACAGGTATGCAATGAAATAATTGAAAATTTAGAAAATAATGATACTACTTGCTCTATCATTCTGGAATTGGCCAAAGCATTTGATACTGTTGATCATAAAATACTATTGGACAAATTGCACAAACATGACATTCGTGGTGAACCTCATAAACAACTTGCAAGTTATTTAAAAAACAGACAACAGTGCATTATTACTAATAAAATAAAGTCAGACCAATGTGTAAATAATTATGGAGTACTTCAAGGTTTAACCCTGGGGCCTCTTTTATTTCTTATTTATATCAATGATTTGCCAAATGCAACAAACTTGAAAGTGACCCTATTTGCTAATGATGCAATTCTAACATGCATTGATAAAAATTCAAACACATTAGAACATAAAACTAATGCAGAACTAAAAAAAATTGAAGATTGGATGAAAACAATTAAATAAATTGACAAACAAAAAAACAAAGTACATGATAATTACAAAACAAAAACTAAACAAATCTTTGTTTAAAATCAAAATTGGCCGAAATAAAATTATCCAAAAGATATTGTTAAATACTTGGGCATAATATTTGATAACAAAATGAATTGGACACAGCACATCAACTATCTAAATGCCAAACTTTGTAAAGGTTCATGGGCGATTTCGAAGCTAAAGAAATAGGCTATGTTAATATTCATACGTTAAAAATCATTTATCATAGTTTGATATATTCCCATCTAAAATACTATATGACTAGTTGGGGAAAAGCTACTAAAACTATTATCCAACCCATCATAAATACACAAAAACAAGTTATTAGAATAATGACAGGGAGTAATTGCAAAACTAATTCAAGTCCCCTATTTACCTAACTAAAAATTCTAAAACTATGTGATATATATAAATTACAGATGGACATCACAATTCATAACTGTAAAAACAATATATGGCAAATTAACAAGACAAATTATCTACTTTTAAATTTACACACAATACATAATAACACTAGAATCTCAAAGAACTCCATTTACTATGTTCACTCAATTCCGACAATTTAGGAAAATCTTCACTTATGTTTGCAGGAAAATCTTCACAATTTTGTAAAAGCTTTTTTAAATGTATGTTTTGAATAGTTCTTAATTTCATTTGAAACATGTGTCACAAGATGTTTCAAATGAAATTAAGAACTATTCAAAACATACATTTAAAAAAGCTTTTACAAAATTTTTACTTCAATCTGTTGGTATCACTGTCAAAGTATGTCAATCTGACCGGCCTAGTCAAGATTACGGCTGCTAATGACCTGACGTCAAAAATAATAATGCTTTCTTCACGAAGATCCTGCATCACTTCAGAATGTCTTCAGGAGAGTTCGTTGGATGAGTCTCTCCAATCTTTGCTGTCCGCTTGTAATTTAATAGAGATATGACTGTAATTTAGAACTGCTTGCCAGGACCACCAAGCAGGGGAATGTGCCGTAAAGTGTCTTTCCCAAAGACACAACAGAATGGCGCGAGTGGGTTTTGAACCGAGACCGTGTTGGTCACGAGCCCAGCGCTTTAACCACTCGACCACGCTGCCGAAATTTTTCGTCCGTCGAACGAAAAATTGCTGGTTGCTGTTCTGATTGCTGCTGGTTGCTGAACGAAAAATTGCTAGTTGCTGTTCTACTGCCGACATGTAGAACAGCAACCAGCAATTTTTCGTCTCAAAAGCATAGTAATATCTAAAAAAAGGTCTTCACTTTGAATGTGTCCCAATTTTGTCAATTTTTTGCCGCAAAAACATAGTAATTTCTAAAAACAATAGATCTTTCCTTTGAATCTGTCTTTGATTTCTCAAGGGGTCTGCAAGGGTGGAGCCATGGCACAATCCCCCGCCTAAATAAATGACTACAATGTAAAAAGAATGCAAAAAAATGGCAGCAATAAGGCATCTAACGAAACATAACCATGACAAGAAATTTACTTGTTGCCCCTTAAAAATGCTTTAGCCAGGAACTTTTTAAAAAATCCTGACCATGACATTGACAAAAAGTTATAAAAAATAAAAAAAACTGTCTTGTTACAGATGGCCTATGTTTTTTCTGAATCTAATGTGTAGTAACGAAGAGATTGTATAATCGCAGAAACATACAAAAGTAAATCTTTTTTTCTTGGCATCTCCGGAAGCAGGTCGGGGTAATTTCTTACCCTATGTATAGCGCCTCCGTCGCTTTCCTGCGAGTCAGGAGGATAAATATAGAGATAAAAATAAAAAAAAAATAAAATCATTTCTTTTTTTTTTCTCCATTGTATTTTTAAGTCCTTTTTTTCCCATAAAATTTTATTGCAGAAAAATATTTAAAATATGAGAATAAAATGTTGTGTTTCCAAACAAATTCTTGCAACATAACTTCCATCTTTGACCCCAACACACCCTTTTGTTGTAAGAAAACTTCCTCAACCCCAACACATTCCTGTTGTTAGAAAATTTAAACACGGTACAAGCAACCTAAATTAATAATGATCAAAAAAAGTCCATAAATTTTCTCCCCAATACACCCTTTTGTTGTTGGAAAACTCATTAAACACCAACACACCCCTGTTGTTAGAAAACTCAAAACATGGTACAAGCAAACTAAATTAATAATAATCAAAACGTGTCCATAAATTTCCCCTTGATCCTCTTTTTTTTTATGAACTGTTCGTTTTGATTAAGTGTCGTTTCGATCAAATGTTGTTTTAATCAAGTGTCGTTTCGATCAAGTGTCGCTTCAACCAAGTGTCGTTTTGATTAAGTGTTGTTCGATCAACTGTTGGGTCACGCTGTGCTTCAGCGTTTGGCGCGTAAACCAGCAAAATGTACAGTGACCGCTTCTGTGGCCTAAGCTTCTGTGTACCTAAATGACCTTTCTCTAACTGGGATCTAATTAGTGACCATCATGCTAAGCGAGGACTTGCAAAAATGCCTATCCCTGCCTGAACAGACATGCTTACATCTACGCCTGAATAGAAAAGCGTGCAGCTTTCATTCAACTCAACAGTATTACAGCCACAGCACTTGGTAGAACTCTAACAACATAAAGATAATACTGCTCTGCCTCCCAAACCAATCTCTGTCCTGTTCCATTGAGTGAAGTGACGTTCTAGTTGCCCATGCAAAGATCCGGATGTTTGGGACCAAGTCGAATACAGATATTGTGCGCTGCCCCCATTTGCCTTTCCAAACGCATAGCGAATGCATTGATGGGTTACCAGCTACGGTCAGCTTGTGGGAGAGAAAGTAGCTTACTTTTTTGGAGATAAAAAGTTTTATTTAAAGAAAGTATGAAAGTGGTGCTTCTGCTTTTTTAAGCCAAAAACCAGCTTTCAAGGTCAACCAGTTCTTGGAGATATGGCCAAATTAGCAATTTTTTTCTCGATCGGCAGATGTGCATGGCCAGTAGAAAGTGCAACCACCTAAAATTGATTCCAATGTCATTTACTCCATATTTGAAGAAAAATATAAACACCACTTTTCAAAATTAAAAATTTTGTTTTTTACCGCACCCTGAGTAAGTGTGCCGTTCTCAGCTCAAAAATTGTCTTTATTTAAATATAAAATAAAACAGCTGACAAAATCGATTTGATTTTGTAAGAAAATTTGGAAGTCACTAAATTTTAGGCATTTGAACAGTGGCTTTAAAAATACAAATTTACTAAGCCAAACGTAAAGCAAATGAATTTTTCTTTTTAATTTTGCAATTACAATTACAGTGCTTAGAAATTTCAACATGTGCAGCTTAAAAACAAATGACATATTAAACAGATACCGCTTTTAAAACTAGCAACAACAATTTCTACGATTAAAAGATTAACCTTGAAGTATAACATAAAACAAAAAATATTCTGGTCGCATTTAATTTTTCCTGTATTGCAACAAAAAATAAACTAAAATCAAAATTAGGAATTTTAACAAAAACCAAATTAATTCCGGTGAACATACACGTAGAATTGGCGTTTTTGGCACAGCTCCAAAACAACATATTTTGATTAAAAATTTACGCATATTTATAAACCATACCGCAGGGCGACTAGGCTACACCTAAACCAGTAAATTATGACGTACCGTATACATTGACCAGTAAATTATGACGTACCGTATACATTGACCAGCAAATTATGACGTACCGTATACATTGACCAGCAAATTATGATATACTCTATACATTGGCCTGAACGTACAGGTTGCGCCATAGGCCTACAATCTACATATTGAAATTTAAAAGTTTATTGAGTGTTGGATTGAAAAAGCAACAAATAAAATAAAAATAGTTTTTCTAGGACTGTTTTTGCTTAATCCAGTGATTTCAACCGGTTTTCCGCAGGAAATTTGATAAGTTGTTCCGTCGAACACCAGTCGAAAATCACTAGTTTAACGCAATGGGCGTAAATATGTTTTCTTTTATGAAAGTAATTAGTTTTGTTTCATTCATTGTTACTAGCAGCCTGATTTGTTTCATTGATTGCTGTGTAATAATAATAATTAACTGCGTGGGCCTGTTGCTGCTTCAGTACAATGCAGTAGTAACTATTTGAGTGTGAGCTTTTATAAGTTTTATAAAAGTTAACAAACGAGAACGATTGAGAACTGTTGAAGAAGAGCTTAGTGTTTGTCCTTCTGCAATTCCTGCCCGAATATCAACTTTACGCTCATCCAAACAGGCCAGGATATCGCACTGGGAAAAATTGAAAGTGAATAAATTGTTGTTGTGTTGTTTATTTTATTACGTCATTATTAAATTTCGTTTGGTGTTCCCCAAGATGTTTTTAATGCATAAAGTGGTCCGGGAGGAAAAAAGGTTGAAAACACTGATTTAATCTATGCGGCGCTGAAAAAAAATAAAACATTCTTCAAAAGCAATAAAAACAATAATTAAAATAAGAAACAATTTTTTCGAAAGTCAAACATTATAAGCGAGAAAAAGAGTTTGTTTCAAACAGCTGAAGCAATTTGTACTGAGTTCATGATCAGATCTATTTTGCAATCATCTTAAAATCACCTTGGCACGAGTGGCAAGAAACACTGTGTGGACGCTGGAAATGACATCATACTATGGTAACCACTTCATTGTTTAAATCCATTTGCAGACTTTCGTTATAACCAGGAGGCGATGGCAGCGGATTCGAAAAACTTTGTAATTCTAAAAAATTATTTTGATCCGGTGGTATTTCGCTAAAATCTAATCTTTCATTTTCTAGACTGCTGAAATCAAATGTTAAATGCTGGTCTGTGCTAGAGGCTATAGAGATTTTTTCATTGCTTTCCTCAATATCAAACATTACTGAATGCGAAGGGTTTCCGTTTTGGTTCTTGACTGGTGATTGGTGCATCTTGACAACGTTTTTATGGCTAATATTAGTCAATGACGAAGGCTTATTTGGTGGTCGATCTGGAATTGCGCTTGAGGGGCGAACAATAGTGGCCATTTTGCAGATTTCCATCATTGATGAAATAACTACTTCCGGCTGTTCGGGTTGATGGACATCAACTTGCAGCGTCATCATTGACGAATCCTCTTGTTTTTTACCATAAGTCGGAGCTCGAGCTTTAAGAGCGAAATCTTCATAGTACATGCGATCTCCAACCTTTTTTGCCAAGAAGCTCTTTTCTTCTTTTCCTTCTTTTTTTATCTTCTCAAAATACTCTTTCGTGTCAGAGACTCGAATAGCATTGTCATCTCCAAAGTTGCTTGCATGACCTTTGAAGTAGATCTTTAGATCATCTTCCATTTCGCGAGAAACTCCTTCTGATCCTTAAAAAAAGTTAGTAAAATCATTAATTGCAAATTTATAACATGTTTTAGAAATCTATCATGTTTATATTTTTTAAAACTGCTAGTGCTCGAAATTATTTTTAAACGTTTTTATCCATGTTTAAAGACGAAAAAGTTTTTAGCATTTTTCATTATTTTTTGTGCTTTGCTTATTTAAGAAAAATGTCCACCAGCAAACAGCTGGCACCATGGTCAAGTTGTTAAAGCCCCGTGCTTGTGATCAACATGGTCTCGGTTCAAAACCTACTCGCGCCATTCTGTTGTATACTTGAAAAAGACACTTCACGGCACTTTTCCTGCTTGGTAGTCTTGGAAAGCACCTCTAAATATCAGTCATATCTCTATAAAACTAAAAAACCAAACTAAAATATTGCAACCGAACAGCAATATCTTGGCATCTCCGAAAGCAGGTCGGGATAATTGCTTGTCTTTGTATAGAGCCTCCATTGCTTTCCTGCAAGTCAGGAGAATAGATAGAGATGAAATGAAAAAATGAAACTATTTTTTGCACAACTTTAGCATTTTCACATGTGTTTTTATGTAGACATAGAAACATTTGTTAAAACAATAATTCAATTCAATTCAATTCAATTGTTGTTTTAACAAATGTTTCTATGGAAAAATACTGTCTTTTTTCAGTTGAGTAAAAAGCGACTACTATATTTTATTTAATTAGTAGTATTAAAGTTTTTGTTTGAATAAATTTAAAATAAAAAAAATTTCCATCTTTTAAAATTTCAAAACAAATTTTACCAACGATTTTCTTTATTAGAGCAGAGGCCACGTCACGGATGAGCAATTCATTATCATCGTATAAAGGAATTTTCATTTCTGCAATCTTTTTTATGTTGGGCTTACGAATTTTCAGTGGACGGTCAACGGCATCCAAAAGATCAGACAGACCATCAACAGATAACTACAAACAAAATAAACAGTTTAAGTTTTAACATAAGAACTTTTTTGTTATTCAAATTATTAATCCAATTTATTAAATATTTAAACTATTCATCCTTCCCTTAAACATAACACAAAAATATATGCCAAGTGTATAATTAACGTTTATACTTCAAAAAAAGTTGTTTAAAAACATTTACTTTTCCGTTTCCATTATGATCATATCTTTGCCACATATCAAAAAAATGTCCAAAATCATCAGCGGTAACAGCCTCTTCGTTGTCTTTTGAGGCCGCCTCAAAATTTTCAAGGATAATGGCGATGTACATGTTAGTGACGATGACGAACGTGATAAGCAAATAGCTTGAAAAAAATGGTTTTAATAAGAATATAAAATATTGCAACCAAGCTTTTAACGGGTCTTAAAAGTAGATCTAAAAGTTTTTGAAAAAAAAGCAATATGAAACCAAAAGTTAAGATTGTTTTTTTTTTTGTTTAAAGAGAAGAAATTTACTTGAAAGATCAATTGACCAAAGCTTACACAAATTTACAAAAGTAAAAGTGGAACATGGTACATGACATACAATCAAGTAACTTTAGGTTATTATCTGAACTGTAAAGCTCTTGTCTTTATTTAAAGGAAGATAAAGTAATTTTTACCCAGTGGTGGATATTGAGTGAGGCCAGTGAGGCAGTTGCTTTGGCCCTCCCCCTTTTTTACACTTATCGAGGGGCCTCTTTTTTGAAAATGCCACAAATTGTTTCATCTGGTGGCATTTTGCATGAGTCCATGAACCCCAAAAGCTCAAAAGTTTGGAGTTCTCAGCACATAGGAGGAAATATACACATATGTTATATAATATGCCACATAGAATAATATGGGCAGTTGAATCAATAATGCATAACATCTATTCAGTTTTTTAATATTACACATCAACTTTGTATTGTCAACTATTCTTATTAGTTAAATTGTTATAAAAGTTGTCTAAAAGTGATTAAGATTTAGCAGCAACAACTTTACAGCTGAAAATATGCTTAAGAAAAAAAAGAAATTCTGTTTTAAATTTGCATTTTTAATTGATATAAACACTACTTGAAAATAGTAGTATTAGTGCAATATTAATCATTTTCTGCAATTGCAACAAAGTAATGACATACACACAAAAATAAAAAAATTACAAAGACTTGTAATAAAAAATTTTTCTTATATTAGCAATTGTTTCATGCACAATAGAAACCATTGGAACACTAAATCCAGTCTATGTATGTTTCACCAAAAACTAAATTAATTTGGAAATTTTCACTTTTAAATTCCATTTTTTCAGTTTTATCTTCAAATCCAATTTGTTTATTTACTAGACTAATAAGACTGTTGATTGCGGCTTTTTTGCAATTGGTTTAACAATTTTTAAAATGGAGATTTTGACAACTGGCTTGCAAGATGAGCTGGCAAAAACAACTGCTTAATTATAGTTAAAATTTTATATATTGTCATTCTGAAAAAATTAAATTAAAACGTATTTAGGTTAAATAATTTGATTTCAAATAACAATTTTAAAAGGCAGCCTAATGTAGAATAGGCTAAATAGCTTTTCAAATTCAATTTCAATACAATTATGAGGATGGTCTATTTTGCACAATCAATAATAATATAAAAACCTTTCAACAATATTTTACAACACTATTAGTTTTTTACAATTTTAGTTTAAAGCTAGCATTACTGCATGTTTACTTCTATTTTTTAACCAAAAATCCTAAAACTATTTGATACAGCAACCTTAGCCGAAAATATTAAAGAAATAATTAGGTGCTTTATAATAGATTAATATGTAATTAACAACATTATTTTTTTGATTAATATTTTTAGATTTATTTGCCTAAAAGCAAACCATTTTTTTCTATAAATTATTCCAACTTTCAAATATATTTTTAATTTTTTTATATAAGTATCAAGGTATTTATATTTCACAAAGATCCATATTACAAGCATTTTTTAATCTTTTTTGTTTTAACAAAGAGGCAAAACTGAAACTTCCTTTCCTGATAATATTTTAGGAATTCAGGCCATAGATTTTGCAATTCCTATCATAGAAATTGTTATAGCTTTGTAGAGTGAGTATAATTCTTGAGATTTAACCTCATTTTGCTTGGCTGGCTTTATTGTGTTTATTAATCATTTAGTGCTATTGTTTTATACTGTATATGTCCAATAATAAAATTATTTTTGTTGTTGTTGCTGTTATGTAATCAGTGCAAGCTGCGAGTTTGCTTTCTGCTGCTAAAAGAGATCAAATTTCATGTCTGTAATAGTAGCCTACCATTAAGTCAGTACAATTTTTAGTTTTATTAAAAAATATATTAACAAATTTATTGTTTTAATCAATATTTTTAAGACTATTAAGACTTTAAATTGGATTTTAACTGTGACACAGTGGCAGAGTTTTAAAAATATACTTGTAGCAGATTGTGTTTAGGCTCACAACAATCCAACAATTTACTACTTTCAAATTCAAACTGATTTCAAGTCCCTTGTCAAGAAGCTCAAACCAATTACAAACTTTCCTAAAAATTATGTATTTTTAGTAGCCTATAGTTCCATAAAAACTCCAATTCATGTCCACCAAATTCAAATTTACAAACTTATTTGCCTGGTAATTTCCATACATTGCATATATAGCTTGCTAAACATACATCAAAAACTACTTTAAAACAGCTGCTGATTTGAGTAGGCTTTTGGATTGAGTTATTATTTTTTGTAAAGATAACTCAAAATTGGATTCAAACCTGATTAAGACTTTTTTAACTAAAAAAAGAATTTGAGTCGTAGGCATACGTATGTGGGGGTTGGAAGTCACCCCCATTGAGAAATGTACACAGATTACTCAAAAGACAATAGACCAAGAAAAAAAAGTATACCAAAAAAGTCTTTTTTTTACTTAAACTGTTATGTCAATTGTGCTTTATTCTTGCAAACTCCCCCCGTGATAAATTTCTGCGTCCACTATTGAATTGAGTTGATGCAAGTTTTTCATCAACATCAATTCTTTTCCAATATTTAGTAGTCAATTTTTTTAAACGGCAATACTAAAGTGATGAAGTGAAGTTTGTGACGTTATTTATTGGGGGGCCCTAATTAGTATTTTGCCTTAGGCTCCTAAATTTTGAATATCCACCACTGTTTTTACCATAGGTTTTTCATAAATCCACTGAAATATTTGCTCTCAAATTCAATTTTTTTGACTTACAATCAAATCTTTTGGTCAATTAATGCAGAATAATTTTAAAGACAATAAAACATAAAAATAACGATAGTAAAATAAAAAAACACTGCATAAATTGTTTAACATAACACAAAAATAGGCCTATTTATATGCATAGTTCAGTGGCTTGCGGCGACCTCTGAGTCTGGCCATGCAATTTACATGCCAAAATCTGGTCATGAAAACAGGTATCTCAAGGATAATTTGTAGCGATCGCCACATTTTCACGTTTGACATAATTGTATATTTTTGTTCGTTTATTCATTTTTTCTTTTTGTATAAAAAACGAGAGAGTCTTGCGTTGTAAAAAAGACATGTAGAAAAGTTCTTGTACTGTTGGCTTGAAGAATAAAGAAAGATTGTTGTTTCAATAATAATAAAAAGAAGATCTGTAAAAGTTTGTGAAATTTACAGGTAGCTACTGTATATATAACCTTTTTAACCGCTACAAATTAACGAGTAAGACATACAATATCTTACTGGGAGAAAAAAAATTTTTGTGTAAGATTATAACTTTTAGTCGTAATATCATGGTAATCAAAACCAATTTTCGTTCTAGATTTAGATTTTTGCCTATCTCTCTAAAAAAAAAGGTCATCACTTGAAAGGGTCGCCTGGTAATGCACTTTTTCTTCTCAAAATGCAATGATCTTTAAAAAATAAAAAAAAAAGGTCATCACTTCAAATCGTTAGGGGATTTGCGCTCTTCGTCCTCAAAATGCAGTGATCTCCAAAAAAAAAAAATCATGGCTTGAAATTGTTTGCTGGTAATGCACTTTTTCTCCTGAAAATGTGGGGCTTTCTAAAAAAAAAAAAGGTCATCACTACAAACCAGTCTCGGATTTCTTACTTTTCCTCCTAAATTCACGGTATTCTCTAAAATAACACAAAAAACGGGTCTTCGTCTCAAATCAGCCTCAGATTTCATCCTAAACAAGTAATATTTCTCATCGAATTCAACGATATCTACCTCATCGCGCAAAAGTTCGTCGTGCAATTCCTAAAAATTTGGTCATGCAACGCATGACTTGCATGCACTGACCGCACGCCACTGGTATAGTTGTACTTTAATACTCAATAAAGCAAATGTTTTACCTAATAAAATAAAAGTATCCTAAAAATGCGCTTGCCACGCACGACCTTCCTGAACATTTATATCCGGAGCCTTTTTCAATCAATGTTGGTTCCATAAACCCATCCCAGCCAGCGGAAGTTGACATCTTGAAGAAAATTAATAATCAATAAACACTTGGTGCCTGTGTTACAAGTAAATAAACTCTTCGCATTACAAACAAAACCTCGCTCTTTCTCTCTTTTTCTTGCAATTTTTACCTGAAACAATAGAAGAAAAGCGTTTGGAAAGGTTTCGAAATTCAGCATATCATTTATAACTCCGTTGTGCTCAATGTACCCAAATTGTGACATTCCAAATATAGCATAAATGAACATGAACAAGAACAAAAGACTTCCAACATTAAACAAGGCTGGAGCAGAAAGCATGAGAGCGAAAAGAAGAGTTCGGATTCCTTTTGCTACTCGGGCTACGCGAAGTATTCGTACCACGCGAATAAGACGCAACATCGGTAACCATGGCGACGTGGAAAACACGGTTGTTTCCGAACCGGATTTAATCTTCAATCCAATTACAACCAAGTTGACTGAAAAAAATTTTGTATATGCTATTAATATGCCAGTAAGTTTATAAAAAAATGCGGGTAAAGTTTATAAGCCCTACAGTACGTATCAAGTTTGTTAATCAATAGACCAGTGGTTTACAAACTACTTGAGACTGCGGCACATTGACTATATGCTTTTGTGTTTTTGATTGACTGTGTGCTTCTCTACTTTTGAATGACTGTGTGATTTTGTCCTTTTTGGTTGACAGCGTGATTTTGTGTTGAAAAAAAAAGAAATCAAATAAGACAACACAAACATGTTAATGTTAATGTTAATGTTAATGTTTGTTTTGTCAAATTGCCAGACAGAGTTTGCTTAATGCCAATCCACAATTTGCTAAAATTTACAGAACAATGTGTAATTAAAAGCGTTGATGTTTTTTGTCAGACTGCAAGGAAAAATTTAATAGATGATGAGTATTAATTTTTTACAAATTTTGAATGTCAGAGTTGAACTGTTCGGTTAGGGGATTAAAGAGGTAAAATAAAAAGAAACAAATCCATTTAAACAGTTTTGTGATGGAGTGGAGAATCTTGATTATCGAAGTTCCGATTAACGCAATTCGGCTGCGTTATAAACTAGGGAAGACTGGTGCACGCAGTAACACTTCTTTTTCTTTTTGCTATTTCTCTCATAATTAATATTTTTTCAAAATTCTTGTTTAATATGAAAAATTTAGATCACTGTTTAACTAATATCAGAAAAATAAATAAATAATTTTTAAAGCTAGTTGTTAAAATTACGATTTAAATATTGAAAATAACCGTTATAATGTGCCCCATCAAAGGGGTAAGTTGTAACACTAGTTGGGGTAGTTTGAAACAGCAACAAAGTCACTAATAAATGTTTAAATTTTAATGTAATTTGAAGAAAACAACAATATGAAAATGTAAACATAATTAAATCACACATAACTTAGTCATAGACATGAATATCAAACGTAAAAAATAAGGTATTTGGCTATTGCCTAAAAATGTTAAAACAGTTTTTTCGTTGCTGGATTAGCCTAATCATAAATTTTAGAATCACATTCGTGACAAAAATATGTATTCAAATCTTCGGCACAAGCTAAATGTGACGAATTTAGGTAACCATAGCATTGTACCACCCATTCCTCATCAGGACGATTGTTAAAATAGGGCTCAAGAATTGTAATGCAAAACTCTTTTTTTGCTTTTAGTGTTTTTTCAAAAATTAGTGTTTCGTTGTTTGGAGCTGTAATAGATTGTCCTTTTCTGGTGTGTCAGTTAGCTTGGCACACTTTTTAGAGCTTTTCTTGTTTTACACCAAGGACTTAGCCTATCTTTTTTAGCACTCTGCAGTTCCAATGGCCAACACCAATGTTTTGCTACTCCCCTGATTGATTTCTTAAATTATAGCAACTGCTGCAGCAGCTCTTAAGTTGTCTTGTAATGATGAGCTGGTGTTCTTGTTAGTTTTTCTTTCATAATTTCTCATATTATTCACAAATATTGTTGCCGAAGTTACTTGTAATGTAAGCTAGTTAAACCTATGCACAAAAATATGTGTTACTACTTGCCCATCAGCCCATGTTACAACTTACCCCATCCCATACTTAGTCAAGTTTTTGTCAATATCTCAAAGAGTTAAGTTTTAGTTGCTAAACCTTGTTAGGCATTTAATGGCCTCTTGTTTTGTGGTTCGACTGATATAAAACATTTTAATAAAATTGCACCCGTTATCTTTCCCGAAGGCAAAAATTAAATTTTGAAAAGTTTACTTTGCCTACTCAAAAAGCTTGTTTTGACAGTAAACCTATTTTTAGTCATTGAAATTAAAAAATGTTATTTACTAGCAATCAGTCTTAATATGACTGTTATTTGGTGCTATTAAAAATTTTGTTGGTTTATGTTAGATTTTGACAAATACGAATGTTACAACTTACCCCGGTCTCCCCTACTAAGTTTGAGTCATTGCCAAATTAATAGTTGCTTTCCTACATTGTTAAAAAACTTTTTCGAGGTTTTTGATCATCATTGCAGTTGGCGTTTTTGATGTTTGCGAATTATTGAAAAAAATTTCTTTGATTTTGGCGCAGTATTTTTACTGTGTACTTGATTGCATTTCCAAGCAAAAAATTATTACATAACAATCATGTTTTTCCGAGCAAAAAATTCTTAAGGTGCCATTTAGAGAAATTATGCTATCACATGTGATTATGCCCTGCAGTCAGATTTCTGTTGTGATAAGACTGTGATATTCTATATCGAAAACTCTCAAAAGTTCATGCAGCAGGCGTGAGAACTACAACTAAGAATTTAAAAAAGTATCTTTATTCAGATTTATGTTGTTGTGATAAAGACTTTTGCTTTTTTATATCTGCGAATAATTAGTTGTGTGACATAGATATAAACACAATAAACATGATCTATAAATGATTAAAACAATTACGAAGTTAAGATAAATAGTTTAAAACAAAAAATAAAATTTTTTTACCTAAAAGCGAAACTCCAATCAGCAAAAAGTCGAAAATATTCCAATAAATATAAAAATAGGACTTTCCCATGGCGACGATTCGCAGAGTCAGTTCAAGGGCAAAAATGAGCACGAAAGCATAACTTATGTATTCCAGAACATCCTCTGTAGCTAAACGTCATTTTGTTTACTTGATATTCAAATAAGTTAGTTAAGTAACGTTTTTGCTTAAAACTATTTTTCCTAAATGCTAGATTGCAAGTCGTTTTTATTGACTCTGAATTCCCGATTTAATATTGCTAATTTTTTTTAGATGTTTTCGCCGAATACGTTACAAAAAAAATGTGAAATTGATAAAGCAAACTAAATTATTTGATATAAAACTTACGAAGTTTCAAGTCAAATAGTAATTTTTTTTCGCGGTAGGAATACTTTCTATTGATTTACAATATTAATTAGTTTCATTACCAGCAACGCAAAGTATTACCAAAAATGTTCCAATGTTTATATTTATCTCAATATATTTATCTTCCTGACTCACAGGAAAACAGCGAAGTCGAAGCAATTACCCCGACCTGCTTCCGAAGATGCCAAGTTATTGCTATCCGCTTAATAGAGATATTACTAAATTTTTGAACTGCTTGCCAAGACCACCAAGCAGGGAAAAGTGTCTTTTGGAAGGACACAATAGAATGGTGAGAGTATGTTTCGAACCGGGACCGTGTAGATCACAATCTCGGCGCTTTAACCACTTGACCACACTGTCGATAGGTTAGTTATTTAGTTATTTGCTTGTAGTTTTCACTAATGAAAAATAGCTGGACATGCTTTCTTTAACAGTAGTTAAATCAGAAAATCTAAAGTCAGTAGCCTACTTTATAAATTTAGACGATATAGTCAATTGACTTACATTTGGTCATCCCTTCGTGTTCAACAGCCATTGTGATGAGATTTATTATGGTTACAACTAAAACTCCAAGTTCAAATTTATCACTAGTAACCATTAGGTATAATTTTTTTTTCCATTCAGCTTTGGGAATAGGCAGCAGATGCTTTGGTAATCTCATTTTCAACTTTTTCAAGGCGTTGTATGCTTTTTTCTGAGTCTGATAAAAAGAAAAACACTATAGGCCTAGTGGTTTTGAACGTATCTTTTTGTGAGTTTGAATACATTAGAATTTAGTTACAATTGGACTAAATATTTAACTGCAGTATATTGTGGTTGCTTTCTTGTAAAACAGAAGTGTAATCAAAATTGTTTTATGCTTCCTTTTAGTTTCTTAAATTTTTTTACATGCACGAAAACCTAAATATTGAAGGTAATTTACTGACACGAATATTTATAAGCTCTATATATTTTGGATTAAAAATATGCTAAGTTTTCAAAAACTCTAAACGAAACGTTTTTAGCATAAAAGTTCAAGTTTATTAATAACATTTTGCTTAAATTATGTAGCATTGATAGAAAAAAGTCAAAACACTGTGCCCACGATACTTACGTCACTCATAAATAAATCTCCATCATCTAAATTTTGATTTTTCTTTTGTTCATTGAAATTATCGATGACAACAGAAATAAACAAATTCAATGTAAAGAAAGCGCCGAAAATAATAAAGGCCACGAAAAAAAAGTATTTGTAGATATCATTGTCGCGAATTGGTTGCTGTTCAATGTTATCTGGCGAATCTACTGCAGCGTACATAATGGGCATCCAGCCTTTAAAAGTAGCTACCTGCAAAATAGGTTTGTAACGTTAAAATTCCAAGTTTTTTTCCATATTTAAATGTTAAACAATTTTAAAATAAATGTAAGAATTTATGCCAAATTTCTAGCTCTAATCAGTCAAATGCCTAGAATAATGCAATTCAGTACAAAGTCATTTTGTATGACCAAGCTTTGTTTTATTTACAGTCACGAATGAGCGTCAAAAGTTAAGATTTCTTGTTGCCTGTCAAAAGTTAAGATCTTCAACATTCCATCATAGCAACCCAATCTCTTACGATCGCGACGCGCGCTAACCGTTGACTACACTTCAGTTAGAATTTGACAAGACCTAAAATGGAATGACGAGCTCTTGCCTCAACGCAGAGAGTGGTATTCAAAGGACAGATCGAATGGTTAGAAAATTAGAATAACATTTAAATTAAAGCAGCTTATTAAAAAATAATTTATACTTGTAACAACGAGACATAAGCGATGGCTGTGTTGTCAAAGTTGATCAGTAAGTTTTTCCATTCTACTTTTTTTCCTGTCAAATTAGCAAGTTTTTCGCACTGCGTTTTGTTCGTCACTTCTATTGGAGGCTTGTTGTAATACTTGGTTAAATTCGGATAGCTGCAAATCAAATTTCATCACTACAACAAGAAAAGAAGCAGTACACCTGATGTGCTGCAACTTTCCCTAAACGTGATGTAATTGTTGAACTAATTGTTTTAATTTTACGTTTTTTATAAAGCGAATTTTTACTTGCATTCTATTCATTTTCTGTTATATTATAATGCATGCCTATTATGACAAGTTCTTTTGCTTATAAATGACTTTGATGCCTACTAAAGTAGTACAATATAAATTAAGATACAAGCAAAAAATAGAAGCAAGTTAAGTAGTCATTGACTGTGTTTTAAACGTTGTTCCTTCTATTTTGTCATGCGAATTGCAGACGTATGTGCAAACGTGCAGGACACAAGACTCGAATAAAGCTTTAGCGCAAAAATTCGTATTTGATTTACGTCAACAACAAAGTAATCTTTATCAAAACCCAGTTTAATGGTTTAATTGACCTTTTTTTCCAACGTGCTTTTATTTTGAATTAACTTTTTTGAACAGTCAAATTTGTGAAGAATGCGATCAAGATATTTTACATTGATACAAAATATCATTTGTTAATTAACAGGCTTACTTTTCAAAATCTTTAGGATGCCAAACTTTCTCGCCAGTATCGACCCACACACACGAAGCCATTTTTCCGGCAAATAAATTTACTCCCATAATAGCAAAAACTAACCAAAAAATTAAGCAAATCAGAAAGACATTAGCTACTGCTGGAATGGAACGGAAAAGAGCGTCTGTGACAACCTAAAAGCAATTCATCATCACTCATATCCGAAGAAACCCAAAAAAATTTTTTATTTATTACTATAAAAACACATTATTTTGTTTATAGAATTTGTTTCAAATAACATCGGTTTTGATATCTAAAAACATATCTATTAAAAAAACTTGCACAAACCGATAAAAGAGCATTTATTAAAAAGTCACTTTTTAGAAAATAACAATTGTCTAGATTTCATTTCATTTTTTCTCAATATTTATCCTACTGACTCGCAGGAAAGCGTAGAAGTTTGCATACATAGAGCAAATGTCAATCAACCACCCCCACCAACTTCCGGTGATGCCAAGATATTGCTGTCCGATTAGAGTTTTTATTTTTTATTTGTTTAGTTTTTTTTGAGATATGGTGAAATGACAAGAAACTGATTATGACAAAACTTGTTTTATTCTGTGAATTCGAATAAATTCTTGGTTACGCAGAACTTTAAAATAACTCTCTATGAATTCATGCTCAACGACACTTTCTCACCTTTATCCCTTGAAACCGCGACATGGCACGTAGTGGACGAAAAGCGCGCAAGCTTCTTAATACTCGAAGTGACGAGAAGTCGCTTCCTTGTTTAGGACCCACGGTATTTTCCAGAATAAGTGACGTCACTGATACCTGAACAAATTGTAAACTGAACCTTTGTGTCAAAAACAAAAGCTTCCACCAGTGGTTGCAAGAAGAGCAAGATATGCCTCGGATGGTTAACAGAGCCAACAACCATTAGTTGAAAAAAACTAATAAAAAACAAAGTGTTTTTTTAAAAAGTGTTTTTAGGTTTTTGGTCCGATGAAAGTAAATCTAGCCAATAATATTCGTCTGAATAGTTTTTTACTAAACTGCTGTTTTACAAAGCTCGGGGAATTGTAAGTTTTGGCCGAAACCGAAGCAAGTCATTACCAATTCTTTTCACTTTTTTCATATTTGCAATTTCACGTTCAATTACGTTTTCTAAATCGTGATTAAAAATTTAATTTAAGTTTTTACGGTCGTGCTCGCTTTAAAAATTTCTTTAATTTGCATCGTTGCCCATTGAGAATGCACGGAATCGTTTTACAGGAAACTATTCACAGTAGATCCAAGACTGAAAAAAATTGTCATACGGGAACTGTTTTAATTATTATTTCTGTTTTGTGTAATCCACATTCAAATCCGTCGGCATGCAAAAAAACACGTGAAAATCATATTCGATGAAAAAACATGCCCAAGGAAACTTATAACGTAATTTTAATTTGTTTTTGCTATTTTAATGTAATTTAATGATACTCGTTTTTTGCTTTGAAAGCCTTTTTTTGAAATTTTAAATTTGTTCATTTTTTCTTCTGTATAGTAAATTTATCTGTTTAAGATTAATAATAGTTTAGAGTTTGAATCAGTCTCAGCTGAGTTAAAAAGTGATAACACTCCGGGATCAACAAAACGAAAGTTTTGTAAGAAGTAGATGCATGTTATAAAAATTATAGCAAAGTTTGTAAATAATTATTTATCAATAAACTCCCGGATCGAGGGCACGTTTTTCAACAAACGTTTTCATGAATTTTTTCATAAAATATGACAACGTCGTACTGTCAAGTTGTCTCTTGGAACAAAAATCTCGGGCCCAAAATGAAACGGATCAACTTTTTGAAATCCGTGAGTTTTTGCAATCGAATTAAATTAGAAATGATTTTTTAAGCGCAGGATTAAATCAGTGTTATGTTGAACGAACGCTAAGAGATGAATATAAACTATAATTAATGGATCATACATTGCGTCGGCGGTGATAAATTGATAGAAAAATACTACCATTTTTTTACAGGAGATAAATTCTTGATTGAATACTAGGAAAACTCACAAAAACTATGCAGAAGTCCAGTAGGCACCATCCTTTCGAAAAGTAAGATTTCAATCCGTAGCCGATCCACTTCATCAGCATTTCAACAATAAAAATCGAAGTGAAAACTTTGTCCAAAATGTTCAGAATGTATTTGAGCTGCTTTTTGTCATCAAGATGGCGGTCTTCAAAAACCTAAAAACCGCCGATGTATTGTTGTTGTGGAATAAAAAAATTGTCAAACATTTATAATTTGAGAAATGATTTGATTATTCAAAGCGTTAAATATAAACTTTTTCTATTTTGAAGATACCTAAAAATTGGAACTATGTATTCCTTGTAGTGAATTCAATATTAGTTTCAGTAACTGTTTGAAAATAAATTATTTGATAAGTCTTACCAAAGTCACACTGCTGGCCGTGATAACAAAGATGATGAAGGTCTCAAAAATACTGTTATCGACAATGACCTTCATGACCTTCCGAAGTTCCTTCCATATGTCCCCCCATGGGCGTAATTTTTCATAGCAATGGAGCTTTGCATGAAGGCCGTAAAATTTCTTTTCTTTTTCGATAATGAAAGGAGATTTTGTTTTTGACAGTAGCTTTTCTATCGATTTGCTTCTTGAAGAAACTGATTTTTCGTTTTTTGTGTTAACGGAATTCTGTCGAAAAACACACAAAATAAAACAACATAAACTTTTTTATTATGCCTATGAATCCCCAAGCGTTAATTTAATAATTTTAATTTTACAATAAAATTTTATTTTTAAAAAGAATTATTCAAACTATAATTGAAGATTAAACAATAAACTTTTGACATTGCTTTTAAAATTATTAAAGCATTTTCTTTTATATCTTTGCTATATAATTTTTATGACAATTGAGATTTTTTTCTTATTGTTTCACATTTAATTTACAGTAGCAAGTAATAATTAACTTAAGCTTTTTTGCAACTTAGTAATTTCGATTATTTTTACCCCTTCCAAAGATTTCAATATATGTTGTGGCTTTGAAAACCGTACTAGAATGAAAGTAATCGACTTTATCAATTAAATTTTATGATGAACCAATGCCTCAACTAATCAAATTTTATTATGTACCAACGCAGAGTTGTAAGTCGGGCCTGGCTTTTCGGATCGGGTTTGGGTTTAGGACGATTCGGGCCCAGTGCGGAGCTTACAAATAAACGACAACTTTTTTTAGCGTTAAGTGTTTTAGACAAAATTTAACTTTGGGGCTTTTTCGGGTCTGTTTAGGATTTCAAATCAAATTTGTTTGAGCCTGGTTTGGGCCTGAACTAGTCGGCCTGTTTACAACTCTGTACGCCGCCTCAACTAATCAAGTTTCAGCACGTGACAACCAGTGGTGGCTCACCAATCCAGTTCAAGCACGTGTTGGGACCATAATGACTTGCGACAAAGTGCACAAAAGTTTTTACTTAATTTGTTTGTATAAACAGAAGACCACTAGAAAATAATTTCAAAAAAGTTCAAAAAACGTAAGAGTTTGAGAAAATTTAAAATTATTTTATAGAAAAATAAAACCACAAACTTATATGTCCACCTGTGTTCCGTACTATCGTTTGTTAGGGAAACTGGGGCACGTAGTAACACTTCTTTTTCTTTTTGCTATTTCTCTCATAATTAATTTTTTTTTCAAAATTCTTGTTTAATATGAAAAATTTAGATCACTGTTTAACTAATATCAGAAAAATAAATAATTAATTTTTAAAGCTTAGTTGTTAAAATTACGATTTAAATATTGAAAATAAGCGTTATAATGCGCCCCGTCAAAGGGGTAAGTTGTAACCAAGGGCGTATTCTCCATGAATGCCTAGAAATTTTATAAAAAAATAATTATATAAAAAAAATAAAAAAATAATCTTGAAAAAAATTCTCAAAGTATAAAAATTTTGATGATATTATGTTGATTATTTTTTTGATATAACAGCATAAATACGTTTTATCGATTGCAACTCGGATCATTCAGTACAGCTTCAGCTAGAGCTTATCACTAAAATACAAAATAAAATTGGAAACACGTATGCAAAATCTAAGTTGCATTTTTTGACTCTGTTGCTAGAAGGAATTACAAGACCGACCGGTAGTTCTAAGAAATATTATAGATGCATATTCCATTGCAGACATTGTTTTATCCGAATATTTCTTTTCTTTTGCGAAATTTTTCTTAAATTAAAATCTAAATCTCCGATTATTCAGCAGTTTGATATCGTGTCTATGCATGCAGTTTTGATATTGCATGCACGCCCGTGTTTATAGAGCGTGACGTTGTTGAAGAACTGATCTAGTATCGCTTGCTACAAACTGCTTACGTTTACTCAATACTCACATTCAGATGCATTTCGAAATCATATTAATTTGAAAACACTTAAACACTTTAGTTTAAGCAAGCAGTTAAATGAATTAGCTAGGGTAGCAGGTTAAAGCAAATTGCCTACTTTTAGCATAAGCTTAGGCCTACTTATTTACGGTAGGCCTACTGGTAGGCTACACAGTTACTGGTGCATTTTAGCCTCTCAATACAGTACTTGTTGTGTTGTTTGTAGATGATGGTTGTTGCGAGGTAAGAGTAGTAGTTTTTGACTACTGGCTCAGTGACCAGCTACAGGCTTAGTTTGTGGACAACTATAATTGCATTATAAATTGCCTACTTCGATAGACAACTTCGATAGAGGAAAAACATTTTATATTTGTGATTATTGAGAAACCCTAGAAAGTAGAAACTATTGTTTTTACCTTTCATTAACTAATGAAAAAACTTCGTGTATTTACTAGGACTATAAATCGCAAAATTTTAAAAATTGCTTGTTTTATCAAATATTAAAATTGAGCTAAATTTTGAGACTGATGACGTCATCATTTCATCATTGCATGCATGACCTGAAAAGTCACGGTACGCCACTGGTTGTAACACCAGTTGGGGCAAGTTGTAACAGCAACAAAGTCACTAATAAATGTTTAATTTTAATGTAATTTGAAGAAAACAACAATATGAAAATGTAAACATAATTAAATCACACTTAACCAAGTTATAGATATGAGTATCAAACACAAAAAATAAGGTATTTGGCTATTGCCTAAAAATGTTAAAACAGTTTTTTTCGCTTCTGAATTAGCCTAATCATAAATTTTAGAATCACATTCGTGACAAAAATATGTATTCAAATCTTCGGCACAAGCTAAATGTGACGAATTTAGGTAACCATAGCGTTGTACCACCCATTCCTCATCAGGACGATTGTTAAAATAGGGCTTAAGGAATGTAATGCAAAACTCTTTTTTGCTTTTAGTGTTTTTTCAAAAATTAGTGTTTCGTTGTTTAGAGCTGTAACAGATTGTCCTTTTCTGGTGTGTCAGTTAGCTTGGCACACTTTTTAGAGCTTTTCTTGTTTTACACCAAGGACTTACTTTTAAGTTTTCTTAGCACTTTTTAGAGTTTTACGTGGCAAACATCATTGTTTTTCTACTCATCTTATTGATCTCTTTTAAATAATAACTACTGCTGCAGCAGCTCTTAAGTTGTCTTGTAATGATGAGCTGGTGTTCTTGTTAGTTTTTCTTTCATAATTTCTCATATTATTCACAAATATTGTTGCCGAAGTTACTTGTAATGCAAGCTAGTTAAACCTATGCACAAAAATATGTGTTACTACTTGCCCCATCATATTGTTTACATGTTGCAATTTATCCCATCTCATACTTAGTCAAGTTTCTGTTAATATCTCAAAAAGTTATGTTTCACTTGCCAAATCTTGTTAGGCATTTAATGGCCTCTTGTTTTGTGGTTCGACTGAATAAAACATTTTAACAAAATTGCACCCGTTATCTTTCCCGAAGACAAAAATTAAATTTTGAAAAGTTTACTTTGCCTACTCAAAAAGCTTGTTTTAACAGTAAGCTTATTTTTGGTCATTGGAACTAAACAATGTTATTTACTAGTAATCAGTCTTAATATGACTGTCATTTGTGCTATTAAAAATTTTGTTGGTTTATGTTAGATTTTGACAAATACGAAAGTTACAACTTATCCCATGTTACTACTTGCCCCGGTCTTCCCTATTCAATTTACTTTTCAGTAATTACTTGTCACTAATTTTAGCATTACGAAAAAAAATTAGAGCTCATTTGCACTGCGAGCGTCGAATATAGTAATTTTTGTTTGTTTTATTGATTCTCTTGCTTCACTTAGCGATGGCTTAGATTTTAAGCGCGGAAAGATCATTAGAAAAAACAAAAATGCTCCATTTCACGCTCGTAGTGGAAATGAGCCTTAAGATTAAGGAATTTCTTTAAACATTTTTTTAGGCAACTTTGCTAAATAATAAAAATAACTTGAACAATTTTTACTAATAAAAATTTATTAAATATATATTTTATCAAAATAATATCAAAACATACATTATTGCAATAATTTTTTTTCGACTGATAACAAACGTTATCGAAGTTGGTTAAATCTTTTTTTTCTAAATTTCTTTTTAGGTTTTCC
The DNA here is from genome assembly GCA_963680785.1 of Diplosoma virens. NCBI lineage: Eukaryota > Metazoa > Chordata > Ascidiacea > Aplousobranchia > Didemnidae > Diplosoma > Diplosoma virens. Next base: position 39,379,630 of record OY796883.1, read on the forward strand.
AGAGTATTAATAGAATTATCATCATTTTGTTTTTGAACTTCGAGATGTTTATTTATTGTGTTTGTAATTGCCAATTTCGAATTCTGATTGTTGAATCTGTTTTCCTACAAAGATAGATTAAAAAAGTTATTCGGCGTATAAGTTGGACGTAATGCATAAATAAACAAAAAATGCATTTTCTAAAATGTTTACAACACTGACTGCAAGATAAAATAATAAAGAATATTTGATTATTTTAAGATTACTTTCTTTGTCTCAAATCTTTAAACTTTTGGCCATATTAGCCTATCATCTATTCATATTATATTTACAATTTTAATTTAGAATCAGTAAGTTTAAAATTAAAAAAAAGAAGTCTAAACAATTGAATTAAATCTTAATGCAAGTATTTTACCGAATTAACTTGATGTTTTTGTTCACTGACTTCTTGGCATAACTCGGAATTGTTTGTTGTTTTGCCATTCTTTTTTGCAATAGCCTGTCAAAAAAAGTACATTTAATTATGGATTATTCAATATATAAGGTGAGTTTTCCCCTAACAATTTTTCTAGTGGAGATAAAAGCTTTTTTTTTTGTCACAACCTCCCTGCACTGCCACACATTTTTGCCAACTGTGTACAAGTTGTTGAATGCCACCTGCTGCAGAATTCTTTAGATTAACCCTTAAGCCAATTACTCACTTTGTTTTTCATCTCTTTACACTAGTAAACTTTGTTCTTTATAGGTTTACGATACGTCCCGATTTGTGGGACAGTACCAATTTTTAGACTTTTTCCGCCCCGTTTGTCAGAAATCCAAGACAGATTCGAAATGAAAACTTCTTTTTTTTAGAGAGCATTCTTTCTTGGAAAAAATCATGAACCTAAAGACAGATTCAAAGGGAAGATCTTTTTTTTTAGAGAACAATGCTTTTCAGGGAAGAATTTTTTTCTTTTAACAAACGTCTCGTTTTATCCCTTCAAAAATATGATAGCCTATGCCTAGCTCTTCACATCTTTCTTTACCTGTCTCAGAAGCTCACTGTAGTTTTTTTTCAAGGAATGAAATGGTACGTAATGGGCCCTTGCATATCCCAAAAAACTATAAGCATAAATTTGCCAGTAGACAGTTAAGACTTAAACTTCTTCTTGACGGGAAAATCACTCTGTTTCTATTCCAAGGATTGTCTTTTGGCTACTCGCTCATAGTGTCAAACCCGTGTTTGTTCACATGTAATTACTCTTTTGAGGAAATTAACACCCTTTTTTTTTCAAAGCGGCAGAGACACTGCTGGGACAACTCTACGCTTTTTTGTTTATATTTTTACTGTAAATAAAAATTTTGTGAACCAAATGGCAGCTGACCTTGAAGCAATCAATACCATGATGAATAATTCTCACAGAGATATTCAAACTTGTGTGCAACATCTTCTACCTCCACTCTTCTGTCCAATCGAACGGTGCCATCAAGCGATTTGATCATAGTTGGAGTTCTCATCCACGCAGGTATAGCGGAATTGTATCTCACTACAAACAATTTGTAATTTAAATTATATATTTGGACCCGCTTCTAACAAGACCTTTTTTCTTTGTCTCTTGTTTTGATGAAAGGAAAAATGTGCCCTTTCTCTTTTTCGGAATCAATGTGATCACAAAGATATCCTCAAATGTTTAAAAAAAATTTTAATTTAATTAATTAGGTGGACTAAATGTTGTAACTGACAAGCTCAAAAGACTTAGATAGCAACGTCGTTCACACAGGTCTTTCTCAAAAAACCTGTCTGCAGGTCTGGCCTGTCTTCATTAAAAAACATTTTTCTGTTCTTCTTTGAATAATTCAGCCCATTTGTAAACATTTGTTTGGCTGAAACTTCTTTCGTTATGCACAGTAGACATTCTTCTGAATATTTCATTTAGTTTGAATATTTTTGAATATTCATTTCTGAATATTTTTAATATTCATTGCACTTTTCTACCAAAAATTGGACTACTAATCTTTGTTCAATCCTTGAACAACTCTCCGGGTCAGCTATTTGATAAAATTGAAAAATCCCAAGCAAAAGAATAGGCTATCAAAACACAAACTAAATGAAGTTTACATCAAATACCTAAAAGAAATTAAAAAAGTAAGCTTTTATCTCCACTAGAAAAATTGTTATAGAAAAATTTACCTTATGTATTAAATGACCCTCGTATTTTTGATGAATAGCTACCGTATACATAAAATTCTGAAAGTGAAACATATTCAATCACAACAGCTGAAAGTAAATCAGTATTTTGCTTTGTATCAACGGAAACAAAGTCTTTGAATGTTTGTAGGCTAATACCAAGAAAAAAATGAAAACACAAAAATGTCACAGTCAAGGCTGCATGATGAGGATAGGGAAGAAACCCAGATCATTTCGATCATTATAAACAAGCTCCAGGCTGCCGATTTCAATAATAACATTTTAGAAAAATCAGTTATTCTAATATCGTGACCGGGACTACAACTATTAACTCTATTTTAATTAGTTTTTTAACTTAATTTAAAACAAAATGTGACAAAAAAGAACAAACTACCAAAAATTAAGCCAGACGGAGATGAGTAAAGATATTTTATATCAATGTTTTTAAGCCTACAAACTTTTTAAACAGAATATTTTTTAAAAATACACAGTCTTTACTAAGACAGTCTCTCTTTTTTTGAAAAACATTTTCCACCTATATGTAAATAATCTTGATTTAGACTCTAGACCAGTGCTTTCCAATCTTCTCGTGTATGCAGCACAGGTTGCAAAGTTTCAAATGTTTGTAGCACAGTTGAACTAAAGTTTAGATTTTTTTCTTGAACTAAATTTTGGATTCAAAATTCAGTTTTCATGGAGGTTAGTTCAAAAATGTTACGCTGAAATCAAAGAAAAGATAAAACAGTTAGTGTGTTGCGGGACACGGTTTGAGAATCGCTGGTTTAGAGGAAGCAAATTAAAAATAGAATACGGTTGAAGATATACCGGTTGTTAATTAAACTAGGCCTACCTTCTTTCTTGCTTGTTTCAATATTTTAAATAACTTTTTCGCTTGAGATTGTTTGTTTTTGTCAACCATTTCTCCATTAAATGAATTTAGCAACAATGCCAAGAACAAATTCAAAACCTGTTTTAATGTATGAAATGAAATAAAGATCAAAACTGTTAGAAATTAATAAGAATATTTTTTTTTCAGAAATTTCAGAAAAAGAAACAAAAAACTGTAGACTGTCTATATTAATAATAACACGTATAAAATATCAAAACATCAATAATTACCACTAAGTTTCCGATAAAGACCACGCCGAGAAAAACCAAAAGACAAAATGGTACATATCCAGTGGATCCATTTTCACTAACGGTGTACATACAGTTCCACATATTTTGAATCCATTCTCCACATTGGATACGGAACACAACCAAAAAAGCATGGGGAAAATCGTGCATATGCCACCGAAGAGGAATACCCTAAATATTTAGCATCATGATAAAGATATATTTTTATCATATTGGTTTAACTATTAAAACTACTGATTTGCCTGACAGTAACGGAAATGATATAAACTTAAAAAACTTGGTCAAGCAATTATTCAAAATTGCTTTCACAAAATATAATCTAACTCTTTTTATTTTGAATTTATTTATTTAATATTTTTGTTGTTAATCCAAAACAAAGCATAAACCTTTTAAATATAAGATTAGTATCTTTCTATGTTGGTAAGTAGCCTATATGAAACCTGGGCTTCAAGTTGAAATCAGGCTTCCACCATTTTGTTCAATGAATGATACAATCTTCATTTTGTTGTCTTTTAGGAAGTTTTTGAAGAGCAGGAACTTATTTTTTATAATTTTAAATTTTTACAATTTTATCTTAAGGTCATTTAAAGGTAAAATTTTATGGAAATGAGACATATATTGCGTAATTAACCAAAATATTGCATATTTATCCAAAAACACATTTAAGTCAATTTGCCAAAAGCAATGTTTCAAAATCATTATAATCAAAACTTTGGAAATTGTTAGTTAAAGCTACTGGCCGTGCGACCGATTAGGTTAGAGCGCCATATAGACGGGGAACGCGAGCCATATGTTTAACACCTTCTGCCGCTATCATGTTGTTATTTTTAAATTAAAGCATTCTACAGTACTGTATAACTGCTCGGTAAGCGTAGCAAGCAATTTAATTTTTGTTACATAACCAAAAAATAATAGGCTAATGATGAATTAAAATCAATGGCTCTAAAGTTTGCTGTGTGAGCTTCTGCGTTTGTCTGGACCATCTGACAATGCCCGAAAAGATAAAATAAAATCAAAAGCATCATTTAGTTTTTTCAAGGTAGGTTTACAGCAATTCTTGGTCCACAGATGACGACACTCGTAACTCGTGTTTTTCTTTGTATGAGTTTTGGCCTGCTTCCTGCTTTCTGTTTTGTGTAGCGGAGTCACCAAGTGTAGCAGCGTGACGTGACCCTATATAATCACGCCATTCTGTTATGTCCTTTAGTAGGACATTCTGCGGCACTTTCCCCTGCTTGGCGGTCTTGGTAAACAGTTTTAAATTACAGTCATATCTTTTTAAAACTAAAAAAGAAAAAGAAAAGATTTCAACTGGACAACAATATCTTGGTATCTCCGGAAGCAAGTCAGAATAATTGTTAACTCTATGTATAGCGCCTCCGTTGCTTTAAATAAAATAAACAAAATAATGTTAATAAAACATAGAAATTATTGTAAAGATTCTTTTTTACAAGCACAAAAGAGATCATTCAGGTAGACTGAGCATTGAAATCGCAACCTTCTGGACGGAATTCAGAGTGCTATCATGCTGATTTAGTTGTTGTCCTATTGTGAACTACGTTAGGCGTGCTAAACTCATGTGTGTATGTGGACCACATCAATAAAATATTAGCTTATAAATTTGCCTAGGCCACAATCTGTTTAGAAAACAAAAAATGACTTTTTTTAGCATTCAAGTTTATCTCATCCATAAACACATGCTAATTCAATTTAGTTTAAGTTTACTTAAAGCTCCCAGACCGCAAGTTTGGCAGGTTTGGCCTATGTGACCATAAAAAAAATACCCTAAATTTTTATCTTTCGAATTCGTATTGTATAATTAATAATATTTTAATAAACTAAATAAATTTTGACCAGGGATACCTAAATAACCGTGTGTAAAAATAAGCATAAAAACAACGCTTTTTACTATAGCCTACTTAGCAATCTAAATAATAGGGATAATTTTAGCTGTGTAAATAAAAATTATAATAATAATAATAATACGTAGATAATAGAATTTTTGAAAGACTTTTTTTAAATATGAACTAACTTTATAAATGTATAAAATTACTTAAATAATTATATCATTTTACTGTTCAAGTATAGTCAGGATCACCGACCATGCATTTTTAAATAATTACTCTTGTAACCTTGAATTGGCGCATGTTTCAACGTATGTCGTTTTTTCGCTGTTTCCTATTTTTTCGACCACATGTGTGCATTTTAATATGATTATCTGTTGTGTAATGGGCGAAAAAATAAAACCTTGATTGATTGATTGTTTGATTGATATAGTGTTCAAAATGCTAAAAAATTTGATTTACTTTGGGTCTCATTCACTGTTTGCGGTTGCTAAACTTGCAGGCTTTTGGGATTGCCCAAATTTTAAAAGTTTATCAAGTAACCTTGGCAAATAATGAAAAAGAACCTTAACATTTTTTTTTTAGCTATAAATTATTTTGTGGTTTTTTAAATTCACTATAGATAAATTATAATTTAATTACTGTTTTGCTGTATTTTAATAGGTATGTTATATTTTCTTAAAAATTTTGGTTTAATTATATTTTAGAAGCTAGCCTAGCTTAACTTTATTTTTGCTTTACATATTGTTGAAAATAATTGACTCATATAGATGTACTGTTTTGACTCAGCATATTTAGGATTAATCTTCAGTAGAGCTTTAAACCTTGTTAAAAAATTTGAGAAAAAACAAAACATGTTATACTTTTTGTATCTCTTGTTCTAGCTTTTAGAGTTAAAGTCCTAAATTAAACAAAATAACAATTGGAGGCTACATTTTAACCTTTTTTTTATTTATCCTCACTCACAGAAAGCACCCAGCACTAATACATATGGTAAGCAATTACCCCAACCTGCTTCCAAAGAGGCCAAGATATTGTTGTCTGATTGAAATTTATTATTTTGGTTTTTTAGTTTATAAAGATATGATTAAAATTTAGAACTTTTTTCCAAGATACATAAGAATAGTGTGAGTAGGTTTTGAACCAAGATCACATCGATTACAATCACAGCACTCTAGCCACTTGATCATGCTGCAGATGCCTTTAAATATTTTTTGAACATTACTAACAAGACTGGACAGTCAATTTCACAGAGATTCTTTATAAACAACAGAAAAAATAAAAAATTCTTTAAATCTAAAAGTATTTTAAAGTTAAAATATAAAAAAGATTAACCAAAAATTTCATAACTTTTTAGGTTGTTAAAAATTCATTCAAAGACTTCTGTTTTATAACATGCTTAAAATAAATTTTTCAGCTACTGTAATAGTAATAAATGTCATAAACATCACCATGTCTAAGCCAGCCAATAATGCTATGCAAGGTCAGCAAGAATCCTGTAAAAGCATACTGTACAAGCCCTTTACTGATTTGGTTGTGGGCACTGCAATGGCTCCAAATCAGCATACCACATGGGTTTCATGTGGTTTAACCTTTTAATCCCCAGTGTTTCATTTTGAATAATTTTACAAGGTAAACTTAATAGCATCTTTATTTTTCAAATTATCACTTACTTCTACTTGTTCTTGTATCTGTGCAGTTAATTCATTTCAGGCCACTACAGTGTCCACAGCAAAATCAACACAGGTCCCATACTGGCTGCCTTCCAAGGGTCCTAGTAGGCCCTGCACAGCATTGTTGGCTGGCAATTATTGTACTGTCTTGTAGGACAATGTTTAATTTAGAGAAAATGTCAAAAAAGTATGATTTTGATGTGAATATACATCATTCCTAACTGTTTGCGCAAATCTATTGATGTCAGATTTATTTGCATCTAAAATGGATATTTATCTATTCTATTTTGGTAAACTTGCTTGTAATTATTTAACAGTAACTGGTTATAGCAATGCATATATTTATATTAAAGTTTCTAGTGAATTATGAAGTCAAAATATCTCTACCTAAACTTGTTAGTGTACCTATAATACTTTTTTCAGTAAAAAATTTTTTGGGGTGTTTTTTGTTTTTTAGTTTTTATTAAAAAAAGTTTTTATCATTACAATGCTAAACAGCTCTATTAAAAAAACTTGTGATTGTTGTTCAACAAACTATTTTTTCCTTTTTTGTAAAGCATTTTCTTTTTAAAAAAATTTTAGTCTAATTAAAGTATGGATAAAATGTTTAATGTTATTTATCAGTTGCAAAAGTTATATTCTATCTTTATTTTAGAAGATTGTTAATGCTTTAACATTTTTTTTTGTTTTTAAAAGTTACAATACCAGTTTAATGAGTGGTTGTTGCAAAAAAATATACTTTTAGTGATGATGTTTGGCAAATCTTTATGGAAAACACAAATATCTTCAGTAACAGATAAGGCTTCAAAGCAAATAAAAAAGTTTGGGATTTTAAATTCAACAATTGGTGATTTTTTAAAGCGTGTTGATGGAGAAAAGCTTAGTTTACCTTTAGAATCTGAAACATCAACTGAAATATATAGTTCAACACTCAGTGATGAAAGCATTAAAAAGTAAGTTCTTGATGTTAAATTTGTATTATAGAGTTTTGAACCAAAATGAATATCAATAAATACACTAATTTTGTAAGTTGCTCTTATGACTTTATCTTATAATTTTGAATTGAAATAAATTATTTATTAGATTATTGCATAGTAGCATTGTTTTATGATGATTTCCTTTAAAGTTTCTTATATATCAGAACTGGATTATAAACTTAAAGTAAAATATAAATTATTCTTGCTTATTTGATAATAGTCTGTTCTTACAGCATTGAAGTAGGCCTACTGATTTTCTGGTGGAGCATTTCTAAACTTGAGGGTTGTTACCCCCATAAAGGTTGCCAAGTCTTTTTCAAAAATTTGCCACAATACTTTATACAATATTTTTCTAATTGCTATCTGTAAAAAAAGAGTAAAAAGAAGGTTGGGGTATATAAAAGTTCTAATGATTGTCTTTTTGCTAAAGACCATAAAAGTTTAAGAAGCACTACTTTAGTGACTGTGTTTTGTTGATCAAAAATAGCAGTTGACTTTGTTACACTATAGATGTTTATTCCTAGCTTTTCAAATCAGTTTGTAATTGGCAAGCAATTGCTTCTATTGATTTTATGTATCTTGTTTTGCAATTTTAAACTTAAATACAATCTCTTAGATTGTATAGCGTCTAGATTGAATATGAGCAGATCAGTGGAAAAACTGTAGAATTAAAATTTGTTTTATGCAAACACTAAGCATTAAATAAAAGCTTGTGTAATTTACTGTCAATCAAAGTGCTTGTATTATTTGTGTTGTTGAAATTTCATGTTTGTATTTTACTCAGGCGTTTAATTTTAAGAAGAAGGTCATCACAAGATTTTGATGATGACAATGACTCAGAACAATATACATTGATCCTGCTGGGTAGGTTTTTGTGTGGTGTTGTTTTAACACAACTTGTTTATGTAATTCTTACCTACCAAAGTGAATGGAATCCCAAACTTGCTGCTTTGTATTCAGGAGTTACTGGTTTTGTAGTGTCACTTGGACTTGCATTTTCTGTTGCTGTAAGAAGTGTAATTGCACTGATAGTTCCTACTCTGTGCACATCAAAAGGCAGGTAAATTATTCTACCTATTAAAGAATAAATTGGAGCAGTTAAATTTTTATTTTTACTGTCCAATTTTATGAAAAATCGTTAGTTTCTCAGGCAGTTGGTCAGAATATAGAATCTGATGTAAAATTGGTCAGAATATAGAATTATAATTGAATATAGTTGACTAGTTAGTTGAATATAATTGTCAGAATAAAGAATATAGAATAGTTGGTCAGAATCTGAAGCTGGCCAATTACAGTAGGTCAGTGAAAACTAAAAGAAGGTGACCACTTAAAACAGAAAGTTGGATATGGTTTATAAGGTCACTATCTTTATAAAAAGATTTCTTCCATCATCTTATATAATTATTTTTAAATAATCTTATCTTCTCAAAACCAGTTTAACAATGTTTTAATTTGTTCTGCACGTCATTTGTAACTTGAACTACACTGTTTTGATGTACAGCTTCTAAAACTTTTAACATTGTTCTAACTTTGCTTTAGTGTCTACTAATTTTTTTCTGAGTTGAAATTTGGCAAAAATGATATATAATTTTTTTAACCTGCAATATTAAACTTAAACAAAAAGTAAGTAAATGTTACATTTAATATTAGTTTCACTCACTGTGCAAGATTTTTCAAACCAAAATTTCATATTTATGCTTAAAACTGATCATAAATTTAATTGTGCTGCTTGAAAACTTTTGGTCCATAAAAGATTTCAAGAAAACTTTATTTTGTGATGTCTTAGGAGTATCGTCTTGGCATTTTGTCTGCTTTTGTTACTAGCTGGCCCAGGAGCAAACACTATTTACAACTATCAACAGCTTTCTGGTGCCCTAACATGCGGTGACGAACTTGCCTATAATATGACAAGAGGTCTATCTACTCTTATGGCTAATGAACAAAATCAAATTCTTGCATCAATGGATGACACGGTTGATTCAATCATAGAAGCCGTTGAGGTATAAACAAGCCGTTGTTAATGATGTAACAAAAAATACAATAAGTTTTTGTTTCAACAGGAAGCAGAGCAGATTTTTGTTTCCTTTGCAGAAAGGGTAAACAAATTTGGTTTAAACATTAGGAAATATTACAACTTTTTAAAAAATATGGGCGATATATGTGAAGCAAAGTTGGGATCGTTTTTTTGCATTGTACCAAGGTTCGTAGCAGAGCAAGCCCGAAGTTTCTATGCTACACCGTTATATTTTGCTATCGCTGAAATAAAGGTTAGCATAAATGAATAATTAAAAATTGCCTGAAAATATAATTTTCTGATGTACTCATTTGATTTTTTGACGAAACTTGGTTTTTATTGGGAAAAGCGTTTTATAATATACTGTCAGTAGTGTAGCGGAATTGGTAGCAGTGCCATATTGTTGACGAACGCGATTGACATAATTTCAGTTCAAATCTAACTTTAGCATTCTGTTGGGTCCTAAAAAAGACCACCTTTGGGCACTTTCCTCTGCCTGGCGGTCTGACGAGCAGCTTCAAATTTCAATTAGCCATAACATAAAAATTTTTAAAAATTATAAACTTTCAACCGGATATCTTGGCAGTATCTTGGCAGAGTCAAATGCAAGTTGGGGTGATCGCTTAATGATCGTTCTAAATCTCACACGTCAGACACTATTCTACGAATCAAAAGGATAAGTTCTGCTTACTACTTTTCTGGATTTTTTTTATTGTTTATTCTGCTTGTTAATGGATTGCTCTTCCGATTTTTAATTTCAACAATATTTTGCGAATTTTAAGACCATATAAAAAATCTAACTTCCTGAAAACTTCGAATTAGCTTTAAGTGTCAACTTCTTGCTTGTTTGTTGCTAGGTTTTTTTTATCGTATTAACACTTAATTTGAGTAAAAATTATCAAAGATTGTTGTTTTGTAATTTAATGGTTATTATATCATGTTATAGAGAGAATTTTTGTTTAACTTGTCATATACCCATGATTTTGTTTATGAAGCGAATGTATCCAAAACCTCTAGGCAAATCACAAAAGATATTATGAGCGAAGTGGAAAAAACAACTGGATTTGCACTTTCTGTATTTGGTTGGATTAAATTCTTCATGACGTTTTCATCAGCATTTGTGTTTATCAAAGCGATTAAATATAGGTATATTTGCTTACTGCCTTTTTGTATTCTTTTTTGCATTATTAATTTTTGAATTTATTTGTATTATTTCTTGTAAATAAAGTTTGCAATATTTGACCATGATAAATCGGAGACTGAGCATCATTTTTTTTCTTTTATGCTTTTTAGCTCATCGATTTTCAGAGAAGTTTATCGTAAAAGACAGTTAAATAATTCCTTCTATCTAGTTTTAGTTACATTAAAATTTTACTTGTTGAAAATTCATCTGTTGCCTGTACTTAGTTCTGATTTCCAAAAAGAAGTCTTTAATCTCTGCAATTTGCTCTGCTTTTCGTTTGTATATAAAAGATTTACTTTTACCTGTTCTTGTTGTCATAAATTTTAAAAAAAAAGTTTTTGCAACAATTGTTTTTTAGAAAACTTAACTTGTTTAAATTGATCTTTTATGCTATTTTGGATCTGATTTTTAAAAATATCACTTACTTACGTATACAAACATAAATGTTTGAATTTTTCAGAAAAAAAATGTTTATTTGTTAGATCAAAGTATTTAACTAATTCGGAATTCGACAATTACTATATCACAGATGAGTTTATACAGCTTGATAAAAAACAAGAAAAAAAAGGAAAAGCATCAGTATTGCCTTTAAAAGCAAGAGAAATTTTTCTTTATGTCAAGCCCGGCCGGTACGTGTTCCTGTTCCAATTAAAGTATTAAACAATTCGAAGAGAACTGTTAATAGATTAATCAATCAATCAACATATTTTTTTTTGCGGGAAAAAATAATACACATAACAAAAATCAAACAATAAAATAAACTACAGGTACAACTACTTGTAAAATTTAAGTGTTGCAGAGAAGAGGGTTTTTTCATTTTAAATAAGAAGGTTTTTTTGTTTTAAATATAAGGTTTCAATAAGTACTTCTTAAATTCATATTTAAAAACACTATAAGAAGCATTTTGAATTTGAATGGAAATTCCGTTCCATATCTTAACTTCTTGGTATTTTATACATCTTTGTAATCTTGAAGTTTTATAGAAGGGAATATGCAAAGTTTTTTTTGGATTTTTCGTTTAATCTAGTGCTTTTTTCCGAGATCTGGCTAGTTAAAATAAAATAATTAGACAAATTTTTGGGAAGCATTTTTTTTAAATTGGCATGAATAAATTTACCAACTTCTAGTTTATAAAGATCTTTAAGTTTTAAAATCTTAAGGCGTTTGTAATAAGGTGAGGAACTATCACAAAATTTAGCTGCACATATAAATTTAACGGCTTTATTTTGAGTCATCAATTTTTTAAGATACGTCGGGAAGGTAGATTCCCCGATAATAAGGCTTATAATAAATGGGAATGTATCTGAGCGTAATAGATTTTTAACAGTGCTGTTTATGGTAGAGAGTGTCTAATTTTAGAGATGATTTCAATCGTTTTTGATATTTTATATGCTATATTTAAAATGTGGAAATCGAAATTTAAATTCATATCAATAGTTAAACCTAAGTATTTAATACTTATGCATTGTGGGATAAAAATATTATTTAAAAAAACATTTGTTTGTGAAAAAGGTTTATTTAGTTTGAGAGGTATAATTAAGAAGTTGGATTTAGAGGGATTAACCGTGAGTTTATTAGAATCAAACCAAATTGATAAATTTTGAAGTTCTGTATTCATAATTGTAGTAAGGGAAGCAAGGTTGGGGGCCGTAAAAATTAAGCATGTGTCATCAGCAAAGAGTATTGGCATACAGTTAACCGCTTGAGGCATATTATTAACATACAAGAGAAATAAAAGAGGGCCAAGAATCGAACCCTGAGGAACATAATTATTTTGTAACAGCTTAGATTTTGCACCCTTAATGGAAACGAATTGTTTGCGAGATAAAAACAATTTAATTAGTTGATTTGCTGAGCCGCGTATGCCATAATGTTCAAGTTTGAGAAAGAGAATGTCATGATTTACTGAATCAAAAGCTTTTGTAAGATCAAGAAAAACTAAACCAATGCATTGATTAGAATTTATATTGTCATAGGAGTGTGTGATAACAAAAGCATGATTGATTGAGACTTCATTTTGAAAATCCTATTGATCGCATAACTAAGGTTTGTTTTTATATTAATTATTCCTTGACTTTCAAAGCAGTGTTAGAGGCGTAAAACTTTACATGCCCATAAAACAAATTACCCTGATTCTGCTTTCGTAGGTGAACTTTTTTCGCCATTCGTTTAAAAGGTTTTTGGTTATCCTTTTTTATATTAGTGACATTAGTGATATTTACAGCAGGCATTAACAGCGGAAGGTGCCGTAAAGTGTGTTTCATCAAAATACAACAGAATGACTTAAGTAAGATTTAAAATGTAATTGTCTTGATCTCTTTTGGCATCGTTTCTATGTTTTTAGAAGTGTCGCTTATATTTATAACAACAGTCACAATCCGATTAAAAATGTACAGAAATTTTCAACGAACTGTGCAATGTCCAGCTGACAAACTAAACAGTTGCTTGTTTTGCTCGTTCCCAAGCACTTCAATGTGACTGTTGGAAGGCAAAACTCTTACCAATTAGTACTTTCAAATTGGTTCTTAGTCAAAAAATGGGTTCCCCATCTCTCTACAGAATCTCTTTTGATTCATAGTTTGAGGCCCGTTTCCACTACGAGCGTGGAAAAGAGCATTTTTTTTTTTTTATTGATCTTCCCGCGCTTAAAATTGAAGCGAGCGCTAAGCAAAGCAAAAATAAAAAATAAAAACAAACAAAGAATAATCTTTTCCATGCTCGTAGTGGAAACGGGCCTTTAAGGTAGAAATTGTGCGTTTCTAGAAGTTTAGCTTTGCGTTTGCCGCGGCTGAAGACCGAATCCGGTTCTTACCACTCAAAACACTTAAAATTTTATCCAAATTGACTATGAAATTAATGAGTAAATTTAAAACTATTGTGTTTCAATTGCTTTAGTCTACAGCAGTAGTAAATATACAATTATTTATGAATTTGTGGTAGTAGCCCTGTTTGGCGAAGGCCTTTTTTTCAGAACTTAACTTTTTCGTCGAGGATTAGGATTGGGGTTAGAGTTAGATACAACCAACACAAATTTCTTACGATGGGTTGCGCGGAAACCTCCTACTCTTAAAAATAATTTTTAGATGTTCTTAAATAAATTTACTACAAATCAATTTTTATCTGACAGAAGTTAACCTTATGTAATATTAACAGAGTGTTTTTATATATAAAGAATTCAATCAGTTTCAAAATATTTTGCTCTAAATTACTCTTTTTAAAAGGATATGGTTGTCGAAGAATGAAATAAAGAAGTTTGCAAAAGGGTTTAGTTTTCTTACTTTTAACTTCATTTACACTATTATGGTTCTGCTTGTTGATTACGGCGTCTGGAGGTTTTTGTCATTCATAACTTTAAGTTTGTCTTTGCGCAACCAATCAAAGAGTTTGGTCAAAGATCTCCTTAACAGAGGCATTTCGTCAGCAACACATGCTGCTGGTTTTGGTACCAGAGCAGAAGATGCCGTTGAAAGGTTGGTAGGAATAACCGCCCTGGGTGCTGGTTTCATGGCGATGATATATCGGTAAGCTTGAGTTTTTATCGATCGTTGTGCATTAAAATCTAAATACGACTTTTATTTTGTAATTTATGCTTGCACTTTTAAGCATTTATCAAATAAATTAATTTAAATTGTTTAAAAATTACACGACGGGCGCAGAAAAATTTGAAATTAATCATTTTTTAATTGCCATTATTTGCATATCCATCATTTAATTGTTTAGTTCGAAATAGAGCGTGGTTTGATGAAAAAATGCTTTGAAAGTGCTTTTATCCAAGATTTTTTAATTAGACTGAGCCACAAACTAGCATCGCAATAATCAACACTAACTTATTGCCCCGAATTCCAGTTAATAAAACATACACTGATAATTATTCGGCGTCTTATGTTTCTGTTGTATGTAAAATCTCAACGTTGTTTCTATATCAAATAAATTTCAATTGCGCTGTTTTATATTTTAATTGTTTTACTACAGAGCTATTGCATCTGGTATGGAAAAGATTGCCAGTGCCGAAGGATATGAATTTCGTTTGGATAAGTGTTTACCAAAAGCAAGGTTGCCAGACTTCCAAATTTACTATGTCCTATTGACTTTATATGGCATAATGTATATCATTTTTTTATTTGAAGCTTACCTGCTTCGTAGCAGACGCCACATTATGGCTTTTTACTATCCCAAACGGGAAAACGTTCGAATACTTTACTTGCGAACGAAAATTCTTGCAAACCGAGGCATAGGGCCCGGTGCGTTTGCGTCATTTGTGAAAAAAGCAGCCTTAGATATTCAGCAACGCCAAGAAGCTCAAAGAATTGATTTTTTTACAAAATATACAAGCAGAAAAGGGGTAAGCAATGAGCTGTTGTGTCGGCAGTGTGTAGGTTAAGAAAAAAATACCGCCAAATAGAAGTTATCAAATTGTCGAGTTATAGAACTCGACATATTACTAGCGTCTGATCATCGGCGTGCGTAATACACAATGCCGTTTCTATCAGTGCAACCATGCATGGGTAGAAGCCACAAATCTCAAATTCTTTGTGGTTATGTTTTTTACTCGATAGCAATCGATCTGTGTTTCTCGCAAAACCCATTAGAAAAAGTTTGCTTTATTAAACGTATACCCTACCTTGAAAAAAAATCAACTACAACTTTAAAACTATCAAAAGTTAACGTTCCTACGTTCGTTTGAATTCCTAATTTCCTGTTCAGTTGATGGGAATTATTTCACGCTGGGCCACTGGGCGAACCTCTTACCGTTGTTTGGTCTGTGGGTTAGCTGGGTCCAGGAAACACTCTGCATTATTCCAACGGTGCGCGACTTTTGGTTGCAAAGGAGTTTACTGCAAAGATTGCTATCACGAACTTCACAGGTGAAATATTTTGTAGTTACGCTTCCAATTTAGGCAGAGCCAATAGGTGTCTATTTGCTTTTAAAACCAAATGCGGTAGAACGCCGATTATCCGAACTAATTAAGACTAGAGGTGGTTCAGATTACTAATTTTTTCGGGATAATCGAACAAAATACAATCTTGCAATAAAAAGCAGCATCGCATGGTACATTATGAGCAGTATAATGATCACTCATTTTTTGTTTTAAGTTTGTTACTCTTTTTGTCGCTGCTAAGTCTCTCATCCTTTTTAGAAGTAGAGCTGTATTAAACGCCATTCACACTGTCGTTCACACCAAGCTATGGCGTTGTACCACCATTTTAGTAGTGTTTGAATAATCGGCGTTCTACAATAAGTATTCGATTTTAAGACGTAAAAGTAATACCTACATTTTTCTTTGCATCAATATTTAATGGTATTTGCCACTCGTTATTTCTATTTAGAATGTGCTTGATATGTCTCACGAAGGAAAGTAAGAAAGTCTTTCAAGATAGGAGAAAAAGTAAAATGGGAATTCATGTGAAGATCAGATCGCACAGGGAAGAAGCAGAGTTTCTCATCGATTCAAGTGGAATATCAGATTCTTCATGTTCTTCTGATGAAGATGATTTTGCTGATGACGATTTCGATACAAGTTAATACTAACAAGCGATAAAACATTCTGCACTTCCACTAGTATCATACGGTAATGATTATAAAAATATTAAATCTAGAAAATAATATCTGGATAAATTTACATTTGATCCATTGAAGACTATTTTGCTTTTTGGGGGTTTAGGCAATAGTAGAATAAAAAAATTTATTTTTAGTTTGTATTTTGTTGCTTTTAATTTTTTCAATATCAATCTATCGATAAAGGTAAAATCTTCAAGTCAATTCTATGCAGCTGAAATAACTGTCTGATCTAAAATGCATAACAAATCTAAGAAATCGATAATTAGCAAAGTTTTGATACTTTAGGGTGCTTCAATAATGATTTTTTGTCAGCTAAAAGTAGTATGGTTAAAATTTTTGCTTATTGAACCAAGGACCTTTTGAGTTTCTGTTATCGATAAGCTTTGTTATCTCTGCTTAAATCATCATTTACACTGAACGTATATCGCCGAGTGGTTATTAATTAGTAGTTAGGTTGATATTTCACGGTTAAAAGTTGTTTGTCACCACAACGCATTTTTTAGACTTGTTTTTTTAGTTTAGCATTTAGTTTAAATTATCTGTTGGTTAAAGTCATTTATTGGGCAAACGGAAATAAAAGTTTCTATTAAAGTTAAATTTAAAGTACTTCGTAACAATCGTTGTCATAATCAAATGCAGCTTTTTTCGTCTGTCATTCTGTCTACGAGTAAAGTGCCTTGTTATATTTAGGGTGCCACTTTAATTCATTTTATGCACGTTTTAAAAATATTACTAATATAAATACTTCACTAGACTTTCGTACGAAATTTCTACTACAATTGTTATAATTCGTGTTATTTCACCTGACCTTTTTGTAAAATGCTCTCAAAGCGTCTAAAATACATGACTAATGTGTTTTGTTTGAAAGGTATAGCATTATTGGAAGCGTCTTTTGATTATAATTGACATCTCCTGTGGTTTACTCGTTAAAAAAGTATTTACTTTTTGTATTTATTTGTATTCTTCTTATTTGTATTTATTTTCATTGTAAATACTATTTATTTGTTGTTACTTTAATGTCTACCTTGATTTTTTTGTTTGTCAGTTTTTACAAATCATAATTGGTTCGTAAGAAACTTCTCAATTGCTCTATTGGCAGAAAACCTAAACTATTGGTACTTTTTATTATGGTAATTGTTGCACTGACTGTAACACCATAGTATCTTGCCTTTTGTCGATCTGTGTTTTGTTCTTGATTATAATTAGTAAAAACTAACCAGTTACATCTACTTTATGTTCCAATTTCAAATTTTTTCGCGTTTGACAATATAAATTCTCAATAAACGGTTTATTTATGACTTAAGTAAACTTGGTTTAGATTTGATTTAGTTGAATAGTAGGCTATGCAAGACCTACCGTTTCCGGATCAATGTAAAAGTAATGTCCGACTGTTTGCATTCCGGCTAATGCAAAAATAATGAGAAGAATTTGTAAAACCAAGGTCAAATATCCAACTTTGCTCAATGAGTCCGCTACCAGTTTCATCAATTGGCCAAGAGTTCCCCATAAACGAGCTAGTTTTACAATTCGAACCTACAAAAATGAATAAGTAGCAAGAAGAGTCATAAAAATGTCCATTACATTGCTGTTGCCGCGAAAAGGTCAAATTTTTGATTCACTTTATAGTGCAGTGTTGAAGCAAGATTGTAAATAGTAGCCTATTATAACACTAGAATTTGTAGATTGCGTTATGTTCTCAAGGGGTTAAAGAACATCAAAGAAAATATAATTGACGAATTAAGTTTAATACAAAAAAGTAAAAAACACTTTTCTGATATTCCTCCTTATCTAATAGAGTTAGAAGTGGTTTCTTATTCACTTTTGCATCAAAATTTTTGCAGCGGCAAAATACAGAAAATTAGTAAAAATTGTTTTCGTTACATTTATGGTCTGAAAAATATTAAATGTTTATTTTTATTAACATTGATAAAAAACTTTGTTTTTTTTGCATATAGTCACCATAAAAAAGGCAAACAAATTAAATAGAGAATATTGTACTTTTACGAAATGCGATACCGTATGCTAAAAAATAAATAACATACCTTTTGTAGAAAAAATTGCTGAATAACAATTCTATTTAATACGACCTTTTGATCTTTTAAACTGATTTAGCGCTTTGCTTTTTATACATAGCAATCTTAACTTTACTTTTATTAAACTTAGTACACCAAAAAAAAACCTCTTCTAGTAAAATATTCCTATCACCTTTACTTTTCTAGTAATATTCCTACTAAAATACTTATCTCAAAATTAAAATACGTCTCTTTGGTTCCTTAGATGAGTTTGACTAAAAAATTGATTGCCATCCCAAACTAAGAACAACAGTAAAAACAGTTGTTGAAAAGCAGTATGCCCTGGAAGATAAATTAAATTATGACGTCGGCCAGTGTTTTTCAACCTGTGTGTCGTGAAACTTTTTAAAAACATTAGTCTAGAGATGCCCAACCTGTGGCTATTAGACATTAAATCAACAAATTAGAGCCTGATTTAGAGTGAAGACTTTTTTTTAGAGAACACTTGATTTTGGAGACAAAATTGAGAGCGTCGCAGAGTTTTAAAAAAATCCCAAAGTGTACTGTACTGCAGGCGGAAAAGGTTGAAAACCACTTATATAGGCGAAATAAAATATTTTGGGACCAACAAAAAAATGTCAATAAAACTAAATTCTAATTCAGGGATGTCCAACCTGGGGCTCAGCGAGGATTTTCAGTTTTCTGGCTGTGATGAAGGTTGCGAAGAAGAGTTTCGCGAGATTGCTGATAGATATTTGGGGCGGAAATCGATAAATAAAAAGAGATTCTAGGGGAAGGCCTATTTTTTTTTAGAGAACACCTGAATTATGAGACAAAACTTAAGAAATCAGAGCAAGAAAATAGATGAAAACCTTTTTTTTTAGAGAACACCTAATTTTTTGGACGAGACTTAAAAAATCGGAGCAAGATTCTGCGCAAACAGCTTTTTTGCGACTTCTGCTCAATATAAAATTTGGCCCAACTTTGAAAACGGGTTGGACATCCCTGTTCTAATTCATTTCATCATTTACAAAGCTATTTAACGATTCTTTAAAATGTTAGTTTATCGACGGTAACTTACTAGTCGAATGAGACGAAACACTCTAAGTGCGGTAAACCCATCAGGTAAATTTTGTAGAATCAGTTCCATGAGACTGAGAAAAACCACAATAAAATCAAACACGTTCCATTTCTCACTAAAATAACCATACAGATCGAAAGCAAATACTTTTAAAATCACCTCCACTGTAAACAGAGCCGTAAAGACCTGAATCAGATGAAACAATTTTGTAAAACTCTAATTGAAACCGTACGCTTCCAACTGTTAAAAAAATATTTTAAGAGGTAATGATTAAGCTATGTTGTCTACTACAAAAACAATGCCAAAAGTTTCTTGTGCACTGTAAGATCCTTTCGAGTTTCCTTATCAGAAGATAGCAATGGTTTCTTTGTTGTCATTGAACACTGCACCAAGCCGGGCATTAGAATGTATCGATGTGCTGCGCCCTTTGATATAACGACATACCACAGTTTTTAACAAGCGTTATGTTTTACATAACTGGGTCTTGTTAATCTTTTCTATCTTAATTTTCAACGCATCCCATTCGCCTGAAATGTTTGTAATGTCGGTGGTTTATCTTTTACATTGCTTTTTTTTTAAAGTTTTTCAATGACTAAATAACTCTTAATTCTTAATCTTGGATTAAAAATGAGGCCAATACGTTTTATGAGTTTATGATAAGATATCAGTCATGTTTTGATTATGGCTAATTTAAAATGAGAGTTTTTCGTGTTAAAAAAATTAAGCTTATTTTTTTCTATGACCATATTTGATTAAAACGTATGAAACCGTCCAATCCTATTGAATCTGCAGTTACTTAATCTTACATTATTTGACACATTTAGAAATTCATCAAATTCTGGGGTCTTCGGTTCTTTTTCCAAAGCCAAAACAAAAGTATTTAGAACGACCAAACCAACTGTAAACATTTCGGCTTTTGAGCTATTTAGAAAAGGCTTCAATTGACTGCGAACTTTATAAATCACACTGTCTCCAATACAGCACGACCATCTGCAAGAAAACATTCGACATTCGATTTAATTCACATTAATGTTTTCTGCTAAGAATCTATTTACTTAGGTTTTAATCTCATGCAAAAATTATTCGAGTTTTAGAAAATAATAGAGACTAAAAAACTTATCCCTAAGGTTTTTGTCCGACACTCGTCACGAGATTAACGTCAGAATGAAGGGAAGAAAAACTCAATGTTGCTTTTGTTTTGAAGTACCAAAAACGGTTCCACCAAAATAATTGCTGTTTTGATGGGCTGCTTAAAATGAGCCTAAGCTGAAATGAATGGTTTGCAGGTATTGTGGTCGAGTAATTGAGAGCTTTGTTCCGATAGCGCACGTAATCGACATGATGATTGTTCAAAACCTACACGGCATTTTGTTGTGTTTTTAGGAAATCACGGCACTTTTCTCTAGGCGTTTTTGCAAATAGCTCTAAAATTCAATCATATTTCGAAATAAAAATTGAAAAACCCAAATAAAACTTCAATCCGACAACGATGACTTGGCATTTCTAAAAGTTGGTCGTCAAAATCACGTGATTGTTGACCTAAATATGACTGTGAGCTAATAGAATAAACCTGAGGCGAAACAAAAAATTTAAATTGTCAGGATTAATTTTTTTATGGAGAAATAACAAATTCTTATTTATTTTTTTGATTATTATGCAGTAGAGCCTACTGCTAATAAATCGCCGTTATACAGTATAAATCAGTACAAAAAAAGTAATAATAAATTTTACTCTTTATATTCAAAAAGCTTTAAAAAGCTTGTCAATTTCATCAAGTGCTACCCATTTCGTTGAAGCCCCAATGTGCTACATTCATTATGATTAGGCATACCATATTTCCGAAGGAGTTAACTGAGACTTTTGTTAAAAGAAAAAAATTCGTACCTGAAAAGCAGTGTTCACTAAAAGAAAGAAAAGGTCTTTACTCTAAATGTGACTCAGATTTTTTTAATTTTCGTCCCTTAAAGGTAGTGTTCTCTAAAAAAAAGCCTTTCTTTCGAATTTGTCTTGAATTTCTTGAGTTTTGTCATTAAAAACCCATGTTTTCTAAAAAAAAATCTTCACTTAAATTTTAAAATATCGGGATATGATGTGAACCGGGCGGGATGCTGGGACAAAACCCTAAAACACGGGATTGTCCCGTTTAAATCGTGACATATGGTAGCCTAACTACGATAAAAAAGAAGGTGTTGAAATAAGTGATCTTTGAGCTTTAGTTGAAGCTAAATATTGGGTGTAAATTACGATTTATGTAGAAACTACAAAAAATTGATTATAGGCTAATGGCAAAACTAATTGTTCGTTAAGCACAATAATAATAAATAGTATGATAATAACTAATCACAAACCTAAACAAAACTTCTACCAAACGATTTAACTCCAATCGCTTAACAATAAAGTGAGAACGTTTTGGCTCCACATGCATTGCTTGATATTTAATTAGCTCAATTTCGGAGTCTTTCTTCTTTTGCAAATACTCCTAAAAAAAATTACTAAATTTAAATGATCTCAGAATTGAATACAGTAGATCTAATCTTAATCAAACAGAAATCGTGGATTTTTACGGCAGTGTTAAAACCTTGATGAAAATGTGAATTTAGATGCTTCTGACTGGATAAAAGTTAAAATTTTGTCGAAAAAGAGTTTTTGGAAAAAGTCGTGCAATTTCAGGAGTCAAGTTTTTCCTAAGATACAGCACATCTACATGTGCTCCAGGGAATTACCCGATCGACCTTGAGTTCAAACGGAAGTTCAGGCTGTTCTCCGCTGATCAGCTGGTTAGGGTGTTGGTCAATAAATGAACATTGGGGTTGGCGTCCAAGCGAAGTCATCTAAAGGTTTGAATAGTTTCAAACGCTTTGCTCGGCCCTAATCTTTCAAAAGGTAAGTGAGCATGAACTTAAACAAAGGGAAAAATAAAACTAGTATAGAGGACTTAAACTAGTGCGCTAAAAACAAAATTTATTTAAATTACAATAATTTGTTTTGTTTTGATTCTTTGAAGGGTTAAAAGTCTCGTGTTGTGGCAATTGTAACCAATAATTCTGACCCTAAATTCTGTTTTTAATTTTGTCGCCCAACCCGCAATACCTTTGACCGATCAAAAGACGCCAAAGTTATGATTACAAAGTCGAATATTGAAAATATCAACTGTTGTTTTTGCTGCGTTTCGTCATAAGCGTTTCTTTTTTTTTTGGTTTGTTTTAAAAAGCAAATTTTTCTTATTTGACATGCCAGAAGATTATACACCAAACCAAACCAAAAACTAAATATTTTATTATATTCGCTTTTAGGTCGTTTTTACTTGCCTAGTTTCTCCTAGTCTCTCATTATTGCACGTTGGTATCTTAGCCATTTAGTGGTGCGAAATCCAGAATGGCAGCCACAACATAAACCTAGCCATTAAGAAAGTTAAATTGAGCAGCTTTTTTTCAAGAAACAACATAAATTATCTAGGTTTAAACTATAAACTTTGTAATTAATTTTTTTTTAAATCGTTGTTACTCTGCAATATGTCTCATACAAAGCATTGCTGTTTTTAACAAAATATTTTAAAGGTGTAATTTAAAGATTTAAGTTTAAAAAGTTCCAAAAATAGCATTTATACATTACGTAGGCTAAGCACAAAACAGATATGGTGCTTTCACATGATTACTTTTGCTTGTGGAAAGACAGAGTAAAGATTGCAGAAATATTTACACAATTAATTTTTTAGTGTTTGGTTTGTTTGTGATCAAGTAACATTATAACCAATAATGCAAACACACTTTTTAATGATTTTGACAATTTGCTTTAGAAATGTGATCAGATTGTAGATTTTCAGTAAAGGCAAAATAACCAAAGATTACGACTGAGCGTTTACAAAAAGGTTGTTTGATCTTTGAATCAAGTAACTCGTTTATCATTAAATATAACACTCAGCTATTGTTTAGGACTTTTTAATTTTCTTTATAGTATTTGTGCGAGATTATGTTCAATAAACTAACAAACATGGCAGAAAAAAATTTGGGTGCCGAGAGACGCAAGAAGCAATATAGAAAGATTTACAATCCTATTCTTGTAAGTACTAAAGTTTATTACTTTTGAGAAAAAATATGTTTTGGAAAGAACTAAGAATGCGCAGACAACGTGGTTTTTAAAAGTACGCGCATGAAACCATATTAGAAATGGCGACTCGGGGAATTCTAGTTTAAATTCGGGGATTACTGTGAACTAGAGGTTGTGAAATTAAAGTAAAAGACCCTAAATGAGGAAAAATTGAAAAATTTTGAGATAACGTATTGTCAAAATCAAAAAAAGCGTTGTCAATTTTTTTTCTTGTTTAGTAAAAATCGATGACTAACTACCGGTATGGTATGACTATAAGCTAAAGGTTTCTTACTGAAAAGTGGTTACGCTGCCAAAATAAAAAAAAATATTCCTTCAATTCTTAAAAAACGCTTTGATTAATCAAATTTATTAAAATATCCAAAAATAAAATTTGCATACCGCTTGGTGTGTTGGTTATTATTTCTAACTTCGAGATATTAAAACAGAAAAAACGCTAATGACTTTTTTACATAGGGTCAATCAAAGTGGTACATCATATTTGAAAAAATATAGTGTTTCTTATAAGTTTAAGACAAATAAGAAAGTTTAATTTTGGCCAAAAGCGTCATGTGGAATAAGATTTTCACATCAAAATTTAAATTTACAATTTTAAAAGCTTTTTCGTTTTTTTACAAGAAAAAAAAGTAGTTTACTTTTTCTTGCAAAAGTTCTTTTTTTTCTTCTTCTAAAAGATTTTCAACGCTTTTTCTCTCATCTTCGTAGGATGTTGCCACCACGGCGAGTATAAGGTTGATTAAATAATAGGAACCGAGAAATATCATGACAAGAAAAAAGAACCAAGAAAACAATCCTTTCGAAACAAATAAAATCAAATGTGAGCTTTATTTTATTTTTAAATTAAATGTTACTTTTAAATTAATAATTCGATATTTTGAAAAATCAAAAATGCACAAAATATATTTTGTTCTTAAACAGTTTTTTGCGAGTGTTGTTTTCTTCAACTTCAAGCATTTTTAGTAATTTCGCGCGATATATTATGCTTTGTTTAATAATAAAAATAGTCGGGCCAGAATAGTTAATTAAATTAAAAATCAACATCAAACGGTTTAATAATGATAATCATTTACTAAAATCTACTAACTTTAAATGAACAAACTACTCTAGCCTTTATTATCAGTAAATTCTTATGTTCGCAAAATATCTAAATTGGCTGTTTTCATGTTTTAATGACACTCGATTCCTTAAATACATTCACAATCACGGTTGTGCTTTATCCAGTTCCAGTTTATTATAAAATTTTATACAGTTTCAATTCTCAAACTTCCAGTTATTTCTAAATTCCATATCAACATTTGACAGTTCAAATTAAATAAGTAATTAGTGTGTTAATTTTTCATAAATATAGAACACAGACGCTCCTCTACTTACGTTCATTCGTTTTTTTTTTTCAATTTTACGTTTGAACTGACTGTAAAAAAAATTTTTGTAAAAAAAAAAAATTGTGAGTGAATTTTTGAGTTTAGCGCGCTCTCCGTAGTGCGAGACGTTCAAATACTACTTACGCATACGCTAGTTTGTTTACATGGCGTAAACGACAGATTAAATTGCCTTGCCTCTTCCCAGTTCACCGCGTGTTACCCTTGTGTTAAGACGTCGTCTCTGTGATCTCTGTATTTACATTGTTTTTCGTATTTGTAACCCTAAGCTAATATGGTTGGTCAAAAGCGTA
Source organism: Diplosoma virens (assembly GCA_963680785.1). Taxonomy (NCBI): domain Eukaryota; kingdom Metazoa; phylum Chordata; class Ascidiacea; order Aplousobranchia; family Didemnidae; genus Diplosoma; species Diplosoma virens. The sequence continues at coordinate 39,405,036 of OY796883.1, forward strand.
AGTCTACTAGGGATAGTGGTAGTCAAAAGAAGCATTTCAAGCACCACTGCCAAAGGTAAGTAAATTTGAATAAAACTCATTTAATTGAAATTATGTTGCTATGCGTGTGTTACACGCACTATGTATAGTACAGTATGAACGGTCATACATTACTGGAACGTATAGTAACAACTTACGTTCATTTTCACGTTACAGTTGGCCGTTCGGAACGTTAGTTAAAACGTAAGTTGAGGAGCGTCTGTAGGTAAAATGATTTTTTCTCACCATTTGTTTCTAAAACTTGTAAATACAATTCCTCCCAATTATCTTGCATGGAAAGTCGAATCACAGAGAGAAAAGCGTAATAAAACGTATTAAAATTGGTATACCCATAATTTGGATCATCTCCCACTGGTTTGCATATTGTATAGTCCGGACATTCACTAACAAAACATGAAAATTTTTTAAACAGTTTGTTAAGGCTAATTATTGAAAATGAAATATAAAAACAGTCAGACTTGAATGCTTCTAATAATAATTGTTTTCATTGGTTACCTACAGTATACAAGCAAGCTCAGCTTTTATATAAAAATCAGTATCAATTCATGCAATTCTATTTGATTTAAAGCTGTTTTTATAGATACTAGTTTTTTTACTTACTAGGCATTATTTTCGGTCCCACAAAGACGAAAATTGTTTGAGTTGTTAGTTTTTAAATAATGATTATCGTTGTTGAACCAACTTTCATTTGTAAAGTTATACCCGGTGGAATTAAAAGTCTTCGAATGAACAACGTAAAAAGAATATTTCTTTAACGATGAAGCATTCGTCGATGTTGTGACCAAATCCAGTGAAGTGGAATTATTTAAGAGCGACGTAGCATCACTGGTTTGAGTTGCATAATTGGTAGCTTGGGTGACATTCGAACTAAAAACCGACAAAAATAAAGAATTTAAAGAGTAAGAAAATGTTGAAAGTTTACCTGTACGTAGCTGTAGTCGTTGATAGACCGTTTTCAACTGACATGGAATTGAGAAGAAAATCCACTTCTTCGTATGTGTACGAATCGAAATTGCTTTTAGTGAATTCGCGGTAACCAGCCGCATCGACGCATTTTTCTGGCCTTGACATGTTGAGACTGAGAAATTGAAACAGATTTAATCAAAGATTTTTGAAATATTTTGCCAACAAGTAATAATTACCTTTTAATGGTCAAAAAAAATGTTTCTAACATAATTAACTGACCTTAAACTTGAGCAATTAGAGGCAAACTCCATCCAAGAAGGTGCTTTTAGGACACATTTTTGTCGAAGTGTTCCTTGGAATACTTGAATTCCAATAAGGGAAAACATTGAAAACCCAAGAAGACTTAATAATATGGCGTCTTTCAAGGCCTTTGTAGATGCAATTAGAGCCGAAACAATTGTCCGCAATCCTTCAAAAACAAGCAATTAATATTTTAACCTTTTTCTGCTAGTAAAAAAACAGCAACTTTGTCATTAGGACAAAAAACTAAACAAGCAAGTTAGAAGCTGAAAGAATATTTTAATCAAATTTTCTTTTTTATCGGTTGCCTTTAGCACTAAATATTTTTAGTGAAAAGAGGCACAAATACGTAAAACGAATTTTTTCAATATTAAACAACAGTGCAACCAATGAAGCAAGTAAGATGGAGTCGATCCAAAGCTGACTTGGGCAAACTGCATGCCGCAGGTTAAATCCGGCTCTTTTCATTTATTAACCAGACCCAAGAAACAATATTTTTTAATTATGACTTCATTCAATAAAATTATTTACCACTGTAACTTAAAGAATTTATTAAAATTAAATGTACTGTCTGTGTTCATCCACCTCTTATTTTGAAATTAGTAAAAAAATTAGCCAGCAACATAAAAGCATTCCCACTCTTGTTCTAAAGTGTAATAGCCGGTAATACACTGAAGGTTATTTACCAGGCGTAAACTGACAAGTCTATAGTTGGTTTGGTTTTGTCATAGGTTTTTGAGTTAATTTGACGTTTATTTGAATTGTCCTGAAGTTGATTAACATTTTTATAAAAAAGATGTGCCGTTTTTATTCAGAATTCACGACGTAGGCTTATTTGATATCAACTATAGAAAATGCCTACCCTGCGATTAGTTCGCTTACCTGGTATAACTGATAACGTTTTGAAAACTCTCAAAACTCTTACTGCTCGAAGGAAGGTTATACTGCTGTAACCAGTTCCATTATTTGCCGTCTCAGCTACAATGACTAAGACATATCTGCAAAAAAAGGTTTTGTTTAAAACGTAAATCTGGGCTTTTTCATTAAAATTCGGCCCTAGGTTTTTAAAAAAATGAGCTTGAATCGCCCAGAAATTGATATTTTGAAACGTGTGTGTATCACGATGCTACTTTTCTGTACCTAATATATACGTGTATATATATAATATATATACGAGTATGAGTGTAAAAACAGAGAGTAAAACAAAACTAAGAATAGAATTATTAATAGGCGGGTGGTATTTTTTGGTAAGCCGAGTGTCATTTGTTTTTTTCAAGAACATAAGCTTAGACCTTCTAAATGATTCATTTCTATTCTGGCTTGCTCAAGATTTCAAATGTTAGGATTTACTTTAAACATTTGAGCGAGCTTAAACGGAAAACGTGATTTCAAATCTCATGAAAAAAATTTTCACATCAAAAAGTAAACTGCGGTAAACCTTGTGAAAGATCGAACTTGTTACTTTAAAAATAAAAGTTTCCTAGAACTGCTCTTTTTGTTCTTCATACTAAAAAATAATTTAGCTTCTGTCTAAGTTGTTCTTTAAACTAGAAAATAATTTAGCTTCTGTCCAAATACTTACATTTTAAGACATTAAATTGAAGACTTGACAATGTTTTGTATTATGTTCATTGCTGTAATCTATTTAATATTGCGCAAGTATACGACAGTTCGTTATCGAGTTTATTTAGTTGAACGCTGTTTCGGTTTGGGGCATGGAAGCCTAAATGTTTTGTAGAAGCATAAAAGGTGAAAAGATTGGTCTGAGTAAACATAGCAAAAAGCGAACTGTTTTTGATAAGCGGTCAGCTATTTAAATAAGGAAATAAACTTTGAAAATTTGTTAGAGTTTAGTAATACTCTTAAGTCAAATATAATTGATAAAAAAAATTCTCAAAGTACACCTTTATAATGATAATAAAAAAAACTTTGTATATCATGTTACGTTAAACAAATTTATGTAGTTTAGGTCGCATGCAATGCAAAAAACGACCCTTGTTTTGTTTGGTGCTGCAACTAGTCTCAGTGACGATGATTTTATTCCAAGTTTTTATTTTCTTAATTTACCTATGCTATGTAACTACAAAAAATAACATATGTGAATAAAAATGAATAGGCTACATGCAAAATTATCTAGCAAGTTTTAGAGTTAATTTTTTTGTTGTGTTGTCCGTTCAAAAATTAACTGAAACGTTTAGAAATGCTACGTTTCAAAAAGAAAAAAAAAAACAAGATTATTTCCTGATAAATTAGAATCAAGGTTTATTACATGATCTCAACCCCTAAATTGGCTTTTAACTTGGAGGTTCCATTTATGTTTGTTTTGCCGAGTTTACACCTGACAGAACAGAATGGTTTGTTTTATTAAGACTTAGATCGGCTACAGTAAAACTTGAACGTTGTTCGTCATTCAAGTAATTAAAATGTCTCATAAAAATTAATAAAAATCAATAATAATAATAAAGGATAAATCAACATTTTTATAAACAATTTACAGTTTTGGATAATTTTTAGTTTTCTTGCGTCACATTACGATCAGCTGAATAAAACTAATAAGTTTGTTGCAAACTTTTGGAGCACTCCCACGAACATGTATGTTAAAAACGCAAATTAAACTTAATTTTGATACTTACGCAGCAATGACGACGAGAAAATCTAGCCAATTCCATGCATCTCTTAAATAACTGAATTTATGTAAAATAAAACCTCGTCCAATAATTTTCACTATAGCTTCAAGTGTGTATATTGCAGTGAAGATATTTCTAAAAAAAGTATATTTGTCTCATTTCAATTAAATTATCAACGTCTAAAAAAAAATGTAGACTCTACACTTGAAATTTAAAGTACACATTTCCTCAATTCACTTAAAGATCAATATCGGAGAGATTCTTTAAAGAAGAAAATAACGCAAAACAATAATTTTATGTAACTATAAAATGGATTATATGACGGTAGGTCAGTGGTGGTCCAACCAAGGCCTGCCAAGTATTTAATGGTAGGCTACATCTAAAAATGCAGCAATTTTTTTTTTGTGTTCATCTTTCAGAGTGGTGTCATAAATCAAAGTGAAGACGTTTTTTTTTCTTCGAGTTAGAGTGAGGCTCGAATTCACGTTATAAATGTTAATGCGGCCCGCGATCAAAATCAATTTCTAAAAGCGGCTCTCGAGCTAAAAAGTTTGCCCGTCCCTGACGAATTAAAATTAAGACAACTAATCAATATCAACATTTTAATTCCTTGAAACAAATTTCGAAACTCGACTGATTTTTATTTAATAAAACTTCTACGCCAAAATTTGACCTACGTTTAAATAAAAATGTTTTTAATCTAAAGATTTTTTAAACGTCGGACATTTTTTACATGAAATAATAATACTTGTAAATGTTTAAATGCTGTTAGCAATGTACCAAGTCAAAACCGTTTATCTTTTCATCCTAAACTGTCCGACTTTATGCTCCTTGTAATGCCCAATGCATGTGACACTCCAAAACAACGTTATATCCGGTTTGTGCAATGGCGGCGGTTACGCAATAAAAGAAAGGAACGAGACATTTTTTGTCTATGCACAAATAAAAACGCGCGACTACAGTCCACAAGCGAAATAGGCCAACTGGCCGCAACTGACTGGGCGCAACCCAACTGGACGCACCCGACTGGTTAGTCAGGCTGCGGCAAGTCGGCTTCGGTCAGTTGTCCTAAACCCGTCTGCAGGCGTTTAAGCATAACTCAAACTGTTCTAGGCACACTATTTCGAACGAGCTGGGTAAAGCAAGGCGTTGAACTCTTACAGTAAGCATGAGACCAAGTTGTACTCTTACAGTACTTTGTGTTCGATCTATGAGTCATGTACTAGGCAGAACGGATGCCTATAATTCTGCAAGATTGTTTGAGTTCTTGCGCAGCAGGCAAAAACAAGTGTTTAGACCTTCGTGCTTATCGGCATGCGTTTGATAACCAGTGAATAAACCACAGTCAGGATCTAGAGTAGAGCTGTGCAACTCTTGTGCTTCAGACAAACGATAAACATACTTTTTGAAATAGAGAAAAGTTCTGTTTCTCTGAAGTAGCAACCAAAATACTTAAAAAATTCATTGTACAGTACATCTCATAGTGTAATGTTAAGACCTTTTTTTAGTCTTTGCTAAATTTCGAACCCTTTCCATGAAACTTTATTTAATGAGCATAAAAACTCTCTACAAATAAATTCATAATTTTTTTGATTAACCTTCATCCAGGCTCGATTGTGAACAATATGCGCAAATTGGTAACTTCAGAACAAAAAAACGTCATCACTTTGTTTTTACAGTTTAAATTGAAATTTTTAGGTTTTTTATGACAGTCAAATGAAACTTCAGGTAATGAAATCGTTCAAAAGTTAGTTCTTCACCTGGTCCAGGTGTTCTGCTAATTTTTGAAATCTTTTAAAGTGTGCCAAAGCTTCAAAAAAGTAGCGGAGCACAGGTCTAGAGTACCACCTTTAACCAAAAAAAATTCGCTCCTAGTTATCAAAGCTCAAATGGCTAGATGTTAGAAAAACTGGTAAGTGGTTTATTGCAGAGGGATGGAGGCAACCAGTGCTACGCGCAAAGCGTCATTCAAGACACTATATATAAACCAAGTACGTGCACTGCAAGAACAAATGAGATTCCAGTACTTGGCTGTTGAATAGATTAGAACTAAGAGAGTTATATCTGTTGTTTTGGCACAAGCACCCGTCCTGAGGCCCAATGTTGAGGTCAATGTTAGGTCGAGGGCCAAGATCAATGTTAGGTCGAGGCCCCCAGGTCCTGAGGCCCAATGTTACCATAGCAGAGGGACACGAGAAAAAATTTTTTCCGCAATGCCAAACGGTGGTGATAAAATTTGAGTGATTGTCTAGTTTTACCTGAAGATAAATCGGAACTAAACACAATGGTGAATGCTGATTATTGTAAACCTTTAGATCACATTTGTTCTTAATCTGGAGATTGTGCAAAGCAGATTATACATGTAGATGCTAAAACAGTCGTGACCGCTTTCGGAGGAACACTGTTTCTTCCACACCCGAGATTATTTTGTTTACTCTCATCGTTAGAGTGAAACTTTTTATTGCGAACTAGTTTCATAATCATTCGAACCATGAATTTATCCAGCAGAAACCTCAGCAGCTTTTAGTTAAAGCCAAGTTTGCATGAAATAGCATTGTCATATGCAGCTGTCAGATTGACAAATAGCACTACCCTTCTTTTTAGTCTCGAGAAAATTGCCGATGATTTGGATAAACAGAACGACTTGATCCACGGTTGACTTTTAGTGTCAAAACCATCATTTGGCTCGTTGCGAACGTAGGTAGGCGTCTCAAATTTTTCCTAGGGGACGTAAAATTGATAAATTTGTCAATAACTTTTTCGGTCTTTTACGGCCTTCTTTTGCTTTGGAATCGTGAGTACAAGCGCTCTTCAATAGATTTTTAAAATTGGAGTTAAGGCAAGCAGGAAAAGAGAAAGTCACGAAACCAAGACTTCAAAGTTGCTCTAACATGGATTATAAGCTCTGTGCACGTAAAATTAGGGCCTGGAGTTTTATGTGGTTTTACTTGGAAGAACCCTTGTAAACAGCCCAGGTCATCCGTTTATAAGAATCTTAGTTGATTTTATTTAGTATGGAAAAGCAGCCATAATGGATTCAGCTTTCTTCATTTTATTACACAAACATTAAAAAAAAAATTATCTAGAAATTATTTATAAAAACGAACGTTTTCGGCTTACTTCAGCCCTCATCAGGTTTCTACAATTTTAGCAATATTAAATAACTTTAAATTTACACACACACACATAAAAGACAACAACAGCAAAAAACATTGTATATTTACACAGGCTGTACTTTTGACTAACAGGCTAAATTTTAAATCAAAACGAGTGAGAGACTAAACTGATAAAAATTAAATTCCAGATTATGATGTCATCGAAGAAATAAAGGAAAAAAATATTACAATCAAAATATATTCAATAAATATGAAGCTCCGTTTGCAAACATTTGTCGATTTAATTTTGGACTTAACTTTTTTATGAGTAGAGAGCTTCGTGAATCTTGGAACTAAATTCTGATTTGCATTTACGTATTATTACAAAATTGTTTTCATTAAACCGACTTAATGAAATCGGTTTAATACGATTAATCGGTTTAATGAAAACAATTTTGTAATAATACGTAAATGCAAATCAGAATTTAGTTCCAAGATTCACGAAGCTCTCTACTCATAAAAAAGTTAAGTCCAAAATTAAATCGACAAATGTTTGCAAACGGAGCTTCATATTTATTGAATATATTTTATTGTAATATTTTTTCCTTTATTTCTTCGATGACATCATAATCTGGAATTTAATTTTTATCAGTTTAGTCTCTCACTCGTTTTGATTTAAAATTTAGCCTGTTAGTCAAAAGTACAGCCTGTGTAAATATACAATGTTTTTTGCTGTTGTTGTCTTTTATGTGTGTGTGTAAATATTAAGTTAATTAATATTGCTAAAATTGTAGAAACCTGATGAGGGCTGAAGTAAGCCGAAAACGTTCGTTTTTATAAATAATTTTTAAATAATTTTTTTTAATGTTTGTGTAATAAAATGAAGAAAGCTGAATCCATTATGGCTGTTTTTCTCAATTGTTGTCTGGTTGAAAAAACAGCCTCTTTACCTAAACTTTACTTTATTTAGTTGATTCACTAATTTGATATTTATTTAAATTAGTGAGTCATTTTAAAATTACAAAGACGTCGGAATGTAATAGGATAATCATATTAGACCAGGAGTCATATCAAACCTTTTTAAAAATGACATTTTGAGTTCAAACATAACTTTATTGCGGAAGACAAATCAAGACCAAAAATGGTCTTTATTTGACTCTACATAGAAAATCCTTTTCGAATTTCCAGAGTAAGGTTTTTTTGGTCTTTATTTAACTTTTAAAATAAATTTATCAAACTGTTTGCAATAAATAAGGACGGTTTTTTAAACTTTGGCTTGAAATTTTTTTGGAGGAAAGAATTAATTGTGTAATTTTCAGACTTGAATAGAACAGTCCTGAATTTATAGAAGTTGAAAACCCTGTTTTATTAAAATTCAATCGTATCAAACTTCTTGTTTTTATTCTATGTTTTTTGTTTGCAAAACCCACATCCAAAAGTTATAAACTTCTAACAAAACTTTTTCTAACAAGTAAACTTGTACATAAAAATACGTCGCATTTTTCATTGAAAACAAAATTTCAACATAAAAACGGCTGTTACTTCAAACACAACGTGAAATGCGATTACAAAAAGTCAGTTGTTGTTTAATTGTCTGAAGCGTCAGCATAGGAGCTAACAAGTGAACTAATTTATTTATTTTCTCCCACAAATGAATAGTTTAGTGTAGAGATTGAATTTTGTCCGCTTGATCGGTATTCAACCAGTCCCAAAGCAATTGTTTTATACAACATAATGTATATATGTGTAAACTGTTTTTAAGCAATCGTCCAAAGTTCAAAAAAGAAAATGCGATTTGCATGTAATAAGTTCTGCATCGTCTCAGGCATATCGACGTCTGGCAACGACGTAATTCGCTTTGTCACGTAAAACCAATAAATTGGTAAAATTCATATCACTTAATAAAAGCGTGAAATTGAAATTCCACGCTCTGCTTGCGAAAACAAGCAAGAATTCACAAATTCACAAAAAAACGTCTATTAACCCGTTAACATTTGTTTGGGACATTTAAAAATAGTACCATCTTATTCAGCAATTCAAATTAGGAAACATTAAGAAACTCCAGAATATTATCTAAAAAATGAAGTAACCATAAACGTTGAGGAGAATAGGGATAAACAAAATAACAATATTTCATTTCAATATTGCAATGACAAGATTTGCATTAGTTAATCACCTGTTATGCATTAACCTTTCAAAACTGTTGACAGGTACCCAAATTTGATGAGTTTTGGCTTAAGTTATCAAAGCTGTTGAATTTTATCACCAAGCACAAATTTGATAAAGTTGTGACAAGTTTAAAACTTCTCAAATTTTGAAGAGTGGTTTAAGTAGTTTTGATGAAAAATTAAGATAGTATAATTATTTTACTATTAGTTTTGATTAATTTTATGTCATTTCATGAACCCAATTTTCAAGAGTGTTTGACTTTCTAGCATTTGATTCATGGCAGTGACATTAATTTGAGTAGAGTAAAAAAAAAGGATTATTGAAAAGTATAATTTATGGTTGTCTGGTTATCAATCACTTGTTGGTAACCTGCTTCTGCTATTGATTCACAAAAATTGCCAAAATATCTTTGTTTTATTTGAGATCTATTTATTTCTTTAAGTCAAAATGTACAATCTAGATGGTTGTATCGATCATCTATATATATGTCCGATTCAGCCAGCCATAAAATGTTTCGTTTAAACGAGTAACCTACTGTAAAAAAAGTGCTATTTGTGAATCATACAAAGTGAATTTTAAATTTGTTGTCGGTGGTGTAAATCTGAAACTTTAATAATTTTTGAAAAGTAGCATGATTATTTGAAATAAATTGTTAAAATAATCTGTGCACAAAGTCAATAAAAGATCAAAAACCGTTTTGATTGCCATTACCATTCGCGATGTGCATGTCATAGGCGTAACGCAATCAAAACATATCAAATAGCTACCAGTGGCAGTGGCTAAACGCTCAAATAACCAAGAACTTTTTTAATGTCAAAAGTCTTTTAACAGAAATCTATAATCTTTTTCAGCAAAGTCAAAATGACGATTTTTATTTAACTGGTCATTTTGCGATACATAAAATTAATTGATACAATTAGTAAAAGTTTAATGGACCAAATTATAATGAAGAAATTAAAACTAAAAGTAACAACTCATAACAAAAAATTGATTTTGACTAATACAGGTCATCATCAGTTTCTGTAAAAAATCAAAATCAAAAACATCAAAAATCAAAAATCACGTTTTTTTCATGTTCATTACTGATTGATGATCACAACGTCAGCTGGTACGTCGCTTGCCTTGTAGCTTTCATTAAAGCTTTACTTTGTGTCTTTGGACTCAGAACCCAAATAGAATCAGCAATGCTTTTTTTAATTCTTTAAATTTTAAGTTTTCACTTTAGTTGATGACGACCTTTATAGGTTGAAATCGAGTTTTGTTATAAGTTAGTTATAGTTTTAAATTTCTTTATTAAATATTTGATCCATTAAAATTTGATTGATTTTATTAATTAATCTATGTATCAGAATTTTGTCAATTAACAGTGAAACGTAATTATTTTTTTCCTTCCATTTTTTATATAAAAAAGAAACATTTTTCTTTTGCTTTTGACGCCATGGCTTTTTAGGTTAGTCGAGAGTCAAGATCATTATAAACTTTAATATGTATTTTACGTTTTCTAAGAACAATGTCTAGAAATTTATCCATTTAGAGCAAGAGCTTCTTTCCACTACAAGCATGGAATGAAGCATTCTTTGTTTGTTTTATTGATCTTTGCGCGCCTAAAATCTAAGCAAGAGAGAGAGAAAAAGATGTTTTATTTTTCACCTTACACACATTTGAAGAACAATTTTGGACAAATACAGAAATTTACAAGCTATTTACCGTGCAAAGCTCAGGAAACAACAAAGAACCTGCAAAGTTTTAAATCAAGATACTTCCTGATGAAAGTAGTAGTCAATTGTCACTCCCGACAAATATGAAGTAAAAAACGAAACCAAACAAAGAAAAGAACAAAAATTCCAAAGCGTATAATAACTACAGGGTTTCTTAAAAATAAAAAGCAAGTTTGCAAAATAAATGGCAAAAATATTTATTTGAAGATTACAACACTGGTGCCTAGCACAATCGTCAAATATTAAAGTTATTTAAATGGCAACCTGTGCTACTGACGATTAACCTTATTAACAAATTTATTTTATCTCGATATTTATTCTCCTGGCTCGCAGAAAAGCGGCGGAAACGCTAATACATAGGGTAGGCAATTACCCCCACCTGCTTCCGGAGATCCCAAGATATTGCTGTCCGTTTGAAATTTATATCTAATAAATATTTAACTGTAAGTTAGAAATGCTTGCCAAGACCACCAAACAGGGGAAGGTGCTGTAAAGTGTCTTTCCCAAGAACACAACAGAATGGTTCGAGTGGGTTTTGAACCAAAACCATGTTGATCATGAGCACGGCGTCGCTTCGCGTCTTCACTGATCATGTGAGTCACATGCTGTCTTGTGACAATCACGTTTTCTAACAAGATTTACATGTAAAGCATGGTAATAGCTATTCGGTCATTCATTTCTTTCAGGTATCAAATTTACAGTAAAAAAACATTAACTTTTACACAAAGAAAAGCAAAACACAAAACAAAAACATAGCAACGAGAACTAAGCAAAATCATTTGCGAAAAACAAGAAACAATTTCTTATAAAATTAAACTTGTAAACTCACTAAATGACTTATATAATTTTATAAGCGCTAAGCGAAGCAAAAAAATCAATAAAAGAAACAAAGAATACTCGATTCTACGCTCGTAGTGGAAACGAGCCTTTGACCTTCAAAATTGATTTGTTGCCTATTTCGTAAAATCAGTAAACTTAAGTCCTGATATTTTGCCAGACACCCTAACCCTTTCTTGTTTGAATGAGTCGCCTGGTCTTGATCTTGAGAGTTAGAAATATTAATAACTATACACAAGATCAAAAACACTCTTAATTTTAGTAATGCTAAAAACAAAGCGACGAAAAAATACGTAGTAAGTAAAGCGAAATATTTAAGTAACAAATTAAAACTTATTAATGCGTTTGAAAACTAAACGTCGATTCAGGCAGAAGCGCAAAAAAACAAAATTGAAAGGTTGATCAGACTAAAGGCAGAAAGCCCAGGCCCAAATTTTTTGCGCCAGATGATCAATTCTAAATATTTTATACAAGGTCCTCCACCCAAGTGTAGACTAATTTTTAGATAGATTTCTAAAGTACTTATAAATTACTTAATGCTCTGTTTTTTTTTGCAATATGGCGTAAAAGTCAATCAGCACGTTTACCTAGACATGTTGAAGAACAGGGTTCTTTTATGGATAAATTCATTGCCTGGAAATTAAGCGGTGACACTACAGCAGGATGGGGCAACCGCTCACACAGCCAAAATGGTTCAAGCCTGGTGTAAGGACAACTTTAAGTCCTTTTAGTCAAAGGAACTCTGGCCCCCTTCTTCTCCTGATCTTAATCCGATGGACTTTGGGATATGGTCCATCTTGGAGAGAAAGGCCTGCGCTGTGTCACATTCAAATGTGGAAAAATTGAAGAAGAAATTGAAAGCGAAACTATTCGTGCCACGTGTGACCAAGTTGTCTCTCGCCTCCGCAGTGTTATTATTGAAAAGGGCGAATATATTGAATAAACTGAATTCAATATTGAAGATTATACATTTACCTTTAATTTTATTTAAAAAAAATTTTTATTGCCCTTTTCGTTTTTAAATTAATGTAATATATATAACAGTCTACATGTAATAACAGCCTATATGTAATACATGTAATAACATATAACAGTCTACACTTCGCTGGAGGACACTGTATCTTGCCGATTAAGACCAGCACAGCCTCAAACGCACAGATTGTTTTCAACTTAAAAGTTAAGTAAAATCTAAAAAACATCTTTGTTTGCTATGTGAAACCTTTTTTCTCATCGCTTAAAAGTGCAACACTTTTTGACCTTCTATTCGAACGGTTTCAAATCAATTGCGGCCCGTTGTATAACTTGCTAGAGTGAAGAACTTTGGCCATTTTGATTTAACTAAATGCTATTTCATCAAAATAAATGGCAATTTAACGAAACAATTTTAAACCATTATCATATTTGAAAAATTTTCCGTTATTTTATAATTTATTTATAATACTTGACAGAAATACCCAACTTGTATAAACTTTTGAAACATTAAAATCTTAAATATGGGCTTTCAGAAAACACGTTCAAGCCAGAGGCTAAAAAGTAATTTAAAAGCATCTAATTTTATGAAATTAAAATAAAATAAAGCTAAAATTTGTTCAAGTTTTACCATTGAATTGTGCCAGTTCAATAGCTTAGCGTTAACGATTTAAATAGTAATATGTTTAATCGATTATTGATTGTTTGCAACGCCCTAATGATTTCAATATTATTAGCAACGCCCAAGAGTTTTTTAAATGACGCACAAGGGCCCCGGGATGCACCAGTTGGGACCTCTGGGGTGAGAATCAACTTACATAACATTAGATAAAATTTCGCAATCAAATTGCTTGAATGAAGGCAGAAGACATTTGCTAGTTACAGATTTAATTTTATTTCATTTATTAATTTTTTTATGTCAGAAATGTATGTAACAAGCTTTAGAAACCCTGTGAAATATCAAAGTCTAATTACTGAAATTATAAGTGAAGCTATAATTTATTAATCTTTAATAGATACTTAAAAAATTTTTGGGTTAAGATTTTGGCTAACAAGTTAAGCCGCTTAATTTCACTTATCTTTTGTGAATAGGTTAAGCTTTTCCGACAACAATTCAAGATGAATTTGTATAAACAAAAGTTTAATACAAAATAAGGACACCATCACCTATAAGCTTTAAGCAGCAGGGATTTTATCAGGATTTTTTTATTTTTGAATGGTATAAGGTGATAGAATAGTCTCTAATAAAACAAAATAGACCACGCACGTACTATGTACTTAAATCTGTAATTAAATACAATAAATTACTGAAATAAAAATTTAAAATAACTTTATTTTGGCTTAAAATGTTATTTCCAGTGATGGGATTCAGGGGGTTCGCACGGGTTCGCGCGAACCCGTTCTTGGAATTTCGGCACGTTTAGCGAACCCGTTCTTGGAATTTTGGCACGTTTAGCGAACCCGGTTTTAACTTTACGTAATCTATGTATTTCAATATCTCTGTGTTTAATGTAACACTTTCAATCTGCTGCAGATGTTTGTTCAGAGTGTAAAGAACGATTCTGAGTGAAGACCTCTTTTTTTTTTTTTTTAGAGAACACCCTAATTAGCGAGTTCGATACATAAGAGAACCTGTTCTTAAAATTTTGAATCCCATCACTGGTTATTCCCAAAACAAAATGTGGTTAGAAAGGTATATGCTACTCATAGTCCAAAAAAATTACCTGCCGTATCTTAAGATGAACTTTTCTAACAAGAAAGGTTATCTTATCAATTTATATTTTTAATTTATGTAAAGACTCGAAGTGTTCGTGTTAATTTAGAAATAACATCAATCAAAAAGCACAAAAATATTTGTGCAAGTTGTCATTTGGTAAAAAGCAGAAAAACATTTAATTGAAATGATTAATTGGCCAACATCGATTTCTAGAAACCTTCAAAAGATACAATTTTTAGATGCTGATAAGCACGGACCTGCGACGCGTCAAGTAGTGGTAACTTTTTCATGACCTAAAAATTGCTTAAACATACCATTTAAATAGTTTTTTTCAGTTGGCAAAATGAAAGCATCCAAGAGACACACTTTTTTGCAGAACGCGGGTAATTTCAAATTAGCGACTGTGTTTGGGTTACGATTATCTGCTTTGATTTTAAAGCTTTAATTCGTTTCATCAAAATAATTGTTGAACAAAAAAAATCCATATTCAAATAGAAACAAACTTAGTCTCCACGAAGAATTGCAAAGAACTTGAAACACCAGTTAAGAACTTCAACCTTGGATTCTTTTTTTGAGTTGAGGAAATTAAAAAATTTTGTTAATGCATGGACGTTCTGTTGGTTCCTGGCTATTGTCGTAACCCGCTATTTTTCAAAGATACCCTCTGATATGTAATGAAATATTACTACTTTATGTATTTTATAAATGCATCGTAATAGTAAAATGTTTCAAACTACCAGCCACGATATCGTGAAAAGCAATATGTTTCATCTTTATTAATCGTAAATAATTGTAATTTTTTTTGAAAACCAACAAAAAATTAATTGTGCATCTACACATGAAGCCATTCATTTATTTCTGCTACAAGTCATTTATTATAAGAGCATACTTTACTTTAAAAGATTAGGACTACAACCCAAACTATGTGGTTGAATAAAATTTAAGTTGAATATCTCGAGTTTTTTGATTATATCAAACTTTAAATATATTTGAAAAGTACACATCAGTTGCTCTTCTTAAATTTGTTTATATATTTTGAAAATTGTAAATGCTTTTTTCAATTTTCCAAGGCTATTTTTTGTATTTATATCTATCAATTTAAATATTTTTTCTGAATAAATTGATTTCGATTGAAGAAAATACACAAAAACTTTGTTCTTGTTAAAATATACAAAAAAAAATTATTACAGTCGGATTCCAAGAGAAAGATTTAGTTTTATTTTGGAAAAAAAGTAGACCAAATATTTTATTCGTATTTTACTGTAAAAGAAATTCAGTTGTTAGTACTTAAATTTCTATAAAATGAACAAGTTTAAAAGATTTTAACACCTCTAAAAATTGTATATCTTTTTTTTAAGAAGTTGTTTAAACAAAAACACCGAGAAAATTAGACAGCAAGATGAACTTTCATGTTTCCAAATTAGATAGACGAGATAACTTTTGATAAATCTCATATTTTTTTCTTACGTACAAGGTGAGGAAAGAAGGAACGTCTCATTTGTCTACAGATTTAAAATTGACTAATGGTACTGAGAAACCACTAATGCTTTTAATTTATGGTAGCCTTTAAAAAAATAATTTTCTTTAGAATTCTTTCGGCCAACTCTCGTCAAAAAAAAATCGCCGGGAATAGCGAGCCGCAAGAAAACGTGAATTAGAGTTGATTTTATACACAGAGAGTTCTAACTCTATGTAATCCACGTTTTCTTGCGGTTCGTTATTGCCAGTGTGTCTTCTGAAAAGAGTCGGCCGAAAGAATTCTGAAAATGATATACTTTTTTAAGATGAAGAAAATTGAAAAAGCTAATGGGTCCTTCATACCATTGGTGATTTCAAAGTTTTGTACGACAAAAACTAGTTAAGATTTCGTAAAATTTTAACAATAAATGTTAAAATCTTTGCAAAACTATATTGAAATTCTCACACAACGCAAAGTTTTATGAAAAAGCGAAAGTTTTATTTAAACTGCGGCTGTTCATGTTCGATCTAATTATAGCAGTGCCTCATGTAATTATTTATACTTGAAAACACGTCATGGTTGGCAGCGTTTCAAGAAAGACAATGCTTTGCACGTCAAAACGACGTGCAGATTTGGATGACGTTTTTATCGAAAGCAATCACAGAAAAGCTTTCCAGTAAAGTGTCAGTATTCATTTCACTATAAATCATTTCACAAATCCAATCAACTGAAAGTTGCTTTTTGATGCGAGAGTTTATAAGATACTTATTAATTATTTATTGTAGCTGAGTTTACTTCGTATAGCAAAAATGATTTGTATTTTTCATAAATTGATTGATAATTTAAGTAAATAAAATAGGCTATTGCTTAAAAGTTTTTTTAACTTCTAAAAATAAAAAGATTTAAGTAACTGTAACAGAAAAAAAAAAGGAATTGAAAAATCAGACTTACTCCATATAATGTTCAGACCATTCAGGTTTCTTATTTCCATTGATAATCATCACAGCGCAATTGACTAAAATCGTTAAAATTACGAACCTGTTAAACCATGTGAAAGGAAAGATAAAGAATACAACGGAAAAAATGTTTTGTCGCATACAAAAAAAGCAAAACTTTATATTAGTTTTTTTTTTCAATGTTGACAATATTCATGTAATGATAAAAAAATCGTTGCTCTTTAATACGAAACAAAGAAATAAAATCAGATTCAAAATGGCGGACATCTAGCTCTTCTTTGATATAAATCCTCCTCTCTTTCCTGATTACTGACCCACTGAACTGTTATTCAGCATTTTATAGCTATATTCTATGACCCCTACAAAGATTAATAAAAACAATGACGACAACAAAAGGATATTTGTTTATCAAGAGTCGTATAAAAAACATTCGGATTTTGCTGTCTCTTCCAAATAAATGAAGGGATTTTTCTTCGCTGAATCGATATATTATACGGTCTTGATCCAAAACAACAAAGGTCTGAAAAACAAAGTTGAAATTTTTTGAGTAGAACAAATTGTAAATTTAACCTAAATAAAAACCATAGAAGGTTCTCGAACTTAATTCTTTAAAGTGTTTAAACACTACCAAACTTCACTCAGAATTATGAATTAAAAATACATTAAAATATGAAATAATTTAAGCAAAGAATTTCATGTCTATTCAATTACGAAAAAGATGTTAAGAATATGATTTAAAGTCTGAAAATCGTTTTTTCATCAAAGTCAAGCGAAGAGCACAAAAAGTTTTTGCTTCAAATAAAAGACGTGAAACGCTTTTTTGATCGTGTTTGTTTTTTGAATGACGCCGCAAGAACGAAAACAATTTTTAAATAAAAGACTTTGAGGCTCTTTTCTAGGCTCAAAAAAGTCTAGTATTAAACATTTACATAAAGAACTGCTTCTAAAATTGGCACAATTAACAATCTTTAGTCATTAGCTATTTATAAAATAGAAAGTTTGATCATGCTATCACAAGTCCTATCAACTGTTGTTATAGAAAATATTCTGATACACTTTTACCAAAATATTATAATCTTTTAGTGTTATTTTTAATTAAAACCTATGATTGTTTTTGTGCTTTGAATTTAAAAGTACATCTTCAATTCAATGCAGAAGCAGAAAGTTATTTTTAATGTTAGCTTTAAATTTTCTTATGACTAGCCAATATGAGCTAAAATGTTTATGGTTCTATAAAAACTAATCGAATCTGTCTAAAATTTGATTACTTAACAAAAGATACCCATCTTGATAAAAAGTTTGACGATACATTTGTACCGAGAGTTTTTTTAGATTTTAAGTGTCATAGCAAAAAACATTGAAGTTAAAAGTTTGTAAGGGTCTGTGCTGTTAGCGAAAGCAGCATAACCAAGGTTATTCCAAAAGGATACGAACGAATACTGATTAAATCAAACATTTAACAGCTCGTAAAGAGGCAAAGCATGCTGCAGTGTTGTTAAAAACTAATAAAAGCCCGTTTTTGTCAATATTACTCTTGCAGAGAGAAATTTTTAATCAGACCTTATATTCATAGCTGTAAAGGGAGGTCAAACTTTAAATTTTGTTGCTCAAAAAATTGTTATTTTATCTCTATATTTATCCTCCTGACTCGCAGAAAAGCGTCGGTGGCGCTAATGGCACATACAGCAAGTTCGAATTTTACTGCATTTTACTCTTTTAAATTTAGTGCAAAAATGCTATGCGCAGATATTTTACTTTTAATTTGCTATATGAGCTGCAAGTACCTACTAGAGACAATATCATTAGCTGAGACAACATACTTTTAGCTTTCAATGTATTAATAACTGTAGAAGCGTTATAATTTAAAAACCGTATTACTAAATAATATAGGGTTGGTACCAGGATTGGTACCGGTGGTTTCTGGGTTGCTAGAGTTAGTACTGGGGTGTATGTGCAGAATTGAGCGGGTAAAATCTTTTTGAGTTTGGTATGACTGTAAGTCAAAAGTTTTTTGTTTAATTCATTTTTTCACTTAACAGTTCTTGCAATATTAAACAATGGCAAAATTTCCGAAGCAAAGAGGTTTGTGTAAAATCAACTGTTTTTTTTTCAAAAATACAACTTTTAAATTAGAATTTAATGGAAAATATTAAAAGTTAAAATCAAACTCGCTTTCACCAGTGTCGAGTTTTTCTTCTTAAATTTGTTTGTTATGTTTTCGATTTGATCTCTTAATGAAAAGATAACTTAAGAGTTTGGCTTATCGTAGACCTAACCTCTTAAAACACGGTATCTGTTTTCTTGTGATTGTTTTTAGAGCGTTTTGTTAAAAACCCAAGACAAATTGGCTGAAATAAAATCTATTAAAAAAACAAAAAATTTAAATTCTTTCATTGCTTTAATTATAACAAATAAAAAATTATTCTGTAATTTTTCTTTACAGTATTTCTGTATTATTTGTTAAAATTATTCTGTAATTTTTCGTTAACCTTTTTTTCTTTGTAAAATGAGTCGGGGTCATCAAGGGCGACCAATACATCATCTTCCGACTTCATGTGTTCCAAAATAATTCTACGCTGCTCTTTCAAACAAGCAAGTGGTTTTTCCTATAAAAAAAATTTTTTCAGATTAAAAACTGTGATTAAATTTAATCCGATTCGACAAAAATAGTTTACTGCTTTCAGCACTTAAAGCTGTATATTTTCTGTGAATTATCATTATAGTCTGGTTTTGATTCCAAGCAAAAACACTCTAAAAAGAAAATGTTTTCTCTTTTTAAATTCTGATTTAAACAAGCAAAATAACAGCCAAAAAATTATTATCTTCCAGATGCTTTCTTTTCCAAATCTATATAAAGAACATTATTTTTTAGTTAAGAGCTATTTAGAGACATGTTAATTTTACGAGTTATATGTCTAAGAGTATTATTGATGAAAACATATTCAGTGGCAAAAATAGAAGCAACTAATTGTGACTTGCTTTTAGCTTCATGGCCAAAAGTCAGATTCACAATCAACTTTAACAATTAGTTTCTTATTTCAAAAGCGCTTTTAGTGTAAAAACGAATTTTTTTCTTCCGTGAGCCAAGTGGTTTACTTTGAGATACGCTGCTCTATAACTTACATTTTTATATAAATCTGTCATAATATGACATTTTTATTAATATTGATCAACACCAACGTGAAATTCTGATTAAAAAAATGCATATAGACTATGCATTTATTCGTTTTAAAGGTTAAGGTTTTCAGACCAAATTATTAATAAGGTTTACGTGATATAAAGAGATTATTCTTGCATTACATACTCTCTAAAAATACCAACTGACTGTCAAAAAAGTTTTATTTTGAATAAACATGAATTTTGCTTTTGTGATCAAATTTAAATTCAAGCAATAATTATTGTTTTCTGTTGGCTGCAGCAATAAAATTGATGTTGCATAATCGCCTGAAATACATAAAAAGCTAATGACATACCCCAACAAGCCAATTATAAAAACTTAAACTTTTTCCAAGATCAATAAAACGCTTTATATATATTTCGTTTTGCCTTGACGTTAACAACAGGAATGGACATAAGATGACGTAGTAAGTCGAGTCTGGTTCGATATTTGATGGTTTATACGCAAAGGCACATGGTGATCTTTAATTTAAAAATATTTTAAAGATTGAAAGTATTTTTAACTGTCCTTTCAAAATCAAAAAAAATATAAAGGTTTTTGTTTCAATCGGAGCCCAAATAGCAATTATATATATTCCGTTTCGGCCAGATGAAGACAAAATTTTTATTTTTTTATTTCAAAACTTATTTTCTATAGATGAATTAGTAAAAATCATTTTTGTCCAGTCCTAGCGTGGAGACTTCATGGGAGCTACACTTGATTAAACAAAAAGTCACGTTTGCAAACTGTGGTTTTGAACTATCGCATCTCTCAGTTTTGTAAAAACGCTTGAAAAATAAATGTATAAAGAATATAAATGACTTTTGTTGCTCTTGTAAGACATCAAAATTTTGGTTCCGCAATAAAACGTGGTCCGAACGATTAACTTTGTAAACTTCATTTTCCGTTGCCTAATAGCTCGTAAAACATTGAGTCATTTGGCGCTTGTGACGTAACAGATGTTACAAGCTGGCCACGTTTAATTCTTTATTGTAGCGATCTTTTCAATGCGTTTCCTTCGAATAAGCAACTTAGAAATTTAAAGTTCAGTTTTTAACTAAAAAGAAATATTGGAACTGTTGGTTTATCTATTTGAATAAGTTGAATTGTAAAAGTAATAGAAATAATTAAAGAAATTGAAGTGAATTATATTGGAAATTAAATTAAATAGTTAGACTGGACTATTTGGCTGTTTCTTTTCACAGTACAGCTATTCCCAAACAGTTTAGTTTCTGTGGCTGTCGCAGACTCCACGTGCGTCAGGAACAAAACGTTTTTATTCAATTGTTATGATTATTTCAACAGCTGCAAAATGAAACTGCCTAAAACCACTGCCTAATACTTGATTGATTATCAAAGTGAATAACTTGTAGGGTTATAAAAATACATTTACCTTTGAAAATTGTAATGTTTGACTAATCGGAAATAAAAACATTGTAATTGCCAATCTTCCTAAAAAATACGAGATAAAAGACTCGTATATCAACTGTATATATCAATCTTCCATAAATTATTTTTTAAACCCTCTAAAAAACCTTGGCGACTCTGAAGAGTTTCTCCAACCACAGGTTGGAAAATGATGTTCAAAAAAATGTTTATTAAAAATAGGAACTTATTTACTTACAAACCAAGCCCCTTAAAATACGAGAAGCACCAGACTCGAGTTTCGCTCTTGTTAGAGCTCGTCAACAATACTTATCTCTTATAAAATAACTTTTTTCCACCCGAAATTAAAATGAATAGCAGATTAAACTTTTTCTTTTAGACATAAATGTTCAGTCAATTAAAATTCAAGGATATGAAAGATGGCAATTACCACATAAACAGATAGAGGCAATTATTCCATGCTAATGGAGACCAAAGGTTTGTTTTTGTGATGAGCTTCAATCAAAATAACCTGGATATGATCATGCAAAAAAATACATTATAAGAAATTTTTAGAATTTGAACAACACAACGCATTGTGTTTGTTTATTTTTATTTTGAACTATTCCGGAAAAATTTCCATAAGAAAGCTCCCGTTTCTAATTGTCAAACATCTTTAAAAAAATCAATGTAAGTTAAACAAGTTGTCTAAATTAGTTAAAATAACTACCTAACATTTTCAAATAAAATAAAATAAGTTCTCTTGCAAACTGTCTGACCTACGTTCGAACAAAATATAGATTGCATTCAAAACTAGATGTTCAATTATTATTATTAACTTCACAGCTTTCCATGCATCCAACAAGTGAAAGTAGAACAAGCTGACAAGAATTTCCAATCCTTTAGCCATGAAACTGATTTATGAGCAAACACTTTGAAATCGAAATCGATTAAATTGGCAGTCAAATTTATTTTAAAACTGCTTTTAGCATTACGTAAATGCATTTGTCAAAAAAATAATACATCAAATATGTTAATTCTTTTAAGCTTTTATTGCTTTCCATAAAAAGTTGTCATTGATTTGTGTAATTTCTAAATTTGACAGTTTTATTTTTTAGATATTATAGATCCACATTACATGAGAGGTGGGTAACCTGTAACTCGCGTGTGGCGAGGGAGGTCGGTTTTCCACGTTTTTCTTTTTTGTCTTTGCGTTCAGCGTAAAAATTAAACAAATTATTGGAATTAACTAAACAATCCAATGGAGACTTTTTTTTTTTTTTTTGGCATTCACATTTAATCGGAGTAAAACTTAAGTAAATTAACGCATATGAAGATAAAAAAAGGTATTGACATGACAAACTGGATGAAGAGCGTGGTCTGTCGAGTTACTACCTTTTTTCTTAAATCAACAAAAACTTTAATGCGGCCAGCACCTAATTTGTTTATTTTGGGGTGCGGCCTGCGAGTGAAATCAGGTTTCCTACCCCTGTGTCAGACTTTCAGAAGGCCTGTCTAAGATCGAGTTTCTATGACATCACCCATACAAAAGTTGGACGGTATTTAAATATAGTCAAATCATTAATTTATCCATTCGGTGAGTTGAATCTTTAAAATTTCTGGCAGGTTTCAAAATCACGACATATATCCGTATAGACCTATTTAATATCTTGATCAAGTTCACTCATTTTCTGCATTTTTTAACCGCCGACTTTTTCCAAGTGAGTTTACATTTCTGCTAAATCTATAATAATTTTTCTTATCTTGCGTCAACTAATTCTTAAATAATATCTGAGATCCAAAGTTATAAGTAAACTTGCTTTTAAAAAAAGCAATATTAAAACCTGTGTAGGACTGCAAAAATTAGTAGGCCTATTATGTCGTCGTTTTATTTAAATAAAAAATATTAGAAATAAATGCATAAGTTAAAAACTATGCCATTGTGTAACGAATCCCGTTTTTAAATAAAACAAATCATAGTTGGAAATAAGTATCAAATAGTTGTTCAAACGTTTAGAGCTAAATTATAAATTTTTTGGAAAAACATTTTTGTATTGGTTTTATCAATATTAATTAACTAAATTACACAAGTAATTTCAATTGAAGATTAAAACAAATCTCATAGCCTATGAAAATTACCAAGATGCTTGCAATTTATTCTTTACAAAAATCGAAAAAAAAATAATTCTCTCTCTCTCAAAAACAGAATCTACCTTTAACAGTGACCTATTTTTTTATCAATTGGAGGCGTGATATAGCAACTCAAGTTTTGCAGGGCCGCAAAATAAACGTTGAATGTCCGGTGGTTGGACCTCCTGCTATTAAACGTGATCTTCTGAACACGCTCAGCAGAATATTTTCTCATGCCACTCAACTGCTCTATGACCTTTTACAGTACCCGGTAGTCATAGAAAAGAAATATACCTAAACTATCGTTGCTTTAAAAATACTTTTCACGAAAAATTTTGAGTGAAGGTGATGACATTGAGTCACTCCTGAAAAGTTGATCACGTTTGCTGCTTCTTTACTTATTTTTTAAATTTTTTGGCATCATTAATGAACAGGTTAACATTAACATAAATATTCGCTTTGGTTTGCATTTTATATTTTCGTAAATTCGTATAAGATTTTGGCAATCTTGTACATAAGGTTTGTATTGCAGTTAAATTATTTTGAATCGATTGTTTAATTTCAATCTATAAACTTCCGCATTTCAAGACGGCTAAAATTGTTTCTAAAATAAATCTTGAAATGAAGCATGATTTACATTACTTAAATTTAAAATTAGAAACTTTAAACAAACTCAGGAGCCCAACATATGTGAAACTGATATTACCCTCATTTTTGAGTCAAAAAAATGTCAAGAGATTCTTCACAACATCTGCCCACTTGTGGACAGGGTTTTGGAGTAACTTGTAGTTTGAAATTAATTGAGGATTTTATAAATTTTTGTTTGGTAGCAAACTCTTGCTGACGCCAACCAGTGTTGTAAGCAGTTGTCTAACCCAGGGGTGGGAAAACTCGGCCTCAGCAAATAATTTTACTCTGTCTTCACTTTCAATCGTGGTGATCTCTATGTTTTATGTTAAATTGAGCTAAATTTTGTGTAATTAATTTCAAAATTGAAATGTAATATAAAAAATCGACTTTAAATTTTGAATAACTTTTTAAAAGAGTTTAAAAAATGCATTTTAAAAGCAAAAATCAATAAAACTCAATAACCTTTATTCTTGGGACATCCAAGGCGCTTTCATCCTCCATAACCGCGGCTTTTGTGGCCTTGCTCCTCACCATTTCCATGGTGATGCGATCCATACTTCTGAAATCAAAAAGCCAAACATTCAAGAAAGGAATTTTTATAATTTTAAATATTTGAAACAAACATTTTGGATCGCAATTTTTTGGCAACAAATTGCATGTAAAAGCCGCAGACATAGGGTAGCGACTCGAGAAGTTAAAAAAAATTACTCTAAATAGACTGAATGTTTTTGCAATAATAAAATTAGTTTTCATTTTAAAACTGCACTGTGAGCAAATACTTTTAGCGAGATAAAAGTGATCAAAAATACAAAAAGCAAGGATTATCATTGCAGCTTGCCTCTTTTACTCATCTTCAGCAAGATATATAGATTTGGTGCTTCTTTTCTAAACTGAATTTTTTGCTGAGCCTCTTATTAGTTGTTTATTTAGTTTTCTGAGCAAAACGGATTATGTTTGGCGTGTTCAAAAATAGAAACGCAATAGACAGGAATTTAATGTATGTGTATTTAAAAATAAGAAGGCTTTCGTTTATCGTTTTCAAATCTCACACTCTTTATTTGCTTGTTGTTAAAAATAAAAATAAGAAACATAAACAGAAACTAAAAAACTCAAATATTTTTCTAGCCATCAAAAAAATGAACGAGCCAGTTTAAGGATCAATTCACAAAACTAAAAATAAAGTTATATCTCCTAGAATTAATAACTTGTATCATCCAAAGTAAGTTAACAATGCATACTTTGGCATTGACTGTTATAATGGGATTTATACAAATCTTATGGCAAACTGTCTTGAAAGCATTTTAAAAATTAACTAAGCTTAAACTCGTTACTTTTTAATATTTACTCTATAATTACAGTGTAGCCTATCTACTAAATCCATTTTTGCATGATTTTCTAGCCTATATTGTTTTAAATCTACTTTTAGATCTGTTTTGCAAATACTGTATAGCGGCTTGTTTAAGTTAAAACTTTTCGCATACGTTCATCAACAACGATAGTTATAAAACTAAAATTACAAAATTTAGGTGTGTCAAAATTATGGATTTGCCAGACAAAATAGAAACAGTTTACAAATGAAAATAAATATTTTCATACTATTATTGCCCTTGTAACAATACAACCTAAAAAACAGACTTGAAATCTAATTAAAAGAAACCTTTTCCAATTGCGTCAAAGTTTAAAGTAATTTTTGATTGAATTAACACAAACTTCTACGTTTTTTCTTATGAATATTTTTATTCTTTTTTTTTATTATATAACAGCCCTTAAATATTTTCAAATAAATATCTCTCAAAGATGAATATTAATATTAATTTTACTTTTGTTGGTTTTCTTTGGCGTACAGTTTCATACCATAACGAATGAAACGTAAAAACTTTCGGAAAAAGTCTAACATTTTTTATGGCGGTCTTTTGAAAAAATTGATATTTCTGTCCGGAGTTTTATTGAATTGTACTTGCAAAAGTTATAAAATTACTAGAGACAATATGGCGAAGTAGTAATCAATTGCTTTTTCAAAGCCACAACTTCGAATTTCTGTTTCGAGAAGAATTAATCACCTAGTCAGTATAAGAAAAGTCATTTATTGAGCTGTGCTTTCGGATGTATTGAAGACAGGGTGATAAAAAATATGAAACCAATCAATTTCGTTTTTATTTTAAATAAAGCAGTGAAGAAAGAACAAAAGTGATTGCAATGATTTTGATGAAAGAATGTCGTATATACACTAAGATGTTAAATTAAACGTAATAAAAAGTTAATGTGCTCACAAGGTAGTGTTAATCAAAGTTCTATTTGAAAAAATAATAATTCAAAAACATTTTCAAAATATATTTGTACAGTATATGTTAATAAAGTTTGAAAGGCTTGCAAAAAAATTATGTTGAAAAATTTGAAATTGATTCGTTAAAAAAGTTTATAAAATTCTCATCAAACTTTCATGCAATAAAAGTTTTGTAGAGATTTAATTAGGCGACAGCAGAAAAAATTTAGCGCTTTGCAAAATGTAAAATTTTAGAAAGAATAAACAAGTTGCAAATGCAGTACTAGCTGAATGGAATTTGGGTAGCCATTGAGCGATTAATTTAAAAAAATTCAATTGTGACTAACAAAGAGCAAGACATTTGTATATGGGCTAAGGTAATACGAATTTTAAATATATGACGTAAAAAACAATAAAATTAAAGTGTTTTTGTATTTTTATATACAGCTTAGCCTATAACGAATACTTTGCGTAGATATTTTTGATGAAAAGTGTGTGGCCTGCTTAATATGGTCTTTTGACGATCTTGAGGTGATACGCATTAAAATCTTGTTTAAGCGTAGTTCCGCGATCCTTTTTTACGTTAAATATACTCTTGAAGTGTTGTCACGTTTACTTGACACAGGTTGATTCACGTTTTATCTTAAATTGCATAATAAATTTAACCCCATATTGATTACCATCTATATTTATTAGATTTAAATTCTAGCGTGAAAAAAAGAGAGTAAAAAGATCCAAAACTTTTTTTATAACCGAAAACACCTAAAACTGTCGAAAAATAAATCAGGTCCAAACTTGCAATGAATAAATATCCACTGTAGGATACATAAACAGGAAAAATTTATTTAAAAAAGCATTCTTAACAAAAAGTCTGTACAACCCAATTTTTTAAAACTGCTTTAAATACTTATGCAAATGCAAATTCAAATAATTTATTTATCTATTTGAACAAGTATTTAAGAAATTTTGATAAACAAAAGCTTATAGATTGGGTGGTAGTTAGCCGGGATTTTTTTGTCAAGAATTGTTTTATAAAGCGGAAAATTTTTTAAAAAGACTAGTTACAATCAAAATTAAATTTGAAGTGTCACTTTTATTGAAGCAAACCTTTTTATAGTGTGTTGTGTAAGTAACATTTGAAAAAAGGTATTAACAATTATTTGGAGTTATATAACCAATCTAACAAGTTTTTAATAGTTTTAGCTTTGCTGATTTATGGTAATTAAAGAATATACTAAAATATTGGTGGTTCTCTTTGCCAGCACTTTTGCATTTTAAATTTTTGTGAGATGTTTCTTAAATCTACACGCACATTAAATTTGAAACGGTAGTTGTTTGAAACGTTTTGTTTAGAAGATTCTAGAAGAAACTTGATTTAACATCAGACTGGAGGATGCATAATTTTGACAAGCAACAATTAGTTTTCCAATTAAAGCATGTATTTTTTCTAAACAAAAAACTCTTCTTGATCTAGTTTTTTTAGCAAAGTTAGAATTGCAAAAATGCACAAAAATACAGAAATAAATTATTTATTTATTTTTTGCTGTGTAAATTTTTTGTGCACTGGTTATGAATAAAATTTTAAAGAAATTTACACAGCATAAACTTATTACTAGGTTTTGTTAACATCAACGTATAATTAAACAAAATCAAACATAGGTGGGACAACAAGTTTCAATAAGCAGCCATATGGTCATGCGATCAACCCAAAAACTCGATTGCTCTAACAAAGGCCGAAATAATTTTACCACATATTATATATACTGATAAACCTTTCATTACGTGAACAAAAATTAGAAACTTTCAATTACCAGAAACAACGTTTTGCAATTGGAAAAAATCTAGAATTTAATGAGTCTGATCCTTATAGGTTGCAATGCACCTTCGGCCATTGATGTTTTAGGAGTGGGGTAGATCTTGTGCTTGCTTACGTTTATCTGATTTAACCTAGACTGATATGTTCCACCGATACGCAAACCAGTTATATATGATTATCTAAAAACTTGCATCAACGAAAAATTTTTATCAATAATCAGTCGTTTTTTTGGTTGACCCAAAACATAATGTAAAATTTAAGCATTGCAAAACAGAATAGCTTGAAAATAAAACACTAGAACGATGCTCCTCGAAGTACAGTACTCGATAGGAACATAGGAATAAAAAGTAAGAAATTAAATGGGGGTCGATGAATGACTTATTGGGTCTACAGCAGCAATAAAGCAACGGTAACTTACCGTATTTGCAAAGCTACCAAACTAAAAATTTTAAGATTATTAATGTGGAAAATCGTTCCGGACTAGTGTTGGGTGATGCCATTCGTCCATGCACAAATGGGGTCTCGCTCCTTCAACGAATGGCGACTGCCTGTCAACAAACCGCAAACCACGTTCTAATAGCGTGCCGCATACAACGGGCACCACACGGAGCACGAGGTTTGACGGTTTTGAATGACGAAACTCGATGCTGCCTCAACAACATCACTGCCAGCATCTGATTCAGGCAGTACAGCAGCCAGGGGTAGTAAACGCATAAACTCTCGGCCCCAGTTCTGTTTCTGTCTGGCCTTTCAAACGACTACGACGAATGTCGAGAAACTTTTTGGTCTTCACTATAATGATAATTTGCATTAGTTCTGGCAGATTTTAAGAACAAAAGGTCTTGACTTTAATCAAACATTACATTAGTTAAGAATGTTCCTGATTTCAGGGTCGAGTAAAGTTTTTTACTCAAATCGGGGCTGACGAGCAGAAAAGTTTGAAAACTACTGCACTAGAACAAGTAAAAATAAAGAGTGTTTTTAGAATAAAGGGCTTCTATTCGTAGACATTTTTTGACAATTTTGACAATTTTAAAAAAACTTTTTTATTTTATCCAATAAATAGATAATCGCATTTAATGGTAGATATACTCAGCATGAATTGGCGCCATGAAACACAAAATCCACCAACTTTATGAACAACAGCTTTTGACAGCCGCTTATGTTTTAGTTTCTAGCTATATGACAACATTTTTTATATTTATTAATTTCCCCAAAAAGGCTGCATATCTAGTTTGACGTAGTCGATGATTTGTTTGAAAGTCAGAGTCAATTTATTGCGAATACAAGAAAAGATTTAACAAAACATATACAACAAGTTAAAGAATTACACATTCGACTCTTTATCAAGAAAAATTTCGTTTTTAAACATGACATTGACCAAAATATTTTTTTACTTTAAGGGCTTCACCATCATTATGTTTTTTCTACTACAGAACAGGTCAAACTCTGCTTTTTATTAAAGAAATACTTTTGGATTTATTTTGATATCATAAAAGTTAGTTGACCAAATTATATAAATATTTACAATAATTTTTTGTTATTTAAGGAGAAGCGATTGTGAGTTGCATTTATCTATTTTTTATTCTTATTTATTTTTTATTTTTTAATTTATCTCCATATTAAGCGACAGAGGCGCTTATGCATAGGGAAACTATCAAGCAATTACCCCAACCTGCTTCCGGAGATGTAAAGATATTGCTGTCCTCTTGAAATTTTTTATTTTGTTTTATTGATTTTTATAGTGATATGAATGAAATTGAGAACTGTTTCCCAAGACTACCAAGCAGGGGTAAGTGCCTTAAAGTGTCTTTCTCAAAGATACAACAGAATGGCGCTAGTAGGTTTTGAACCAAGACCATGTCGATCACAATCACTATACTGCCGACATTTTAGTTCAACCGACGAATTCAACCCTTGATATGATGCTTTCATATTTTTAAGCACATCAAATTGAAGCAAAATAATTTTATACTTGGTTGATTTTTGTAAATTATCGATCGTAAACAGCAGAACTCGGTTTATTTTTGTTTAAACGAAATAAAATGTTGCAGATGCAAAAGTGACTGGGATTGGTCGACTCAACGGTTTTTCAGACTTGTTTCCAATTGAAAGGGGAAATTAAATAAGGGTGATCAGAATGAAACGTTTTGGAATAATTAGCCTAAATTCAGCTCATATGCAACAGAGATTGTTTTGCCAGAATATTAACGTCATCATGGGAGTTTTTGTTACCATAGAAAAACTTAATTTTTGATTATATAAAAATTGGGAAAACAAAAAACTTAGTTTTCTACTTTTTTGTATACATTTTACGTAAGGCCATAGTATCAATGAAATAATAATAAATCGATTCATGCAGCAGTAATAAAACTATTGACTAAAAAGGATATTTTTTACATTTAAATATTAAAGTTTTTCATTTTCTGGACATTAGGCGTTTTTTTATGAATAGCCATTTAGCAAGCAGACAAATAGCTTTAGCCTTAAAACATTGCTTTTCTTTCTTTTTACGGCACAAAAACGACCAAACTTTCAAAACAAGTGGTTTAAGTGATTTTTTGCAAGCCATTTTAAAAAAATGGTTGACGTTGCCGGTTACAATTGGTCTTAAATTGCCCAAATAGACCAAAAATGGTAAAAAAATCTTTACTTCAAATCGATCCTCACAACGATCTTTTGACTGCTAATGATGTTAACCGGTGTCCAAAAAATGAACATTACTTAATTAGGCTGTTTGATTCTGCTTAATAAGGCTTGTAATGTCTAAAAAATTTACAGAGACACGATTAAGTATGTTTAAATGTTCAGCCAACCGCCTAAAATTGCATCACTAGCGACGGTTTAGATCACCTTGTTTTAGGGCAGTAGTTCCCAACGGGGGGTCGCGAGCAGCACATGCCAATATAAGAAAAAAAGGGTCTCTTGGCTGAAAAGGCACATGGCACAATTTCAACGTAAATTTTAGCGATGCTTTCCGGTAATTAGCGGGCAGTTTGAGTTGGGGATGGGCAAATCATGCAACGAATATTCGTGTTCTCAGGTTGTCTGGAAATCAAAGGGAATATTTTTTTTTTGGTCTTCATCTCTAATTACCGATTAGTTTTTGGAAAGATTGCAGACAAAAAAGAGGTTTTTGCTTTGAATTGTAAATGTTTTGGGGACGGGAATGCTTGTTGCATGACTTTTTTGTCTTCAACTCGAATTGCCGACGAATTTCCGGAAAGGCAGTGTTAAAATTGACGTTGAATTGAAAGTGAAGAAAAAAAGGTCATCACATTAATGAATAAGCATTCTACAAAATTGTTAATGTCGTAAATCATAAAAATTAGAGATCTGTAGCTTGTGCAACTTTTGGCAAGGAGTTTGCAATTTGAAAAAAGTTGGGAATCCCTGTTTCAGGGCTTGAAAATATGGTTTTAAATTTACCTACAACAAATTTTCCGGACCAAGTTTATTAGCTTGGTTACAATGAATTCTGAAAAATGCATCACTTAGGGCTCGTTTCCTTTACTAGCGTGGAATGGAGCACTTTTTGTTTGTTTAATTGATTTTTTACTTCTTTCCGCGCTTAAGCGCTAAGAGAAGCAAAAAAAGTAATAAAAAAGAATGCTCTATTTCACTCTCGTAGTAGAAACGAGCCTTAATATCCTAACTAGTGATTAGAAACATAATTGGCTGCCCGTTATGCACGTGCTGTATTTTCGAAAAAAATCATTTCTGCGGTTAGTTGATTAAAAATTGATTCTGAATATCAATGTGCCGAGTAATTTTTAGTCCGCAAAGACAAGCAATTTAAACTCAAAATTTATCTTTATGAATGCCAAATTGACAAAGTCAGCTAAAGTGCTTGCTAATAACGTACTTGAGGGAATATTGGTGAAACTGGATACGGTAAAGTTATGACATAAAATATAGTGATCAAAGTGTGTGAATAAATAAATAAAAAAGTTGCAACTAATGCGATATTTTGAAAAAATATTTTGTGTGTAGTTGTTTATTGTCTCTGAAATTTCAAAAAAATTGTTTCAAAATATAAATGATTGCATCGAGCAATTCGGGTGATGTATAAAAATATTTCAAACAAAAAGTTTTTATATATTTCAGTTATAATAATATATTTTTAAAATAATTATTTTCCATCCAACTTAGATATGTTTGCTAGAAAACTAGTATTTTATTAGAATCAAGTTAATTTCATGTAGCATTTTATTTTTAATGGCCATTTTTAATAATTGAATAAACTTTATAGCAAAACTAGATAAAGCACCGAACTATTAGACAAGTGAAACATCTCAACTGCAAGCTTTTTCAGTAAGTCTCTTTAAGAAGTCACCGTAAGTGATTTTCGTTGGTGAAACTAATTAGGAACTCCAACACACTACAGGAGGGAATAAAAATAAACCAAGAGGAAAAGAATCTTTTAAAAAAACAATAGTAATCACAGGGGAATTCCGGGTCAGTTTACGAACAAAACATACGCTGACTTTTTGAAAAGACCCCAAGCGATATACTTGACTTAGAGCTATCACGTTTTTTAAATAATTTATTAATTTAACATGAGACTAAATGTTTACGTCAACAAAACACCATGCAATACAATACAAATGAACATGATTTACTCTAAGAATTTTATATTACAAAAACTATTGTGCATTGAACGAAAAAAAATTAAGCGAAAAATAACTTGACTTTAAGATGTTTAATTTTCTCTTACTTACCTTTTGTTTGATCTTGGTTTATTCCCAAGATTTACTTTCTTTGCTATATTTCTCATTGTTTTGTTTTGTTTTGCTCGTTTTCACCTATCTATCTTAAGAAACACTCTTTGACTGACTGTTGTTGAAACAACAAAATATTGCCTAAAGTTACGAGTTTGGAATAAACCCAATCTTTGCACTGTTCAACTAAGCTGATATTTGTAATGATGCTTTTGCGCAACTTAATCAGAATTTTTTTCTTTCGGGATAAACGTGCAACGATTTCTTTCTGACTAAAAAAATCAAGTTTCTCATGCGTCACGATTGATGCTTCTAAAAAATTTGTTATAATCGCTTTATATTTCCGGTTTTGTCGCAGCTAGAAATGGAGACAACAGCTTTAGAAGAATTTTTTTCGACCTTGTTTTATTTTCAACCTGAGTTATAAGCAAACCCAAAAAATTGTTCACTCGTTATCACTTTCACAAACATTAGTTCGGAGAATAGCCAAACCTAGTTTGCATGAAACTCTAGCTAAAAAACATTTCCAAACTCAAAATTATTACATAAATATCC
This sequence comes from Diplosoma virens, assembly GCA_963680785.1. Lineage (NCBI taxonomy): Eukaryota > Metazoa > Chordata > Ascidiacea > Aplousobranchia > Didemnidae > Diplosoma > Diplosoma virens. The sequence goes on from OY796883.1 coordinate 39,438,465, forward strand.
TTAATAAATTCCTTTTTTATGTTGATTGAGAAACAACTATTTTCAAACTTAGTTGTGAACTAACTTTTCGACAAAAGTATAAATTCTATATGGTCAATTCATTCAATAAAATTTTTTTAACACAAAACATTTCGCCCATAAGACAGTTGCATGTCGAAGTCTGAACCTTTGGAAGATTTCCAATATTGAATTTTATTAATCAGTTTAATCTGATCAAAAATAGCCTAAATCAGGCTGGCCCAAACAACGGTGTTCAGGTCTTAGATGACCGAGAAGTGATTTTCTGCGGTTCGATAAACTATTTAAACATTCTTAATCTTTTTGTAATGACATTATCAGCGCAGCTAGTTTTAGCGCAACCAGAACATCATCATTTTATACCTCGGCAATATGAGCGCCTCGAGTGAGCAGCGAACTCGTAATCTTGTGAGGCACCCTTTCGGTGAATTATTAATTTTATTAAAAAGCTTTTAATCTGATGCACTTCGGGAAAAGGTGTTGTATAAATGGGGTGAATTGTTTAAATCTTGTTAACCAGCAGTAGCGCCAACTTTGTATAACCGGTTTAAGTTAAAACAAACATAACTTTTGAAGATTGGGCAAATGTTCTTATTTAAAAACTGTTTTAACTTTAAAATTCAAACTACAACTAAAAAATGACCCCACTTGTTTTTCATTACCTTTTTTTTATTCTTTACAAGAAATTAAAAAAACTATTTTTGGCTTTCTGATCGGACATTATCGAATTAATTGCGGCTAGCAAGTTCTAACAATTCTGAAATATGGCCTGCAGGAATGAAAAATTTGACCCCCTGCCTTAATATTAAAATATTTCTCACTTATTTTATCCATAATTCTACCTCTCTACTAGTGAAAAGAAAAGTATTAAAAAAAAAGTTTGTTTTGGCCAGATCGGGGATTTTTAAACTTTATGATGCGCCCCCCTTTTTTCATGCAAATAAAACTCGCACCCTCTTTGACAATAGCAACAAAACCCTAACCTTATTATCAGATTCTCTATTTTTATTCAAAATCAAAGGTGAAAACTAAAAAAATGTCTTTTGTTTGATCTGAAACGTTCTAGTTTGGGTAATTTATTGTGCTCCCAGGCTCGTATGGCTATGACTATCATACAGCATTGAACAGAACAACAAATATTTATAAAACCATACTTTTAAAGAATTACTGTCTTACCTTTTCTTTTTTTCATTCATTTTATTTCAATGGAGTTATCTATATTTTGTTTGCAGCCAATTTCTCAAGCCTTCCTTATAAAACTTTCGCGTTTCCAGTTTAAGAACTCCTGGGCTAGATGTTTCCGAAAGGGGGTCCGACAAATTCAGATCCACATTTATTTATTTATTTATCGCTAAAGATTTACAAAGTAAACACATAACATATAATTTAAGTTAAATGAAGAGGCAAAGTAACTGTAAAATGACCGTAAGGTCTTCTAATAAAGCAGTCACCTTATTGCGTCATTTAAACAAAATCTAAAAAAAAAGAGAAAAACTTTAGAAAAGCAGACAGTGATAAAGCAAAAAATATTTATCAAATGAAAACTTACACCGATTAAAAAATAATCAAATTGTGGTAACAAAATTAACTTCACAATATACTGATTTGCAGTAATATCTTATAATCATTTTTAAGTTTGGATTAAGAAAATTTTCAAATTAATTGCGGAATTCGGTGCCAAAATATTTATTTGAAAATTGCATTTTTTTAAAATAGTGTTTCGACACCCTGTGTGTTCTTTTAAAATTGCAAAAACGTTGCAAAATATTTGCAAGACTACCACTTTTAACGACAAATCTTGTAGTAACGACAATACTCGGCTAAAAACATCATTAAAGCTATTCAATATAATGGGTTCATTATGTCGATCAGGGATGGCCAAGCTTTTTAACTCGAGGGCCGGATTCAGAAGATGATTTTGATCGCGGGCCGCGCTATGTTTCACAATGTGAATCTATCCCTAAAGTTTACACGAAGACAAAAAAGATCTCCAGTTGGTTTGTTTTACCATTTGGAGATGAAGATCAAAAAATGTTTTAAAAAATAAAAAAATAAAAATGAACAACTTTGGGAAAGCAAAAATAGATAAAAAATTTGGAGGCTTGAGAAACACATTTTATGAAAAATTTATTTGTGCTAATTCTTAATTTTTTTCCTACATGTGATAAAAGCTAAAGTTGGATAAAATAAGGACATATAACCTTAAAAATAATTATTTTGAACCAATAACAACTCAACATTTACATACAAAATAAATTCTAAAACTAGGCATTCTTTAAAAAAATCAGTTTTTAGTAAAACTAAACTATAACTTTTCTTTCATACAAAATAGTTTTACCTCCAATTCAAACAAATAATCTCTTGTAATGGTTTATGAATATATAACGTCTCCTCTTCAAGTGGTTTGTATAAAAAGGATATCTATCGTAAAAATCGTTTTATTTTTGTAGTATACACGTGAGATAAGTTACCTATTAATGTAACAATTGTTGGAAAAAAAGCAGTGAAGTAGTCCTCATTGATAAAGCATTTGTCAATATCTATCATGCATGGGTAAATTGACGTAACATGTTGATTTCACTTATGTATTTACAAGTAAAAAATGCGTAAGAAAAAATGGACTTAAGTACTTTTTCTTTATTAAATTCTAAAGAAGGTTAATTCAAATCATAAAATTGATCAAGATGGTTCCAAAATTAATTTTTTTTTTAATTATTTTGCAAAATTTCTTTTTTTTTAATTAAAAAAAAATCTTCGTTGTCAGAAGCTGATATTGGAGTTACCGGGTTTATTTTTATTGGAGCGGTTTGCTAAAAATAAAATGACTACTTTCTGAAAATTCAACTTTTTTTTCAAATAAATATCTAGTTTAGCCTACTTATTACTAATCAATAAGTTTTAGTCATTTTTCTCTGAAAATAGTTAATCAAGAAAATGAATTTTCATTTATGAAAAGTACATGTTAAGCCTTGATATTTTAATATTAAGTTTTCAGTCTATTTATTGCAATCATAGTAAACAATTTGGCACCTAATTTAGTATATAATTCCAGGATTACAATGAGTGTTGAGAAGGGACAGGAAAACTTTCGAACCAAAATTTTACTTTATATGCAGGGAAATTTATATACTGAAATTATAAAAGTTAGCGTTATGCTAATTTGTTCGAATTTTTTATATGGTATGATAAAGATATTTTAGTTTTTTAATTTACGAAAGTTAAATATGATATTTTTTTTTATCCAGCTGTTAAACGGAAGGAGCAAAATTGGGAAATTTAGTTACAATCCTAACAATTGGTTCCGATATGTAAGTAACGTCGTTTTTTCAATTAAAGTTATTTTATTAGATCAGGCTTACGTGTTAAAAAAACAAAAATTTTTACATTTCTTTGTCCTATTAAAAAAGTCTTCCAAGAGCATAAAAAAGTAAACTTTGTTTTGGAATTTAATATCAAAACTGTCTATCTGAAATTCAATAAATTTTAACTCAACCCTTCAATGGAGACCTTAAAAAATTAATATAGCCTGCAGAACATTTTCCTTTATAACCAATATTTTATTTGCAGTATCCATTCAGATCAACCGTACTTTAATAAACAGGTGTGATTCTTTACCAAAAGTTGCTTGTTCACATTTATGTTTTTACTTGGCTATACATACAATCTTACTTCAATATTTATTTATATAGCTTACTGTTTAATGCATGAATATTGTCATCAAACATGAGCTAATTAAACCAATCTGTTTTAATCAGAAAAGAACAAAAAATTGTACACTGATGTTGACCTTTAGTGCACAATTGATTGATTTCAATAGTTGATACAACTTTCCCAATTGTTACTCTTTCCAATCCTTCAATAATCTATTTTACAAATAGGATAAGAAATGTTAGGTTTTATGTTTTTCACTGTATCACAACATGATCCTTAAGCTACAAGTATCTGCTCCGAAAGTTGTTATTCTAAAATATTAGATTTTAAAATAATTGCAGAGAAACGACCAAACAAACACGCGTCTCAATTTAGTAGATCGATTAAATCAAAATGCCTGACTCTCAAGCTGAGGATTCGAGTTTGATTCCGAGTTGAGTCAAAGAGATAATTTTTATTTCGCCGCTCATTGTTTTACTAATCTTTTTTATTTATCTTAATCTTTATATTTATTTTCCTGACTCGCAGTTAAGCGTCGGAGGCGTAACGTTAAAATAAGGAAAGCGTCGGAGGCTCTCAAGATAAACTTATATATAAGTTTATCTTTAGTTTCCTACGTCCATTGATAAATTTACCGTACATATGAATCCAGCAAATTCATAGTTGCTTCTTCATGAACTTTAATTAAACCTCATGGTGATAGACTCGTATATAGGCATTTAGCCCATGCAAAAAATTGGGACTGTTATTTCAGCTCAAGGCTTTTATTGAATTGTAACAATATAAAATATATCGGCAAAACTCTTCTAAGGTGCATACTGATTACACGATTTGATGTTTTATTTGAATGTTTTCTATACCTGAGATTTATGACCAAATATATAGTTAAATAAAAGTTAAAAGTTAAACAAAACATTGCTTCGGTTAACTACAAACCTTAGATTTTACAGAGTATACTTTAGTAATTAAAAAATTCTAAATTTCGACGTCGATTTACAGAAACAAGACTTGAAAAATTAGTAGAAATTTTATAAAATTTATCGCCATCGTGTATGATAAGGATTATAATAAAAATTTAAAACTTCGTATAAGAAACTTGAAAAAATTTGTAGAACGAATCGACTTTTGAACAGTTGATTTTGATTCTTATATTAATTGATAAGTTATTGTTCGCTTTAAATAAAAGTTTTTTACATTTTCGTCTTTTTGATTTTTTGGTTTATTCCTGTTTCAAAAACTTTTTTTTTTTGATAAGCTGACGTTTTGAAAAACCCCATTTTATGCCTTATTTCACTTTTAGAGTATTTCTCCCAATAAGTTAGTGAAGGAAACCTTAAGGTTCTTACTGGCAACTTTGAATATACTTCGTTGTTTTTCTTTGCTTTACTTTAATTATAGATAAAAAAAACAGTAGGAAGTAAGCGCATTGTCATCTGTATGTGGAAGGTTTGTACAATAACAGCTGCTTGTCCTTGTGCTTCCGATCATTGATTCAATGAAAAACCTGATCGATTTCAGCAAACATTTCACTTGAAATTCACATGGGATCCACTTGATGGTCTAGGTTTAACTTTTCCGTTGTTGTATTGATATATTTTTGGGAGAAACGCTTCATGTCACGAGCTTTAGGAAACATCAAAAAGTCTTTATACATTTTTTGAATTTGAAATGGCTGCAAAGCGATCAAAATTATTTTTTGAGAAGTTTCTACAATTAAAATTAAACATTATTTGAAGTACTTGCTTTTTTAGTTATATTCATCGTGCAAATCACGTCAAAGGAATTCTGAAAATCTCAAAGAGCTTTAAGAACTTAATGCTTGGTATGGGGTAATTTTGTTTGTGGTTTAAAACCATTTTTAGTCACGTTAAGACACTCTTGAAACAATTTTTTGTCAATTGTTTGCACGTTTAAACCTTCCTAAGTTTTTTAAATATTTTTGAACAAAACTAACAGCCAATACTTCGCTTATTATTTTATTACTTCTAACGTTTCGAGCACATAATTTAATTCATTGTAACATTATAATGTGAAAAATATCAAAAATAATAAGAATAATAATAAAGTTATTATTATTATTTTTGTCGGCAGTGTGGTCGAGCGGTTAGGGGGCCGGGATTGTGATCGATACGGTTTCGGTTCAAAACCTACGCGCGTCATTCTGTTGTGTTCTTGGGAAAGACAATTTACGGAACTTTCCCCTGCTTGGTGGTCTTGGAAAACAGTTCTAAATTACAGTTATATCTCTATTAAATTACAAGCGGACAGCAATATTTTGGCATCTCCGAAAGCAGGTCAAGGTAATTGCTTACCCTATGTATTAGCCTTTTCTGCGAGTCAGAAAGATAGCTTAAACGTAAAGATAAAATAAAAAATAAAATAAAAATATTATTTTGACAATGAATTAACGTATGTACTCGAAACGTTGAAATCAATAAAATGATAACCGCAGTATTGGTTTTTTGTTATTTTTAAAATATTCCAACGTCCCAGTCACTATGTTCCGATGCTCCGAAGTAAACCTTTTTAAATTTTTTTGAAAATGTGGCTTTTATATTTCTTTCAAACTGATCCTGTTGTCAGAGTTGCACAGAATTCAGAAGGATTATAAATGCTCGACAAATTTTTGGTTTAAATCCTTTCTTCTTTATGTTGCTGTTTTAAAGGCATTTTGCGTCCATTTCAATAGCAGGCAATTTCTATAAGCACGTCTTCATCACTTGTTTCATTTTTCAAATTGTATAACAGAATAGAAATTGATCTAACATTTATTTTAATTTATTTTCTTGATGGGTGAAATTGGTGGAAAAAATCGTTATATTTTTTAAATCAAATACCTGTGTTTAGCTTTGTTATAAAGGGTTTGGCCTGAGTTGTTTAATTAATTTTTGTAAAATCAAAAAAAATGTTTTGCTTTTATTTATTTTTTATTTTTTTTTTTTTGTCTTTTGGCGTAATGCACAAATATATTTATTTAAAAAAAGATTTGTTATTTAAAGTATAAAATTATAAGAACTATAAAAAATTATTAAGAAAACTTGGCGAGGATTGAAAAGTGATTTTTCTTTGCCAGTCGAAAATGTTGTTTTAAAACTTTTCGCATTTTTTTCGATTAAACTTTCGTTTTTTTGATTTGTATAAAAAAAATTAATTTTTTTTATTTATTTTTTGATAGAACTCGGTTAATGTGGTAATTTTTGAGTGCAATTTTTATTTTTAGGTTACTTTGTTTTTTATTAATTCATTTAATCAAGAATTAGTTTTATGACTTTCTCTTGCTCTATTTTCGTTTAATTTTTATAACATTCTCTTGACGTAAAAATTTAGAAATATTAATCACTAGCGAAACCAGCTTAAATGTATAAATCAATAAACACAAAGTGTTACGTGTGTCGAAAAAATCATTTGTCAAAAATTTAAAGTATTAAAAAATCGTCCTTTTTTTTGCACCAGTTAATTCTTCTTTGAACTGATTCAATGAAAAAAACAAAAATTCTTAAAAATTTAAAATGCCAAATTTTGAGTTACTTCAAAAAAAGTTGCTTAACTTCAAATCGCTAAAAATTTGACGTGATTCACCCGTGGTTGCAAAAGTGATCGTGAAATTACAATTATCAAAGAAGCTTTGAATGATGAATCACGAAACACTTTAGGAAACCTTTTCAGCCACTATGCAAGACTTCACCAATACTTAAATCAAAAATTCCGCGACAGTTTTTGTACAGCGAATAACTGAATTTTTGCAATTTACATTGACAGACTAGTGAATCATAAGTTTTTTATTTACTTTTTTATTGCAAGCCGTGCCATATACAGGAATTCGATAAAAGTGGATTCGGATAAAGACAAAGCCATCTTTTGTAATAGTTAATAATACCATCTTTAAAATTAAGTTAAAAATAAATAAAGTTTTTACTTTATATCGAAGGCCAAAGCATCTTTTTTCGTCGAAAGCTTTTTTCTCTTTTTTTCGTCTTCACGTATTTGTTGAAAACAAAGCATTTTTTTTGCGGTCATTACGAAAATATTTGCGAAAACATTAGAGAAAGCAGGCAACTTTCTTGCACAACAAAAGTTTGATCTACAAATACCAATCCGTGCATACGACCAAAGATCTTCAGAGATTCGAAAATTAAAAAAATTTTTTTAAACTTTGCGAAGGTCTAAGAATTTTGAGTAAAACAATAAATATTCAGTTGCCACTATTAGAAAACTAAATAAATAAACCTTAAAAACTATTTTAAAAAATATTGTCAAGAACCTTTGAATTGTCTAAGCTAAAATAATCTTTAGTCGTAAAAAATATGCAAGAGTACTGCTTTTTATATTTTCAAAAACAAACGTATGTTTTTCTATGACTATTGTTCCAATCCTTTAGTAAATGTGTACAAATTTTTGCTGTAATTCATTATTAGTGACTGGTTTTTAATATTTTTACAATCAAATATAAATGTATAACTATGTTATTTGATCAGAAATGAACAAAAAAATGCACTAAAATTGACTGTTTTTAAATATGAGTGATTAAAATAAACTTACTTAGTCAACTTTAATGCGTTTTTTGTTCATTGCTGATTGATTTTTATATTTGAAACGGCCTTTCCTCCTTTTTATTCTACATTGTTTGAACTCGACTTATTTTATTAACTTTAAAATAATCTATACAAGCTTACTTACACGACGTAGGCCACTGGGAGGTACAGATGGTTAAACGATGCGAGTTTTTTCTTTAAGAGAACATTTATTTCAAAAGCGGATCATCGTATGTCTCGTTTATCTTAGTCTCGGGGCTTTTCCTCCACTCACTGTCTCTCTGATCAGGAGAGCATGGAGCAAGGTCGTAACTATCGCCGGTGCAGCCCTTGCAATGCACCGGGGTCTTAGCACGAGGGGGTCTCGCATTGCTACATTTTATTGTAAAATATTTTTGCGAAAAGCTTAAGTAAACTTATTTTATTAAATGTCACACTTCATCAATAATTTTAATTTATATTTAACCTTGTAATTTATTTGAAGTATTTCTTAATATATTTACAGTTTCGCTTGTGACGTATTTATGACGTGATCGGAACGCTACTCCCACTCAAGTCTGTTTAGTAAAATAAGTTTAAGCTCTAATGATCATATAGCACAGGGGTCGATGTGGTTCTTTTGATAACAGCATCTAGCTCTTTTGTTGAAGAGCATAAATTACCGCACATAAAAGAAAAAGATTGGCGCACACAAGATTTCAAAAGTGAAAACCCTTTTTTTAGAGATTATTACAGTTTTAAGACGAAAATCGAGAAATCAGAGTCAGATTTAAGGTGAAGACCTTTTTTTTTAGAGATTACTACGTTTTTGAGCCAAAAATCAAGAAATCAAAATAAGTTTGCTCACGAACAAATTTTTGCCCACACACATAAAGCTAAAAATTAGAGGAACATTGTTGGCTCTCATGGAAATACATTTAAAAATATGTCGCCTTTACGGCTCTCTTACCTAAAAAAGTTCCCGACCCCTGATAAAGCATCATATTTATCCGCTTTATTTTACCTTGTAATTGTTAATAAGTTTTGCTTTATGACATAATCATGATTTTGAGATACTTCTACAATTTTTTACCATAGTCCAGTAACTTAATAGCATCACATGTTACACAAATTGTTTACCAGCCTTTTAACTGTTTTACCAGCCTTTTTACGTAACAGTAGCTGTCAGGATAGCTTGTATCGTCGTAAAATAATTAATTAACAAAATACAGTATCTTTTTGAAGTTACTAATTTTTTCTGGTAAATTTTTTGCGCTTCATATAAATTGGTAAATTTGTAATTTGTGCTGTGAAAGTCAGCGTTTTATTGTGTTACTGTTTTGCCTGTGTGACAGGAGTTAGAGTTTTAAGGGTTAGTGTCCAAGTTCTTTATTGGGATTAGGACTTAAACTAATTTTCCTAAACCGTATTTGGTAAAAAGCTCAAAAGTGTTCTCATCAAAGTGTCCAAAACCAAACAACCTATAGTGCATCATTGTTGAAAGAATTTTTAAGAAATTTGAGTATGGATCAACTTGAGAATCTGCTTGATTTGAGTTAGATTTATGCTGCTGCATAAATCAATCTTTAGCAAACAGTTTATTGATCATTCCAGGCAAGCAAATTTTAAAGTAGGTGAAGAACTATTAAACATCTTTGGCTAACCACATGTAATGAGCTGATTGTACAGCAATTGCATTTTTCGGATCAATTTAAAACACCATTTTGATCAAAAATATCTTATACTTAAATACAGAGCAATTAGGTCAATTCTAATCAGTGCACCCACTGCACAAGACACAGTCAAGTAAATAATTTAGCTCAAAGATAGAACAAAATAGCTATAGCGTAAACACTGAGCAATGTTCAGTTTGTACTTTAATGTGCTCATAAGAATAAAAAACATTTGAATAATTTTAATAAAAACAATGACTGCACAATAGGAGGACTACTAAAACTTTCCATTTTCAAAAAACTGGCTAAATTTTTTTCTTAAAAATGAATAAAGAAATCTCTGTAATACTGGCAGTTAAGGGTTTGTGAACAAATTTAGGAAAAAAGTTTGGTTAAGCAATTAATATACATTATTATTGTAAAACAGCCTCATGGCTTATTGTTGCATTTACCAAGAAGCTTGAGTAAAATTTATTAAGGTTAGTGTTTGTTTCAATGTCAGAGAAAAATTTGAAACTTTTTTATAAACATTAAACCAAAATATATTGAAAAAATAAATATTTTGGCATGGGGTCTACTTTAAAGTTAACGGCAATAAAGTCACCATAACCTCAAATTTTTGGTCTTCAGCATCTGCATTTAATAAAGAAATTTTCAAAACTAATTCTAATATTGACGCAGCACTTGCGCAGATAAAATACACAGCACAGTTGTTTCTTAACAAAGCTGAATCAGAGCAATTATTGCTCATTGGCAATGCCGGTAAACGTTGGTATCTACCGTTCATAATATTAGCATTTTACAGCTCTTATGCATCAGTTTATAAATATAGTTTATTTTGATGCTCTGTATCATTTAAAAGTGCTTTGTAGTTTTAAATAAAATGAAATTGTTTTAAACTAAAATTTGTTGTTTTTTTATATTTTTCGCCCCCATTGAAATTTTCAACATCCATTACAGCATATGGGGATTTTTTCGAAAAAATATTTGTTTTAGCATAAACATGTTTATTTATATGGATACCATATTTTTTAAAGGCCTCCTATAAATTTAAATTTTAAGACCCCCTCCCTCCAATTAGTGAGATCTAATTCCTTAGTTTGTGAGAATAGTGATTATTCTATTTGACTAAGCTACGTAGATTTAGTTTAGCCATTTAAGTGCTAGACGTAATTCTATTAGTCAGTGATCAGATTTTTGATTTCTGTTAACAAAATTCTTTGGTTGAAAGAAATTGATGTTAGCAAAGTGCAACTTACCTTTTAGCGGATTCAGTGATGAACTTTAGAAGGATTTCTTTTCTCTCTATTATACAGCTTCTTGCCCAATACGATATTGTTTTAGATAAACTTTTACAACTACCTAAAGGTTCTCCAAAAGATTTAAGTCCTTTGATACAAAATGTACTAATTTCAGTGCTAGCTGAAAAAGTTCTCGATATAAAAAGTGAACTACAAAGCGCTCCTTTTTTTGCCATTACTCTTGATACTATTCAAGACGTCAGCAAAAAAGACCGGTTAGATGAAGTATTTCGTTATGTCAGAATCGATTACTACGATGATGGAACGCCATCAGAACTGAAAGTTGTTGAAGCGTTTGCCTCATTTATTGAAGTTGAGAAGTCATCTGGTATTGGATTGCACAAACTGATAACGAATTCCATTTAGCAGAAGGGGCTTGACATAAAAAACTGCCGGGGACAAGGATATAATGTCGCTGCAGTGATAAGCGAGAAGTACTCCGGCTTGCAGAAGAAGATCCAAGATGTGGCTCCACATGCTTACTACGTGCATTGTGTTTCGCACAATTTAAATTTGGTGTTAAAAGATGCCATGAAAGCCGTGAGACTCGTCAATTTCACGACACCATTGAGTCGGTATATAATTTTTTCGGACATAGTATTATGCGGTGGCAAAAGCTTCAGAATGTCCATGATCGTTATTGCTCAAATCCTACAATAAAAGCGTTAAATCCAACTCGGTGGTCTGGTCGATATGATGCTCTCTATGCTTTGAGATTTTGTGACGTTATGAAATGTTTGACTCACATAATACTTACCAGCACGAAGCCAAAGGAAAGAGATGAAGCTATGATAATAAAGAAACAGACAGAAAACTTTGACTATGTATGCATGCTGGTTGTGCAATGCAAGATTTTTCAGATTGTCAACATTTTTTCGAAAGCTATGCAGTGTAAAACAATTGACTTAATTTGTGCCCAGAAACTTCTGCAAACTGCTGCTGAAGACATTGCTCAACTCAGAAGGAGTTTTGACGCAGTACTAAATGAAGCTTCCACTATTGCTTCTATATGGAGTTTGCCAAGACAGTTTTTAAACAAAAGAGCAAAGGAAACAAAACTTTATAGGCAATCGCAAGAGTAAAGTGCAAGAAGTGGACCGCAAAATAAGCAATCGAAAGAGTAAAGTGCAATAGGCAATCGAAAGAGTAAAGTGCAAGAAGTGGCACCGCAAGAAGGATGAAATTATAACACCTCAGCAGAAAGTAATAGAGAGAATGTACCGTAGCCGAAAAAAATGAATATTTTAGTCTTTCAAATTAAAAGATATGTTTAAAAAAGTGGCTGTGAGACCATGTAGCACTGTCTAAAAAAGGAACATAGAGCCTTTATAAGAGCAAGAAAGGTCTAGTTTCTCGGAAGAAACTAAAAAAAACTTTGCAGTGATATAAGTGAAAAATAAAGCGTCTCTACCAAAAAAAATATATTACGCAACTAGTAAAAGATGCAGGAGTAAGTTAAAGAAGACCATTCTTATGATATTTTATCCAGTAAAATGCGATTCTATAACAACGCAGAAGATCTTGTTTTGGAATACGAGTATTGCTGCCAGATTTTCATAGGTAGTTGCAAAAATAGCCTGTCAAGGATGGTTTCCCATATTAGTAACGCCATTTAGTAATATCTCACAATTATAATATCAACTTATTGGTATTACCTGCTCAGTATAGCTTCAATAAAAAAAAACAAAAAACTGTGTATTGACGAAACTGCATATTTTGTTATAAATGTTAACTTTATAAATGCAAGTTCATAGAAACATTTGATCAAATTATTTTTAGAAACATTGACTTTTAATTTTTGTAGTTTTTTTCAGTGAGGTGCAAAGAGCAACCTTTTGCAATGTTCTATGTAGATCTTTGGTTTCGTTTAACTATTGTGTTGCATATAAAGTTATGACAAAATTTTATCTCGATTTTCAAATATGTGTTAAAAAAATTGCCAACCGCACAAACCAAAAATATTCAAAAAAATGTAATCATTAAAAATATTCAAAAAAGTAATAAAACAAAAACCAAATCGAATTAATCTTTTTTCTTGATCATAAGAAAATATAATTGGTGAAATTTGTTTTTAATAAAACAAACTTGACCGTAAAAAGTTTTTTTTGAGATACGATTTTTTGAATAAAAGATTACTAATAAAAAGATATAAGTTAAATCTACTTTTAAAAATTTTAGACGTTAAGCTCTGTATTTGTCCACAGCCATGCTATCAAAAACTATTTTGCTGCAACAACTTTTTTAAAGATATCATTTTTCGTAGAAAATAACTTTTACTAATTTGCACCCAAAGTAATGTGCTCGTTGCCGACTTCTTCTATTTAAATAGTTTTAAAGTTTTTTGAGGTGTCAATCCAGTCATTAATGTTTACATGTGCCATCCCAAACTTGTCTTTTTTTAATATAAAACATTCTGTGGTTTTTGTTTGGAAGATCCATATCTTTTTTAATCTTTAACCGAATATTTTAACGACACGGATGAACTGGAAATATTATATTCAAGTTTTGAAAACCAGGCGACCTGCCATGTTGTCATTACGTCAGTTTCTACTTCGTGTTTGGCTTTGGACCTACACAACAGTAGTTCTTAAATTGTGGGTAGTGTCTACTTGTAAAGAGTATTGCATTTATATCATTTTATAATGTTGCTCTAATCATACATTGTTATAAAAAAATCGTTTATAAATTTCGGTCAGTTATAGTAGTTCGTTTTAGAAAATTAAGTTAACAGATTATTTGGTAAAATATTGGATTCTACCTTTGATTTTTATCCTCATCATCATACAACTTAATCATCTTAATCATCAAAATTTTTTTTGTATACGAATCTACTTTTACTCATTCGTGCGTTGCAATTTTCTTAGACTTTTGTCGCAACTAAAAAATGCTTGGGAATTACAAAAAAAAACATTTTATCAAGAATGTAATTAATTAAACGCTTAAAATATTCTTTTTGCAGTTTTTCAAAACTATTTCAAACTCAACACGTTCAGGGTTTGGAAACATGAGCAATGGAAGTCATGTTTAATACTTCTGCAGTACAGTATATATTAAAGATATTGAACCCGATTCTGAATATCGAGAATCCAAATGTGTCGAAGAACTGAATTTTGCTGTAAATAATGAACGTTAAAACAACTGAAAGTATAAATCTTCCGTTTATTTTTTATTATCATTGTTTTGAATTTATACGTGCTTAAAAACGTTTTTAAGAAAATATTTAAAATTTCAATATCGAGTTAACTATAATAGTTGTAATATATTTTATACTTTAACAAGAAGGATTTCATTTTGGACAGTTTCCGATTATTAGTTATTAATTTAAGAGTTTCATCTATTTTGGCATTTGTTAACTCGATAGTTGACTTTTTATTTCTAGTTGCCGAAACAGATACAGAACTTTTTTAAAAGTTTGAAAACGTTTACGAGCATTAGCACAAGTCTTCGAATCGAAATGTCAGAATTTTTAATGAAATAGCAAGGAACAATAACCTAAAATCAACCTTCGATCAATTAACTGTCTTATGCAAGTTTTTTTTCTAGAAGAAACAGTAGTTATGGTTAGTAATCTTTGCTGATACGTACGTCCGGAGAAACCTTCATCAGTCTTGTGGTTTCGATCAAAAATCAAAACGTCATTACTTATTTGAACATAAAAAGTTACTGACATGATAAGGCGAAATTTTCATGGAGAAAGTAAGTACATTGAACCACATTACGCAATCATCTAATTTGCTTTTATTTATTTTCAGAACTTCTTTGCTCTTTCTTACAGTAGATAAAGTTAATTAGTCTTTATTTATGGGATGTTTAGAACGAATAAAATTACGTAAGTAACTTTCTAAATAGATGAGACTTTTTTTTTAAATATGTTTGATTTTGCTTTTTGTTAACTTTAAGACAATTTTATTTGCAAAAAATTAAATAATTTGCTCAAACATAGAAGTTTTGGAAACTGAGCCAAATCAACTCCTACCTGTGTAAATTTGCTTTCTAGTTCGTGTAAATCCTGGTTCAAAGCTTATGTATGTTATCTAATTTCAAATAAAACGACAAACAAAAATGCAGACCACAATCTGCAACCTGATAAACTTTATATTTTGTTTTTTATTTAATCATGTTTTACGTTGAATTTACTTAAACATCAAAGAACGCACCACTTTATTTAGATGTAAAAGAGATGATTTATCAGACTGATCTTAAACTAAAAAATGAAATATTCCAATATTCGGCCAATATTTCTTACAACAATTAACCAAAAAGTAGAAAATTCTTTCAGAATTCCGAAAATACCAAACAACAAAAAAACTGCGACTTTTGACACGGTTACTACCAAACAACTCAGCGACAAATTGTTGCAAGACGTTTTTGTCGGAAGTTTATTCAGTTCTTCAGTAAGATAAAGGTTTCTGGAAGAAAAAGTTACATTTTTAAAAAACCTATTCCGGGTTATGGTACTTGACCTGCTTGACTATCAAGAAGGGGGTTGAACCGAACCGGAACCGGACCGGAATCGGATCGGTAGACTTGTATTTTATTTTTTGAATCTGAATAGGAGCCGCACGCTTAAAAATAAAATTTTTCAAACCACTTGAACTGGAATTTTATTTTTAATTTTTAATTTACTTATATTTGGCTTAAATCAGCGATGGGACTCAGAGGGTTAGCACGGGATTGCACAAACTCATTCATGGAACGTCATTACATTCAACGAACCCGTTCTTAATTTAACGAAATCTTTGTATTTCTATTTCTCTTTATAAAAAGGAAACCGGTTGTTTGCGAGTTCAATACAAGAGAGAACCTGTTCTAAAATTTTTAACTTTCATCACTGGCTTAGATGAATAATCATGCCGAGTTTGAAGTTTCCACAAATTGTTTGAACACCTATTTGTTTTGTAGCAAAACAGAGAGGTAACAAACAACTTTCTAGCTGACAAGTTAAAGCAAAACATTGTTCATATGGCTGAAAAAAAAAAAGGGTAGATTCGAATAGATACTATGCTTTTTTAACAGAATTTTAAATTAGTAAATATTTTTACAAAATAGACCAAAGATTTTTAAACTAAAAATTGCACCCCCACAGGAGTGAAGAGTGCTTGAAGTTTCTTAGAGAAGATTAAAGTTGGTGGAACTTAAAGATGAAAACTTATATCACTAATTTGGCAATTATAAATCAGAAGAAAAAGCAAAATAACTGAAGCTAAGCAGTTGCAACGCAGAAACTTTAGTTGGCTGCTATAAAATGAAGAAGCAAAATATTCAACTGTTCATAGCTGGATAAAAATTTTATAAAATGATTTTTTTTATGCAACATTTAATAAGATAAATTTTGACAAATTTTTACTTTATTTTGACCTGAAAACTCAGTAGAAAACTTCTAAACTACTGGAACTATAAGGTCGTGTTAGTTTCAAGACCTAATAAAGCCCTGAAAAATTTTTAAAAATTATTGACTTTAGCTGGCCCAAGTTAAAATATTATAGCATGCAGATAAAGTAGAAAAAAATATTTAATAAATTAAAAAATATTTAACAAAGTAGAAAAAAAATTATAGTAGAAAAAAAAATATCTGCATTCAACTTCGTGGAAATACACAGAGTTGGTTTTACAATTCACAGCTAAATAGCTTGCCGGTAAATAGATTTGGTATTATAACTTTTTAAAACTTCTAAAACCAATTCTAAGTTCGCAATTTGCGAAAGTTGCGCTTCAAACTACGCGTACCCACCTCTGACTATAGGGCTACCAGAAACACCTACACTTTAAAAATTTTTAGATATGTGTTGAAGAACGTGCAAATTTTGACGCGTAATTAACGCTGCATTTGCAATCGCCTGCAGTCCTGCATCGCCTCTAAATCAAATACGTGCTGCGCGCTTTCTGCTGTGCTTGCATGGAACTACAAATACGCAAGCAGTAACAGAATGAACCACGAAGTTGACAGTACATGCAAATCTTCACCATGGTCTTCCAAAAAACATGCAAGTTGACGTCCATGAGATATCATTTGGCTACAAACATAATCTTGCAAATTAGGGTCCATAAAAGCATCGTCGCCATCTCAACCTGCTCAGCAGCAAAAAAATTCGAAAGCAATTTGATTTATCGGGCACTGACTATGTTTTTCGAGGTATAAAAAGTCCAGATAGTTTATTTCAATGTGCTCTACAGTAGATCATTTTCAATCGTAAAGTTCTCTTTTTGGAGGTAAAATTGATTATTTCAACGCATAACACTTCTAAATTGATGTTTTTGCGCCAAAAAGATTTTGGGTACGCAACAAACCTAATGTATCCTGCTCAATTATATTTGTTACGTTTGGGCTTCTTGGTAAAACGGCGCAAAACCATGATTCTGGAAAAACTGTTTTGCTTCTTATTCCTAAATCGTTAGGTCCAGCAAGTTTATGACTACGATTCACGAGCCATGTATTTATGCGCTTGCAAAAATGGACAGGAAAAATATTTTGTTTAAGTAGGGATTAAATTAAACCAGAATCAAAAACATGTATTATCTTACAACGATTTTTTTTTTATCCCAAACCGGAGGTGAACTCTTAAAAATAAGATTTGTAGAAGCTGAACTGGAATGTTATTTTGAACGGTTTGATGTCCTTCAATCTGGTTAATTTATTTAGAATAGGTTTATTACCGATGTAGAGACCGAAGAATTACGCACCGTTATTTCTACTCGATAAAAATGTACAATGTTTCTGTGAATAATAAAAAATCATCCCAAGAAAAGAAATGTTTGTTCTAAAAAGAAATAGCTGACAAGTCTAATTAGAAGAAAAACCGATTGTAGTGAGAGTTAGGTTTAGAGAGAAACAGAATTAGTTTTAAAGAGAAACTAGTCAGTTGAAAAAAAAACTAAGTTTTTCTCGAGCATTTTAACAAATTTTAAAAAATTAAAATTTTGGTTCCGCTTTGGGCCCGGAGTACAATTTGCGCAGTGTTTTTTTCTCTTTTTATCTCTTAGAGCAACTAATTTTATTTCTTTTTTACTCTCATTCAAATCGGTTTTTCTTCAAATTAGACTCGACCGAAAAAACTGGCTTTAAAGGCGGAAAAGTTGGCGATTATTAGCGTGTTTGCGGAAGTGCATTATCTAACTATAGAAGCTGTGTTCTTGAGCAAACAAACTTGATGATAAAAGATTATTCGGGTCACCAAAACAATTGTTGGTCTTTTACACTTTAATTGTTTATTACTTTGGTTAGCACTCGAATTTCTATAAACCTTAGTTTGTTTTACGCATGTGTTCAGAGGACTCCACATGGATACTTTTATGATGCTGGTTACCCCGAAAAACTTACAAGCAAAGAATTTGTGAGCACATTTGGATTAATATCTCAACGAAAAAGTTATAAATTCAACATCGGTTTATGTAAATTTAAAACAAGTGTTCTTTTGTTGAGTTGCAAATGTGCAAATGAAAAGTTTAAAAATATTTTTTGGAGTAATCCCTAAACTGCTGATGTGGTTCTAGGACTTCTTTAAAAGAATTCCCTTTCCATCTTGGAGAAAACAAAAAGTGTTGAGTTGTAGATAATAAAGTGTCTCGTGGAATATCAGCCACAAAGTTTGAAAAACGGTATCTGTTTTAAAATTTATATCCAATCCACAAACCAAAATCCTGGAAATTAAAAACTTTAAGGAATTTTTAAAAAATTGTCAAAACAAGGTATGACTATTGCTAAACACAGCCATCATCAAATCCTTACTTTTAATATAGGATCTAAATTTCAGTTACATAGTTTTGTAATTAATTGTGATCGCCACAGCGGTAATAGTTGTTGATTAGGTTCACAAATCATAAATACTGTATGTTCTATATTTGACGCGTATTCATTACCACACATCTACAAAAATCTTGGTCATATTCTTAAAAACTTTGTTTCCTCCCTATTATAGACTTTAAATCAGTGTAACTTCTATTAACAAATACTGTTACTTTCTGAAGATGGCGCCCTACACCGCATTCAAGATATACTCGAGTTTGCATCAATTTACTAGACTATGCGGTGTTAAAAGGGGCAATGGGGCTAATATTAATGCATTGTTTTTCAACCTATCGTCAATAAATCTGTGGGAAAACCTATACTCAATGTTACGTTTGGTTATTTCAATAACATAACTGTTTCTCGTATAAACAAAAACAATCACACTTTTAAGTTAAATTCACTACTTAATGGCAAAAAAACGTGAAGGTTTAAATGTCAAATTTAAAGTATAGCCACATATTGCCGTTGTACAGTTGGTATGTTCGGTTAAAAAGTTTCTCGTAATGCTATAATGCCCTGAAAGGATACATCTGCTAGTTTGAAATTATTGCTTGAAAAATATTGCCAGTAAAGCTTTTTGGTTAAATCTGGAAACTTCAACAAGTTATCGTTTAACTATTGCTCTTATATCTTAACTTTGCATCTCATCTTAATTCACGTCATTTGTTGAAAAAATTTCGGGACTCATTTAAAAACTATAAAAATCTTTGAGTAAAAAATAAAAAATTATTAACCATAATTGTAACTTATTCCATTGCGGTGACTATTTTATTTTAAAAAGAGCAGGGATTTTCGTTTTCTAAACTTGCATAACAAGGAAGAACCACAGTTTACAGACACAGAACTTTAATAAGCGACAGCATGCACTTGAGATCAACCAGTGTGCCAATGTTTTCGGAACATTTTCCGGACATTTCCGAACAACGAACAAACGGAAGCTAACTAAATGTCAGGATCACGTGACACTTTCATTTGTAGACTACCTGAAAAAAATAAGCAACCGAATATTAATTAACCAATGAAATTAAAAATAGGAATACCTGTAGGAGTTTTCTCCAACCGAATAGTCACTGTCTGAATTAACTGTACATAAAAAATATTCTTTTCTATACAAAATTACTTTTTTGTATTGTTGATGAGCAATTATTTAATGTCAAAAATGACCTTATCCGGATATTTTAAATCCTACTCTCTAATACGTCTTGCGTTGATTCCTGTCTCAAAGGTTGTAAGATTGAACATAACCTTGAGAAATAAGTCTAATTATTTTTTGGCTTTAAAGTTAAAAGTGACAAATATAAATTTTTGCTTTCAAAGATTTATTTTTATTCATGATGACAACTTTGAGTTTGAAATTAAGATTCGCAGCATTATAAAAAAATTGCAATTTGTGATGCATAAAATGAAACTCCTCAAGAATAATTCAATTTAACAAAATTTCTTCTTTTCTAATGGTCTTGTAACCAAAAGCCACATTTATTCTACCAAAACCTTAAATTTTAACAATGTTTGAGGGGGTATTTCTATAATATTTAATGCACCTAAAATCACCTAAAACAAAAGACACAGTTTTTAAAATGGAGCTGGCGGAAATTTTTTTTTTAATTATTGGATCTTTATTATGCTTAAATATTGAAAAAAGATAAAAGTTTAAGTAGTTAATTAAAATCGTTTGTGAAGCGAAGGATATAAGCAAATGTCGCAGTCAACGGTAAAATAAAATTTGTAGATATATCCGAACGTCGCAGCAAAAGGGTTAAATTTCATTCTGACTGTAGCCGATCCGATTGCAGCAGACTTCTTGCTTGCATTGCATTTAACAGAAAGCTTGTCTGCAGCACCAAGCAATATGCGGTTTCATCAGCAACAAGCAGATGAAATATGGAGCGTCGCGATCAGTTGCTTTCAGAGCTTGGAACAAATGTTGATCGTGTTTCGAGCGCTTTTCAATTGGCTTGCGACCTTTTTGACGTTTTCTCGGTGAGTTCTAAAGCATCAGTCAGAGGAACGTTAAAAGCTGAAAGTGTTGATTTCTATGCGAAACTGCGTGAACCCAACGAACGCCCTGACAAATAACGTGTCAAATTTATTTCCTTTAATCTTAAACGTGAACAGATTACAAACTAGACTCCAATAAGTGACGCATTGGCGTCGTCTAAACAAAAATATCTTGCAGTCGCCAAGCCAATTTCGAAAGTTTACAACGAGTATCTTCCGGAATGCCCGACTTAATATTGCATTTGATGTTTTGCCAAGGGAAAACTTATAAATTCTTAATTTCATATTGATTGACATCTTTTAAAAACATAAAAAAAACCTGATTGGTCGAATCGAATTTGATATGTAAACATATCAGCCTTATGGTGCTAGCAACAATAAAACTATCTAAACAAAAAATAGCTAATTGAAAAATATCTTTGGCATTCTTCTGATTTACTTTTTGTACTGTAAATTAACTATAACGTTACTTATTTTATTTTTAGGTCACTTGAAGACGAGTTGCGGTCTAATTGAGTGGTCTTGTGGTGTTGTCTCCTGAGTGTGGGACAACACGCAATCGGTTCGAATCTCAGTGAGGTATGCATCATTAGCAAAGTCTGGTGATTACAATATTAAGTGGATTAGTTTCTTACATACTACGACATTAATTTCTTCCACACGATGATTACTCGTATATTATCTTACTATATCTATTTTATTAGAAAGCTTGGAAAAGCAAACTTTAAGAAAAGGTTGAAAGTTGCTATTGATAAGTGGCTTTTTGTGAAAACTAAATTTGTACCAAGCTGTGGAAAAGTTATTCGAATTATGGAAAGAAGTTATTACCTATTGTGATTTTGAATTACAAGTCATTATGTCATTTTGATAAGGAGGAAAGAATGTGGGGAAAATCACAAATTGAAAAAAAATTTTTCCTGCAGTTTCATAATAGCTCCTTTAATTAATGCCATGTTTGTGGCATAAGCAGTTTTAAATACTAATTTAATCGATGCTTACAACTTTTCCTTGACCATTTTAAACCAATAATCTACAAAGTTTGTACATCAAGGAGTGTCAGATGACCCTTTTTTCTGCTGCGTGCCAAAGTTTCATAAAAGTCAATTAAACATTTGATTCAGCTCATCTTAGTTCATGTTCTCATAGGAAATAGAATCCACTTAATGAAATTGCTTTGACTTTGACAGAGAGTGGGGCCAAGTTCAGCAGTTCAATATAATAAAATGTTGCTGCAATGTGCAATTGGATAGAAACAACACAACAAATCTTGAAAATACTTTATACGAGTGTTAAAAAAACATGAAATAAGAAAAACCAAACAATTTAAAAAGATAGTTTAATATACATGTTTTAAATTTCTTATGTTCGAAATTACTTTTCTTGACTTTTTCAGCAATTGTTTATGACGTGACAATAATGCACTTGATTTTTAATTATTGGCAACCAGAAAACGTGATCTTTGCACAAATCAAAACGATTTACGTTATTGGGTCGTTAAGAAAATATCAATCTATTTAAAATACAAATTAAATTTTTCAAGCGATTGCCTATTTTCTTTTTTTTTGTGACTTGGTTTCAGTTCTTAAAATTTGATGTTTTCAACCGATAATCACCTGACTTTATTGCAATTGACAGAAAACAGTTCATAAAGATGCAATGTCAAGCATGAAAAAAAAACGATAAGTGTAGATTTATGATATGCTTTGTCGTTAACTAAATCTTTGATGTGCATTAAAGATTGTCAATTTGGCAACACAAAACACCATAAGATTTTTAAATGATAAATTAACACATTCGGCGTGACCGAATCTATAAATTTATACATTACATAAGCAGTTCTAATATATTTTTTAAAATAAAACGTAATTTTTTTGCAATTATCAAAATGATTTTTTTAAAAGATACGTACCAAGTTTAGACAGGTTTTTTTGTACAACACAAATCACATCACGAATTATGGCAGGTTCGTGATCACTCTCTTCTCAACGTGATTCGAGGCTTTTAAACATGTTTTACTCCTTAGTATGGGGTAACTTTAAAAAAACATTTGAACAACTAGTAATATGTGCATTGAAAAGTTACAAGTCATTGGTTCAAAGGTTGATTAATTCAAAAAGAGCACGAAATTACATGAGCGATTGTTTTTTACAATTCAATCTCGAAAGTTTAATCGATATATTTTCACTTTAGTAGATCCGGCCCTGGTAAACTCTTCAAAACAAAATATTGAAAAATTTTACTAGTTTTGTCATCAAATTATATAGCAAAACTTTCTGTTAATAACAACAAACAATTATTTCATTAATTTATCAGTGATCAGAGGTGGGCAATAATTCGTTACTTTTTCAATAATTGTAGTCAAAAGTTTTTAAAATTACAATTATTGTTAGTAAAATTATAATTATCTTTTAAATTGAAAAATATCTTTTGGAAGTGCAAACAATCGCGACTAGATTAATAGTTTTGACCTTTTTTTATACCTTCACGTATTTATTAGGAAGATGAAATGAAAATGAAGATCAGAAAATGATCTTTTTGAAAATATTAATTGTAGCCTATCTGTAAATGTAACTTGCAACTAACTACTTTTTTGGCCGAAAAAGGTTTACCTATTAACTAGTTATTTTTACAAAGTAACTTTACCATCACTGTCAGTGATATAGTCAAAACCACATAAAAGCCCTGAAGTCGAGGACAGAGATTATTAAAACCGACACTGTGAGCTTTTTAAAAAATTAAAGTATACTTTCGATAATTTTATAATTAAAAAATCATTTTTTTAAACTTTTTTAAAAAGTACTGTCACATTTAAAATTGAAAATTATCTCTATCACGTGGAAAGAGAGTCTTGTTCTGTGTGATTGCTTTATTAACTTTATATTATCCATGAGCAACTAATGGCCACCCAAGAGCTTTCATTGAATTTACCGAGTCGTTCATTCTTTTATAATTTTGCAAAGTTAAAAATCGCAAAAAAAAATTGATATTCGCTCTCTCGGGCTAGTGCTACATCTAAACTAAACTAAATCACATCATGCTATAAAAAACATCAAAAAGTGTCTGGTTTGGAGACCAATTCAAGACAAGACCAAGCCCGCCAGCACAAGTTCAAGACCATAAAAATTTGATCTCGAGACCTTCTTCACTGGTACCTGTATCAGACTTGTTTCAACAAACCTCAGCAATGCAAAAGCAACGATCGGAAAAGGCGATTATGCGACTACACAATCTATATTTTTTTCTAAAAGATCAATATTTAAACGGACTAAAGTATTAAATCGTATAAATTTATACTACTATTTTGATTTTTAATCAGTGGTTTTTAGGTTTAAATAATTTTAAAAAGATTTAGGAATTTGATTTAAAGTGATAAAATAAAATTAAGATTTGAAATTTTGCTTTGTGGAAAAAGTTATGAAAAAAATTAAAAGCTCTTTTAAAATACGCAAATGTCTTTAATGGTCTGTTTTTGTCTAAAAATAAATTGTGTCAAAATAATTTTAAAAATTCATCGCAGTTTTAAAGAAAAGTAAAAAGATAAAGTAACCATGTCAAGCACTATCTTCGCTCTCTTCCTTGCATCTCGTCATTAAGAAAAACATAACCCAAAATTTTATGCGATATTTTGGTATTTTTAAAGTAATTTGATTGATTTTCAAAAAGTGTTAAATTAGGCTGGACGTTGTTTTGTTCAACCTCTTCGAACCGTAGGTTGAATCTGAATAAATAAAATTTTTGTGGCTTCGTCGTTGCTGTATGTTGACATTCAAACTTTTTGATTTTTATTATGAAAAAACTTGTGAAAAAAGCTTTAGCATGTTTTATCCTAGTTGTTGCAGTAAGTTTGGTAATTTTGAGAAAACAAACATTTTCTATTTTTATCAATAATTCAACAATAAACACAATAGACTAGCAAAGAAATTATTTAACAATTTTATAACATTACTTTAGCCATCTTCAAATTAAAAGCAGTGCTTTTCAGTATCTAAGAGCAAACTTTAATGCGCGGAAAAGCAAAAGTTAAAACATCGTATAAATGTAGAAATGCAGCATAAAGCTTTACGTTGATTACTTCCGTAGCAAAATTTATTTGGATAGCAAACAACATAAATTGGACAGTATAAAAAGCGCCGCGATTAAAGTTGATTTTGCCAAATATGATATTTTATAAATAACTTTGCAAACACTTTGCAAAAGTAGACATCCCTATCTCGTAAGCAAGAATGAATCTAAAAAACTAGCAAATAGATATAAAAAAAAATTTACAAAACTGAGAAAAAGTATTAAAACGTTTATGCTTAATTCTGAACCAGTGTTTCTTTTATTCTTCTCCAAGTTTGCGTCACGGGATAAACAGTGATTCGACAAACTACAAGGACAATCTTTTAAATCTTCTTTTGAGCAATGTAATGTCTGCTTTAGACTTTGTAGTTCATTCGTTACTTGGCCAGAAAAACCAGGACAGTTTTGTTTCCAGCAGAAAATAGAACAACAAACTTCTTTTTTTACTAAAAAAAATTTGTTAAATTTGTTTTAAAACCAAACATTTACCGAAACTAGGTAAGGAGTTAAAGTTCCAACAAAAACTATAAGGTTAAAACTATTGTTTAACTATTGCTTTATTGTGAATTTCACAATGTTCTAAAACTATTTAAAAACGAATTTGCAAGTTGTAAGGCAAAACTGTTTTATTTTTTATTGATTATAAAGCTATTTAAACATAATAATTTTCCATTTCCTTTTGTTTCTTTTGTTCCTTTTTTTCCTTTTGTTCCTTTTCCATGGTTTAAAACAAATGCATTCAAATAAATGGTGATACCTAGCATCTGATTTACAACAGATTTTATCTTTGTAGAAATTCATTTTATGACACTTACTTTGGCTTGATGTATTTATCAAGCAATTATTCTTAATAACAACCCTTTCATTCAATAAAAAGTAAATGTAAATTTCTTTCAAACAGAACTATCTCTCTAAAATTGTTTGAGGAATGAATTTATGAATGTTTTTAAAAATAACAAAAACCTTTTACCGGACAAAATATTTTCCACTTTTTAAAACAAGTCTGGTTATTCCCTAAAATATGTCCTAGTATTTCCTAAAGCAAGTTCTGGGATTCTATAAAACAAGTCCTGTTATTCCCTAAAGCAAGTATTCCCTCGATGATCCTTTTGATTTTAACGCTTCAGCTATTTTCCTGTAAACCCGAGACTAAAAATTGATCTGAATATTTACACTTGTATATAAGGAATTTTATTGGAGATAAAAAGCATCGTTGTTCAAAAGAGATAATTCTAGCATGATCATGTTTTAAATCGGTTTGATTCGAATTTCGAACCGCGGATCAAGAGCCAAGTGAGTTGGTTTTTGCACCCCAAGAATTTCAAAAATTTTATAACTGAATCAAGTTTAAAATTGTTTAGGTCATCATTAATCTAATCAGTCAGTTTTGAGCATAGGTGTACCAGCCGAAAAAAGGTTGGAGGCAATACAGCTTTTCCTAAACTTTGTGACGTTTGCCCAAACCATGCTTTTTAATTAGTTTATGAATGTGAGAAAAACCTTTGTCTAAAATTTAGGGTGAAAAGCAAAAAAAGAAAGGATCTTCACCTTGCTCGATTTTCGCCCTAAAAACATGGTCTTCGCTAAAAATGGTCTTTTCCTCAAACCTTAAATTTTTTTTGCATCTGGTGTTCATTTTGGATCCACAAAAAATTTGTTTTTTCAAATAATTCCTTGTCGCTGTCCTAAAGTTCTTCATTTTGCCCAAATTTTTCCTATCGCTTTCCAAAAAATCTGGCTTCGTCCAAATTCTTGAGACTTAGGGAAAATTGCATCTCCCCCTTTGGCCGGTAGGGTTTTAGGAGCAGATTGTGGCCCGCGAGTCCTCAATTTTGTCGATATTTCATCACCAACATGAAGAACTTAAACTAATATGTTTTTAATTTTCCAACGAATAGTTAAGTCAATTTACAAATAAAGTCATTAGTTTATATGGTCTGGTTTATTGAGCAATATTTTAAATAACAATCCAAAAGCAACTTTATATCGTACTACTTTGCCGCAAAAGGTTGCAAAAGAATAATTATTTTTTAATTTATTCTATCTAGATTCTAGAATAATTATTCTTTTTTTTACTAATTAAGGGTAGATTTAAATCAAAGACAAGGGCTGTACTTTATAAATGACGTATGAGTTTCTGCGACCATACCCTCTAAAAAACATCTAAAAAATTTGATTATTGTTTTCTCGTGTATTTTAAAAACCGTTAATCCGATTATTAAAATATCAGACCCAGCGATTTGAAAACTGTTTAGGGTTAATGTTAAATTCAATTTGAGTTTGGAGACTGAACCCTTTAAAAAATATATTCACTTAATTTGATGGCTTATTATTGGCATTTACATATAATTTATATGTCAATGCTCTTAGTTTGTTTTCATTGATTTTACCAAGCCCAATTCTACTCAACCAAAAAGAAAAAAGTTGAAAAGCACTGTTTTAGAGAAGCATTGATTGTCAAGAGAGCGTTTTGCAAAATGGCCATTGAAAATTATATAACAATAAAAGATGTTCCCCTTTCAAGAGAATCCACAAATACTTTCAAAGTAAAACAACTGCTCTTTTTAGTTTGTTCGTTATATTTTTTCTGTTGAAAGATCTTTTTTCAAAACTTTAAGTTAATTTTAGTTTTGGATAAAAACTACAATGATTTCAAAAAATTGTTTATGCCATAGCCGAAATTATTTTTCAAAGAACTTTTACATGAAGGATTTTTAAGTTTTATCAACAAAATATAATATCAATTTTAAACGTAATTGAACGTTGCTGATGTAAGAAAAACTCTTTGTATTTAGTAGTATCTTTTTTTACAAAAAGGGCCCCCTCGATTTTTCAATTTGCGTAAATTTGCCCAATTAATAAGTTTTGTTATTAAGTTATTTGATTATTTCAATTTGTAGTGCAGATTCATACAACGTTATCTTTGGAAAGTCGTTTTAATGAGTTTGCATCGGCCTCTGGTCCAAAAAAAACCTTCGTGTTTGTTTGGAAGGTTTTGTGTTCCTTTAAAACTTGTCAATTAAGAAGTGTGGATAAAATAACTGGTTTAATTGTTTTCATTCAGATGGCAGATGCTGGAAACTTACCCAAACTTATCTGGTTTCAATTGCGACAAAACTAAGTCTTAACTCCATATAATGATTTATTTTTGGTAAAAGTAAAACCTAAATTGCCTTTGTGCTTGAAATATTAAGTTAGAAATCATAATCATTACATACTGATTCAATGATAGTCAAGACCATGGTTGCCAGGTGCCCGAAAAGTTGGACAAAAAACGATAAATTGTCCAAATTCAACTAATGTGTCCGGCAGTTAGCCAATCATTTGGACACTTGTTTTTTTGTCCTAATTTGATCGATTTTTATTAGCCTCTTATTGATATTAATTTTATCTGTACCTCCAGCGTGGCATTGTCGGCCCTAAGCAATTCTTGTGTGTAGTGCCTGATTAACAATTGTTACGTGACCACTAATCTATTGTTTGGACATAGACAATAGGTATAACTTAAATATAGGAATCAATAGTTCAGCCATTGTATTTGTAGTTTGTCTTTCCTGCTAGCCGCAGTATCTTCAACGAAAATTGGCTGATTAAATTAGCTTTATCTAAATCAAGGATACCCAAGCTTCTCTAAGTGGATTTGTTAATGGAGTATACAGAATTGGCTCAACGTTTTACAATACACAGATGCTGTGGAAACTAGGGAATTTAAAGATTTGGCGAATTATGTGTTGGCTTGCCTGTCCGTCCATATATCTAATGCAGTGGTTCTCAACCTGTGGTACGTGAGACCTTTTTAGGTGGTACGTGAATAGTTTTTAGATTCCATAAAAATCCAACACTCGGATTAAACCGTGTTTTTTAGATATGCGAGATTTTCAGCGAAAACCTTTTTTTTAAAGAACATGTAATTTTTGGGACCTTAAATTAAAGAAAAACAAAAAAATCAAATTAATTAATTTTTTGATGAACTTTGTGGTACGTAATGTAAAGAAAAATTTCTAAATGGTACGTGCTAGCAAAAAGGTTGAGAACCACTGATCTAATGCAACCGTCGAATGGCTTTTTCCATGGTTTTATTTACAAAGACAAAAACCAGAAACCGATTGAAACCTGTATTGCTGGAGTCGATACTGCGCATCAGAAGCGAACTATATTTGGCTAAAAAATGTTGTGTCGAATCTGTTTGTACTAAGGAAATGTTGGCAAGGTTATGCACGCGAGAAATGTATTCAAGCCAAGAGAAAATTAAAGAATTAATGACATACATTGAAATTTTGCCATAAAAACTAAATTGCAGCCATTATGCTGCACACTGTTGTTTGTTTTTTAGTTGATAAGTGTTTTTCTTGTTAATTCGTTTGTTTTTCCTGTTTTATGTAATTGATATTGGACATGGGAGACTATTTTCAGCTCATAATTATTTTTCTTAAAACTTGTAAATTACGCCCTGCGAAAAGAATTTAAATATTGCATTAAAAATAAACCACATTTTTTAATTGTCTTAAAATGTCCGAATTTCAAATTAATTTCAAATTTTTCCAAAACTACCGGGCAACCCTGGCCAAAACGTAGAGTCGAATTTGCTTTTTCTTTTTTTACTACATGTTAAATCGCTCCAAGCAACGATGTTGCGATAAAAATATGATTTTAAAAATGAAAGAAATAAGGGCTAAAACTCACAGGAACACTTTTTTCTTGGATTTCGAATGTAACCAGAAGAACACTGACTGCATCTTCTTCCGTTGTAACCGAGGCGACAGCGGCATCTACCGATCGGATGGCAACCAAAGATCAATGATCCAAGTGGATCGCAATCGCAAGCTGAAAATACGTTAAAATAGTGATTTGCTCTGTAAGATTGAGACAAAAACAAGAAGACACAATATCTTATTTGCTCGCCTTTATTAAAATTGATTACACGCAAATAAGCAAGAAACTTTTAGGAAAGATGTGAAATTGTTTTTAGAATCTTCACTTTTGTTTTTAGTTTTTCAAATTGAAGAATAAGATAACCCAAGTAAATTAAATAAATTTACAGCGGAAAAGGCTTCTTTTGCGGTTTTTGATCAAATTTACGTTTAGGAAGTAAGTCTCAATTTCTGGAATGCTGCCAATAGCTGATTATTCAAACAATATTTAAAAGCATTGTCCAAATAAATTCTAATTGACTTTAGAAAATTCAAAAAAATTTTTGAAGAAGAAAACATTAAATTTTAAATAAAATAAAATTATCACCCCAATTTTTAGAATTAAATTAAAATTTATGGCCAAAGTAAAGAAAGGCGATAACACTCCGACCGGCAAGCAGAATAACATGAGTTCGATGCTCAGGTTATCTAAGTGATTTTTGTTGTGCTCTATTAAAATGTGCTGATGGTGCAAAAGTCTTGCCACTCCTAGTAAGTACAATTTCATTTTTTTCAGATTGCTGAACACAGTTCATCGAGAATATTAGTATGAAGACCATCATTTTCGTGATACATAATGATTTGACGCCATGTCCTGAGAGATATTTTAGGAAGTTCTGCTTTAGTGATTGTTCCAAAAGCTGTCCGGACTGCGTCCATTAATTGTTGGTATTTTGACTGTTTTGACATTTTGTGTTAATATTTTGATATCGCTTTTTTAAAACTCTCTCTTTGATAATACTCCACAAAGCGTTGTCGCAAGACGCGACATCTGGATTTCTGGGAGGTCAATTGAGAGGTGCTGGAAGTTTCTGTCATCTTCACCAATCCATCTATCCCAATATATCTCATTTAAAAATTTGTTGACATTGATAATAAGGCGGGGTGCCATTTTGTTGAAATCAGCAATCATTGCAGCTTCAGATGAGTCCCTTTGCGTCAAAGGCTGTCCTGTCCTCGTTTTATTCTCAATTGATCTTGTCAGAAAGAATTTCTATTCCCAGGGCAATATTGTCTTCTTAGGAGGGGCAGGTGCAAAAACTTCCAGAATCTTCTAGCAAGATCCTGTTGCGCAGTCTTCACAGTCTTATTAGAATGCACGCGATCATGTGATCATACGCTTACGATCAACCTCACTTCCAAATTGTTTGTGCTTGTTTCAACCATAGTGGGAAAATTATATCTCCATCCGGTGGAATGGATGGCCTGACCAGTTTAAATGAAATAACGACCGTTTGGCTGCAGAAGACCTGCCCAGAAATCCGACTGCGCCTCATATGACCGACCAATCAACCATGTTTAACTAAAAGAAAAATCTCACTTATTGATATAATTAAAAAAAAATTAGATTCAGCAATCTGAAATAGAAAATAGTAATACATTTCAGTGATCTTAAATCAGTATTTAATAGAGGTGACAAGAATTTCGAACCACCCTGTAGTTAACGAAAAATTTCTCAATGGGATAAAGCTGCTGAATTACAACAGCAACTCACGTAAAACAGAAGGCAACAATCAGGTCAAGTACGCTATGCAAAGAAAAAACCAAAGAAAGGAAAAAAATTGTTTGGGAAGCTAAATCTGAAACAGATTCTTTTTAATGTTCTTCGAACTGAAAGCAATAATTTTAAATTTTCTGTAAAATTTATTTTTAAGTTTAACATAATATTTTTACCTTGACATGAGTTAGGGTCTTTTATAGAGGTCCCATTGACCCTGTAGTGGGTCCGCTTACAACGATGGCAATGTCGTCCTTCGGTATTGTGTCGACAATCAACACACAAAAGACCTGCGTTCGGTACTTGCTCGCAGCGCTGGCTGTGGTCGTTGCAGCCGCAAGCCCGGGCTTTAATTCTTATAGAATACTGATTCAACGCCGTCTCCTTGAATCGAAAGCGTTGGTAAAAATCTGAGTAATAAGATAAACCTGAAAAAATAAGCACAAAAATTTAGACCGAATCAATAACGAGTTAAGCCTGCTAACTTTCAAAAAAAAAAACGTTTGGCATTTTTTAAAGTCAAGCTCTTTAATCAAGATTATCTGTATCATATTCAAACCTAAAGTAAACAAATTTGTAGCAAGCCGATAGAATAAGCCTAGTTAAAAATTGTCTTCGTTGAAAAAACGTGCATTACTTTTTAGCGAACCAAGCGGTTGTCAGTTATAGTGCATAGCAGCGCCCAATTTAACCAAAATAAATTGAGCAATGTATTTTCTACTGCGAGCAACTTATAAGGTTTTCTTTCTGCTAATAATAAAACCAATAACTATTTAGGATTGCAGAAACTTACCCATTCGCCCTTAATCTATTGTTATTAACCCGTTTTGCTCACTGTTCCCGAATAGGTCTTGATAAGTATCTTGAAGTGCTTTTAGACTCTAGATCTTGAAAAGTATTTTTAGGGTAAACGAACCACTTTTTTTCTTCAATTAATGATTGTTTTTGCTCAAAAGTAGACTAAATTTTTAGT
Organism: Diplosoma virens; assembly: GCA_963680785.1. Taxonomy (NCBI): domain Eukaryota; kingdom Metazoa; phylum Chordata; class Ascidiacea; order Aplousobranchia; family Didemnidae; genus Diplosoma; species Diplosoma virens. The sequence goes on from OY796883.1 coordinate 39,470,846, forward strand.
TATCTCACTTGTTCGAGTAATATTGAGCGATTTGCACTGTTTTATGGGGAAATGTCTGAACGGGTTTTAACAACAATCAAACCTTTAAATGTTTAAATTATATTTCAGTCTTTTTATTTGTATATAAATGTTTTATTTCACTATTAAATTTAAGAACTGAATTATTTGCTGATGATACCGTTAATTTAATCTATGCTTTATCAAGTAAACTAACATAAAATTGTGGTGAATTTGATTTGGCACTCGAATAAAATTCAAAATTCTTTATCGCAAAAGAACCTTAGTTTTAAATTCAAACAGACAAAAAACAACGTTAAAACAAGGAGTTAGGCGACGGTTTCGCCAGTTAAGATCGTCCGCTTTCTTAGTCGCTCTGGATTATGGCCAGCAAATATATAGAGTCAAAGTTATTTTACTTTTCTATTATGACGCTTGCCTTTTTCTCAGGCAAAAACGGTGCGGCGTTAGGTCACATGACGAGCTACACCCTGTCAATGGGCGCGACACAAAGATAACCAGACAAAGAGCGGTAATGGGCTTGATGGCACGATCGCCAACAATTATTTTGGGGGAACAAAGAAAGGGCAGTATATATACAAAATACTAAGGAATAAGAAATTATTGCATGACGGTTGCAAAAGGAGCGGATAAATGCTGCAAATCGATTCAGTTGCAAAACGAAATATAGCGAGCAAAAATCCATTTGCAGTAAACTTTGCAAAATTAAGATAAAAGCATGCATGAAAGACGGTTTGTTGCGATGAATCCGCTACGGAATCATCAAATTGATAATTAGTGAAAATAAAATAAATTTAAAAATTGATGATAAAAAAATTGATTTTGCCTCTGGGAGCATAAAATTTGGAACGCTTCACCAATTTCAAAATAAAAAGTAAAGGCAATATATTTCAAAGCAGTTCATTGAGGACGTTTCAGAATTGTAACTCATTTCATCATCAGCAGCGTTAAACTATTTATTTAATTATAAATTTTAATATTTAAATTTTGGTAATTTATGACGTAACATTTTTTGGTACATTTATTATGTGATAAATTATGACCGTTAAACTGTCAAACAAGGTGAATTATAAATAATAACCGTCAACACAAAATGGGATACCTTTTATTTGTGTTTACATAGATTGCAATGTAATGTTATTTTTTTAATTAGTTTATGAAATTTTAAGTGTTTGCTTATATAAAGTTAAAATTTTTCTTTTTTAATTTAGGCAAAGACTAAAAAAAGTATTCACATTAAGTCTTAGTTGTATTTTCCCAATGATGTAAACTGTTTTAAGTTTGCATAGTTTATCCCAGGGTGGTGCAAACCGCGGCCCGCAGGCCATATGTGGCCCACGATGTAATTTTCTGTGGCCCGCTGAACAATTTTACACAATTCAAGTCTTGTCGATCCTGAGCAGCGGCAACCTTCTATAACAAGGCATGGCGAGCTTGCGGGACAGAGTCTATAGAGTTGCCATCCGTCCGGAAATTTTCAAACATCCGAGACCGATTCCAAGTAAAGACTTTTTTTTAGAGAACACCATGATTTTGGGACAAAAATAGGAAAATCGGAGACCGATTCTAAGTGAAGACCTTTTTTTTTTTAGAAAACACCATGATTCGGAACAATTTCTAGCCGGCTGAGGCCCACAAGCTCGAACAATTTTGAAAAGTGGCCCGCAAGAGTGAATAACTTGGACCACCCTGGTTTATCCTGTCCAAATAATTCCGTATCGCTGCACGAAAATTTTTAATTTTGCACAAATTTTTGGAGTTTGGGGTCATTCTTCAAAAGACTTCGCGGACCGCGACTTTAACATGCCTACTCTAAGCTCTTCATAGGGTGCAAGAAACTTTAGAAAATTAGAAATTACATCAACCTAACAACTCTAAAACCTATTTCGATATCGTGTATCCTCTTAAAGACTCACATCTGCAAAAGCACCCTTGCTCCTTCAAAAACTTTACACAAGCTAGCAATAAGAATAATGATGTTATCTCAAAGACAAACTCCTTCATAACCTTTAATACATTTTTTAAATATTTTAAAAACTGAGATTCTTTATAAATTTGAAATTGCTAAATTCATGTACAAACGAAAAAATTTATCTAATTTTAATTATTTACATTATTTTAAACCAGTAAATTAAATTTAAAAGTACAATACAAGACTTTCAAAAAACTATTGCTTTTAACAAAAAAAAAAAAGACTTAAACGGGCAAGATCACATTGGTATATATTGGATCTACAATTATCTTGATGTAGGTTCAATTTGTTCAAACGACCGTAGGAGATTTTGAAACTAAAAATTGCTTTCGATTGAAAATCGAGAAAAGCAGAAGAGAAAAGATAATAAGCTACATTTTTTACAATTTATGTTATTTTCTAAAAATTGATCTTTTATTTGGTATGGGCTACAGACCAAAAATAATTTTTGGGCTCCATTTTCATGATGAAATGCTTGATTACACGGTAACAACGTCTGGCTTATACGCTTCATAAGCTAAAAAAGATTCTTCCTTCCAGACGTCTCCGAATGATCGATCATGTTGGATTGGCATCTTCATGTTCTTTGAGTAGCTTCAATTTTTTAGATGGGAGAGATTCACTAAATTTTACGAGGGGTATAGCCTCCGTCGGTAATAAAGGCTATGCAGGAAAATTGTTTAGAGAAATTAAAAGCAAGAAAAGACTTTTTCGATAACACAAAGCTGAGAGCAGAAAATAAATTTTCAAAGCCAGACGAATGCTTCATGTGCTCAACAAACAATTTTTACTGTTTGTTTTTTTAAAAAAAATTTTTTTGCATTGACGAGAGCATGGCAATCTAAAGTTTTTGCCACTTATATTAGGCCACATACAGTACTGTGCAAATTAATTGGGACACTTGCCGTAAATTAAAAAAACACAATTTTTTTATTATTCGACTTTATTAGCATAGAAATAATCACTAAATTAACCAATTAATATTTGATATGTCCTCCCTTCGATTTTATAATCATTGACATTCTTTTTGACATTGAGTGAACAAGATTACAGCACATCTTCTTCAGCTCTTTATCATTATACCAGATCCTTGTTATAACTTCAATCAGCGATGTTTTTGTAGAACAGTCATATTTAGAAAGTTTTCTTTCGATTATTTCCCAAAGATTTTCGATTGGGTTTAAGTCTGGAGAATTCCCAGGCCAATCTAACAGGTATATAACAGTCTTCGCAAAAAAGGTTTGCATTTTCTTTGAAGTATGGCAAGGTGCGAGATCCTGCTGAAAAACTCTTCCTGCTCGGGAATCACTATCGGATAAGCTAGGGAGCAAATAATTCGCCAAAATGTCCTTGTATTTATCCGAACTCATCATTCCTTCAATGGGTATAAGGCTTCCTGCTCCAAACACAGTGAAGAAACCCCAAAACATCTTCTTTGGTTTATACTTAGGAACTTGCTGAATGTGTGCTTTCTGAGTGGTTTACCGATGCTTCTCCTGACATACCATGTACAGACTAGCCATAGACACAAACTTCAAAATGGGTAGCCACAGACTTCAAAATGGGTTTCATCAGCAAATATTACTTTTTCTCACTGATTTGTACACCATGTTGGAGAATCAGCTTTTTACTTTATAACTTCCACAGGATTCGAACTCGATTTCATCCCGGCCTTTGATTTACGTTACAATAGTCCCCGCTTACATTTTGGTTTGATACATTTGGTTTTCGGTAAAATAAGTGATTGTTCCTTTGGTCACCGCTTTGGACGTTCCTTTGGTCACCGCTTTGGACGTTCCTTTGGTCACCGCTTTGGACTCTGTGTTCGTATTATTAACTTCAGTTGTCGGTTTGGTTCCCGGGAAGAGCCATCACGTTTTGAATTTGCCAAACTGTACTATTTTAGCTGTGCCGTTGTTCTTCGATTTATGTTTAAAGTTGGTTTCGAATAAAGATTTTAGTTTTGCTTTCTTTGGTATTGCTTCTTGGAAGTGCAGTTGGTGAAGGCCTTGGAGTTCCCCCGGGCCACGTTGTAGTCAATTTTAGCTGATTGCAACACCTCAGCTTCTATATTTCTTTGCCCACTGAAGTCTTTTCTTCTTCATTTTAGTAGTTAACAATTGCTTTTGGTGGGTTTTCTTGTAATCCTATCTGACGCAAGGAGTCTTCTGCGGATGAATGAGGGATCAACAAGCACTCCTGATGTTGCTAGATATCTTTACAACTCTTTACTTGTTTTCCAAGGATTTTTGATGCTATTTCTGATAATCATCTTATCATCATGGATTGTAGTTTTCCTTTTTCTCCCACATCTTCCACGACGGTGGATACTGATGTCACCATCCTCATCCTCCTACAGTTCTCCCTACAGTTGATTTGGCTATCCCCAATCGATTCGTCACTGTCCCCCTACAGTTGATTTGGCTATCCCCAATCGATTCGCTATTTGTCTTATCAATAGGCCGCTATGCTGTCTCAGTGTAACAATTTGAGATGGTTTATTTGAAGTGACATCCATTGCAGAAAAAAACTTTTAGAAATCCTACAATATTCAAGGTCAAATTCAAGATTACTTCACTCAAGTGGATTTACAAAGAAACTTGAGCCATGAATAGCCACAACAAAGCATGTGATTCACAAATTATGATGTGACTTATTATTTCCACGGGACAAACACAACATTTCAGTAGGAATTTTTTACTCTTTTTCCAGATATGACGAATTTATTTTAAAAAACGCCTGAAAACACCGCCTGTCCCAATCAATTTGCACAGTACTGTATTTAAATATAAGCTTTAATGCACTCTGCAATTTTCATGATACTTCATTCAGTGCTACTTTTACTAAGCAGCAGAAGAGAATCATTGCTAAGATACTTCTGTTAAAGCTTTAGTTTTCGTGCACTTGATCCCAAAATTTTTGAAAAAAGTGCCGTTTTTTTGTGAATTTTATTTTTTTACTTTATCTCTATATTTATCCTCCTGACTCGCAGGAAAATGATAGAGGCGCTGTACATTGGGCAAACAATTACCCGAACTGCTTCCGGAGATCCCTAGATATTACTGTCCGGTTGAAATTTTTATTTTTACTTTTTAGTTTTGTAGAGATATAACTAACACTTAGAACTGCTTGCCAAAACGGCCAAGCAGGGGAAGTGCCGCAAAGTGTCTTTTCCCAAGGCACAACTATCTCTGCTAACAAACTATCTCTTAATATTAACATATCTCTTGCTAACAAATATCTCTTGCTAAAACAAATATCTCTTGCTAACAAACTATCTCTTAATATTAAAAAACAACGTACATGATATTCAGCACATCTAGCTCAAACAGAACACAAAAAAAATCTCTTTTGACAATTAGAGAAAAACCAATTGATAGAGTTTCATCAATCAAGCTTTTAGAAGTAATATTCAATGAACATTTAACATGGAAAGATCACATGGAAATGCTACTTAGCAAACTTAAATCATCCTTATATTGTGTGATAAGAGTAAAACCATATCTAAACAAAGAATCACTATTAACACTTTTTCACTCCTTAATTCTAAGTCATATAAGATACTGTATTACAACTTGGTGTTTTGGTCATAATGTTTTACTAAATAAGGTTCAGAAAATCTGCAATAAGTTTATGAAAATGATATTTACAGTATTTCAAAATCTATTAAGAATTCAAAGAAAACAAAAATAATTAACATTATGTACAACATACAACAACTTTATAAGTTAAACATTGCTATTTTCATGTATAAATTTTTTAATAAACATTTGCCTACAGCGTTTAACAATGTATTTCAAACAAAAACATCCAATGTGATCACAAGGAGCAACTCTCAAATTATATCCATATCATGTAAAAATACGGTCTCCAAACAATCTATTAGATACATTGGACCTAACATTTGGAACCAATTGCCTGCCAGCATAAAAAAGAGTAATTTATTGAGTGCATTCAATAAAAAAGCAAAAATTTTCTTTCTTGAAGAACTATCAAACACCTAAACTACTTGCTTCCTCATGCAACTTGTTGCTGGTTTTCTTTCTTTTATGTTTCAAAAAATCATCTATATGTTCAAACAAAACAGTGCTCCGACGATTCAACTGCCTTACCGTCATTGATTGGAATAATATTGCAACAAATTTGTCTTGACTTTATATCAACACGTTTATAATTTCATTAATCTTTCGTTCAGTAATGAAAATATTATTTAAATCTCTTTTTTTTCTGCTTGTGTGTGTTTGTTGTACTGAGGCATTTGTTCTTTAAAATGATCATATGATCCAAAACAGGATTTCTTTCGGTGGGTTTGTTTACCTGTTCGGCTGGTGAAGTATGTTCAAGCTTTCACTGATTTTGACGCTTGATCATATTCTATGAGCCACACTCTGCTATGGTCCCATCAATGCACCGCCCCCACGGCAGAGTTTCGTTTTTATCAAATGACCTCAACGTAACTTAATTTTTAATGTGCTTCTTATTTTTATCTTCCTTTCTCTCTTTCTTTTTTTCTATAAATAAATTTATATTGAGGTGAAGTAACCTTGCTTCTTGTAATACAACGTCTATAAAATAATTCATTGCTATCTTAGCAAGCTACAATGTACATTCGTTTTATTGCTCCTTCCTTTTTCTAATCCGCCGTTTTACGTTTATTATCAAATTATAGTTGTATTTTTATTATGTGGCGGAGCAGAAATAAAAGAAAACTGAACTGAACTGAACAACACAATGGCGCCAGTAGGAATTAAACCGGGCAATTAATCGTATTGATCACAATTACGGCGCTCTAACCACTCGACCACGCTGCCGACAAGCTGTTAAAAATGTAAAACTGTTTAAAATCTTAAAAGATATGTCTACTGTCTTCATTCGATATTTTTGATCCATCTGAGAAGCATTCACAGTGTGTAGTATTAGACAAAATAAATTGCAAAAAAATAGTAAAACGGTTTGTTTTATTAAAAAAGTTGTATCCGATTTTTTAATGCTTAACATAAAATTTTCATTGCTCAATAAATGTAACAAAAAACAACCTCCTAAAATTTTTTTTAAGTTTTATAATTTTGCATAAAAAATAGCTATTCAGTTTTTATCCACGCATGCCCGTTCAGGCCTACCGTTTCCATTTAAAAAAAAAACTATAAAACGGTGTTTTTTTTAAATAAAATAAAAACAAAAGTACAACATGCTTTAACTATAGAAATAGAAAATAAAAAACATAAAAACAAAATTTAAATGTCAAAATTTAAAACTCTGCAAAAACGGGTTAAAAATAAGTAAACCCAGTGTTAACTTTTAAATAATTGTCTATTCAAGCTGCAGGATTGCAAGAGACAGCAAAAAAACTAAATCCAAAATATCATCATGAAAATAAATATTAAAATAAAAGTAGAAAAGATCTTACATAATTTTAGTTTTTCTGCTACATTTTGTAAAAAATACTTCAGAAATAAAACAAAAATTCAAAGTACACTGACTCAGGTTTTATTCTCAAAATAAAATATTTTTCAGACCATTATAACTATTGAGTCTTGAAAAAATATTTTTTGATTTTAGCAAGTAAAGCATTCTTTGTTTGTTTTGTTAACTTTTTACTTCCTCCTGCGCTTAAGCGCTAAACGAAGCAAAAATCTCAATAAAGCAAACAAAGAATACTCCATTCCAAGTTCGTAGTGGAAATGGATCTTTAGAATATTTATAAGAGTAATTTATTGCTAGAATTGTGATAAATATGACAGAAATGCTTGCTATTTTGTAAGTAAAGAAACTCAATGTTGCTTTAAAAAAAATAGATATATCATGTAACATAATAAAAAAAAAGTTACAAATAAAGCAGATAATTTTTTAATAGTAAAAATAGAGTTTTATACGCAAAATAAAACAAAAAAACAATGTTTTCTATAACATAAACAAAAGTGATATTGTTACGTAATGCAAATCGCTTCTCCGAAGAAAATTGTGTTATTTTTTGTGACCCCTTGAAATACAATGAGTCGTAGCTGTCAACAGCGAGGAAATGTGATATATTTGACGCTTTTAACAGATCAATCAACTTATAGACTTTTTTAAATTAAATGTAATAACTTGTATCCGTTCTTAATGACCTGAATGCATCGTCCTAATTAAATAATCTCAATTTGACCTCGCTTTGGCAGTGATCTGTATAAGGGCATAAAATTAATTTTTATTGTTAATTTTGTCGTCCGAGCCACATGGCCCAACTCGGGTTTATTATAAATAGAGAGAAATCGCTCTCATTGGACAGTAACCAGAATTTCGCTCAAAGAACGGTGACCATTGTATTGTTTTATACTGTATTATGTTCAGTAGCTGCGCGTGTGAAACAGCAGATAAAAATTAAATTCGATCCTCTCCTTCATATTCAAGTTACAACTATATTTTTCTGGACCTGGCGTTATAGAGTTACGCATATTAAATACCTATAGTTATAAAGGGTAGTTTGTAACTGGGAAAGGTTTTGCTGACCTTATTTAAACAAGTTCAGCACTAGACGGATATAGCTATTGAATTACGTAAATCGTCGGACACGTCAGCATTCTCTCAACGAAGAGTGAATACAAGAATCGAGAGTCTTTCCTTCTTTAACAAAAAAATTGAATTCAGTCTTTATAATTTGTTTTTCTACCAAAAATTGAATTTATTCTCTTCTCCAAAAATTGAATTTATAATTTGGCCTTCGAACTAACTATATTCTATTGTTAATGTGAAAAATGTTTTTCCCAAAAATCTATAACAATTTAATCATGAATTAAAATAAATATCATTATTGATTACATGGATTAGCTTTCCATTTTTCTTTCTCCCTCGCATAATAAGCAGGCTTCCAAGGCAGCATCCAAAACAAAGGTTTGCATTTCTGGCATTCCCTTCCCATCGTACCGTGACGGCATTCGCATTCAGCATAACCTTTTTTATAGAGACAAGAGCTGGCGTGGCCATTACATTGACATCTATCAATGAGAAATAAGGTCAGATCCGAGCTGTTGAGTCTTGTATGCAAATAAGTCTTGTTTCTTGATTTTTTACTCTGTGTTTAGAGACAGAAATAACATATTTAATGTCTAGAATATATAAAATTTAAAGTCGATAACAAATTAATTAGGGTGTATTGATTGGACTTGAATGGTTATTTTAAATATTTGTTTCTAACATTTTCATACAAAATGTTTTTATACAGGATTTGTTTCTAACGTTTTTATATAAAATTTAGGCAAATTTATTGTATTTGTTTCTAACATTTTTATACAAAATGTTTTTATACAAGATTTGTTTCTAACGTTTTTATATGAAATTTAGGCAAATTTATTGTATTAGTATCAGTATTTTGTAGAAAGAATGTTTCTTTTAATCCCTCGACAATTCTTTCAAATCCACTACCCGCTGATTCTATTAAAAATTCATGAGCAAACTATCTGTTTGTGGACAAAATATTCAAAGGATTTTTACATAATTAAGTTGCTTCACACAAACAGTCTCTGGCCTTTTACACATCCATTTGACGTGGTAAAATATTTTTGAATAATTACCTAAAATACATAAATTTCTTTCTGTTCCATAACTGTATATCATGAAATAAAATAAAAACTGAGTTGTTGACGTTTTAAATAAACAAATTATTGAACGAAGAAGTTTTAACGTGTGACGATAACGATTGTTCAACATGTTAAATAAGAGAAAAAAGTAAATCAAAATATTATAAAATTAAATTTTTATTGCTAATCGGAAAATAGAAACGGTAACTATTTTAGTTTGAAATAACAATTTATAACTCCGTTGCAAAATTTAATTAAAACAAGCTGTTCCGGTAGACCTTCCTTTACCTTGCAGAGATATAAACTTTTGTGATTCCGTAATGACTCTTGTTCCGCTTCAGTTTCTTCAGAGGCTGTTGGCGTTCGTATAATGCCGGCGGCCGGATAAGACGGATCCGTAAATGCGTGATTTGTAAAAACGCTTTTAAACTTGGTTTGTTGTACAAATTGAAACACATTTGATTCTAAAAATTGTGATGAAAAAAACACTTTGCACATATAGATTAATTTTTGCGTAAATTACGATTATAAATATCTAAGTCAAAAATGTATAGCATAAAACATATTTTCAGTCAAATTAAAGTTATATCTGATTGTATTTATTCTAATTTAATATTACTATTTGTGCTAGTTATCAATTGCTTGTTAAAAATTATGTTTGAGCCCAGTGGTGGATATTTAAATTCAGAGGCCTGAGGCAAGGATTTTCAAAAATTCATGTTTTCTAAAAAAGAAAGAGAGCTTTGATCTCTTCTTTCACTTTTTTCTCCAAAAATCATGGTGATCTCTAAAAAAAAAGGTCTTTACTTCGGTTTCATCTCTGATCTCCCTATTTTCCTCCCAAAAGTGTTCTCTAAAAATTAAAAAAAAAAGTTCTCTAAAATCTTCACCTAGAATCGATCTCCCACTTTTCCCATTTTTCATCCCGACTTCACTATGACCTCTAAAAAACATCTGCAGCGAATTGAAACTGTATGTGCTATTTTCGAAGGGGCCCCTAAAATTGGGAGGGGGACCCGAGGCAACTGCCTCATTCACCTCATCCAATATCCACCACTGTTTGAGCCGACCTTCCGTGCCCAAAATTACACAAAAGAGCTATTTCCTGTGTTTTCATTTGCTTGATAATAAAAAAGAGTACAGTAGGCTACGCTCTTTTTAGTTTTAGCCGGACACTCGTCAGTATAAAAAATAAAAAGTAGTTTTTTACTTTCTAAAAATACTTTCCAAATAATGGTTAATCAAAAAGATCCGAAGACTGTATTTTTTAGTTTTATGGAATTCTGTCAGATTCAACGTCGGTTTTACAGTAGATCAAATTCATCAAAGTGGTGCCTGTACATTAAAGCATGAAGAGTTTATCAAAAGAGAAGCGTCATCTATTACAATCAAGCCATACAGTCGGCGTGTAAAGTAAAGGCCCAACTATTAATTCTTCAATTTAAAGTTTTTCAACTAGTAATATGTGAAAAGGTTGCAGGGGTTGGAATGTAAGAGTTGAAAAAGTTGCACTGAAAGTCGGAAGAATATATATATGTGTGCAGAATTCTTAGTCAGGGTCAATATTAAAAATTTTACATACAGTACATTACTTATTTTCAATTAGCAGGTTCTTGCTGAATATTGGAATAGGCAGATGTTTTTCCATAGGATCTCCAAAAAGTTTGTTTATGCCCACTATATAGCATTGCAGAGGAGACTAGGAAAACTTAGAGGGGGCATTAAGTCAAGAAATGACTTCACTTTCAGCGTATCTTCAAACTTGTTTTTTATTTATTTGTTTCATTCTATCTCTATATTTATTCTTCTGAATCGCAGGAAAGCGACGGAGGCGCTATACAAAGAGTAAGTAATTACCCCAACCAACTTTCGGAGATGCCAAGATATTGCTGTCCGATTGAAATTTTAGTTTTTTTATTTTTTTATTTATAAATATGACCAACATTTATAGCTACTAGCTAAAACCGCCAAGTAGGAGAGAGTCCAGAAAAGTTTTTTTCAAAGAACACAAGAGGATGGTGGAAGTAGGTAACTTGGAGGTTGAAGCTTAGTCACATTAAAACGGTGACCGGCAGTCTTTCATATAAACAACTGAGAGGCCAAACGCAAGCTAAAAGTCTACAACAATAAACTTTTTCTAATTTGTCCAGTCCCTACTTATCTTGGGGCAAAACGGGACAGATCGCTCACATTTCGTCACCATTTAGTGGCATTGCGTTAAAAACACATGCGTTACACTTCTGAGGCGTATTGCAAGCTCAGGATAGTGTGCTGACGCTAAAATATTGCGTACAACTGCCCTATGTCTGGCCTTTAGACAATTGAGTATTGCACTTCAGTCTGGTTTTAAAGCGATTACACTCTCCTCATAGACAGCCTCTTGAAAAATGCCTTGCGCATTGTCACTAGATGCCTGCGTCCACGCCAACGAACTACCTAAGCATACTTTCAAGCATCCAGCCAAGTGAGCAGCATCGACTAGGGAGGACACTCTTCTTGGCTAATTGTGGTACTCTAACCCTTGAACATATACTGTATGTTCTCAAATGCTTGCCAACAGAAGCTAAGATTTAGAAGCTCGTTTGCACCAGCTGGTTGAGAAACAACCTCGTTGAACTAGGCATCCTTCCTGCCCAATGGACGAATTAAGATAGAACACGGAGTACTCTAAAATTTAACCAGGTTTCATGGTTTGATATTTATGATCAGTATCAGACCTGTTGGAATGAGCTTGCCCGAACAACCTGGGTTATGGTCAATCGCCTGCGAACTGGCATTGGGTGGCTTCATTTGTCCATGCATGAAAAGGGTCTCGCTCCTTCACCGGACAACGATTGTGGCGTCACTGAATAAACGGTAGATTGCGTCCTAACAGCGTGCTCCATACATCCGGCATTACACGGAGCACGCGGTCTGATAATTTTTAATGACGAAACAATGACTTAACACCGTCGTTGCCAGCATCTGACCCGTGCAATATTCCAGTAGTAATCCCTCAGCCCCAGTCCAGTTTGTGTCTGACCTGGAATAGATTCCCTTCCAAACAACGACAATGAATGTTAAGAATTTAGGGGTTCGCAGCCTTGATAATTTTTGAAAAAAGGGAGTCTGCGATAAAAAAAAGTTAAAAACAACTATTCTAATTAATCCCACCATTTTGTACTCAAGCTCTGTTCTACTCAAGTTCTGGTTGCAAAAAAGAGTTAGTATATAACGAAAGCAACACTAGAGTTATCGGATTCTAGTTAAATAGTTAAAGTTTATTTATAAAAATAACATGTGAAAGTTAAACCAATCTGGTCTTTTTATTTATTTTCGCTTTAGTAAAACTGAGTTTTTCATGACAGATTTGTAATATAGGCTTTATGACAATTACTTGCTAACTAAGCATTTTTTCATTAAATTTTTTCCTTCAATGTAAGTTTTTTACAAAAGAAAGCTAACTTACAATTTACTTTTCAAATAAACAAATGCAGGTTTACCAGGATTTTTGAAAATAACTTTTTAAGTTATCGATTTTCTTCTTGAAACTAAATAGTTTTAATGGGCTTTAGTAGTTTTTACTATCAGCAAAGATAAAAAAAATAATCGACAAAAATTTAATCAAACTTTGTCGACAAGCAAACGTGATATTTTACAAAATTCTATATTTAAATATTTACATTACAAGGTGTATTTCTCATTAATTTTTAATACACTGCAATGTAAGCTATGCCAGTTTAATTGTAGAGTTTGCAAACGAACAAGTACGAAAGGTTTTGCCATTTGAAGATCTTTTTTATTGCCCCTTATTCTTGTCGACATTGCCATGACATGTATGGAGTCAAAAACATTAACAAATCATATATGACCTAAAAGGCATTAAAAATTTTCAAGCTAGTTTTGGTTAAAAAAAACAACAAAAAAAGTGAGAAATGAACATGCACTTTTATTTCACCTTTCCCGTTTGTTCGCTTAACGAAAGCAATCGAATTCGTTCGGTTACAGACACCTTGATCGAATCTAGGGTAGGAATTCCATTTGAATTTACACTGTAATTCTCCGTGCAGAAAGGTTGCACTGCTTCTTCCATATTGAATGGAATAAAGCGTTGTCTGGAAAAACAACAATTTCAAAATCACCTTTTATTGGCATTATTTCGGCCACACCTTTTAAAAAAGAATTTGTATTCTTATATAATCAATTTTAGACACCAAAATTCTTACATGTTTTTTTTTCCAAACTGCTTCAGGCAGTTGCTTGAGAAATATTGCAGAGCTTGCCATGTCGCGCCATTATCAGCTGATTTTTCAACAATCATTGAATCAGGATATCCATCATGAAAATCTATTGTGATGTCATCTGAAAGGGTGCATTTTATAAATAAAAGAACAGAGTTTTATAAACAATGTAAATAACAAACTACTTTTTTTCCAGATTTAGCATTTTCAAACTTTTCTTTACAAGAAACGGCCTGTTAAAGTTATAGATATTGTTTCTGTTGAGGTGACAGAGGCGTTAGTTTGATTACCGGATTGGTCATCACATATACATATAGTATCGCCACCATTACGTCAGTAAAATGATCACAGTTGCGTCATTCGGAAACAACCTTGCACAGTTGGACGCCCAAACTCGTAATCTGATTTGGCGAATATATTTATATTAATACTGTATATAATTATAATAGCTTTACTTTAGTTTGTAGTTGGTAAAATTTATTTGAAATCTTTAAAATACATAAAAGTTTCAAAAAAAATTTAAAAATTGCTTCGTAAATCATATGTCTTATAGTACCTGCCAAAATTACCTTAAATTTTTTTGATCTAAATGCAAGTTCAAACCAATTAAACGTAGTTGAAGTACATTTGTTAAACATATTGAGCTTTCAATTTTTCTGCTGCTGGAAAACTACAACATGGTGTTGTTTATTCCGCAAACGACTTTCATTTTTATCTATTTTGTTGTTTTTTTTCTATTTATTTTCTGGACTTGCAGGACAACGTCATGCACAGAGAGCAACCGCCAGGCAACTTTTTTAGTTTAAAATTGAAATGCTGTACTGCTTGCTGAAACCGCCAATCAGAGAACAGCGCAATAAAGTGTCTTTCTCAGGTACGCAACAGATTGACGCAAGCAGATAATGAAACACGACAGTGTCGATTGTGTTTCTCATCAATGCGACGTTCCTACGTTTGTCATCAATGCGACGCTCCTACGTTTGTCATCAATGCGACGCTCCTACGTTTGTCATCAATGCGACGTTCCTACGTTTGTCATCAATGCGACGTTCCTACGTTTGTCATCAATGCGACGCTCCTACGTATGTCATCAATGCGACGTTCCTACGTTTGTCATTAATGCGACGCTCCTGCCAACTTTGTTGACTCTTAGGAGTTGATTGGACTGTTCAATGGGTCGGTACATAGTCAAAAGATCAAATGGGGTCACTAAATCACCAGGAATTAATGAATAATTGATAGGGTCTACTAGAGCGATAAAGCCTTCAATACAATATTATTGTTAATCGAGCATCAGGCGTATCATTCCTACCAATGAAAGTGGAGGAACTGGTACGCGGCGTTGACCATTATGTTTTATGTTGTACTTTAACTAATATCCCGCAATTCAAGAAAAAACTATTCTTTTTTTTCTTGTGTTGATAACTATTAGGTTTGTAGCGAACTTGTCTTTTGCAAACCGTTATTAGCGCATACAATCCTGTTGATTTGTAAAGTGTAGTGCAAAGTTTGTATTCACACGCTGCATTTGTATTGATTTCGTCAAGTAATCTGCGGAGCTGAGGCCGCTCGCTGCGCTGTACATTTGACGTTCAGTTCGCAATCGTCATTTTCCCTACCTTAACTTTTACATTTTTATTTTTAATGTCCTTTCTTTGCTTCTCCCAAAATAACCGTTGGCTGATCGTAAAATCAAAATTATTATCGTCTATATCAGTGTTCTTCAAACTTTTTTTCATCGAGACCCATTTTGCACAGCCAAATTTTTTCGCGACCCCTAAAAAAAGGTCTTCACCTAAAATCGATTTCTGATTCTGCTATTTTTCCCCCGACATCAAGGTGTTTTCTAAAAAAAAAAAAAAAGGTCTTCACCTAGAATCGATCTCTCATTCCGCTATTTTTGCCCAAAAATCAAGGTGTTCTCTAAACCAGCGGTTCCCAAACTGTGCGCCGCGAAAGTATGCGAAAGTTGTTGTACTTACTGCTTTTCTCACAATAATTGCAGTATGAAGGTTATTAGCAGCAACTTCCCTTTAGAGAACGATTCCGATTGAGGACCTTTTTCAAACAGCCTGATTTTGGGAGGGAAATAGAGAAAAATAAGGAAATCGGATATAAATTGAAGTCAAGACCTTTTTTTTTTTTTTAGAGAACACCCTGATTTTCGGAGAAAAAAAGATTGTTCAAAGAAGTAATAGAACTGAATACCTTTTTTCATTACGGCGCCGCGAGTATTTTTAAGTCTTCAAAGGGCGCCGTGAAAAAAAAAAGTTTGGGAACCGCTGCTCTAAACAAAAAAGAAAGAAAAAAGGTTTTTACTTCGAATTAATCTTGTATTTCGCTACTTTTCTTCCAAAATCATCGTAATCTCTAAAAATCTAAAATTTAAAATCTCGCGACCCCCATTGAACCACTTTGCGACCCACCAGGGGGTCGCGACTCCCAGTTTGAAGAGCCCTGGTCTATATTGTGTAGCTGATTCCCCGCATGTCACCAGGAAATTTCCCATCACGTGACTTGATATCGCGTGATTTTTGCTTAGGAAAAAGACAAACGTCATAAGCAAAAATAACAAGTAATCCCACTCGTTATATTTGAAAACCGAATGGTGACACGCCAGAGAGTTGACCAAAGTTGACCAGAGTTGACCAGAGTTGACCAGAGTTGGCAGTTTAGTCAGTCGGGACGTGAGATTTAAACTGCAAACAAACGTGATCAATCACAAGTTGTTTGTCAACGTCCGAGAAGTTTTGTAAAATGGTGTGCGTAAAAAATTGTTGTTTCTTTCTGAGGACAAATATTAATTGAGACTCTTTCTAATAAACGGAATTGATTTTTGACTCGAGTGCCAACAAACTCACCACAGGCTCTTAGGGGTCGATAAAAAAATAAATCGTGGTCGAGTTAAAAAAAGTTTGAAAATCTTTGCTCTAACCTAAAGGTTTACCCTTGTTCTATGAGCTGAAACAAAGCTTTTGTTATTTATATTTCATCGTGCAACACCATTCGAAAAATCTTACCTGTCAATATAAAAAGTTTGGGTAATGAAAAGGTGATATTAATTGGGTATTCTTGAAAACCATTTATCTCGGCAGGCTGGCTTTGCCACCAGGTCCACTTAATCCCATCCACCATCTTTGTTGGTCCGTGCCCATTTGCTGGATTGTTGTTGTCGCAAGTGTATAAACACGATACTGGGTTTTGCTTTGTATAAAATCAAATTACGATTGTTATAACTTTTTAACATTTGTTCCATATTCCATAAATCTTTTTTAGCAAAACATATACATTCAAAATTTTACGTCTGATAGAGAGATACTTTAGAATACAAAATTTTAAGATCAAATTTCAGCTATCAATTTTAAGAATGGAAAAAATTGCATTTATAAAAAGACTAATTTTTGTTGGTTGGTTTCGCAATCATAATCCAGTTCTTAAGGCAGCAAAGTTTTTTGTTTTGTTCCAGCCTAATAGCTCGGTTTTTTTACATTTTGATTTGCGAGCAGAAGGACGCGAGTTCGATACTCAGTCTATCAGAGTAATTTTTATTGTGTTCCTAAAAAGTTCGACATGATAAATTTTTAAATGAGGTCATTCTGCTGATCCACAATAATTGTTTTGCTTACTCAAAAACCAACAACCAGTCATTTGGTCATTATGCGGAGAAAATTTAATGAGCAAACAACTAAACTATTTCGTTCAGTGCAATTTTTATATCCCCCCTTTTACCTCAAGTAAATTACTCGTTCAGACGCGTAAAACAGATAACAAAAAAATAAATTCAACTTTTCTAAGTTATTAACCTTTATTATTAACTTTCTGAATTATGTTTGATTTCAGTTCTTTTTAAGTAACAAATGCTTTTGACCTATGTTTTGAAATGATTATTTTTATGTTAACTTTTTAAATGACATTGTATGGTTTACCTCCTAAATTGAAAGGAAGAACTTTATACATATACAGGGTGTCTCAAAAGTAAGTATACACTTTAAAATTTGAATAACAATCTAATGGCTTATTCAAATTTGTCAAAAGTTTACAAAAATATTCTACAAACTACTAGAAACAGATTACCATCCTAATATCTCGTTGGATTTACTTCAACGTGGGAACCACCAATTTCGAGACATTTCAGCCACCTTTTGACGCATTCTTGTCAGACACTTTGCAATAAATCTTGTGTAACTAGTCCACATGATGCTCTAATTTTTTGTTCCAACTCTTCAAGTTTTGGAGGCCGTGTGGAGTAAACTTTACTCTTAAGGAAACCCCATAAAAAAAAGTTGCATGGGGTTAAGTCAGGTGAGCGAGCGGCCCATTCCAGACGATCTCTGCGCCCGCTCCACCTATCGGGAAACAACTGATTTAAGTAATCTCTGACTTTCCTGGCGTAATGTGCAGGAGCTCCATCTTGCTGAAAGTAACAGTTTTCAACAGAAGCACTATTTCTCAGCTCTGGGAGGAAAAACTTTTGGAGCATTTCCAGATAGTTTTCTCCTGTGAGAGTTGTGGTTCTTCTGGCATTATCACGAAAAAAATAAGGGCCTATGTTGCCTTTAGCGGAAATTGCACACCACACAACAAGCTTTGGTGAATCACGCTCTTTCTCCTCGATTACCTTAGGATTTTCTGTTCCCCATATTTGAGTGTTGTGCCGGTTTACTCTTCCACACAGATGAAAAACAGCTTCATCACTGAACCAAATGTTGTCAAGGATGGATGTATCGTTTTCGTAGTGGTTGAGCAGCGTTTCACACATTTCTACCCTGCAGTCATTATCTTCTTCTTTAAATTTGTGTACAGTTTACAACTTGTAGGGAAACGCCTTAATATCTTTGCGTAACATTCGTTGAATAGATGATCGGCTGATCTCCAGTTCTACCGCTGCACGACGCATGGATTTTCCTTGACTCAATGCATATGCCTCTTCTAAAACCCGAATGTTTTCCTCTGAGCGTCCGCTCCTTGGTCTTCCTGATCTTTGTGCATCAACTACAGATCCAGTTTCTATAAATTTACGATGAATTGCATAAATTGTTCGTCGTTTAGGAGCCGAATTAATTCCATATCCCTTGTTAAAGAGGCACTGAGTTTGCCTTACTGATCTATATGCTTCTTGCCAAACAGCAATTTTGCACCTCATTTCTTGGGTTAATCTCTTTGTCATTCTGTGAGTTGATGAAAAATGCAAACAATACCTAAATTTTACTACTTATCCACACTATGTTCTCTGAAGAAATGGATGCCCTATGATGAGTACCTAAAAAGCAAATCAAAATTGAAAGTGTATACTTACTTTTGAGACACCCTGTATATTAGATTTTTTTTGTCTTCAGTTGAATTTCATATAATCTTTTACATTTACTACTATACCAATCTCTGACTTTTCTTAGATTCAATTAAGCAGTTCTGTGTAAAAATGTTTGACTTATCAAAAGTATTTTTGAATTAGTACGTATTTAGAAATTATACTAACCAATCTAATTCAAAGTTTACTTTAACATAATCCAGATATAAAAAGTACTTTTGCCAATTGCTTACCAAGCTGCAGATTTTAACAGGATTAGATCCGCATGTCGCGTTCTCCGGTTCGATACTTATCTCAGCCAGGGATGCCACGTTCAATTTGAGATCATCCGGTGGCTCGCATGGAAAGTATGAAATAGGATCTTAAAAAATACTAAAGTGAAAATTTTTTGAATAGCTTGGAAATTATTCATAGCATCAGATAATTCTACGGACTGTGAAAAAAAGAAATAAAGAAATTAGTATATTTTTTATTTCTTTAAAAAATTAACAAAAGAGTAATTAACTAAATTTTATTTAAATAATACTGAGGATTAACTGTTTTCTGGTTTTGGAGAAATATAAAAAATTCCAAAAAACCTTATTGTTGTTGATTGAGACAAGAAAGTAACAAGGAAGAAGTTCTGGAAAAACTTTTATACCAAAAAAAGAATATTTAGCATGGATATACATGTCTCTGTTCTTCCCTGTGCCATAGCGTTGATAAAACTTCTTCTTTTGATTTTTCGCGATTAAGGCTGGCCACAGCAGATTTTCTTTCTCCAACTTGTCCTGTCACTTGCATCTTCCACAGTCGCATCCGTTATATTCATATCCTCATGTACTCCATCCACAAATCTTCGCTTAGGTCTGCCTCTAGATCTTTTGGCTGGTAACTCCATCTGCATCTGATTGATAAACTTTATGTTATACGTTTATTTTAAACAGTAAAGCTTTCTTTTCCTTATATCAATGGCAGCCTCAACAAAAGGATTGAAGTAACCAAAACTTCAAACGATTTGATCTTGGTGCAACTCTTGATTTTGTCATCTTGTTGTCACTTGAAAATGGCGTTTTACCTCACTTTTCTTGACTGGATGATCTTAACAAACAGCATGTACGTATTCTGTAATGTTCCTTAATTTTTTTTTGTGTTCTACCCAAGCTCATTATAGGTTTTACAACATTTTTTTTTCACTTTTTACTCTAAATCAAATAAATAAAAATAAATAAATAAATAAAACTTATATTATAATTACATCTGTATAGAATTTACTAGTCAACTAATTGATGATCAAAAAACAGTCTTTATTATGACTATTTTTTTTAAGGTTTTGGCCTATTGTCAATCCTTTTATGGACACACTTTGGTTAAATTGCTGCAAAAACCGCAATTTAAATTATTTTAAAGAATCAATAATTGATTTTTGTTTTCAGAAGTTAGATAAAAATCTTCAATTTAGCTCCCAAATTAATGATTCAAGATTTTAAGATAGTCTTAAAAAGCGTGTTTTAAAGCTATTTTAAAGTATTGTACCGCCAATCGGCTCTTCAATTATGATTCAAGATTATAAACGCCACAAAAAGCGTTTTTTTTCGGGGTTCTAATTTAGGGTTTTTGATTTCGTTGGAACAATAGACCCCTCAGCTAATTTTGTGAAACTCTATGAACTTCAAGTCTAAATTTTTTTTTAAATCAAGGAAAGACTAAAAAATCAAAAATTTAACAAAAACTCAAACCAAACTTCAAATAATGATTTTTTTGGTCTTCATTAGATTTTTAAAAAAATATAATTTGGGGTATTGCGCTTAATTATCATTTGCAAATTCTTACAAACTTGTAGTAATGCTTTGTGATCAAAGTGTAATGTAGATAGCAAATTATTACTTTATAGAAAAATCCCGTACACCTTATGGATAGATTGCTATGGACTCTTAGCGGTCCGTGGATCCCTTGATTAGAAACCCCTGTTTTAGTGCCTATAACATATTAACATTTATGTTGAATAAAATAATCAGCATCAACAATGAAGACTTTATAAAAAAACACATATAGAGAGATCTGTTTCTAGCTCAATATTCGTTTTTTTTTTTTTTGAAGATATTTCTTTACTATTTTAAAAATTTAAATTGGATGACTTTTTTAAAAACCTTACGACTAAAGATTTTTAAATTGAAACTGAGAAAAATCTCCGAAAGTTAAAAGCTGGTAAAACATTGCAAAACATGTCAAATATATGTGTGCTGACTAAGAATATGCGAGAAAGGGAATGCAGCATATAATGCAAAATGACGTTTTAAGTATTACAGCAGCAAAAAAGTCACAAAAATAAGCCAGAAGTTAGTTTTTTGTAAGTAAAGTATGATAAGGTAATATTTAAACAAATTTTAATTTTATTTTGACCAATGAAACGCATCAAAAAGAATCCTGAGCTATCAAAACCAACGTTTGTGTACGGTTCATAACAAAAAGAGCCCTGAAAAAACTTTAATTTTATTGTCTTTAACGACCTAGCGGTCGCTAAAGACAATAAAATTGCGCAAAGCAAAAGCCAAAAAGTCTTGTTTTGGAGTAGGTCTATATCATTCTATGCAACCGGATATTAAAACACTTTTTATCTGTCGCTAATTCTGGCCCATTCACCGCTTGTTTTTGAAAATTACGATTATTAGTCTGTTTTTTCGCTGACTTCCAGCCTACTGTAGTTAAATAGGCTTCAGGCCTGCGTGGTCTGCCTAGCTAAGAATTAAGCGTCCCTTTAAATTACAATTTTCATCACACAAAAAAGACCTGGACTGCCCAACCGGCCACCCGCAAAGAAATTTTTAATCAAATGCTCAATCAACTTGAATTATTGCACTGCCGTTGAACAAAGTTCGGAATACAAAAAAATTAGACCCAGAAAGAGGCTTTTCTGCTTTATTTAGAAAAAAACACATGGCTTTAAGATAATGAACTTTCTTTTCTAGTTCTTTACTTAATTTTACCATGTAATCTATAACATAACCTCCTTGATGACCGTTTTTCTAATCACAAATATAGTTGAAGACCAAAAAAGTCAATGTTTTGGTTTTGAAACCAGTTGTGGGCAAAAATTCAAGTTTGATCAAAATTATGGTTTTTTTTAGTTTTTAACAAAATTTTTGTTTAAAACATTTGTTGCCAGGGAGGTTAATTAAAATATGCTACGTTAAAATCAAAGCAAAGACAAAACAAATAAAGAAGATTATCACTTTGATTTTAATGTAAAATTGTTTAATTAACCTCCCTGACAACCTAAATTTAAACTCTTTTTGGTCTTCAATTATATTTAAACTTGTCATTAAAACTTTTAACATAGATTTTCTTTTCTACTGTACAAATATAAACGGGTTAATTTTTATGCCTGGACTAAATAAATTAATAACGCGACTTACCAACAGCGTTTTTTGGAGATTCGCAAGTTTGTTGGAAGCATTGTGGAATTCTACCCATAGCAAGATTATTTAAAACAACAAATAAAGTTATAACGTTAAGTAAATACATCTAAAAACAAAAAGCAAACCATTTTTTAATTCAAACTCAAAAGAATAAAAGAAACCTAAATCAAAATAACCAATGACTAATAAGAACTAATTTTGACCAAAAACTAAAATTTTCTGTTTCACGTTCACATTCTTTTATTCAAACCAACTTATCCAGCACGAAAGTACGCAGTTGTATGTAGAACAGTGTAGTGGTAAAAATAAGGTAATAGTAAAAATATCCAGAGCAGTGCAGTGGTAAACGTATAAGGCTAGAAGCTGAATATTGTCTAGAAGCTAAAGATTTTAACTACTCAAGAATTTTCATAATCTCTTTAGACCTCTAGCAAATCCCAAAAAACGTTTGTTATAAAAATAAGATTAAACTGATAAACTCTTCTTTTTTTCAATTTATTTTATCCTTATATATAGATTATTTAAAATAACTTTTGCCGGCGCCACTCCAGTAACAGTCAGACTATGAAAACATGCAGGGTTGAACTGGAAGATTTAACTTTAAATATTGAAGTTTGTGAGTTTTCTCTTTCACAATCCGATGATTTTTCAGAAACATATAAATTGTAAAACAAACTTAAAAATTTCAAAAAAAATTGTTGTTAATTTCTATTTATTCTCCTGACTTAAAGGAAAATGGCGGAACCAATGTAAGCGTAAAGGAATTACCCCGACCTGATTTCGAAAATGTCAAGGCACTGCTATTAGGTTGAAATTTTTTATCTAGTTTTTAGTTTTTTTTTATTTAGAGATATGACTGAAATTTACAGCTACATACTAAAGCAGCCAAACAGAGAAAAATGCTGGCTGTTTTGTACGCAGCTCTGAATTTAGCTCTAAATGCAAATCTAAATTTCTTGATGCCGCAACAGAATGACCAGAGGAGGTTTTGAACGGAAGCCGTATCTATTGCACGCACCCTCCATATGAAATTCCTGCCTAGAAGACACTGACCAGGAAAGATCAATGATTTATTACTATATTTATCTTCTTTTATGATGGTAGCTTTTAAAACTTTTTTAATTTGATCTTTGAAAACACAACAAATGCTTTGTAAAATGCTTTTCTCTACTGGAAAATCTCAGCAAACAGCTCTAAATTTTAATCATATCTCAAAATAAAAAACTCTAAAAGAAATAAAAATTTTCAACTGGACAGTAATATCTCCGAAGGTACGTCGGGGTAATTCCTTGGCGGTTATCTAAAGTACAGGCCCAATGCCTTTGACATTTTCCAGAGGCTCAAGAAGATAAATGAAAATAGGAAATAAATAAACTGAGAACAATCATCTGCATTAAATTATCTATTAAACACAAGAATCCGACAGAGGGCGATGTGGCACAGAACTGTTCGAATGAGGTTTGTTTTAGAGAATGAAATCGTAATAATTGGTAATTGGTAAAAATTTTATTTTAACACCATCGTAATCTGCGTACAAATACATTTTTAATGTTACCGGGAAGCAATTTTCAATTTTGTACCCAAGGAATCGTAATCTAACTGTTCTTCCGGTAGATACGTTTCTTCTACCAAACAACAGCTCGCTGCTGCGCATTAATAAAACAAAACTTAAGGTTCACACGGCAGGTCTCTCAGAGCATCATTAATGCATTAAGGTTAAAGTAAATTTAAGCAAAATAAGTCGCTGTTTCTTGCATGAGGTTTTCAAGCTCTTGAAAAAAATATGGAGGGAATTTTATAGAAATTCTATCCAAAATGTGTCAACAACCAAAAATTTTAGCCTTTGATAAAATAAATAATGGTCGTGCTTCAGCGCCAGATAGTGTCGCGAGCAGCGCGAAACAAACTAGACGCGACGAATAATCAATCTACCCGGACTGTTGTAAATAATAGTTGCAAATTTGTTGTTCCCCACCTTCTCACCTTGCTTTACCTAATTGAATTTCACCTTGCTTTCACTTGCTTCATTTCTCCTCACTTTCCACAGCCTCGTCTTGTCTTGTTGTTTAATATTTTGTTTTTTGAATTTTTTTTTGTTTGTTTGAGTGTTTAATTTGCACTACTGACTTGGAATATTTTGGTTTGGATTTTGAGTTTTGCGCTCGCGTGATAAACACGATTTATAAAATTTCTCAAAATGTATAAAATTTATAACCTAAACTAACTATTCTTAATTGTTTTTTCAATTCTATTCGAATAACATGTAAATAATTGTTTATGGGTGGTAAGTACATTAAGAAAAAGATAAAAATCGTCAAAGGTTTTTGCGCCTAGAAATCAGCCTCATCCCGCTGCACAGAAATAGGTCGAGTGGGTCTGGATTCATTGTCATAGAAAATTCTCAAGCTAGTCTGAATAAAAATTGTTGTGAAGCGCTTTATTTTAGATACAATCTGTTTGATAGTATAACCATCTTTAATTGAGATGCTGCTGCTATGGACTATATCAATTTTAAACTATCCTCCAATTTTTTCTGCGACGAAATACAAAATAAGAAATACATTCTGCTTAAAAGATATTTTCACATTTGTTGTAACTAGTTCTGGGTAAATTTTAAAATAAATTTTACTATTGTTTGACGTCATATTTCTAGCTGTACAATTACCTGAAAAATTTTGAGTCTTTTCGAAACACTTTTACCATTAGTTTTAAGTGTCATGTCTATAATATACAATACATTTTTTTCAGAAAAAAATCAATTTTTAAACAAACTCTCATTTAAGCAATTCTATCGTTTTGTTAATCCAGAAAAATGTTCATTTCCATTATAAATTTCCGTGTCATTAGCATTATCAAAATTACGCACCAGATAGAGACAAAATTGATCCTGGTATGACCTAACCTATAAAAATACTTAGAACTAATTTTATTTTTCATTAAGCTTTACGGTAAAAATCAAAGGTTGAAATGAATCATACAAAAAAACTTAATGCTGTAATATTCTCAAACATTTTATTTCTCAAAAATATATTTTTAAAAAAAAAACAAATATTAAATCTGCTTTCTGAAACCTCTTAAAGCTTTGCTCAGTCAAAAATCATTACGTTGTATTTTTGCTTGATATGGTAAAAGAAATAGTCTAAATCTACCAGAAGCGCTTTTCAATTACTCAAATGCTTTTTTACGCGTGATTTAAAAAATGATACAGTTTTTTTCTTTTTTGTGAAGGTGAACATTTGTGTTGTGAGATAATCGTCTAACAACTCATCAATAATTCATTCCTTTGTACCTATGAACATTCTTTTATTATATTATTTAATAAAACAGTAAAAAGTTGTTATTTAGTACAGTTTTGAGAAAAAAAGAAAGAGCTTTATTTACGATTGCTGGTCTTTCCGATTTGGATAAAGCTTTTAAAATTACTAATTGAAATTTTTCATGAAAAGCTATGAAAATTTTAAAAAGTTAACTTGCAATACTTTGGGTCTTTTAAGTGATAGTGAAATTGCAATGTCAACAAGCTTTGGTTTAATTTGAATTTATAAACTGTATAAAAACGTTTTCAAAGAGTGGTTGCGATTGAGTGAAAAACCTTGTTTTATTAAAAAAGTTGTCACAATATCAGGGAAAAATTAACAAGAATAAATGATATTTAATTTGCAGTACTCATAACCATACCAGAAGTACTGCATTGAGTTTAATTTGGTATCAAAAAATTAAAAATTTCAGACATCAAATTATTTATAGAAATAGCACCAATCCTTCCTTGGACTATAAATGCAATCATTGGAAACAGCTAGGCCTGGTAAAACAAGGATTTCTTGAACTTAACCCTTTAACTGCCAGGCTCTTTTGTGTGAATTATCACAAAAGAAGAGAATTTTACACAATTTGCGATATTTCGAAATCTACAAGAGCTACATGAAAAGTGTAAACATGAAAGTTGTTAGAAAAAGCATGTACTTTTCAAATATGTGGTGTTTTATTTTAATTTTTAGTTTATTGATTAGTAGAAAGTAACTTTATAGAATAAATCTTGCATTGCCATTGTATTGCACTGCATTATTTTGAACGTTGAATTTTCTCTTGTGAGGAAGGGATGTATCACCCCTTTTTGGAACCCCAAATTTTATTCGTGTTAAATTTTAGTTAAAGGGTTAACTCTTTCGCAAATAGAAACATCATTGCTACCAAAGCACCAATCAAACATAAAGTAGGAATCTAATTTTAATAGCATTGACATCAAACAATTTAACAATAATAAAATAACGTTTCGCCAGCGTAAGCATTGTGACAATTTTAAGAAAACGATTTTTAAAAGTTTTGTGTTAAGATTCCAAATTAAAAAAAAGTATATTCAAAAAAATATGTATCGCAACTTAAACAAATAACTTATATTTGTAAACAAAATCTTTCTGCTAATTTTATTTATCTCTTTTGCATTCAAATTTTTATCACATCCCGTAAATCATAATTATGTCAAGAGAAAGAGTTTGTAGGTATTAGGACTGATTTTTCAGTTTAGAATTTTAGCAGAAAACTTTTTAAAATCTTTTTATTTAAAAATCTTTTATTATTGTAGATACCATTGAAAAAATGTCCAAATAAAACTGTAATGTTCTTAATCTTAAATAATAGCAAAACTATTAAAGAATTATACAGATAAACCCTTAAAAACATAAATTGAATTTTTAACTGCGAAAAGCGATTTTACAACAATTCGATTTTTAAGATTAAAGTATTTGTATTTGAATGCCATTCACTGACAAGCAAATGGTTAAAGTCAGGCATCATATGATTAAACAAAGATTTTTTGGTACTGGTTGAATATGCAGTCTACCTAGCCTATGCGGTCTATCATCTAGTTGAGTATGCAGTCTGGGTTAGGGTTAGGGTTAAGTTAAGGTTAGAGTTAGGTTAGGGTTAGAGTTAGGGTTAAACTTAGCCAACAGGCTTTTTGACAGATGAGAGACCGCATATTTAACAAGAAGTTTGTTAGTAGATTGCATACTTAACCGGTACCGATTTTTCTTTTTTACCTGATTATGATTACAAAATTCCAAAGCTGTTGAAACAATTGCAGAAAAAAATTGTTTTGATCGGCGTACTTCAAGTTGAAGTTCTTAATAAAATTTAACTTTTGGTAAATATAAAAACAGGCTTAGATTCAAGGCAATTTATACGGTCTTATACAAATTGTTGGGCTTTCGAGGACATTCAATGTGGCTCTGTGTTGTTGAGAATGCCATTAATTTGAAGGGGTGGTCGCTTGAGTTTGATGGCTTTTAAACCCATCCAACAGAAATGGCTACCTTTTGAAAGGTCATTTTGCACATTTTTGGCGGAAAAGTCCCTGTCACAGAAGAAAAGTTCATCTAATAAAAAATTAATTGTGGTCTCATTTGCATTTTACAATTACGGGATTTCCGCAATCAAGTTTTGCTATATCCTTTAACTGAAACAAAAACATTATCTCTTTATTTATTTATTATCATATATATCAGGCTACAGCGTAAAAAGTTTTACATTGAATTTTAAGAGGACTTAAGAGCGAAGTGTCGCGATACAATATCAATCAGACGCCAACAATCAGGCTTTATAATCAGGGTTGTGGAGTTGTAGGAATTTTTTTTTTATTATTAAAGTATTGAACAAAATTGAAAACATCCGATTCCAGCGACGCCGACTCCACAATCCTTCTTATAACCTTTTTTAAAAAAAGGATCCGTAGACTTTGCTTCTTTTCTCAATTTTGCGCTCTTGTTAATTTACTGTTATTTGCTGTTGTCAAATCACTATTTTATAAACTTTGTTAGACTTAATTTTGGTCCAATTTATATTATTGCAGAGTAAATCGAAACTAATGCTTCTGTACTGCGAATTTTAAAGGGCACTATCTGCACCCTGTGCCCCCGTTTTGAAACTCCTCCCGCTTCCGGTGCCCTTGGTTAGATTTCAATTTTTGACAATTGACCAAACTTTTTTCGAAAATTAAAAAATTTATTTATTACAAGATTTCATACGTTTTAGGTCTAGTGTTGGATTTTTTAATATATTTTCTTTTTTCTCAACTCATTTGTCGTCGGCTGGGAGGATGTTCACCCCTATCAAATAAAGACAGGGCCGGAGCCAAAGAGTTATTTTTTTATTACTCTGGCTTGCTGTGGCCCTTCTGCCCCCAAAATTTTTTTTGGCTTGGACGGCTATGGAGCGAACATTGGGTTTCGTCGTCCAAAACCGTCATACCTCGTTTATGTCATAACATACTTACTTATTATAAATCTTCTTGTCGGCCTCTATTAACTGAACACGCTGATACAACGTGGTCAGCGATTAGTTTAGTGGCGCTACACTTACAACTTGATGTAGAAGCGAGAGACCTTCATAGGTTTATATACGAATGAAATAAACTAAAATAACTCCGCACGCATTTGACCCAAGCTGTTCTTGGGAAGTTTATTCCAATGGACCCGGTACTGCAGCTGGAAATAAAAGCACGGAGTCTGGATGTACCCTCACAGCACTCCATGTTTCAATTATAATTTTTCCCTGGCCAGCGCGGATACCTAGTTTGGTCAGTGGTTCAATAATTTCCAAGTTGCTCGTTGAGATGGACGTCGAAGCTTCAGTCATATCAAGAAAGTATCTGATTATCCACATAATTAACTGCCAAGTACAACCGTTAGCTAAGAAAAGCGTCGCTCCTATATGGCTCGATTTCTTGAGAATCGGTAAGTGGTTCGTTGATATTCACCATGGTCTAAAATCGATTCGCAAGGTAATTTTTTGCGTTTTGTTAAACAATTATAAAATTCAAACTTTAAAAAATTAGGTTCAAACGGAAGGCAGACGCGGAAAAGTAAATTTTGCGCGTGAATGCGCAAAAAAATTGAAGCAAAAATACAGTCTACACTAAGAGCGGAAAGCGCAAAATTTTCCTGATAGGCGGAAAAAGATTGAAGTTGAAGTATTTCCATTTTTTAGCTTTCAGAGTGAAAACTAAAAGCGGTCGCGGAAAATGCAAGCGAAAAGCTAATTCTTGGGTAACCTTTCAAAACTTACGCTTTTCGCTTGCTTTTCCCGTGTCCGCTTTCAGTCTGAATCGACCTTATTTATTAAAATACATTTAATCGTCATTGACCTATTGCAGGAGTCGGAAAATTCGGAGCCTTAATATAACTGAAATTTATTGTATCAAACAAAAACTAGTATGAGTTATAAAAAACTAATTAATGATAAGATTAAAAAATATAATGTCTTTAACATAAAAAAATATTCATAAAAATAGACTTACAAATCAAAAATTTTATTTCAACAAAAAAAACTTAAAAACGAAAAATATACAAAAAATAAAACTGAATTAAACAAAATTGAAAATTTTTTTAAATATACAGTAAATTTTAAATAGTACTCAATCTTCAAGGAATTCGAGATAAAAAAAAAAACCATAAACTCAAGCAACATTAGCTTGAGCCAGATGTTACCACATTTTCAAAAAAAATTTTATAAATCAGGACACAGTATATCAGAATAAATGCATCATGATTTATTGCATACACAAAAACAGAGCTATGAATTTAAATATTCTTGATATTCGTATGTGAAATAAAAACTAAAATAAAAACACAAAGAACAAACTAGAATGTGTAAAGTTAAAAATTGAGACAAGCACAAATTAGAATACAATCAATGTCAAAAAAATTTGAGTAAGACAGCTTTTAACACACTTTTTTATATTAATATTTATCTAATCTGAACTTTACAGTATACCTAATTGGACGTTGTTAGTGCTCTATAAAAGAGTGCTCAATAAAACAGTTTGTTGAGACAATGTCAAAAAAATTTTAAATTTGTGTTCTGATAACTATGAATAATCTGAACTTTTTTTAAAAAAGTTAATTAACGTTTTTTTAGAGCATATAGAAATTTTAGAATTATTAAGACAAAAACAATAGCATTCCTATAGTCTGTTCTATCGTGATCAAAAATCATCAGGCAGTCTTATTTAAATAAAATTCAAACAAAATATTCTAATACTTATTCAAATAAAATTCTATTACAAATAGGTACAAATAGCAGCTATATTATTTTGCTTAATTTTCCTCATCAGTTAAAACTGAGCTAAGCAGTGGAAAAGCGCTTAATGCTTTCAAAACACATATACAATTATAGTGAATGCGCACTGCTGGATTGCAACAGTTGTTTCTCAACTTTTCCGGTTTGCAAAGATAAAAAGGTTTATGAGGCACTGATTTTCAAGCTGGCATGAGTCGGGACATTACATACAACAATTGCTGTATTTCTGTGATGACATAAATCAATTTAAAACTTTACTTTCAGATAGCATTTCCAAAAAATTAATTTGCAAAATTAATTTTTAGATAATTAGCAACATTGTTTGTTTTTTTTTTTTTTTTTTTTTTTTTTTTTTATTTATTTCATTTTTACTCACAATCAACTTGAAATTAATCATAGTGCATGTAGAAATAAAGATTGTGAATAAGGAAGCAGCGACTAAACGAAGTACGTTTGTTCAAAATAAATTTTTTTATTCTGAAAAAATGTTCAATGATTGAATCAAAGCAGGTTTTTTTTTAATGAAACAAAGCAATAAAATACATTTTTAATTTTGTTTGTATGATTTCGTTGATTCATTCAGTTTATTTCTAATCAAATAATTATATTTTCAAATGTTATTGATGAACGGATTGCAAATAAGAAAATATTGGCTAACGTTAGTTATTGCATGCACAATGTTAATTGTGGATGGTTGCTGTACACTTATAAAATGATAACTAAATATGCATACATGTACTACACATATACAGTATATTTAGTTTAGAACTTTAGATAAATACAATTAAAACATTTTAAAAATCCGAATCCAATACCCATTGCAGAACAAGTCCAATTTTTTAGAAGTTCTGGTTTAATTCTTTTATAAATAATGAAAACATTTTTTCAGTGATAAAACAATCAAGTCACAAAAATTTCAACAAAGTTTTTATTGATCTACTATGCAATGGTTTCAATATAAAAAATGAAATTGAAAATCAACAAATAATCGAACATCATATAAAAAACATATAAACTGCATTTAAAACAAAACTTTATTCTATTGCATGCAAAATAATCTACAGTAAAAATACTAAACCATCAGTTTTTTGGTGCACACCACTAGTTCTACCAAATAACTTAAATACAAAAAAAGTAATCAAGTTTATTCTAATCAATAATAAAGTTTAGCTATCTGTGTCAGAGAGTGATTCATTTTCTTCTGTATTTGAAATTTGAAAAGAAGTAATACCAGTTGTCTCATTTTGTTTGTAATTTAGAGTAGATGTTTTTCCAACAGTAGACTTAGGTGACAAGGTCGTCCATTCATTATTATCTTCAATTGCAAATTTTTTTTTGCATAAACGATAATTATCTTTGTAACCTTCTAAGCGCTTGATAAATCTTTTCTTTCTTTTTTGCATCTTAGCAATAACTTTTGTTATCTGGTAGATTTTTTCAGCTGTTTTTTTGTTCTGTCGTTTAATTTCATCATACTTTTTTTTTAACAATCGGTATTTTAACTTAGTAATTTCATTATTATCACTTTCACACATATTCATCTGAAAATAAAACAAACACATAATCAAAGAAGAAATTTATATTTCATTTACTGGGCTTTGTAAAAGTCCTGTCACAGTTCATTTTTATAAATTTATTAATACTACTAAAAGTTAAAATATGGTGTGATAATAATAAATTATTATTATGCATTTGTACTTAGATCATTTTATTAGTGAATAGTGTCTATAGTGTAAATTGTAATTAATTTACACTTTATAGACACTATGTAAGGAAGCCAAAAAAATGGAGATATTTGCTCTACTTTGCACAGGCCTAAAATAAGTTGGACACAACTAATCAACTTAAGGTCAGTCAGAGAACTGGGCATCTAGTTGCAGATTGTTTGAAAAACAATAAAACACTCAAAGATCAACCTCACTCAAACAGACCCCAAGTTATCAACCAAAAAATGGTCAAAAAGACTTTTGAAAAAATCAACCCTCAAAACAATAGAACAGGCAAAGGAGAGGAAAGTTTCTACTGCAACAGGGTAAAGAGCTGTCAAGAATGAGGATGGAAAAAGCTTAAGGTTAGTAAAAATATCTCTGTTAAGTGCAGTAATGCTGCAGGAGTGTCTGGAGCAATGTGGTTACCTCCTCAATGATTTGATAAGTTATGGAAACCAGATAATCACTTTTTTAGATGAAAAAACTTTTACAGTTGATCCAGTTGTGAACAAGCAAAATGATTATGTAGTTAGATTTGGCAAGGACATTTCTGATATGCGCTGTGTATCAACAACCAAAAATCCAGCATCTGTAATGATGATGAGTGGTGTCTATGCCTCCAACAGAAAAAAGATGCCACCTGTTTGGTTTGATGTTGGCTACAGATTAACAGCTTCAGATTACAAGGAAATTTGGTTATAAAATTCCTTTTCTGTGTTAGAAATAGAGATGCATGGGAATTCCATTCTGGCTGGAATTCCAGCTGGATTTAAGACTCAGTTCCAGTTCCAATACTGGCCAAAACCAATTTTATTCCAGCCAAAACTGAAGTGATTGTAGCCAATAGGACTGATTTATTTAGAAACATATCTATGTTTAGTTTAAATGGTAAAATTGATGTAGGCTGTCATTTACTCAAAGCTGCTAAATTGCACTTACACACCTCTCAGTAATGGAAAACCAGTCAAAGTTGCTTTGCTGCTCCAATTTGAAAAGCTAATAAGAACAAAATTGTCACACAAATTACGAGATTGACATATCAATATATGTTAAATATATTAGGTCAACCTTAAATTAGCTATAATGCACTACTGCTAAATACATAAATAAATTTATACACAAGAATGTCATATGAGTAAAATCCATTAGCATAAATTGGAACTAATTTATTGTAGGAACTAAGGTCAAATGATAAAAGTGCTTAACTCCATTGATCTGGTAACAACTTCAAGGTATGAGTCCACCTAGTTTTGAGTATTAATAGCACAGGCAAAACCTAACCTTACAGCAAATCATCAGCAACGTTTTATTGCAGTTTGATTAATCTAGCATCAGTCTTATTCACTGCCTTTTCAAGTAAAATGATCACTGTATTCTACTCCCTACAAAGATAAAAGTCTTAAAATAGCTGAACAGCCACAATAATACCATACAAATTAACTTTTTCACTGTACAACTTAAATGAATGTGTCTATAATATTTATGGTGATTATGTTTCAAATATCCAGTGCTCAGCAGGGCAGCAGGGAGTACTCAAATAAATTACTTTAATGTATACTTCAAATAAAACTGACTGCAAAGTACATACTTTCTACTTGAGTATTTTTTGAAGTGATCAATCATCTGCACTTACAATACTATAATCAACTGACAATCTAACACATGTATTTAAGCAGTTCCATGTATTATCAAGATTAACACTGCATTTCTAAATAGTTTCAGTTTCAGCCAAATCTTCTGTACTTATTCTAGCCAATTTCAGTTCTGGCAGGAATTCATTATTTGAGTTCCAGCACATCTATAGTTAAAAAAGTGATTAAAGATTTTGATTACATCTTCCAGCAAGACAGTTCCCTTGCCAACAGTACAAATACTGTTCAAGAATGGTTGGAAACAAACATGAATTTCTGGGAAAAAAATTTGGATCTCCCGTACTATCGGCCGTCATCTTCATTTTTAAAACTTTTTCTTCTCTCGTTTAAAAACCTTCTCTCGTTTTCGCTACTCTCACTCACTTTTCTCTTTTCTTTCTCCTTTTAAGTAAATAGCGAGCTATACATTTAAACCAATTCGGGCAAGCTAAGCTTTGCGAAATAAAATACTTAAAACATCTATTTTATATATTTATCACTATATTTTCAATTAGTGAACACTAACAACTTCATTTTATACCAAACTATTTACTTTAAATGCTGTTTTAGTTTTGATTTGTACGACGGCTTACAATAAATGAGATGATAATCGGTCATACGACCAAGCTAAGCTTTGTTGATAAAAATACGAAAACGAGAGAAGGTTTTTAAACGAGAGAAGAAAAAGTTTTAAAAATGAAGATGACGGCCGATAGTACGGGAGATCCAAAATTTAATTAGCAGTACAATCATTTGATTATTGTACAAACATATTCCAGGTCTTTTCCATAAGCAACCATGAGCAATTTTTGTTAGTAAAACTAACCCAGAATCCACTATTGTTTCTTAGGAGATTCTTTTTCTCTTGGTTTCTTTTTTATTGCCTCTTGGTGCTGTAGGGGGATTCCGGGTTAGTTTCACCAATGAACAACAATTGGATCTCTTTTACTATCGACCGTCACCTTCATTTTTAAAACTTTTTCTTCTCTCGTTTCTAAAACGCTCTCTCGTTTTCGCTACTCTCACTCACTTTTCTCTTTTCTTTCTCTTTTAAGGCCCGTTTCCACTACAAGCGTGGAAAAGAGCATTCTTTGTTTCTTTTATTGATCTTCGATCGAAGCAAGCGGTTGAAATTGAAGCGAGCGCAAAAAAAAATCAATAAAACAAAGAAAGAATGCTCTTTTCCACGCTCGTAGTGGAAACGGGCCTTTACGGTAACTAAATGA
The DNA here is from genome assembly GCA_963680785.1 of Diplosoma virens. Classification (NCBI taxonomy): domain Eukaryota; kingdom Metazoa; phylum Chordata; class Ascidiacea; order Aplousobranchia; family Didemnidae; genus Diplosoma; species Diplosoma virens. Next base: position 39,505,960 of record OY796883.1, read on the forward strand.
TAATCGGTCATAAAACTAAGCCAAACTTTGTAATAAAAACACTTTAAACATTTTGTTTATATTTTTTATCACATTATATTAAATTAGTAAACATCGACAACGTGATTTTAAACCAAAATATTCAATTTAAATGCAGTTTTCGTTTTGATTTGTGCGACAGGTTACAGTAAAACAGATGATAATCGGTGATCTGGGCAAGTTAAGCTTTGCTAAATAAAATACTTCAAACGTCTTTTTTCTAATTTTTATCACATTATATTAAATTACTAACATTAATAACGTGATTTTAAACCAAAATATTCAATTTAAATGCAGTTTTAGTTTTGATTTGTTGCAAAACATGAGATACAGCTCTCATTATTTTTAGTTATTCAACAGCTGAGTATTGGAGTCGCATTTGCTGTCATAGTACTTGGTTTATATATATGGTCTTGATTGAAGCTTTGCGCGTAGTCACTGATGCCTCCATCTCTCTCAAACGGACCACTTACGACCTTTTTCAAACATCCAGCCATCTGACTTTTGACAACTACATGTAGTAGCGACAATTGTTTTGCCTAAAAGTGGTCCTCCTGAGCTGTCCTCCGCTACTTTTTCGATCCTGCGGTACACTTTAAAAAGTTCCAAAAATCACCAGAACATCTTAAACAGATAAGAGCTAAATATTCAACGCTTTCCTTTATCTAAAGTTTCATTTAACGGACAAAAAAACCTAAAAATTTTAATGTCAACTCTAATAATAAAGTGATGACTTTCTTTCATCTAAAGTTATCAATTTGCGCATATTGTGCACAATCGATTAATGGTTCAACGCGGGCGTAGATAACCTCTCAAGGATCTTGTAGGGGACACAGAGCAGAGATATCGGTCGATAACTTTTTGGGTCGCCTAGAGGCTTTGCCGGTTTTGGGATCGCGACTACAAGCGCTCTTCTCCAGATCTTGGGAATTTTGAGTCGACGCAAACAGGAAGAAAGGAAGTCACATAACCAGGACTTCAAAGCAGCTCCAGAATGCAGTATAAGCTCTGAGCAGATGGAATCAGGTCCCGGAGCTTTACCTGGTGCCAGTGTTCCAGCGGCCGGAATAAAAACTGGCAGCGTCCTTGGCATTATATAAGAGGACAAGACAATTAGTACTTGCCCAGCAAGCCAAGCACTCACCGTCCGGACTTTTGTCATCGTAACCCCAGTCACCATGACGACAGTTAAAATCGCCAGTGTAAAGACAGGGGTAAGGAAACACTAGGAGATCCAGGGTTCGCAATCGCGTTGGCGGTGGTTTGTAGACGTTGACTATTTTATAGCCATCAACGTCCACACACAACCACTCGATCTCCGATGTCGGTGGAGATTGGTCCAAAAGCGTGTATCTCAGTCGCTCGTGGACAAACGTGGCAAGGCCATGCTTCCTGCTTAAAGAAGACCCAGCTAGTTGGTAGTTTGGAAGTACCAACTTCTCTGCATCAGTGCAGTAAGTCTCCTGCAATAGGATGACGAGTGCTTCAGACTGCATAGCGAGGTGATGAAAAACGTTCATCTTGCTTGCAGTGAGGCCTTCTATGTTCAGCTGAAGAATAGTGGATCTTCGAAACTTGTTGGCAATGTGTAGTAGTAGTAGTAGTTTGTTTTTATTTGCACCCAAAAGAAACAATTGATAATAATTGAAGACAAAATAGAGCAAAGGTTGCAAATAGGGAGACGGCAACTAAACGACATACGTTATAACATGCACAAAAAATTGTGCATGGTCACCGCACCTGTGCCATGTGCCCTGAAAAGGGCAGTTTTATCCTGGCATTGCCCCGTCCTGTAAAGGACGTTTGCCGATTAGCAGACCCACAATGAACATCGGAATGGGTGGATACCCTTTCGTTTTGGTAGGTTCGGTTTCGGTCTGTCATCTTTAATACCAATGAACAAACCTACTCAGGGCCCAGACTGCGAGAAAGCACCTACCATCTGGGCACAAGCTGCTGAGACTACTTCCGGATAAGCACATGGTTAGAATGATTATGGACCTTGTATGAAATCGAAGTTTTACCCTTACCCTTAATATGAAAAGAAACGAACGTATACGGTCTTGATCTGTTTCCATCAAAACAATCCAACCTCTTGCCAGCCCTAATTCAACTACACATTGAAAGAAGGCCTTTGACGGGCTTACAGTTTGATGTTCAACGAAAAATTAAATTGAACTTGGGCGAAAGTCATTTCCTTGCGAGTGACTGTAGTGTTGTAACATTTACAACTAGAAATTGCGCTTCAAAGTCTAATTTTAGGAAACGTTGTTATATCTGCTATGATAATGAAATTGGACCAGGCCAGAAAATGCAAAAAAAAAAACAAATGACGATATCAGTGTCAAATATGTGGCTCTTCCACGTGTTTGGGGCACTGCTTATAAATTTGTGCTTCATGCTTTGATCGATGCCCAGATATGTTCCACGACTAACAGTAACAATTATATAAAGTAGTATTGTTTTTCTCAAGTGCTTTTTTAATTAAATTATTTTCTTTCCAATGTTCTTTATTTATTATTACATCGCGTAGTTTCATTTCAATAATTGAAAAATTCTTTTTGTGGCAGTGAAATATTTAACAAAGCTTAGCTTGCCCAGATCACTGATTATCATCTGTTTTACTGTAAGCCGTTGCACAAATCAAAATGAAAACTGCATTTAAATTGAATATTTTGGTCTAAAATCACGTTGTCGATGTTTACTAATTTAATATAATGTGATAAAAATTAGAAAAAAGACGTTTAAAGTATTGTATTTAACAAAGCTTAACTTGCCCAGATCACCGATTATCATCTGTTTTACTGTAAGCCGTTGCACAAATCAAAACGAAAACTGCATTTAAATTGAATATTTTGGTTTAAAATCACGTTGTCAATGTTTACTATAATTTAATATAATGTGATAAAAAATATAAACAAAATGTTTAAAGTGTTTTTATTACAAAGTTTGGCTTTGTTGTATGACCCATTAATATCTCTTTTACTCCAAGCCGTCGCTCAAGTATCACTGTTTAAATATTTTTTTACTGTAACCCGTCGCACAAATCAAAATGAAAACTGCATTTAAATTGAATATTTTGGTTTAAAATCACGTTGTCGATGTTTACTAATTTAATATAATGTGATAAAAATTAGAAAAAAGACGTTTGAAGTACAGTACTTCCTCGATTATCCGGTTTAGTCGGGACAGCATTTCTTCAAAACCTGAACGGATAAGTAAAAAAACCGCATAATTGAATTCCTTTATTTAAACCAAAACAACGCAGCAAGAAGCAGATTCGAATGCACCAAAACTTAAACGAGGTTCAACATCAAATAATTTACCGCATTGAGGGATCTCAGTACTTTTTTATTGAAAGCAATGTAAATTTGCGTGATCGTTAAAATTACAGTAGGGCTATCTGTTGCCCCACATTAACTGGAAAAGTGTTAGTTAGTGCATTTATTTAATTCTAAAATACTGTATCATCATTAGCATCACTTGCAACAACGGGCCTAAAAAATGAATCAATTTTGGATTGTCTTCGCGAAGATTCACGTTTTTCGGCAGCCAACTCGCGAAGTCGTACTAACGTTGAAGTGTTTAAAACTGTTGCTTCCTGTTGAAAACGTAGCCACGTCAAGCAATCATCAAACATTCGCATGGCATCTGCGTGAGACACTGGGCATTGTTCCTTTCGGTTTGAAAGTTCGGCATTTTCATCTGCATCTTCTTCATCACGCATATCCTCTGCTGGTGCTGTGACAAGATCCACTATCCCCTGTTCATCCATGTGTTCATAACCTGGACCATCATTTTGAAACCATTCGTTAATATCAGAAGGAGCTAATACGATGTTTAATGCAGCAAATTGTTCCACAAAATCGTCATTCAGTATACTCTCTGTCTCTGAACACACTGCACTTTTCTCCAGAGAAAATTCTTCAAGTGGAATGAGTTTTCGCCAAGATTTTCTTAAAGTTTCTGGTCTTATTTGCTCCCATGCATATGATATATTTTCTACAACCTTCAGAATATCAATTTTTTTAAGAAATCCAAGCATATCATCCTCGGTCTGTGAAATCAAATCTTTCAGGATGGACTTGCGGTAGATTCTCTTTAGGCATTCTAAAACACCCTGATCCATGGGTTGTATCAACGACGTGACATTTGGTGGTAAAAACTTTGCAACAATCAGACCATCACTGGATGCTAGTTCATCCTCATTAGGGTGAGCTGAGCAGTTATCTAGGAGTAAAAGTGCTTTTGGTTCCTGCCCTATCTCAGTTAATTTTTTCTTGACATCAGGTACAAAACAATTTTGAAACCAATCATTAAATATGACTGTGTTAATCCAAGCATTTTTCTGGCTTCGATACACAACAGGCAATGTCGATTTGTCGATTCCGTGAAAGCAACGGGGATTTTTTGCTTTGCCGATAAACAGCAGAGGCAGTTTGATGGAGCCACTTGCGTTAGAACAAGCGTTTATGGTAACACGCTCTTTAACTTTTTTGGTACCAGATGGATCATTGTGAATTGTCGTCAAAGTGCGTCCAGGGAGCATTTTGTAATAGAGACCGGTCTCATCACAATTAAAAACTTGGTCTAAGGAGTAACCATCAGTAATTTTACTGAAAGAATTAACAAAATCGTCAGCGGAAATAACATCTGCACTTACTTTTTCTCCTGATATGGCAAGGCTTTTGATTCCAAAGCGCTTACAAAAGCGCCATTGGAAACCATAACTTGCGTTAAACTGCGTAGAACTGTCAGCATAGAGAAGTTTGTGAAATTCAGTAGCCTTTTCTAGAAGAATTGGTCCTGTGACTGGAGTCCCCTTTTCACGCTGTTGCCGAAACCACAGATAAAGAGCACTGTCCAATTTTTGATACATTCCTCCTTTCATGGTTTTGGTTGCCTTTGCAGAGTTTGATATTCCCAATTCGCTCTTTCCCATTTTGAAATTCTTTAAGCTTTCTTCTTTCTTAATAATGTCGTTGACAGTCGACTTTCCGATACTGTACTTTAGCATGATGTCAGTTTTGGGGATTTTGTTTCGAAACATCTCACATACCTTCAGTTTTTCTTCAATCGACAAAACAATTCTTTTGCGTTTAGCCATCTCAAAATCTAGGATTAAATTTTTTTTGACTACAGACACTGTCCACTAATAACTTGCAAAAAGTTATTCCACCTCTCTCATTGAAATAGTTCTGAATCTGTCTTGGTACATAAGAGCTTTGTGAGGTTACAATAATAATTAACAAGTCTTGAGCAAAATTGTATGAAAATAACACTTCATTGTTATATCATAAATTATTATCTGACCCAATGGACGGATAATCGAATGCCGGATAAACGAGGTACGGATAATCGAGGAAGTACTGTATTGTATTTAACAAAGCTTAGCTTGCCCATGATCACCGACTGTTTTACTGTAAGCCGTTGCACAAATCAAAATGAAAACTGCATTTAAATTGAATATTTTGGTTTAAAATCACGTTGTCGATGTTTACTAATTTAATATAATGTGATAAAAATTAGAAAAAAGACGTTTGAAGTATTGTATTTAACAAAGCTTAGCTTGCCCATGATCACCGACTGTTTTACTGTAAGCCGTTGCACAAATCAAAACGAAAACTGCATTTAAATTGAATATTTTGGTCTAAAATCACGTTGTCGATGTTTACTAATTTAATATAATGTGATAAAAAATATAAAAAAAGACGTTTGAAGTATTTTATTTAACAAAGCTTAACTTGCCCAGATCACTGATTATCATCTGTTTTACTGTAAGCCGTCGCAAAAATCAAAACAAAAACTGCATTTAAATTGAATATTTTGGTTTAAAATCACGTTTTTGATGTTTACTAATTTAATATGATGTGATAAAAAATATAAACAAAATGTTTAAAGTGTTTTTATTACAAAGTTTGGCTTGGGTTTATGACCGATTATCATTTAGTTAAAAGAGAAAGAAAAGAGAAAAGTGAGTGAGAGTAGCGAAAACGAGAGAGCGTTTTAGAAACGAAAGAAGAAAAAAGTTTTAAAAATGAAGGTGACGGTCGATAGTAAAAGAGATCCCAACAATTATGGTCTCTTCTTGAAAGAACCCCATATTCTGCCAGCAAGTTGAACAAGTTCAAGATAATCAATAAAAATAAATATAAAAAAAAAAAAGGAAAAAGTTCTCATTCATTATTTACCGGTTTAGACTTTTACGTTTTAAATTTTGGGAAATTACAGTACAAAGCCTGCAAGGTTATTTAACGGCAAACAGAACACGAGACCCAAAAATACATTTAATACTTTTAAAATGAAAACTTAAAATTCCTAGTATTCAATTACATTCCACTTAAGATTTACAATTAATTTATGCGAAATAAAATTACTGAGAATGAGCAAACGAATTTTTTAATTGCTCTGCAATAATCAGAACTTGATGTTCGTTGACAACCAATTCAAAAGAATTCCACTTTTATAACTTGGAAACTACCAGCAAAGTTCCTATAAAGTTTATAGGAAGTTTATAGGAAACTTTATAGGAACTTTGACTAACAGAGATGAGCATGGACTGGAGCCGGAGTATGGCATATTTTGTCGGAGTCGGTTTTTCCTAATTTGTAATGGAGTCCGACTGAGTCGGAGTCTATCTTTTAAAAATCAATTAATTTCAAATATTAGAAGAAACATTTTTATATCATAAAATGGTTTTTTGATCTTCAAAATGTTTTATTCCTGGCATTTATTTTGAGTTTATTGCTCATAACCAACACTTGTGGCTAGTTCTTTATTTATTATCTAAAATTAACATGTAAAATAATCGCTATTGTTCAAGCAAATCCCGGCCTAACCTAACCTTAACTGTAACGCTTGCCTTTACATGAGTTCTTTTAAATGAGTTTGTATCACCCGGTCTAATACACTGGTGGCTGGTATTATATTAGTTTTTATTGTATATGTATTTGTAGCCTGCATAAAGATTGTCTTATTACCGAAATGATGGTATAAATGCAAAGATTTTTTCCCATGGTCATAACCTATCTATATGATTTTTTCCATAATTAAGTTTAAGCTAGTGCAAATGTACTTCTATACTTGCGTGATATTTGCCAATATTAAGTTTAAGCTGCTAAGTTCAATTTAAGATAAAATGTTATTATATTTAGTTAAAATAGATTTGATATATCTAGGGTATTTATTTTGAGCAGCCTTGATTACTTTTAACAAAAACATGAATTTTTTTTCTAATGAAGTTTGCAAACTTCTTGAAGATAACAAATTGCTGGAAATACCTAACACTTTTGGAAAGAGCGCTGTTTGGCAAAAATTTTTATATTTAAATCATATTGGAAGTAAAGATTGTATTGGATACGTAATTTGTTAAACGTGTAAACAAGCATTAAAACATAATAAGCCGACTAGTGGAACAACAATAATCACTTAAGACAATGCAAATATAGTGCAAAAATATTTCCTAAAGTAACAGCATATTTTAGTAAGTCCAGTGGTGAAAGTAAGCCGGAACGGTCCGGTACGCCGTTCCGGTAAAAGATTTGCTGCCGGAACGCCGTACCGGTAAAAGAATGGAAGTTATCAGTTCAGTTCAGTTCAGTTCAGTCGTTTTTTATTTCCGCCACTTGTCGAACAAAATACTTACATCAACGTAATTACACTACGGAAAAAGGGACATGCAACAAAACGAAACAACGTTGTAACATGCAAAAACTCAATAAACTGCACTAGCAAAGATAACGGCTTGCATGGTTGCATCACCTAGAGAAAAAATATATATACAAGTATAAAAAATTTAAAAAAATAAAAAAAATTAAAAAAAAAAAAAAAAAAAAAAATGCCTAAAACAAGACGATAAAAAAAATGCATGAAAACAAAAAAAATTAAGACAGCCTTTTTTGTTATTATAATATTATTTGCTGGCATGTAACCCCAGCACAGGGAGGCTTTCAGGTACTACACCTTGCCCAAGGGTGACCTGGAGGAAGTTGTAATTGGGTATCCTCATTCATCCCGACTTATCAGTTGATAAGCTTACAACCGGATGCAGTTTACACTCATACCCAAGAGAAACATATTTATAGACAAGACTTGTTTTTGTAACACATTTATTTTCGTTTAAAATTCTTTAAATGCATTATTTAAAGTTCCAATATGAGTTTATTTTAAGACTCTGCTGGCATTAAACTTTTTTATCTGGTCAATTGTTAGAAAAAAAAAAAAAAAAAAAAAAAAAAAAGTTTGTCGAGTTTCAAGACTAGTTTAATACAATTTGGATTAAGCGATTGTTCCAGGTGCATGTAAAGTTGAATTCTTGAATTGATGTCGACGATGACCTGAAATATAAAAAGAAAACAGCAGCAGGCAGAAAAAAAGATTTTTTTTTTTTTCAATTTTCTATGTTGCAGGTACGGCACTATGTTTACGTAGATTCGTCGGATATTGCGCCAGTTAGATAATAAATTTTTAGTTTGTTTTTGAAAGAAACTAATGTAGAGCAGTTTTTAATTTCTTGAGGCAAAGTATTCCAAATTTTCGGTCCAATAAATTTAATTGATTGTTGGCAGATTGCTGTTCTAAAACACGAAGAAATAATTTGACTATCACTTCTAGTTTTAATTTGACATGGTTTAAGTTGAAATAGTTGTTGAATTGGAATAGGAAGAGTGCGTTTTTGAAATTTATACATTAAAATTGCAATTTCACTTTCATACAATTGCTGTATATTTAAAAGCTCGTTTTTGATCATAACATTTTTTACACAGCCTCTCCGTTTTATTCCATACATGGCTCGAATAAATTTATTACAAATACGTTGAAGTTGATTGATTTTTATGCGATTTCCAAAGCACCAGTTGGTGATACAATATCTTAGATGACTTAATAATAATGAATTGTACAAAATTAGCATTGCTTTAGTGGTAAGACACGGTTTTACACGCATAATACTTCCTAGAGAAGAACGAATTTTTTGTTTTATCATATTCATGTGCTCTTTCCAGCTTAAATTTTCATTAATTATTACACCCAAAAAGCGAATTGATGAAACTTTTTCAATAGTATTATTTCTAAAATATACTTCGAACGATGTATTTGAGATGGAACAATTACTTTTTCTAGGAGTAAAAAGTAGATATTTAGTTTTTGCAGAATTTACTGTTAGTTTATTCGCAGTCATCCATTCATCAATATTTTTAAGTTCAAGATTAGTTTTTGAATAGACTGATTGTATATTTTTACCAGTAATAAAGATGTTAGTATCATCAGCAAACGATACATTTGTGCTGAAATCCAAGCAGTTTCTAAAATCGTTAACATAAAGTATAAATAAAAGAGGACCCAAAATTGAGCCTTGAGGTACCGAGCTGGTGATTGGCTTTATAGTTGAAGAAAGACAATTATTGAATTGCACTTGTTGCGTGCGTCCTGATAGATAGCTTTTAAACCATTCGAATGCAGTTCCTCGAATTCCATAATGATTCAGTTTATAGAGTAGGATGTCATGGTCTATAGTGTCAAAGGCTTTGGAAAGATCCAAGAAAACACCAATTGTTAACAGTTTTTTTTCAAAAGCATCAGCTATGTTGCTAATAACTAGTGTGGTAGCATGGCTTGTGGCATGACCTGGGCGAAATCCAAATTGTTCTGCATTAAGAATGTTGTAGCATTTCAAGAAGTTGTACAATCTTTTATACATAATTTTTTCCAGAAGTTTTGAAAACGATGAAAGTAAGCTAATAGGCCGATAGTTAGATAGATTTTTTGAATCGCCTTTTTTAAAAATAGGAACTATTTTTGTTTTTTTGAAAGCATCTGGAAATTTGCCTTGGAGGAGTGATAAATTGAATATATAGCTAAGAGCATGCAATGCATCATCTGAAAGATATCTCAAGACAACGGGTGGTATTTGATCAAATCCAGTACTTAACTTTGGTTTAATTTCTGCTATTAGTCTTTTTAATTCAAGGAAACTTGTTGGAAAAAGATATATTGAAGATAGATTAGAAGATTTTAAATAATTAGAAAAGTGAGAATTAGAATTAGGTAAATTTTTAGCTAATTTAACTGCTGCATTTGAAAAATGTTCATTGAATGCATTAGCAATTTCAATGTTATCAGTAAGTGTTTTATTTTTATGTAAAAGAGAAGTAGTTTGTAGTTTGAAAAGATTTCTTCCCATTAAATTGTTTAAAACTTGCCAAGTTTTTTTGATATTATTTGTGTGAGACTTGAGTTTGTTTTGAATAAATATTTTCTTTTTGTTGTTTATTAAATGAAAATAAAAGTTTCTTATTTTTTGATACTTTTTTTTAGCACAGTGGGTTTTTGTTTTCAGAAAATGTTTATATAATCTGTCTTTTTTTCTTGCTAAGTGAAGTAGCTCTCTGTCATACCATGCACATTTGAATTCAATATTTTTCATTTGTTTTTGTTTAAAGCTATGTTCTGCAAAATGATCAATTTTATTCTGAAAAAATTGAAAGCTTTTATCAGTGTCGGAAATAGTATACAAGTTGGACCAGTCAATTTTTGAGATAGACTCGGAGAACTTTTTCAAATTATTAACTGTATATGACCTCCCTGCATTAGACTTCATTTTCAGTAAAGGTTCACTAACTTTTGAAACTTGCATAATGGGTAGGTGGTCACTGATTTCATGGGTGATTATTGCACTATTTATGAATGCATTAGTCAAAATCAAGTTCAATTTATCGCGTTACGTACTCTTATCTTGAAACTGTGTTGACACAATACAGTTTAACACAATAGGTTTTATTTTGTCACAATTACAAGGTTACTTAAAATTCTCAATTCATCGGACCATCGCAATAAGTACAGTAACTTGAACCCAGCAATAAGTACAGTAACTTTTAACACAATAATAGGGAATGATTGAGCTCAGACTCGATTAAAATAGAAAGCAGTGTTGTGGAGACAACAGTTTAGTAGTGAGTCTTCTACTGACAGAGGTTGTTTTAGGTTTTTATGGATTTCAAGTTATCGATTCCTGTTAAAAGAATATCAAATAAATGATAAAACATAGCGAGTATTATATTTTAAAAGTTTGATTTTTAGGAATATTTCCAGCCTAAATGATAAAACTTTATAAAATGCAAAGAAAAATTAATCATTATTGGAAGAGAAAAGAGACCAGTGTAAGCTCGTCCCTTCAAACGCTTCTGAAGTTTCGAGTGATTCTACTCGAAAAGACTTAGGGAGAATTTTAACACCGAATCTTCAAGCAATCAGAGTACTTCAATCAAATAATGTATTTAATTTTATTACGTCAGAAAGCCAATTAAAGATTTAAAGTAGGGTTAAATTCAATTATTCCACTGTCTACATAAACACAATAAAAATTACTACAATTTGTAATTGCCACATTATGCCGCGCACGTTAACTTACTAACTAATAGTTATTTTACTTATTTTACATATTCTGGATTGCTTATCACGCATTACTTCGTCGCTCCTAGCCACGACCAAAGTAAGACACCGGTTTTAAATTATGGCCTTTATAGCGGTGAGTCACATGAGGTCCCATGATTTTTGGTCATGTGTGCCTCGTGCGGTCTTGTGACCATCGCGCGATCCGTGACAGTGACATAGTCAAGATTTATAGGTCGAATCGTAAGTCGTCGTGGCAAATTCTAAAAACCAATTAAATTGCCAGTTCACGTAACAACCAGTGATGAGACTTTGAGTTCAGTAGCAACTAAATTTCAAAGAACGAAGAGCAATGTTAGTAGGCCTACCCAAAGTGGTGCAATCAGCGATCCTCTACCTGTGCATCAAGATCAAGTTGAGGAAAAATGTTCCACTGTTTATCCGTTAATATGGACTGAACAACAATATGAGGAATTTAAGCAAAAAAACAGTTGGATGTACGCTAGTGATGGTAAAGTAGGATGTACTCCGTGTCATGAAGTCAATAATTTGGGAGTAAGAGCATCTCGTGGTGTTAATATTTCCACTCAATGGGCAGATGGCAATGTCACTTTTTATGGTAGCACAAGAACGGTTCAACTTTCATCACTTCGAAAAAAAATCTGTGAGCACAGAAACTCAAAAGCGCACCAAGATACTATTAATATTCTAGAGACGGCAAAGAAAGATGTACTCCTTAATTTAAATGCACAGAGTGAGCAAAGTGCGTTTCAATCCACAGCGCGAGTGTTCAGGACAGCTTATTATGTGGCAAAAAATAGCAAACCTTTTACAGACTTTGAAAAATTGATTATCCTTCAGCAAGCCAATTCTATAGACATGGGACGTGTCTTACACAGTAAAACTGTAGCTGTTGACATAATTGAACTTATATATCTTCCCATATGAAGAAAAAAACTTTAACCAAAATTATAGAGAGCAGAAGTAAGATAAATGTTTTAGCGGATGAATCAACTCGCGTGGGTGACAAATCAACTTTAATCGTGTTTCTAAAAGCTAGTATTGATGGCAAAGCGGCGCCTATTACCTTTCCGCTAGATTTAGTAGAATTGGAAAGTCTGTGCGCTTCTCATATTGCTGACAAAATTGTGGACTGTTTGCTCAAAAACGGCTACTCCATCGAGTTACTCCAAAAAGTAATCATCGGATTTTGCAGCGATGGAGCTAGCGTGATGCTGGGGACAAAGTCAGGAGTCGGAAAGTTGCTTAAAGACAAATTTCCTGATATAATATTGTGGCATTGTCTTAATCACAGACTTGAGGTTGCTGTAGGAATTGCACTAGAAATTATCGGTGGTACAAATGACTTTCAGTCATTTCTTGAACATTTATATTAGACAGCCAGTCACCAAAGAACAAGCGTGAACTTGACCAATGTTCCCATGATTTGCAAACGACCCTCAAAAGAATCGGCAAGGTGTTTACTATTCGCTGGGTCGCTTCATCCTTCAGGGCAGTATCAGCAGTCTGGCATTCTTTCCCAGCTTTGGCGCAACATTTTGATAAAGCTTCAAATGACGAAACGAGGCAAAGTACAGAAAAGGCCAGATTTCGAGGCATACTGTCCAAATTTTGCACAATAAATTTTGTTAAAAATTTAGCGCTGATGGCGGATGTCTTGAACGAATTAACAAATTTATCAGAAACACTGCAAAGCCGAAATACCACGCTGCCAAAATCCCACACTTTACTCAATGCGTATACAAAACGTATAGAAAGCCTTATTGCTTCCCCGGGGGAACATTCCATCATGGCTGAACAAGCAGAAAAAGCAATGTCATTTCAACAAGTAGAACTGAGAGAAGGAAGAAGCCCAGTAATCAATCAGGCTCAATTTATTCGGGCTGTAGCTGACAACATGAAAGAAAGGCTCTTCACGACTGCATCAAGCAGAGCACAGCCTAGCGTTCATGCAACTCGAAGAGAGAACTGCAAAACCCTTGTTGGTCAAATTGATGTGTTAGATCCACAAAAGATTGATCATGAAAATCCTCGTTTTGTAGAAGATGAAGTGAAAAGTTTATGTGGCACCCTTCGTCTCAACAAGCAACAAACTCATCTTGCGTATATTGAATTTAAGGCAAGTTGAGGAAGAAGCATTCCTGACCAACTAAATAAGTTGATGGTGGCAGTTGACACCCTTTCACCAAGTAACGCCGACTGTGAGCGCGGGTTCAGCGCTATGAACAACATCATCACTGACAGCAGAAATGCAATCACTACGAACAATGCCGAGAAGCAGCTCTTTATCAGTACTGTGGGGCCACCGTGCGAGAAATGGAATCCAGAGCCATACGTAAGAACTTGGCTTGGAAAGGGAAGAAGAACAGCTCATGCAACAAGCGGCATGGCTCGACAACAAAACTTGAAAAAGGCTAACTACTATGAACCTTTATGGAAAGTTTTTAAATAATTGAGTGATTGATTTGGATTATGTGGTTATGTGCTTGGTTGAAAATGTATCGTTATGTTAATGGTTGCAAACTTACAATAATGAGCCAAGAGTAACTTCGGTTTTGGGGATCTTTTGTACTTATCCCCCAAAATAGGCTATTTCAAATCGTGTCAATATAGTTCTCTGGCAAACCTTTTACTCTCAAATTTGCAGGCAACAGTACTACAGGACATTGTTTCGAGTCTCAGATTAGCAATTCATTCTAATCCAGAAACAATTAGTTATTTGGGTTTTAGCCATTCTCGGATTATCTAATATTTTATAGTTCGTTAAAATTTAAAGTGTTAGGTATAATTAAGGCGTTTAGGATTTCGTGACTGGATAAGTGGATGTCTAAGACCCATTTGCCTCTTTTGATCAGCAACCACAAAAAAATTATTTTACTTCCACCACTGTTATGAGCTTCTGGCATGCATAGTACCGGTAAGAAAAATTTTCTACTTTCACCACTGAGTAAGTCTAACATGAGTTTGTCAAAAGTTATAAAAGACACAGTGTTAAATAGTTCAGTTGCATTTGTTGTATCAGATGTAAGACCATTAAGTGCAGTGGAAGGTGATGGATTAATACGTTTGCAAATGCAATGATAAAAGTTGGAGCTACACATGGCATTGTTGATGCAAAAGCAATACTTTCTTTCAGATTCACTATAAAAAGAAGCATAGAAAAAAGTGCATCATCTTCAAGTGAAAAGCTGATAGAAGAAGTAAATAAGGCTATTAAAAAATATAGTTTCGTTGGTATTACCACAGATTTATGAACAGATCTAAGATCACGTAACTTTTATTCCATCACCATACATTTTATGAGCAGCAGTCTTCTTCAATTAAGAGTGATATGTGTGAAAGAATTTAATGAGACAAAAACAGCAGAAAACCTTGAAAAAATACTTTTTAAAAGTTTATCAGACTTTGGAATGCCTTTTGAAACATTGGTGGATCATTGTTTTTTGTTTGATCATTGTTTGGCTGATTAATTAGTAAGTTACCACCAACTTACGTATTGTTACAAGATTTTGTATTTTGTTCGTATATATGAATTTTATGGACATGGAGTCGGTTTGGAGTCGGATCATAATTTAGAAAATTTCTTAGAGTCGGATTGGAGTTGGATTTTAAATCAATGGAGCCGGACTGGATTCGGACCCCCAAAAAATTGACTCCGCTTATCTCTGCTGCTAACTACAATATACTACGATTGCCAAATTAAAAATTGCAATAACTCACCACTGTCATCCTGGCAGAACATCTCTTGTATTAATAAAAAAGAAATAGCCAAGAACTCTTTAGTACGAAAAAAAAGTGGCAAGTGAAAAAACTTGTAAAAAGGCGCACGCAAACAAAAAAGTAAAACCAAACATCGTTCAAAACTAGGGCGTCCAATCGTTTAAAATAATATTTCAGTTCAAGCATAGTAGAGTCTATTGTTCAAGTTCAAGTTTGACAAATTTCGTTTTGTTAGGTTCAGTTCCGGTTTAGATCCTATTCGGATTCAAAGAAAACTATTGGTAGTAATGCAGATTTTCAATTCATGTTTGGTTCAATCCTTAATATAATAAAATATTTTTTTGTCCATTTTTTGCAGTCGTATAAACTAGGAACATGGCACATGGTTTGTGGCCATAGACATACCAGACCAAAGGATTTGGGAAAGAACGGCAAAACAATTTTGCCCAATTTATAGTTTAGCACAATTTTATCAAAAAGCCAATACGAAAAAAATTTAACTGAGCAGAATACATTAGCTTTGCTATACCAGAAATCTTTTTAACGCCCAAAAAAATTTTATTAAAGGTCTTATAATTTGAAATAATCAATTTTACTCTCAAAAAGACAATTTTATGATTAAATCTCTTGTACGGAAAGTTAAAATAAACTATTTGGACTTAAAATAATTTTCTTTCATTAAGAAACATTTTGCAGGTGCATCTTATGCCTCAAAAATTTACTCAGAGCCCCAAAATTAAGCTGTTCATGAATGGTTTTGCTAGTGAACAAGTTGAGATGGTGACGATGATCCTATTGCTCCCATATTTGTGGCCAAATGATACCTCATGGTTGCCAACTAGCAGGCTATGTTTCTTCAAGGACCATGGTAAACATTGTGCACCAAAAATTTATAAAGTGGCGTTATTTTGGTTTTTAAGATATCAATTCATAGACAAGCTTAATGGTTGTTTCGTAATCGGCCCTTTTTTGGTAAAAAATTCAATTAACAATTAGTCATTTTGTTTATGAAAATTTGATCAGCATTGTTTGGCTTTAGAGAATTGAAATTAATTAAGAATCGTCCTGAATTTTATCAAAGTCTCATTGTATTCAATTCACGTGTTTATTTGCACTCAGTGGCGCCAAATTAGTTCGTATTGTATTTACTATTGCGAAATGCAGTAATGCAGGATTCCTTTTGTTATTGTCAATCGATAGAACCACGTGTTGCATCACAAATGCTTTGTTCGCTTGCCATAACTTCTTAAGTTTCTCTCTATAAATTGGAGAGCTGACATAGAGAAATTCATTCAGTTGAAGTCATTCGCGTAAGAAAGTGTTACGTTATTTGTAGAGGGTATTTATAGATTGTTTGAATAGCCCGGTAAAGTTGCTTTCTGTTGTTACTGAATTTCATAGTTGGTTAAATTGGGGAAAATTTTTATCGAAAATTCTACGTTCTGTGGATCTATACGCTGACTAATTCGCTTGAATAAAGGTTGTGTTAAATTTCAAGACGTGAATTTGGTAGCTATAAGGAAGAGGTAGGATTGGAGAGATTCACCCAACGAACTCTCCTGAAGAAATTTGCCAACTAGAAAACGAACTTTCTGAAGCGGTGCAGAATCTTCGTGAAGAGAGCGTTATTATTTTAACGTCAGGTCATTAATAGCCGTAATCTTGACTAGGCCGGTCAGATTGGCATACCTTGGCAGTGACGCCAACACAATTTTCGATATATCTTCTTCTAATTTACCAACACCTAAGTGTAAATTGTAAAACCAACATTTTATATTTGAACAAAGTTGAATGAATGTATATTAATGATTTTGCAAGCCGCAAAGTGTATGCAAAAATTTTTTGTAATTCTACATGTATTTTTGATATCAAGTTTTTTTGAACTTTTTTACCCTTATGACAATTAGGTCTTAAAACTTCTTTATACTAATGTGTGCTTTGTGAATGCATTTATTATATCCTTTTAGACCGGAAACTTACAGAAAAATATATGACAAATAAGGTATTGCACTAACAACCGTGCCAGACTTTTTTAATAAACACTTTTCTTTCTTCTTTATCTGCATGCTATAACGTTATAACTTCACCCGCTAAAATTAATAAAGTCGAAATTTTTTCTGGGCTTTATTACGTCATGAAAGTTTGGCAATTGTCACGGTGATATTTATTATAATTGCTGATTTGAGAATTATCGTATCACGTCTAAGTTTTCTTTATTTGACATGCAGAAACCCTACAATTTCAGTTACGTCATAATGTATCAAAACAAACCCATTCACAAAACGTGGTCAGTTGAGTTTTAGCTAATTTAGGGTTAGAAAGTGTTTTCTTGTGTTTAAATATGCTGTTGCTTAGTTAGAGTAGGGTCAAGTTTATTTCGTAATTAAGTAATCTGATTGTGGTAAGTCATACTTGTTGTCTTTATTTCTTTGAATTAATTGTATAGTTAAATTAATATGTTTATTGCAGAATACGCATAACTAACCCTTAACGTTTTCAAGAATTAGTGTTTAAATAAGCTAATAACATTGAATTAACATTGTGACGATTAACTGATGTCGATGGTCTGTATCCCTCTAATAAATATTTATTTGTGAAGTTATTTAGAGTGGCACCCCGCATCAGGCGTTTAAGGTCTCGTGGGACTTGTTCAAATAGAATTAGGGTAGGTGTGTTACAAGAAAGCGTATCGCACCATTCTCATCACTACAGCAATTTTATAGTTTCGTTTGTTCAAGAGTCTTTTTACTGAGTTTTATCGGTCAAAACAATGTCAAAATTATATCTTATTGAATTTCATATTCAAAAACTCATTTTTGCTTGTTTTTACTATTTTTTAATATTTCTTTTTTGCATTTTATAGCACGTATTCCAAAATTTTTGGAACTTTTTTGTTACACTACAATCAGTAGGAGTAAAAAGCATATTATCAATAAACTTAATATTTTATTCGCTTAAGAATTTCATTTACGTAGCAAGTACCACAACCTACTACCGGCTATTAGTTAAAGTTAAAACAAACTCTGTAATGCAGCGCATAACAACATAAACGTTGTGCATCTCTGTACTAAGTTATTTAAAAAACTAAAAAATCTGATTTTTGTTTTCAAATCTTTGGTGCGTCTTTATTTCAATAAATCTTTCAAATTACTGCTTTAGCATACTGCCATATGAATCTGCGCTATTTTTTAATCAGCCCACATGACCAAAAACAACAATAACAATTTAATTTTTATCCGGTTTAAATTTTCCCAGTTAATGGAGGTGGCCGGATGCATGTTTACTACATGTATTTTCGCAACTCTTCTTACACATTCTCTCCAGTCTCCACCTACATTGATCTACCGCATCTTCTTTAAACCAATCCTTCTCACGCTTTCTTCAACTTCTTCCTCCATTTCATCTTTGGTCGGCCCTGTTTACGTTTTCCATATACTTTATGTACCACTGCCTTTATAAAACATCTTCCTCAGGTCGTCTCAAAACATGACCATACCACCTCACACCATTGATCTTTGCCAGCTTATCTGCTGCTTCCTTCAATCCCAATATGTCCATCAGCTCCCACGTATTCCTCTTGTCCACCAGCTTTACACCGCGTATTGCCCTTGCCATAGATTTCTCTGCTTTTCTCAAAATAGCTACTTCATTTTCTCTTTCTTTTTTCTCACAACACGTTTTGCTTCCATATAACATAGCTGATCGGCAAAGAAAACTTTTTTTCAAACAATATCTCTCCACATTCTCCGAATTTCTTCCATCCAACTCTTGTTCTTGCAGTCATTGCAGCTTAACATCCTCCACTGGCATTTCCCAGCCAATATGCCCGTGCAGGGCCCTTAAGGGTAAAATGTGGGCAATGCGGGTTCGTGCGGGCAAGCCAAAACCGTAAGGCCCTATACAGGTCCAGAGTTTTCACGAGGGTAAAGTACAGTTTTCAAGTGGGCTATTGTCAATAGCAGACGTGTGCAGGAACCGTGCGGTTCCGGTAGAGTTTGGTAAATAGCAAGTGGCAAAATTTTCAGGTGAATTTTGATGTTGTAAATATGTGCAGGTCCTGTACAGTTCGCTATGCAGGCGTTATGTAGGTTTCGAGTGGGCAATTATAGCCGAAAACCTGTAGGCTACAGGTTTTGTGCGGGTCCCGTTCAGTTTGTCGTATTGTTCGAATATAATTTTTAAAACGCAATGCGTGTGCAAAGCTCGTGCCCGAACTGTGCAGGTCCTTCACAGTTTATCACATAATATTTTAATAAATTATTTGAAGTTTGCAAGTAGAAATCATGTTCAGGAACTGTGCGGGTCCTGTACAGTTTTCTATGCAGGAGTTATGCGGGTCTCAGATGGGCAATCCAAGTAGGATAACTGTACAGTTCCTGTGCGGGTCCCATGTAGTTTATTAAGCAAATTTTTTGATATCTTCAAGAATCCAAAGCAATACAACAAAGACATGTTGGCCCTGTGCAGGTCCTTAACGGTTTCTCAGATAAACTTTTAAAATATTATTTGAAGTTTAAAAGTAGAAATCATGTGCAGAAACTGTGCGGGGATCCTGTACAGTTTTCTGTGCGGTAGTTATGCAGATTTCTGGCAAGCAATTTAAGTAAGAAACCTGCACAGTAAAGATTTTTTGATATTTTCAAGAATGCAAAAAAAAAAATTAAAACTTTATGTTGGTCCTGCCCAGGTTCTTGTGCAGATTTAAGGTTTCTGAAAACACCATCTTGAGTGCAAGGCCGCTTCGCCCGAACTGTGCTGGTCTTTTACAGTTTATCAGATTAAACTTTAAAATATTATTTGAGTTTTGCATGTAGAAATCATGTGCAGGAACTGTGCGGGTCCTGTGCAGTTTTTTATGCAGGAGTTATGCGGCTTTCAAAAGAGCAATTAAAGTAGAAAACCTGTACTGGTTCTGTGCGGGTCCGATGCAGCTTGTCGTGTCATCTGAATAAAGTTTTTGAAAACACCAATGCGAGCGCAAAGCCCGCGCCAGAACTGTGCAGGTCCTTTTACAGTTTATCAAATAAAGTTTTAATTTATTTTTAGAAGTTTGCAAGTAGAAATTATGTGCCGGAACTGTGCGGGTCCCATGCAGACTTGCTATGCAGGAGTTATGCAGGCATCTAGTGAGTCATCATAGTAGAAAAACTGTACAGGTTCTGTGCGGGTTTCATGCTGTTTATTAAGTAAATTAACAGAAAGACTAATTAACAGAAATTAACAGAAAAACTGTACAGGTTCTGTGCGGGTTTCATGCTGTTTATTAAGTAAATTAACAGAAAGACTAATTAACAGAAATTTACTGAAATAAATTAACAGAAAGACAAAGTGCTTTGCATGAGTTACTTTCTCTAAGGTTGGTTTTATAGTGGTGTTTAAGACGTCTTTGTTTTGTCACACAAAAAGTTTTGAGTGACCAAACATATTTTGGTTACTTCAAATACAAAATAATTTATCTAGGCCGGGGGTAAAACCTGCGACCTAGATAAAACCAAACCAAAGCCAAACCTGAAAACCAAGTTTAATCTGCGAAAGTTGTCAATGCGGCTCGCGTGTGGTTGGCTGGAAGCCAAGCCAGTAATAGCTTTTTTTAACGAAAATCGAGAAATCAAAGATAGATTCTAAACGATGACTTTTTTTAGAGATCACTGTGTTTTGGAACAAAAAATTATTCTGTTCCCCAAACTTTTATGCCATCCTCACCAAATTTTTGTTTATGGATCTGGCCCGCGAGTGCAAAACCTTTCCCACCCCTGATCCAGGCCAATATAAATAACTTAAATCAAAAATTAAAATCACATCAACATTGAACCGGAACCATTTAAATAAAGTTCAGGTTCAGGTTCCGGTTCCGGTTCGGCAATTTATATTTTTACAGGCTTAGTTTCGGTTTACGTATAAAAATACTATCGGTTAATACGGGTTTACGGATCCGATTAGGGCTCGGTTTGACTCCCTACCAAAAACGATCAAAGCCAAAACCCAATAACTTTTCTGGAAATAATCCACCAAAATACAAAAATTTTACAAATACTAAGTTGAATTTTATTTCAACTTGATAACCTTTAACAGTTAAAAAAATATTACTGAATTATAAGCCGAAACAAACAAATATAAAACTCAAAAACTTTTATTGCAAAATTAAATTAAGTACGAAATTCCTCAAACACTTCCGTAGATTTTAATTCTACCTGATATCTTTTAACGCTTACATCAAATATTAATGTCACTTCATCAAAATCAAGCCTGCAATAAAACGGATACAAAAGAAATAATAATCATCAAATAGGTATAGAGCAAAACAAAAAATTACAAAAATATCAAAAGAAACAATAAAGTATTGCTATAAACCTTAATGTTTTTTGGATAGGCCTATCTATATTTCTTGCATATTACGAATATGCAATTGGTTAGTCTTACTGCCAACCTCCACTTGATTTCGAGCAGAATGAACTTGAACGGAACGAATATTTTGTTTTTTATGTAGATCGTGATCGACACGGTCTCGGTTTAAAACCTACTCGCTCCACTCTGTTGTGTATTTGGGAACAACACTTTCCCCTGCTTGGTGGTCTTGACAAGCAGTTCTAAATTAAAGTCATATCTTTATTAAAAATTTCAAGCGGACAGTAATATCTTGGCATCTCTGGAAACAGGTCTGGGTAATTGGTTGCCCTACGTATAGCGCCTCCGGCGCTTTCCTGCGAGTCAGGAAGATAAATATAAAGATAAAAATAAATAAATAAATAATATTAAAACCATTAAAAAGTCTTTGCTGGTACAAAACTTCAAAATAGCTATTAAAACCATGGGATTCATTTTTAATTTTTTTTCAACCCTTGCAGAAAATCTCGATATTGAAACGAGTTCGAATCATGTGGATTTGTTTCCGAAAACATTTTTTATTTGGAGTTTAATGTCAAGCGTTTTCGTTCTCGCGGTATAGCTTTTAAAAAAAAAGTGAGCCATGTTCATGTTCATTCTGCTTGAAATTAAGTATAAAGTTCACACCAACCAATTGCATATTCTTAATGTGTAAGAAATGTACAGTAGACATTAAAACTAGTTTGGCTTATATGTTTGATTTATTTGATATATTTCCGGAAACATGTTTTATTTTGAGTTTAATGTCAAGCGAAAATGGAAACCACCACAAGGGGGAATATTTTGAAAATATTGTAGATTGTTAAAAGGTTTATACAAAATCAAAGCAAAAAGTAAAGAAAAAACACAGCAAAACACAATAAACCAGCAAAAATTGATAAAAGTAAATAATAATAGGCATTGGTAACAAAAAATGGATCAAGCTATTTTTCAGCAAACTTTGATAACACCGGTAGGACTGCTCGAAGAAATCGTTGCTTCAAACACAATAGGTTGTAGGCCTAGTATAGGCCTAAATGTAGTTGTAGATTTCAAACATTTAGTATTTTGTTAAAAAGACGTTTCTAGCTTAAAAAAGTCTTTTTAATAACATTTTAAAGCTACTGTATTTTTAAAGCCAAAGGAGAATCGCTTAATTAGCCCAAACATTATTTATCCTATTGATTAATTTATTTTGATCAAAGTTGGATTTTATAACAAATTCCTTTCAAGAAAATTGGAAAACTTGTTTGTGTTTTTTTAATATATAGTAACTTAAGGCTTATATGACTAAACTTAAAAAATAAACAGATTTCCAAATGGAATAAGTTGAAAAGATATAATAGATATAACGTACTCTAGTTTAGTTCTACCGTTCGTACATAGGTATATTTTCTATAACTTTATCTTTTAAAAATTTTCTTGCAGAGGATATTTCTTTGTTAATTTTCTTTTTCATTTCTTTAGAAAGCGGATCAATTAAATTTTTTCTTGAAGTTCGTTTCGCTCTTCCTTTTACATTTTGACTTAAGCAAAGTAACTTTTCATCCAAGTTTTCTATTTTATATAAGTTATTGTTTAATAAAAAGTGCGCTATAAGTTTCAATTGTTTTACAGGCTCAGTTTTTAAATCATCATAGAAAATCATCAGAAACGGCTTTTTTGCGTGAACTACAGTTTCAATCAATTGAAACCAATATTTGTAATGACTCCAAACATATTTGCTAAAACCTATAAAATAAAAATAAAAATTAACCGAATTTATTTTTTCAACATTTTTTCTGTCTACAACAACTTGTTTAATTAGTACCAAGAAAAAAGACAAAAACAAGACAATTAGCACTTTTAAAAGCGTCAATTGTAGACTATTTCAAGTTTAACCCAGATTTGATGGTCGAGATTTTCACTGCACGTTTCAAAGTGATTGAAAAAAAAGTTTGATTATGCATCACTAATTGCTTTCTTTTGAGAAATTGAAAAATACAAGGACTGCATCACCTTAGAAAACATAATAGCGAAAGCAAGATAGGGTCAACCATTTCAAAGAACTTAAAAGGTTATTCTCTTTTTAAAAAGTGCAAACATAGGCCAAGATAATAATTAGGATGACTTTTTTAGATTCAACGCTTGCATGGAATTTTAATTTTCAAAAATTCAAATTTTAAAAATCAACATTTTTCGTTACATTTTTAAAGCTTCTGGCTTCTTTTGGGCTTTTCACATAGTTTTCAATTATTTCACAAAAAAAAACGACACATTCTACCTGAACTGTTGTACTGTTGAGTTAAGGTTAAGTTGGTAACAGTGTGCGTAACATGTCGATTATAATCGGATATTATTGCGTCATAAGGATTGCGTACAATGACGATGGCGGCGTCATAGTTTTTGATTCGTCTTTTTCCCTTCTTTAACATGTGGTCTTTTACAATAAACGTTTTGTCATAATTGCCTTTAAATTCTCCCAAAAACCCTGAAAAACAAAATAAACGGAAATTGTTACTACGACAATAACTTGTCAGTAGCGCTACTATCAAAACTGACAAAAAGCAACCAGTTTAATAACTGTCAACTTTTATTAATCAGTAAGTTTTCGATGCCGTTAAAATTTTTTCTTGTTCGTTCTTTTCTACCACGACATATTGTATATAAATTGGAATTTATTTCAAGAACTTAGAAAAATTTATTTTGAAATTCAAACAAAAAACGATGCTTCATTGAAATGCGTAGTTTAAAACTTTCCGTACTGTAACGCTTGGTGGGTTTTGAAGAGTAAGATTTGTCGCAATAATAATCTTAATTATGTTTTGTGCATAGTTAATATCTGTGAAGTGTCAGTAGCTTATTGAATTTTGCGACGTCGGAATTAACCATATTTTTTAGTTTTTGATGCAACGCTTTAATTTCTTACGTTTCACATCTTAATT
This sequence comes from Diplosoma virens, assembly GCA_963680785.1. Taxonomy (NCBI): domain Eukaryota; kingdom Metazoa; phylum Chordata; class Ascidiacea; order Aplousobranchia; family Didemnidae; genus Diplosoma; species Diplosoma virens. The sequence goes on from OY796883.1 coordinate 39,530,394, forward strand.
GTTGTCCGATCATCGCTTTTCAAAATTTAGCTCGATTTCATTTCTTCATTTGAGTTTCCCGACTTCCATTCTTGCATTGTGTTTCGATGTCTTACTCATTGTAGTTCTAATTTAAACTTGGTTCATTGTTGCGAATACTGACCGCCATTTTTTTAAATTATTCTAAGCATCGCGAGATTAAGGTTACTTGTATGCGATAGTTATGTAAAAAATCGTTTTTTGTATATGGTGAATTGCTTTGTGTCTTATTTTGGTTCTCGGCACATTAAAGTTCAGCTTCGATTTCTTTCATTTAGTCTATTTTACTTTGTTCGACCGCCAACGTCACCTATCGGAAACATATATATACAATATATATCAGAGGTGGGGAACCTTTTTGCTATTTGAGGCCATATATTAAAATTTTAAAGAAAGGAGGCCACATAAGTAGAAATACCTAAGAAAATTGCATAATCAATTTGAATCCGCTCGGTTTTTTTGATTCTAGTCTCCAAAAAGTAGTGACCTCTAAAAAAAGGGATAATCGCTCATCGTTTTGGATCTGACACGGGTTTCTCAATTCCCTAATACAGTATGAAGTGATCTCTAAAACAAAAAAGATTTTCTCTTAACAGCAGTAGTCATTGACACATAATTCTATTGTCATTGGAGGCCGCAATTGTCATAGAGGCGGCACAAAAAACTCATGGAGGCCCAGGTCCCCCTCTCAGTTATATATTGGTGTACCTCGGGGCAAGACAGATGCATCGATACACAGACGGAGTCACTGAAAGAGACCGAAGAGAGACCTGAGTTGGAGACTGTGGAAATGCAAAAAAAATTTAGGGAGGAAGCCGGGAGTAACAAGAGTGTTATAACTGAGAATCGCAGAACGGGAAATCGTTAAAGGCATCTCGATTTCTTTAGTTGTTAGCATCGGGGCTGACAATTGATTATAATAAATGCAAATTTTTTGAAGAACTTCGAGCAATTGTAAACAAATTGCATCTTTGTCAATTTGTTTAGTCAAGCATCTAAATCAGCGTTTGCCTCATGGATCACACTGCTTTCTTTAATTGATAAGCGCTTTTCCGCGAGTTAGCTATTCGCCTTTCCCCGGGACATTGAAGTTACTGGCTTTAGCTTAAAAGAAATGTGACAAGATTATAAAAAGGTTTTGTTCAGGATACTTTGGGCCTACCGGCTAGTCTAAAATAACGTTGTTTTCTAAAAATAAGAAGATTATTGTCTTCAAAAACAATGCTTTTAAATTAAGCACGAATATTTAAAATCAAAAGCACAATTTCAGTCAAAGGGCATTTTAAGGAATAAACAAAGCGAACAATTATCGTTTTCTATATTCTGCAAAATATTAAGTGGAGTATACATGTAGTGATACTGGATTGCACGCTGTAAACTTGGAATTTTAAAACAACTTCTTCAAGAAGTTTTTTAAATTAATCACGAATATTCCGGCAAAAAATATCAAAGATATGGTTCAATATTTTGAACTAGTAGATTGCTAACTGTGGGGTTGTTTGAAAGTTTCTTTTCACTCCATTTCATCTGAACCAATTTCACATTCCACCCTATCATTTTCTTTCCTTTTAGTTCACAGTATACTCTACTTAAAAATCGAGAATTTTATGAAACAAAAAGAAAAATTATACTAAGAAAGACCGCCAAACTAATTCTAAACATAACCGAAAAAAATACTGTAACCAAAGCTACAAAAGCAAAGTTTTTTAACTAAATATTTTCGCTTTAAGAAAAATTTGTTTCAGAAATTAATGTTTTGAAAAATCAAATTTTGCTATAATTTGCATGCCTTCATATTTGTCCGTATAGCAAAAACATCTCATGTGTACTTTTCAAAGTATTTACTTTTTGTTTTTATGCTAACAAAAACATAATTACTAATTTATGCAACCAATTCATTTATAAAAGAAATGTGCTATTACCTTTGCTTATCAATAACGGTTCGTTGTAAACACTTCCAGTATAAACACCGGTTGTTTTTTCAATTAAGTAACGCAACCAAGTGTTTCCTGACCCAGGAAAGGAAGCTAAAACAACGCGTGGTCTCGTGGCCTTCGGAAGAAGCTTGAGTTCATCACATCTCGGGTCGTCAATAGATGTACTATACACTTCATAACCATCGTTTAATTTTTGTGTTTGTTTCAAGGTTAAGTTAAAACTATAAGCAAAAACAAAAGTATTAGTCTGTTGCAAAAGTTATTAGTATAAATGAAATAAAAGCTAAAAATAATTTTAACAACTTGATACGCTTCCTATCAAATGCATATTTAATTGCAGTAGACCTCGGTTAATCCGGATTCGATTTATGAAATATCAGTTGGTTCAGCTCATTCGATTCTGCATGACGATTTATGCCTCAGCAACCTTTCGGCGCGATGGGTGCCAAAAGCGTTGCGCCCAAATCAGCTCAATCTCAGAAGTGAATTGTCAACGGCGATTTTGCTCAAAATTGAAGCAGATGAAGACCGCTTTTTTGATCGAATTATTACAGGAGATGAAGCATGGGTCTACCAGTATGATCCTGAAACAAAACAGCAGTCCAAACAGTGGCTCCCACGTTGATCATCTGGCCCAATCAAATTCAAGTCTGAGAGGTCTGTCAAGAAGGTAATGGCAACTATTTTCTGGGACTCTGAAGGAGTTGTGCTAGTAGATTTTTTAGAAGGTAAAAAAACTGTTACAGGCGCCTATTACGTAGAAGTTTTAAGGAAATTGAGAGCAAAATTAGCTGAAAAGCGTCCAGGAAAACTCCATTGTGGAATTCTTTTCCATCACGACAACGCCCCAGCGCTTTCTTCTCGGATCGTAAGAGGTGTTTTGAGAGAATTTCGATGGAAATTGCTGCCACATCCATTTTATAGCCCAGACCTTGCCCCAACTGACTTTTTTTATTCCCAAAACTCAAAGAACACTTGAAAGGCATTTATTTTAATGACACTAATGAGACAAAGCAAGCAGCAAAAACATGGCTCACAAAATGGTCAACAGATTACTTCAAAAATGGGATAAAAGGAAGGAAGCACCGCCTGGAGAAGTGCATCGACCTTGATGGAGACTACGTTGAAAAGTAGATTGATTGTATCAATAAATTATAAAAAATTATAAAATTTCGCGTATTTTTTGAATCCCCCTCGTATGTAGGAAATCATTGTACTTTCAGTTTTATCCGAGTCAAGCGAAAACTAACCGAATCCGGGGATCTACTGTATTTATAATATAACTGAAGCCATTTTATTTGATTTTTGTCAGTAAAAATTAAAATAAAAATCTAACTGACAATGTTTTCTATACTACTAGCATGATATAGAGTACGAAATAATAAAAAAATTTGTGATAGGCTATTAAATAGAAAGATATTGCAGTAGCAGTCGTAAAATCACATTTGGTAACCGATACTTTAAAGCATTCAAAACATCCTATTGAAAGCTGTGCAGATGTGTGCTTTAAAAGATAGAAACTATTTTATGTCTTTTGGTCTCGCATTAAAAGAGTTTTACGAGGGTATGTCTTCAAAAATTGGCATCAACATTAAAAAAACTTAAAATAAAAAGCAGCTTTTTCCGAATTTCTTTGACTTTAATATTTGTTAAAATTTTAAAAGATTGTAACTACATAAATAATAACCTGGCTGTAAATTTTCCACAGACACAAATTCGTTTGTTGATCTTGAACATAGCAAGAGGCTGATACTCGCCACGACAGTAATTAAAACAGCTTTTTCTGTCTTTCATGAATCGACGGTGAAAAGCATCGCTATAAAAGGACTCGTTGCCTTTGAAATAGCCCAAAAACTTGGATTGAAGAATGATTTCTGGTACATATTCTTAAAAAAATACGGGGTTGTGTTAGCCGCAATGAGAGAAGTTAACCAGAATGCCTAATCTCGAAAGAAACATTGCAGTGTTTTGTCCCTATTTCGATTATCTACAAAACACTCTAAAGCGTTTGTTGTTGAGATTGCTTATCTAAACAAAACAGATTAAATTATCAATGAGCACATTTCGTCTTTTAAAAGTTTGCAGTGTTTAAAACGCTAAAAGCAATTTCGACTTGGACTCGTTAGACAGCTGTACGCTAAAACTTTTTTCTACTAAAACTAAAAATTGCTAGTTCTGTTACGCATTGGTTTTCGCGACCAGTGGTGGATATTGGGTGAGGCGAATGAGGCAGTCGCCTCAGGCCCCCCTTTTTTGGGGGGCCCCCCTCGATTTTAAGGGCCCCCCCTCGAAAACAGCATATACAGTTTTGGATTCGCTCAGTGGACGATTCGGAGTGAAGACCTTTTTTTTTTTTTTTTAGAGAACACTTTGATTTTGGGAGAAAAATATCCAAGCCCAGATCAGACCTCTTTTTTTTCTCAGACAACATGAATTTTTGAAAATTCTTGCCTCGGGCCCCTAAATTGGAATATCCACCACTGTTCGCGACCCTCTGTTTTTCACTAAAAATTTTAAATCCTTAACACCGCCTGTTGATGATGATGATAATGATCACAGTCTGCAGTACAACCTGATATTTTCTTTATTTTCCTTTCGGTATCCATACAGAGTTTCCACAGTTAATCATTTTCTAGTTACCTTGATGGACTTGTTGTATTTGATGGATGTGAATTGCTTCGTCTCCTCCGCACTTTATTCTTTTATCACCAGAACAAGTTTTTTCGCAAATCGCGGATTCGAGATTTTGGCTTTTTAATTCAAACACGTTGATTTCACAAAGACAAGTGTCGCCGTCAGTGAGTCCTGCAATTGTCATGTGTCTGCAAAAACTTGGTTTTAATTCCGATTCAATTGTTTCTACTTTTAAATTTGGTTGTCTTCTTTTGTCGAATGTGACCAGCTATCCCGTATATAAATAAAACGATTTTGTGTAGTATAATCACTCTTCTGAAATGCGGGATAGCTGATGAAAAAAACTGATCGTTCTCTGGGTAAATTCTTTCATCAATTCAAATCTATCTTTGGTTTTATGTGTAAACGTTTTCCGAGTTTTAATAGATTATTTGATAAAATCAGTCAAAGTTCGAAGAGCCAAATATTTAATAAAGAAATTAAGAACTAGAACCAACTAAATTGTATTTAAAAATCGATTTTAACCTATAAAGGTCATCATCAGTTTTCTATTCAAATACCAATCTAGCTGGGGACATGACTTGCATGTCACTGTTTTTCTCTACTTAATGTTTCAAGCCAAATGCAATTCATCTTTGCGTCAAATTGCTTTGTTATTAAAATAGAATCGAATTGATTAAGAGGCTGTCGATGACTTTTAAAAGCTTGAAATCGAATTTTTTTTATGATTTAGTTGGTGTTTGCTTTTAATAAAACTCTATTACTCTTTTCAGCAAAGTCAAATTGAAGATTTTGTTTAACTGGTCAAATTACAATAAGATATTTAGTAAGATCAGTCAAATTCAATGAGCCAAATATTTAATGAAGAAATTAAATCCAGCAATTGATGATTCAATTTTTAATTGTGATTTCTTTTTCGTCGGCAGTCTGGGCAAATGGTTAAGAGTGTCGTTATTCATAAGAACGTTATGGACATGGTCGCGGTTTAAAACCTACTTATGCCATTCGACATCTTACTGCACCTTTTCCTGCTTGGCTATCTTAGAAAGCAGCTCGGAATTTTGATCATATCCCTAAATAAAAATGAAATAAACATTTTAATAATATCTTGGCATCTCCGGAAGCAGGTTTTGATAATTAAAAGTTTCTCTGTGTATAGCCATCCGACGTTTTTCTTTAAGCAGGAAAGATAAACATAGGGGTAAAATAAATTTATTGATGTCATATCATAAATTGCTTTAGTTCAAGCCTGCTTTCAAATGAATAAAAATTATTATTGCTCTCCTCTTTTTTAAAACGGCAGTTGTGAACAGCTTAGCGCCAAGTGGGACCTCAAAGGTTGCACGATTTTTTTTAAATTTGACAAAGAAACTACTACACCTTTTGACTTTGTCTCTAAAACTGACCTTTAAAATTAAATGCCAAACCGAAAACAAAAGCTCTTCACTTGACTTCAAAAGGCAAAAAACACTTTTACGTTCTTCAATTTTAAGTAAAGATCTTTTTTAGTTTTTATAAAAATTAAAACTTCGTTATAAATTATAGAAAAAATTGTTTTTTTAATTTTGGCCAATACCCTGATAAAAAAGACTTTGCACCTCAAGTGAAAATTGCCGCAAAAATGGTTTAAAAACAGCATATAAAGTAATCATTTATACTGTACTAAAAACTGTTTATGAAACAATTTTGAAAATCTAAACTTACCTATCATAACAATAACGTAAACAATATTCAATAGTCATTTCACTGCTTGACAAGTGGGTAATTGATGTCATCACATTTGACGTGAAGCAGCCAAGAGCTTGAGCTAAACAAAGTAATTTGCTTAGTCTAACAAGATACAACATTGCTTATTATTTCAGAGGCTTGAAATGACTCTTGTGAGAACTATTGTTGCATACAAGATTCCTATCATTCAAAATTTAAAAGTTTATTAAGGTTTTAAGGATAGCAGTGCATTATCCTAGAAATGTTTATTTCGTTATATTCGAAGACACAGAAAAAATTTTATTTAACCGGAAAAAGCTTACCTTCAATAAAATAGCTGTTTGCCTCTGGTTTTGGGGTTCGACTACAAAAACAAAATAATTAATCTTTTAGATAAAAAAGGAAAGACAGTTGTTTATTGATTAGCTTCCTCTTTGATAATGCATGGTTTGCTATGCAATCATCAATATACACATTTCTTATTTAGTTTCGCTATAAAAAACAGTTAATCTTTTGAATAATGACCAAGATTTAGAAGCTGAAAATGCGCTTTTCTTTCAACGTTTATCGTATCCTTTGAAACCAAGAAAATCGAAGTTGGATCAAAAGCAAACGACAACTTTGTTATTCGCCCTTACTAAAAATATTTACGTAACAATTTTGCGATTTATTTAGTTATGTAAAAACTGACTTTTCTTAATTAAACTGTCAATAAATAAATAATTACTTGAACACTTCAGTTGGGGAAAAATAAAGAAAAAGTGTAAAAATGTTCAAAGCAACAACCAAACCACTTCCAGCAATCACATTAGATTTCATGCTTCAGTGTGAACACTTATCCAATGCGAACCAATCGCATCTCTAATTCGATCTAACACAAGAATACGTCGGAGTCATTTATCAAGAACAACAAAGCAAGCACAGTTTTAAATTAATGCTTTTCTAGATCTTGTTTGAATTGTTCTGTAAAGGTTATAATTAAAAATTAGGCTTTATAAAAACACTCTACCCAAAAAATTTCGGCTAAATACGTACTTTGCGATTTATAAGCTTTCGTCTATTAAAACTTCTTTAAATACTAATTCAACTAAATCTTTTTTTGTTTAGAATGTTTTTTAAATTAATTTTTCCTGTCTATGTATCCTACAATATATCTGTCATCCTATTTAACACTGTATGAAAATCAGTACTTCTAAAGTGCTCGATAACAAAGTTAGAGCTTAAATTAAGATTAACAATAGCGAAATCTCGGAAATAAAAACAAAGCTAAAACCCAACAGACTGTTTCACCCATAAAAGGGATCATCAGGGGTATCTTATTCAAATAGAATATTTATATCATCCTATTTAGCCTAATAATCGACAGTTTGGGATTATTTTAGGTTATATAATTGCGAAACTTCTTTTTAACCTATAAATTGGGCAAAAAATTTGATAAACCTCAAATCTTGTTTTATTTGTTGTTAATAATCAACGCTACATTAAATTTTTTATCTTTACGACGTACCTTATTATGAAACTTCGATATAAAACTAATGAAGACAAAAAATGTAAGCATGTTAAATCAAAAGGCAGTAGGATCTAACTAACAACAGCTGAGGTGAAAAATTAAATAAAAGTCAACCAAAGGCAGTCAATTTTTATCACGAACGAATGATTTGTGGCAACACAGTTTTGGGTGAATAATTTTGGTCCTTTTAGTCACCTTAAGCAGGGGCGCCGTATGTGAAAGCTGGGGGGTTAATATTTCAAAACCCGAGAGCACAAGTGGACAGATAGTGTTCTTTGAAATTCACTGTATAAATGCATTGGGTGAGATTTGTCTCCACAATTATACAAACTTGACCAAAATATCAGATCGATTGGAAGTGGAGGTTTTTTTATTTTTCAGTCGGCACTATTTCATTGGGACAAAACTGGTGAAATTGAACCCAGATACAAAGAGATGACCTATCTTTTTTTTAGTCTTCAACTCTTCACCGATTATTTGGAACAAAATAGTGATTTTTTTTTGTCATCATTAGATTTTTGCATTAAAAATGGTTGCAAAATCAAAGTGGCAACTGTAAATTATGATTTGGGCAATCTTCAATAAAATTTGAACAATATTGTATTGCCCCTACCCAAAATTTTTTCGTCTGGTGCGGTTATAAAAACTTAACTAAAATTGCTTCTATCTAACAAAAAAGGTGCTTTTTTTTTAATTTCACCCCCGCCTATTAAAAATTTTTCTCCGCCCCTGATCTTAAGTAATGCGATGACCTTAGGCTATACGGTCTTCACTTGATTGTTTTACATACAGCGCTTCAAAACATGTTTTTCAGGAAATCATTGACCAAGCATTTAGCCCAAGGTCAGAGCCACAAATAGATGACATTTTTTGCAAAAGCTTATAGTAAAAACCATAGCCAAAATTTTTCTTATTATAAAATGAAGATTAGAAAATAAAGAAATAAAAAAATTAGCCAATATTAAAAATTTATTGTTTTCTTTCTATTTTAATGTAGATTCTACAGGAAATTTAAATTTATTAGTATTTTCTATACGATGTTATAATTGGTGGAAAAACGGTGCCGGTTTGTATGTGGCCCACCTTTCGAATGTGAATCGCATGTGGCCTACCTTTTCGAAAGGTAAGCCACATACTAAACCGGCACCGGAAAAACTTTAGTGGTTAAAAACACTTATGTAAAACTCAAAAAATATACATTTTCATCAACAACTGCACAAATCAGGGGTTGTTCAACCTGCAGCCCTCGAGCCACGTTCTGACCCGCGCAAAGGTTTTAATGACCCGTTGGTATTTTCCAAAACGAAGTAACTAAATGTGGAAATCATGCCTTCAAAAGTTTTAATCAATCACCAAAAACCAGTCTGACAAGTTTGAAAATAAAAAAACTTTTTTATTGCCATGTAAGTTTACAAACTTTGTAACTTTTTTCCACTAATGGCTCTTGCCTCAAAAAAGTTCAGCCGACCCGACTTAGATTTGCTAAAAATATCTCATTTCTGCTGATGGTCAATTTAAAAAGTAAAAAAATATAAAGTAAAGTCAAAACAAACTGATTTAAATTGAAATTTTTGTTTTTTGTCTAATTTGAGCTTAAATTTCAATCAGTTAAAAATTTTACTAAAATGCAACCAATAAAAAACCTAAAAACCTGATTTACAAAGTGATACATCATTAACTGCAAGTATATTTGGAAATAAAAATTGCCAATAATTTTAAGCAGACTTAATTGTTCTATTGCCTTGGGGTTCAGTCATCGGCTTGTTGTCAGGGCTGCCAAACTTTTTTTCCAATTGGAATTTAAAATATTATAAATTATAATATTAATATTTAACATGAAAATGTAAGCCTAACCATTTTTGTTATAATGATGTTAACCCATATTATCCCAAAGGCCTTAATTACTATTTTTATTTAGGTTTCATATACCTAATTAGAATATAAATCAAAAAATTTTTTTGTTTTTTTATTTTTGGTTTTTAATAAAAACAGCAGCTGATAAAGCATTTAATTATTTAAAACAACCACCAGTAATTACAAATTTTGCTTTCAAGTTAAAAAGAGTGGGAGCTAATTTTTAAAACTTTTTGTAAAATTGTTTTAACATTTTACAAAAAACCCAAAGATTATGTTGTCCAGCGGCGAATCCTGACCAGATAAACAAAAACTGATGCAGTTTTTTTAATCAATGCCCTAAAAAAACCCCTAATCCGTTGCGAGCTTTAAGTCCTCTACAAATTTGAAGAAGATAAAGTCACAAAACTTAACCATGTCGACTTGAAATTTTTTCAAAAAAGATAGTGGAAATCTCAGCAAGCAGCTCTAAATTTCAATCATATCTCAAAATAAAAAACTCTGAAATAAAAATTTTCAACTGGACAGTAATATCTCCGCAGGTAGATCGGGGTGATTCCTTGGCGGTTATCCAAAGTACTAGCCCAATGCCTTTGACATTTTTTAGTGACTCAAGAGGATAAATGAAAATAGGGAATAAATAAACTGAGAACAATCATCTGCATTAAATTATCTATTACAACACAAGAATCCGATAGTGGGCGATGTGGCACAAAATTGTTCGAATGAGGTTTGTTTTAGAGAATGAAATCGTAATAATTGGTAATTGGTAAAAATTTTATTTTAACACCATCGTAATCTGCATACAAATACATTTTTAATATTACCGGGAAAGATTAGCTCAAAATTTTATGGACTGGATCAGCCTAACTGTTCTTCCGGTAGATAAGTTTCTTCTACCAAACAACAGCTCTCTGCTGCGCAACAATAAAACAAAACTTAAGGTTCACACGGCAGGTCTCTCCGAGCATCATTAGAACAGAAGGGATAAAGCAAACTTAAAACTTTAAACAAAACAAATTCACAAAATTTTGGAGGCCGTTTCAAAAATGTCCGAAAGAGATTAGAAAAAAGTTGCGATTAACTTAATTTTCAAATCAGGATTTCAAGGTTGAAGTAATTTTAAGCAAAATAAGTCGCTATTTTTTGCATGTGCATTGCAAAATAAAATAAAAAATAAAAATAAATCTCTAAACAAAATCTTCACCACAAATTGTAATCTTTTTTCTGAATTTGGAAACTTTGTCCTGCAAAGTAGTTAGTTTTTTGTGCTCAAAAATTTTTGGTTCCCAATATTTATTTCCAATATTTATTTCCAATATTATTTGGTTCCCAATATTTATTCCCTGTATTCAAACAGTTTTTGGTTCCCCAAATATTTTCCTGCCGCTGCCTGAAAAACTCTTTACTTTACCCAAATATTTCCCAAGTCAAATACAACTCAGTTGTAGGTAAAATTGAACAATTTAATATCAAAACAAAAATCCAAAATATTATTTATTCTCTTTTTAAAACTTTTCAATTAATGAATTCAAACTTGATTATATATTTTTTAAGTTTAAGTTCAAGTTTGAGTTCAGCAATTTTTATTTTTCGAGTTTAAGTTCGAATTTGAGTTCGGCAAAAAAGACCGAGTTTTTTGAGTTCGAGTTCGAGTTCGAGTTTGCAACCCTGTTTCTAATTATACCCTTATTTAACTACTTATAATATTACTGAGGCCATTTTAATCGATTTTTGTCAGTAGAAATTAAAACAATTATACTGACAACGTTTTCTATACTACTAGCATGATATAGGGCAGTGTTTTTCAAACTTTTTTCATCGCGACCCATTTTCCACGGTCAAATTTTTTCGCGACCCCTAAAAAAGGTCTTCATCTAGAATCAATCTCTGATTCCACTATTTTCGCCCAAAATCAAGGTGTTCTCCAAAAAAAAAAAAAAAGGTCCTCATCTAGAATCGATCTCTGATTCCGCTATTTTCGCCCCAAAATCAAGGTGTTCTCCAAAAAAAAAAAGGTCTTCATCTAGAATCGATCTCTTATTCCGCTATTTTCGTCCCAAAATCAAGGTGTTCTCCAAAAGGTCTTCGCTTCGAATTAATCTTGTGTTTCGCTACTTTTCTTCCAAAATCATCGTAATCTCTAAAAATCCAAAATTTAAAATCTCTCGCGACCCCCAGTTTGAAGAACACTGATATAGGGTACGAAACTATGAAAATACAAAAAAACTACTGATACTGATAGGCTAGTAAATTAAAAGATATAGCAGTAGCAGTTGTAAAAACATATTTGGTAACCAATACTTTAAAATATTCAAAACAGGTACAGAAAGCTGTGCATTTGTTCGCTTTAAAAGACAGTAACCATTTTATGTCTTTTGGTCTCGCATCAAAAGAGTTTTGTCTTCAAAAATTGACATCAATATTTTAAACAAAAAATAAAACAGCGTTTTTTTATTTTAAAAAACAGCGTTTTAACAAATTTCTTTGACTTTACTGTTCGTTGAAATTTCAAAAGATTGCAACTACGTAAATGATAACCTGGCTGTAAATTTTCCACAGACACAAATTCGTTTGTTGATCTTGAACATAGCAAGAGGCTGATACTCTCCACGGCAGTAATCAAAACAGCTTTTTCTGTCTTTAATGAATCGACGTTGAAAAGCATCGCTATAAAAGGACTCGTTGTCTTTGAAATAGCCCAAAAATTTGGATTGAAAAATGATTTCTGGTGCATATCCTTAAAAAAATACGGGGCTTGTGTTAGCCGCAATAAGCGAAGTTAACCAGAAAGTCTAATCTCGATGGAAACATTGCAGTGTTTTGTCCCTATTTCGATTATCTACAAAACGCTCTAAAACTTTTATTGTTGACATCGCTTATCTAAACAAAACAAAATAAACACATTTCGTCTTTTAAAAGTTTGCAGTGTTTAAAACGCTGAAAGCAAAGTTGACTTGGAGTCATTAAACAGCTGAGCGCCAAAACTTTTTTCTACGAAAACCAAAAATTGCTCGTTCTGTTACACATTGGTTTTCGCAACCCTTTCACTAAAAAATTTAAATCCTTTTCACAGCTTGTTGATGATGATGACAATGATGATCACAGTCTGTAGGTCAGGGATGGCAAACCTTTGTCATACGGCGGGTCAAAAAATGACAGTTTTTTGAAACTTACGTTAAGTGGGTCATTAACTAAAAGAACGTTCATCTTGCTTGCAGTGAGGCCTTTGATGCTCCGCTGAAGAATAGTGGTTCTTCGGAACTTGTTGGCAATGTGCCCTGAAAAGGCCAGTTTTATCCTGACATTGCCTCGTCCTGAAAAGAACGTTTGCCGGTTAGCAGACCCACACTGAACATCGGAGTGGGTGGATACTCTTTCGTTTTGGTAGGTTCGGTTTCGGTCTGTCATCTTTAACACCAATGAACAGACTTACTCACGGCCCAGGTTGCGCGAAAGCACCTACCATCTGGGCCAAATTGCGAGTGTGGCGCCTCTGAGCAAACCGCAAACCATGTACTAACAGCGTGCCTTATATATCGGGTGCCACATGGAGCACGAGGTCTGACGGTTTTAGAAGACAAAACTCGATGCTGGCTTAATAACATCACTGCCAGTATCTCATCCAGGCAGTGCAACAGTCTGGGGTAGTAAAAGGATAAATCCTTGGCCCCAGCCCTGTTTGTGTCTGACCTGGAGTGGATGCTCTTCAAACGACGACGACGACGGCTAAAAGAAGTTAAAGATTAAAAAAAAGTCTTCACTTCCCATTAATATCTAAAATTTTTCTCCCAAAATCATTGTGATCTCTAAAAAAAAAAAAGGTCTTCACTTCGATTCGATCACTGGTTTCATTATTTTTTTGCCAAAATCATAGTGATCTCTAAAAAAAAAGGTCTTCCCCTAGAATCGTTCTTTGCATTGCCCGTTTTTCGTCCCGACTTGATCATGCCCTTTAAGCCAGACATGGCGAACCTTTATCACCGTCCAATCTGTCCTAAATTTCTTGCAGACTAAAAATGCCAAAACTTTGAAAACATCAAGTGGGTCACTAAATTTCAACTAGTGGGTCACGACGTGACCCGCGGGTCAGTGGTTCGCCATCCCTGCTATAGGTGGTGTGAAACCTAATATTTTCTTTATTTTCCTTTCGGTATCTATACAGAGTTTCCACAGTTAATCATTTTCTAGTTACCTTGATGGACTTGTTGTATTTGATGGATGTGAATTGCTTCGTCTCCTCCGCACTTTATTCTTTTATCACCAGAACAAGTTTTTTCGCAAATCGCGGATTCGAGATTTTGACTTTTTAATTCAAACACGTTGATTTCACAAAGACAAGTGTCGCCGTCAGTGAGTCCTGCAATTGTCATGTGTCTGCAAAAACTTGGTTTTAATTCCGATTCAATTGTTTCTACTTTTAAATTTGGTTGTCTTCTTTTGTCGAATGTGACCAGCTATCCCGTATATAAATAAAATCATTTTGTGCAGTATAATCACTCTTCTGAAATGCGGGATAGCTGGTGAAAAAAGTGATCGTTTTTTGCGTAAATTCTTTGATCAATTCAAATCTATCTTTGCTTTTCAGTAGATTATTTAATAAATTTATTCAAAGTTCAAAGAGATAAATATTTAATAAAGAAATTAAGAACTAGAATCAACTAAATCGTATTGAAAAATCGATTTTAACCTAAAAAGCACATCATCATTTTTTTTAATACGAATTTAGCAGGGGACATGGTTTCTATAGAAAAAAAGAGTGACGTGCAAGTATACTTATTATTATGCAAGTGGAGAAATTAGTAAATAGGTTTTGAAATTTTTTGTTCCGATGATAAAAAGTTTTTGAAATTTTTTTTTAGAAAATTTATTCGATAACTTAGTACGTTATTTAATCGTCTACCTTTTCGGCGCCTGCGAAGAAGGCCTCGCCGATAACACAATCTCGGTGTCTACTAAACGATAAAATTCTTTATCTTCTTGCTGGATCTGACCTTCGAACCAGCGACAGCAAAAATATAGTCTAGCTAAATCACAGCTCAGACTACCACAATATCTTCTTTATTAAGAAATATGCTCCAATCCACTTAGGAGCCCGAATAGTATAAATCAACAGCAAATAAATTCAGTAGCTTAATTCTTCACAATCACGTAGACAACCAAAGACTTGCGTTCAAAAACTATGACTTCACACAGTTAACAATTTTCCAATTCTAAGTTACCACAACGAAACATCGAATTATATTACTGCTTTTCAGCGAATCTTATTTATACCAGTCGGTAAGGTTACTCGAATGTTCTGAAATTATCCAAAGCAACAACAACAACAACTATTACGTCATAATCAAAACAGGTCAATCGGATAGTTCTGGAATGTACTTCAAGATTTGTAAAATTAAGCAGTGTTGCCATTTTCTTATAAATGTAAAATATTTAAATTGCTTATAAAACTGTTATTTCTTCGGCTATTTGAGCCGGACCAAAGCGAAATCAAAGAGATTTTTTATGAGATTGCGAATCTACATAATTTGGGCGATTTTTAGGAACGGAACAGCAAGTATACTTATTAAGTATACTTAATGTTTTAAGCCAAATACAATTCATCTGTGCGTAAAATTACTTTGTTTTTCGAATAGAATCCAATTCATTAAGAAATTGTTGATGACCTTTAAAGTTACAATCGATTTTACATTATGATTTAGTTGTTTTTTGTTTTTAACAGAAATCTATTACAAATTTACGTCGTCGTCGTCATCGTTTGAAGGGCATCCACTCCAGGCCAGACACAAACAGAACTGGGGCCGAGGGTTTATCCTTTTACTACCCCAGACTGCTGCACTGCCTGGATCATATGCTGGCAGTGATATTATTAAGCCAGCATCGAGTTTCGTCATCCAAAACCGTCAGACCGCGTGCTCCATGTGGTGCCCGATGTATGGGGCACATTGTTAGTACATGGTCTGCGGTTTGCTCTGAGGCGCCACACTCGCAATTCGGTGAAGGAGCGAGACCCCATTTGTGCATGGACGAATGGAATCGCCCAACACCAGTCCGCAGGCG
This sequence comes from Diplosoma virens, assembly GCA_963680785.1. Classification (NCBI taxonomy): domain Eukaryota; kingdom Metazoa; phylum Chordata; class Ascidiacea; order Aplousobranchia; family Didemnidae; genus Diplosoma; species Diplosoma virens. The sequence continues at coordinate 39,546,114 of OY796883.1, forward strand.
GTTGAGCTTAACCCAAGCTGCTCGGGGTAAGCCCATCCCAACAGGCTGACACTGGTCCCGGGCACAAAAGCACGGAGCCTGGAAGCACTTTCACAGTACTCCGCGTTCCATTTATGATTTGTCCATTCAGAGGCGCGGATGCCAAGTCTGGCAAGATTGTCCAAGAGATTCCGCGCACCTGGCACAAACGGGCGTCTGGATCTTAGTCTCACTTGGCCAGTATCTGAGGACCCACTTAAAAGACCATGCAAAATATGATCGGGGTCCAGAGATCCACGGTAAGCCAAGGAGAGTGTCGCTCCCAGTCGGCGAAGCTCAGCTGGCTGGATGCCTGAAAGTACAGGTAGGTGGTCCGTTGGAGTGGGACGAAGGCATCCAGTAACTATGCGCAAGGCGTCATTCAAGACACTGTCAATGAGGCGAGTGTGAGCACTGCGACACCAGACTGGCGCACAGTACTCAGCTGTTGAGTAGACTAGAGACAAGGTGGCTATGCGTAGTGTTTTAGCACCAGCACCCCATCCCGAGCCCACGAGTCGCCTCAACAGTGTGACGCGCGATGATAGTTTTTTGCGCAATGCCACTAAATGGTGACGAAACGTGAGCGATCTGTCCAGTTTTACCCCAAGGTATGTAGGGGTTGGACAGAACGGTAAAAGTCTACTATTGTTGTAGACCTTTAGCTCACGTTTGGCCTCTCGGTTGTTTAAGTGAAAGGCTGTCGTCACCGTCTTAGTGTGACTGAGCTTCAACCTCCAAGTCTGGAGATACGCTGACAGTGTGGACATGTCTTGGCTTAATGTCCCCTCCAAGTCCTTCCAGTTTCCAGAAGAGTGCAACAATGCTAAATCATCAGCATAAGCAAACTTTCTGGAAATCATGGAAGGAAGATCGTACGTATAGATGTTAAATAGGAGGGGAGCCAAGACCGATCCCTGAGGAACGCCGTTTTTAAGACGGCGTAGCCTGCTTTGCTTGCTGTCACCGGTGGTAAGGGTGAAACTTCGATTTCGGACAAGCTCCATGATCATTTTGACCATGTGCTTATCCGGAAGTAGTCTCAGCAGCTTGCAGGTAAGGCCACGGTGCCAGACAGTGTCATAAGCAGCTGTCAGATCGATAAATACGGCACCGGCCTTCTTTTTAGCCTCGAAAGAATCCTCGATGTTCTGGGTTAGCAGAACAACTTGATCTACGGTTGACTTCCCGCGTCGGAACCCAGCCTGCTCTTTAGGGAGCAGTGGATCGATTAATGGTTCAACGCGGGCGTAGATAAGCCTCTCGAGGATCTTATAGGGGACACAGAGCAGAGATATCGGTCGATAACTCTTTGGGTCCCCCACGGGCTTTGCTGGTTTTGGGATCGCGACCACAAGCGCTCTTCTCCAGATCTTGGGAATTTTGAGTCGGCGCAAACAGGAAGAAAGGAAGTCACGTAACCAGGACTTCAAAGCAGCTCCAGCATGGAGTATAAGCTCGGGGCAGATGGAATCAGGACCCGGAGCTTTACCTGGTTTTAAATGTTGAAGGGCAGCAGCAAATTCTCTCTGTAAAAAATTGTCAGAGATATTTACTGCGTCTGGTGTTGTGGCCCTCCAAAGGTCAGACACTTCTTGAAAGACAAGTCGAGATGACTTGCGATCAACAGCCTCGTATTTCCCATTTCTAACCAGCTGAGATGCAATAGCATCGGCTGAGACGGGAGAATGACGAGGAGAGTGTCGTGACCTACCAGTAAGGTTGTTCAAGATACTCCACGCTTTTCGACTAGAGTGTGAGAAGTCAATGCTCCGAACTGCCTCGGACCATCGATCCCTCCGTTTTCTGTCAAGCTTGGCAAGCAGAGCTGTAGCAGCCAAACTTGAGTCGTCTCCCTGAGGAGACTGCAGAAAGGTTTTATAGAGGGATTCACACTCTGCATCCCAACACGGAATATAGTTATTTCGATACCCGCGTGGGATAGTCTTCTTGGCTGCTTTCTTAATGATGTTACAGAAGTCCTGGTAAGCCGCATCCACATCAAGTGAATCAGGCGGCAACAAAGTCTTTGCGAATTTATTCGTCAAAGCAATGTAGTGACTCCAATTGGCCTTGCGGAAGTTCCATCGCTTAACAGGCATGCTTGGCACTGCCATAGCAAACCTTGGTGGTGTAATAAGCGAGGGTCGATGTTGTGACCTGGGAAACTTCTCAAGGACACGTCTATCCGGTAAGCGACTGTTTGGACCTACGCTAGCGAAAGCTAGGTCTGGATTGGTGCCAGTGTTCCAGCGGCCGGAATAAAAACTGGCAGCGTCCTTGGCATTATATAGGAGGGCAAGACAATTAATACTTGCCCATCCAGCCAAGCACTCACCATCCGGACTGTTGTCATCATAACCCCAGTCAGCATGACGACAGTTAAAATCGCCAGCGTACAGACAGGGGTGAGGAAACACTGGGAGATCCAGGGATCGCAATCGCGTTGGCGGTGGTTTGTAGACGTTGACTATTTTATAGCCATCAACGTCCACACACAGCCACTCGATCTCCGATGTCGGTGGAGATTGGTCCAAAAGCGTGTATCTCAGTCGCTCGTGAACAAACGTGGCAAGGCCATGCTTCCTGCTTAAAGAAGACCCAGCTAGTTGGTAGTGTGGTAGCACCAACTTCTCTGCATCAGTGCAGTGGGTCTCCTGCAGTAGGATGACGAGTGCCTCAGACTGCATAGCGAGGTGATGAAGAACATTCATCTTGCTTGCAGTGAGGCCTTCGATGTTCAGCTGAAGAATAGTGGGTCTTCGGAACTTGTTGGCAATGTGCCCTGAAAAGGGCAGTTTTATCCTGACATTGCCCCGTCCTGAAAAGGACGTTTGCCGATTAACAGACCCACACTGAACATCGGAATGGGTGGATACCCTTCCGTTTTGGTAGGTTCGGTTTCGGTCTGTCATTTTTAAAATCAATGAGCAGACTTACTCACGGCCCAGGCTACGTGAAAGCACCTACCATCTGGGCCTACAAATTTACGATTTTGTTTAACTGGTCAAATTACAATAAGCTATTTAGTAAGATCAGTCAAATTCAATGAGCCAAATATTTAATGAAGAAATTAAGTCAAGCAATGGATGTTTCAATTTCTAATTGTGATTTCTTATTCGTCGGCAGTCTTGGCAAATAGTTAGGAGCGCCATTATTCATAAGAACGTTATGGACATGGTCGCGGTTTAAAACCTACTCATGCCATTCGACACTTTACGGCACTTTCTCCTGCTTGGCTGTCTTAGAAAGCAGCTTAGAATTTTGATCATATTCCTAAATGAAAATGAAATAAACATTTCAACCGGAAAACAATATCTTGGCATCTCCGGAAGGAGGTTGTGATAATTACTTAACAGTTGCTCTATGCATAACTCTCCGACGTTTCCTGCAAGTCAGAAAAATAAACTTAAGGGTAAAATAAATTTTTTTGTGTCATATTATAAATTGTTTTAGTTCAAGCCTGCTTTCAAATGAGCAAAAATTATTATTGCTCTCCTTTTTTTTTAAACCGGCTGTTGAGAACAGTTTTGCTCCATGTGGGACCTCAGACGTTGCATGGTTCCTTTTAAATTTGGCAAAGAAACTACTACACCTTTTGACTTTGTCTCTAAAACTGGCCTTCAAAATGTAATGCCGAACCGAAAACAAAAGCTCTTTACTTGATTGTAAAAGGCAAAAAACAGTTTGCATCTTTTAATTTTAAGTAAAGATCTTTTTTAGTTTTTATAAAAATTAAAACTTTGTTATAAACTTTAGAAAAAATAGTTTTTCTAATTTTGGCCTATACCCTGATAAAAAAGACTTTGCACCTCAAGTAAAAATCGTCGAAAAAATGATTAAAAAACAGCATATAAAGTAATCATTTATACTGTACTAAAAACTGTTTATGAAACAATTTTAAAAACCTCAACTTACCTATCATAACAATAACGTAAACAATATTCAATAGTCATTTTACTGCTTGACAAGTGGGTAATTGATGTCATCACATTTGACGTGAAGCAGCCAAGAGCTTGAGCTAAACAAAGTAACTTGCTTAGGCCAACAAGATGCAACATTGCCTGTTATTTCAGAGGTTTGAAATGACTCTTGTGAGAAGTATTGTTGCATACAAAATCCCATCATTCAAAATTTCGCAAGATTATTACGGTCTTAAGGATAGCAGTGCATTATCCTAGGAATGTTTATTTCTTATTTTAAAATTCATTTGTTCTTCTGATAGAATCAGAGGCAAGTAAAACTTCAACAAATACAGAAGGCGTAATATATTTATTAAAGAAAAACTCAACGACGTTTCGTCCGTTACATCGGGCGGACTTCATCAGGTAAAAGCAAAACACAACGCGCACCGTATTTAAAAACCAAAAAGTTAAAAACACAAACTACTAAACACAAGGTGAGAAGCGAACATACATAACAATTTAATAATTACTTCGTGCAAAAGAAACAAATTTAACAGGTTGAAAACCCACATTCGTTGAGATTTTTTATATTGCTATATATTTTTGGAAAAACATTACGATCTTTATCATTTAATGAATTTTTTGTATTATTAATATATAATGATTCCAAAAATTTTCGTTTGTCATAGTCAATGTTATAATTCAATATTTCAAAATTCCCAAAATCAATCCTATGTTCACAATTAAAACAATGCTTAACCAATGCAGTTTTTTTTATTTAAATCGTCTTCTTTTACTTTAGCCAAATTAATCATTTTCAAATCACGTTTATGTTCCGATAAGCGAGTATTAAAGCATTTGCCCGTTTCACCAACATATACATTCGAACAATCTTTACACGGAATTTTATAAATTGCCCCACGCTTATATATATCATCTACAGAGTCTTTTATTTTTGGTAAAATATTTCCAATTGTTTTATTTTATACTTATTCATATAAAACAATTGGAAATATTTTACCAAAAATAAAAGACTCTGTGGATGATATATATAAGCGTGGGGCAATTTACAGGGTGATTCACCGAAGTGTTGACAAATTAAAACTGAATTATCCAACTTACTATAAGGGCAAAAGAAACAAGTTTTTAATAGATAGAATGGAAATTTAATGGGCTTTCACATAAAATTCAAATTATTCAATGTAGCCCCCTTTGTTTTTCACAAGGCGCCTAAGACGTGGAAGTACTTGGGCGCACGTGGCACGCACCACTTCTGGGTCAATTTCTTCTCATGACGCCTTCAGTTTTCGTTTAAGGGTTTCGATATTTGGATGGGATGTTGAGCAGGCTTTTTGCTCCAGAATGGACCAAATCCCAAAGTCCATTGGGTTCAAATCGGGTGAAGAAGGGGGCCATACTTCCTTTTCCCAAAACCCTTTAAAATTAGTCTTGCACCAATGCTGGACTGCTTTGGCTGTGTGGGAGTTTGCCCCATCTTGTTGAAGCGTAATTCCTTCCTCTCCCACTGTTTCTTGAACCCAGGGAATGACTTTTTCTTCCAACATCTGACGATAGATAGTTTGGTTAATTTTCACGCCTTCGTCGATAAAGATTAGAGGTGTTTTCAGGCCTGTTGAAGTGACTCCTGCCCAAACCATCACGGAAGAAGGTTTCTGCCTCCTAAATGAACTGCAACGTTCAACTGGCACCATGTCCTTGTTTGGAATCCAAATCCTGTCATTTTGGTGGTTGTGGATAGCTTGGACAGTGAAAAGCTTCTCATCTGTCCAAAGCACTTGAGGCCGCGTGCCAACAACAAGTCTCTTGATCAAGACCTTAGCTCTATCAAGCCTTTTCTTCTTAGTGGCGTTTGACAGGAGCTGCCTCTTGGTAAATTTGTACGGGTAGACGTGGAGATCATCCTTGAGAAGCCTTTGCATGGTGCTCACGCTTACAGAGGTGTCCTTAGCCAGTTTTCTTGCGCTCCTTGAAGGGTTCCGCCTCAACCTCTCCCTGACCTTCTTAATCAGTTCCTTTGTCCTGATGGGTTTTTCAGGAGTACTTCTGATTCTTGGAGCACAACTTCCAGTCTCCCTGAACCTCTTCACAGCCTTGTAAACACCTCCACGACTCACAAATCGCTTCATCAACTGGAAAATTTTCGCAGGTGGAAGTCCTTTCTTGCAATACCCTTCAACGATGTCATTTACTGTCTTTGCCATCTTACTTTTCTAGATTAAATATTCTTATTGATATTGAAAACTTACTCTAGAATATATAATAACAATCTGAAGAGGTAATGCAAAGTTAATAATGGAATAAAGTATTTGTCAACACTTCGGTGAATCACATAAAGTATTTGTCAACACTTCGGTGAATCACCCTGTATAAAATTCCGTGTAAAGATTGTTCGAATGTATATGTTGGTGAAACGGGCAAATGCTTTAATACTCGCTTATCGGAACATAAACGTGATTTGAAACTGATTAATTTGGCTAAAGTAAAAGAAGACGATTTAAATAAAAAAAACTGCATTGGTTAAGCATTGTTTTAATTGTGAACATAGGATTGATTTTGGGAATTTTGAAATATTGAATTATAACATTGACTATGATAAACGAAAATTTTTGGAATCATTATATATTAATAATACAAAAAATTCATTAAATGATAAAGATCGTAATGTTTTTCCAAAAATATATAGCAATATAAAAAATCTCAACGAATGTGGGTTTTCAACCTGTTAAATTTGTTTCTTTTGCACGAAGTAATTATTAAATTGTTATGTATGTTCGCTTCTCACCTTGTGTTTAGTAGTTTGTGTTTTTAACTTTTTGGTTTTTAAATACGGTGCGCGTTGTGTTTTGCTTTTACCTGATGAAGTCCGCCCGATGTAACGGACGAAACGTCGTTGAGTTTTTCTTTAATAAATATATTACGCCTTCTGTATTTGTTGAAGTTTTGCTTGTCCTGATTCTACCAGAAGAACAAATGAATTTTAAAATAAGTAATATCCCTGGTAACAGTGTTTATATTAATGTTTATTTCGTTATTTTCAAAGGCACAAAAAGAATTTTATTTAACCGGAAAAACCTTACCTTTAATAAAATAGCTGTTTGCCTCTGGTTTTGGGGTTCGGCTACAAAAACAAAATAATCTATCAATTAGACAAAAAAAAGTAAAGACAATTGTTTATTGATTAGCTTCCTTTTTGATTATGGCATGGTTCGCTATGCAATCATTAAGACACACATTTCCTATTTAATTTCGCTATAAAACACAGTTAATCTTTTAAACAATGACCAATATCTAGATGCTGAAAATCTGGTCAAAAAATGCACTTTTCGTTCAATGTTTATCGTATCCCAGGGTGGTCCAACTTCTGCACTCTTGTGGGCCACTTTTCAAAATTATTCGAGTTTGCGGGCCTCAACTGGCTAAAAACACCTATTTTTGTCCCAAAATCAGGGTGGGTCTTCACTTGAAATCGGCCTCCGAAATTCCTATTTTCGTCGCAAAATCATAGCGTTCTCCAAAAAAAAAGGTTGCCGCTGCTTGTCATCGACAAAACTTGTGCAAAATTGTTCCCATGCGGCCCGCGGGCCCGTAGTTGGACCACGTTGTCATATTCTTTGAAACGAAAAAAATCCAAAGTTGGATCAAAAGCAAACGGCCATTTATATACCAAAGCACTGTATGAAAATCAGTTCTTCTAAAGTGCTCGATAACAAAGTTAGAGCTTGAATTAAAAAAAATTTAATTTTTTTTTATATACCAAAGCAAATATTTATGTTACAGTTTTCTAATTTATTTAGTTGTGTAAAAACTGACTTTTCATAATTAAATTGACAATAAATAAATATTTACCTAAACATTTTAGTTCGGGATAAATAAAGAAAAATTGTAAAAATGTTTAAAACGACAATCAAAGCGCTTCCAGCAATCACATTAGATTTCATGCTTCAGTGTGAACACTTATCCAATGCGAACCAATCGCATATTTAATTTGATCTAACACAAGAATACGTCGGAATTATTTATCAAGAACAACAAAGCAAGCACAGTTTAAACTAATGCTTTACTGGATCTTGTTTGAATTGTTATGTAAAGGTTATAATTATAAAGTAAACTTTATAAAAACATTCTAACATCAA